>CM076583.1:406460177-407079558 GCA_034641835.2 Pinus albicaulis | reverse complement strand
TTTTTATGTGATGTTTTTTATGTCGATTTTGAATAGTGGTGGTGTATCATCACCAATGTTTTTTTATAGGATTGATTTTGACACTATAGATTTTCTAATGTCTTCTTCTTTTGTGAGATGTTTATTTTTAAGTGCATTTATGTACTTGTGTTTTAAAAATAAAAAAAATATTTTTTTTAAAATAAAAACTTGTAATGATATCTTCACTTTTTCACATAGATAAAAGATGGAAAAAGGGTCAATATTCTAAAGTTTATATTTTCTACATGTTTATGTATTGTTAAATAAATTTTCAATGCACATCAAATAATTGTCGCTAAAAAACCAATATTTTGAACCATATGACAAAAAAATACAATTTTTCAATATAAATACAATGCAAAAAATACACTTTTATAGACTTTTTGTTGGAAAAAACATGTTAAATAAACTAATTTTTTGGGAGAATTTTAATAAAAAAAACTTAAGAAAATAACATTTTTATTGAATTTTATGTCAAAAAATAATAGCAATCACATGTTTTTTGCAAAAAAAAGGGTTGTTCTCATAAAATATCAAAGTCTAAACATTACAAGTAAAACTGATTAATAGTTCTAAAAAATAAGCTTTGTTTGCAAGCATAACTTAAACATCATCAACAATATCAACTAATGCATCTTCAACATCATCTAGAACAACATTGATGGCTTCTTCCGCAACATTTTCTTCTTCATTTTGATCATTGTCATCTTCTAATGGATCTTTCATGTCAACAAATCTTCCAAAGTGTCCCTTTCCAATCATTCCATATAATGGTGGTTGAGGTTCCTTTGCTTTTTTTGCCACACGTGATTCATTAAAATCTCCTTTCCTCAAACCAACTTCTTGCTTCGCATCTGGAAGGAATTTAAGAGCATTAATTCTTTGTTGAATAAATTTGAATTGAACTGGGTCTTTCTCAATGGCAATGCAATTTCTTCCTTTTAGTAGGCAACATGCTAGTGTTGTACCTAATCATCAAGCACAAAAAAAATAAGTAAGAAAATTAGTATGGAGACATAAAAAGTAAAAAGACAATATTTAAATTTAAATTTGTATAATAAAACTTACCTAAACCTGAGAATAAATCCAAAACCCATTCTCCTTCATTTGAACATAGATCTATAAGATAGTTAATCAATGCTTATGGTTTTTGATAAATGTTAACTATATCTCCTTTTGCATCTTTATCCTCATATGTTAGTTTTCTTACAACTGCATCATAAACCAATACTTGACTATGACTCTTCCCATCTACTCGATTCATAATAATATGCTTATAGTTATCGTCTTTTGTCCAACATTCAACATGGATGAACTCACAATCATTTATAATAGGCTGATCTTCGGAAGAAACAATATTTGACTTTTTCCTGTAACATAACATAGTAAAATTTCAATTAAATTTTACATGAATAAAAAAATTTAGGAGGAATCAAACATACAATTTCAAAATCTTACCATGTAAGTTGCATCCTTGAGTTTGCTTTACCCTTGAAGCTTGTTAATAACATTGGAAACTGCGTGTCTGAATGAAATGTCACAAATCGCCAAAGTGGTGATGTTGTCACTTCTTGAAAACCCATAACCACTTTACTAAAAGCTTGATAAGTATATGGTTCTCTATCATATTCAATGTCTGGGAAATTGAAACCATGAGGAATATTTGCAATAACTAAGCCATATTCCCTTTTAGGTATTAGTGATGCAATGTCTTCACAGTCACCTTGTATTATTTGATATTGGACACTGTTGAGCCCATTCCAAATGTAATGATTAAGAGTAGGATCAAGTTCAACATTCATAAGACGCTTCCTTCTCATGTTCTCCATCTTAATTTTTTCAATAAAGCTTTTGAAAGTATCTGGTACTCCATTTCCATCCTTCTTCGACATCTTTAATGACATAAAAATATATATATAGATATGTATAAGTAATAAAATAAAAATAGTTTAAATATGAATAAAATGAATTTATAAATCAACATACCTTATTGAATGCAATATAAAACTCTTTTAGTGTTGATGTAGAACTTGCTTCTGGGTAGTTGCGTACAACATCATCCTAACTGTCTTCATTCAAAATTTTAACCATGTGTTCTTGTATTTTCATAAAAAATTTCTGACTGAATAAATCAAGTTAAAAACGTTAATATATTGACATGTATAACAAATTCTACCAACATCATTATGTTTTATTTAAAAGAAAATTATAATGAAAGAAAAATAAGAAATAATTCAAGAAACTTACTTTTGAAATTCTGCACACATTTCTTCCATTGATAATTCACCCGACTTCACACGGGCTAATACTCATTTGACTAATTTATCATCCTTCACACCTTGCATTGTTCTCCAAGGTGTAATAGTCATATCCTCTGGAAGCTGCTTCATTTCAGGACCCCCCTTACTGTTGGTACATATTATGGGTTTACTCTTTTTAACTTTCTGATTTTTTATGGAAATATTCTCCCATCGATCAAAAATTTCATCAATCAAATCCCATACCTCCCCAGTTCTAAATGCCAACTGAAAAATGTTATCTGTGCCTCTGAAGAGATTTGTATTCAATTTTCCATCTTTTGCTTTTTTTTCATCAATTTGATAACTTGTTTCCATTAAACATTCCTTTCGAAATGCTACACTAACTTGTGTCTTATCCCCACGACATTTTTCTATGAATTCATTATGAATAAATCTGACCCTTTGGATGAAAGTCATTTTCATTCTATACTCATTATCTGCATTATGATCCCATGCCAATAACTTTGATTCCATTTCTGTTAAGCCAGCGTAAATGATGCATTTCACTGTTTGAAAAATATAGTTATTGGGATATTCTGCAATCAATTGTCTCTTAGCCTCTATCGAATGGTTCCCTCCAATTACATAATATTTATAATCAAAACATTTTGTCTTGTCATATGCTTGTTTGTTGGGAACCTGATATGGATCGACAAGAACCATATAATCCACCACATGCGCATATGGATTGAACCTGAACAATGTTTTCAGATTATGTACATGTAGGTGATGGGCCTTTCTAATTTTATATTGAGATTGTCCTTCATATGGGCTATAAAATTAGTTAACATTAAGCTCAAATGTTTGGCCACCAAGAATTAATTTATTCTTCCTCAACTCTTGTCGAATAGCATTTTGTTTTGTTTTAATAATGCCATCCTCTAACTCAACACCTGGTGTTATGATTTCTCTGCTTCCGTGAGAGCTTTCAATTTGTTCTTCACTGCTGCTCACGACCTTTACAGGTTCACCAATATTTGATTTCCTAGTCTTATTGGATAACATATCAGTTTTTTTATAAACAAACTCTCCTTCATGAGGTAAAAGAGAGACATCTTTGGCAATTTTTCTTTTTGGTGTCTGATCCGTTTTCTCCTTTTGCACAACAGTTCTAATCTCCTCCTCACTAATTCTATCATAATTTTATGTTTCATGTTCGACACCTTCAAAAGAAACATGTTTAATTTTACTAGATTGACCCACCTTAGTGACTCTTGGTTGATCCCCTCTTTGTACTGTTGCAGTGTCACGAGCTATTGCTCTTTGCTTCAATCTCCTTTCCTCTGCTTTGTCTTTGTGGAAAGTGTTGATCACATCCATAACATTTGGCACCAACATATAAATACCTTCAAACATGTTTGAAAGACTCAGAACAAAATCCTTTGAAACAAAATAAAACATGTCAATGATCAATAATTTATAAAAAATTGAATCATCCTTACAATAATGCATAGAGGAAATAAAAATAAGCATACTTACAATGTTATTTGCAATGTTGCTTGATATTTCTTCAGAAAATTTTGAAGATATTTCATCTGTGTCATACTTGACGATTGATAGACGATATCTAACCTTCTCACGTTTTTGAGCCTTCCTTGCAAGAACATAAATAGTGTTTGTATTCAGGACCATACATATGTCTCGTACTCTTCCCATCACATCATATGGCTCATTTAAGTCAATCATACCACAAATCAGATAGATGTGTATATCAGCCTCCATTTCACTGTCTTCAAGATACCATGAGAAATCGGTTTTATCTATTTCCTCGGCGTTCTTCCAATCAGAAATAAGCTTTAATGAACCTGGTGCCCCACTTTCTTGACTTTTATTAGTGTGTGCAACAATGTCCTTATTGCGTCCAACAGTGTCCATAGTGTGTCCAGTTGCAACTTTAGATATGGGAGTTGTATCCATAGTGCGTCGAGTTGCAGCTGTAGATTTGGGAGTTGCGGCCCTAGGTGCAGAAACATTCACAGAAATATTTTTTGATGCCATTTTCCTGATTAAAAAAAAAAAAATATATATATATATATATATATATATATATAAGTTAATCGAAAAATAATGCGGATAAAATAAATTTAATAAACAAAATTTATTTCTAAAACTAAATAGCTTGAAATTAAAGCAGTAAAATTAACTATAAAAATTTTCATTTAAAAACAAAATATTATAAGTCATATGTATATATATCTATATAATATGTTTTGAATACATTTTATAAAAAATTTAAAAATGTGTTTAAATTGTATAAAACAATTTTAAAAAAATAAACTATTATTTTCAAACTTCAGTTTTTGTTTAATATTTAAAAAAAAACAAAAAAATTACTAACTATTTATAACAAATGTTAAAATTAAATTTTATTTTTTTAAGGCAATGATTTTATTAAAAAAAATTTTTTCATTTTATTGATGAAAGAAAAATAAGAAATAATTCAAAAAACTTACTTTTGAAATTCTACACACATTTCTTCCATTGATAATTCACCCGACTTCACATGGGCTAATACTGATTTGACTAATTTATCATCCTTCACACCTTCCATTGTTCTCCAAGGTGTGATAGTCATATCCTCTGGAAGCTGCTTCATTTCAGGACCCACCTTACTGTTGGTACATATTATGGGTTTATTCTTTCTAACCTTCTGTTTTTTTATGGAAATATTCTCTCACCGATCAAAAATCTCATCAATAAAATCCCATACCTCCCCAGTTATAAATGCCAACTGAAAAATGTTATTTGTGCCTCTAAATAAATTTGTATTCAATTTTCCATCTTTTGCTTTTTTTTCATCAATTTGATAACCTATTTCCATTAAACATTCCTTTCGAAATGTTACACTAACTTGTGTCTTATCCCCACCACATTTTTCTATGAATTCATTATGAATAAATCTGACCCTTTGAATGAAATTCATTTTCATTCTGTACTCATTATCTGCATTATGATCCCATGCCAATAACTTTGATTCTATTTCTATTAAGCCAGCGAAAATGATGCATTTCACTGTTTGAAAAAGATAGTTATTGGGATATTCTGCAATCAATTGTCTCTTAGCCTCTATCGAATGGTTCCCTCCAATTACATAATATTTATAATCAAAGCATTTTGTCTTGTCAAATGCTTGTTTGCTGGGAACCTGACGTGGATCGACAATAACCACATAATCCACCACGTGCACATATGGATTGACCCTGAACAATGTTTTCAGATTATGTACATGTAGGTCATGGGCCTTTCTAATTTGATATTGAGATTGTCCTTCATCTAGGCTATAAAATTGGTTAACATTAATCTCAAATGTTTGGCATCAAGAAAGATTAAAGCAGTAAAATTAACTATAAAATTTTCATTTAAAAACAAAATATTATAAATCATATGTATATATATCTATATAATATGTTTTGAATACATTTTATAAAAAATTTAAAAATGTGTTTAAATTGTATAAAACAATTTTTAAAAAATAAACTATTATTTTCAAACTTTAGTTTTTGTTTAATATTTAAAAAAAAAACAAAAAAATTACTAACTATTTATAACAAATGTTAAAATTAAATTTTATTTTTTTTAAGGCAATGATTTTATTAAAAAGACTTCTAATCTTTTAATATATTTTAAAATTTAATTTTACATTACATAGCAATTGAATAAAAATAAACAAAATAAAATAAAATAAAAATTTATTTTACTTTACATAGCAATTAAATAAAAAATTATAAACTTAAAATTATAAAAAATTAATATAAAAGTTTATAAATTTATATAATCTTTTAATATATTTGAAAATTACAAATTTCTATTTCACATTACAGAGTAATTAAATAAAAATAAACAAAATAAAATAAAAGCAATTAAACAAAATAAAAGAAAAAATTAAATTTTTTATAATGTTGTTTTAATACTTAAATTAAAAAAATAAATAATAAAAAGAAATTTAAATATTTAAATGTTAAAAACAAATGTTATAATATTATATTTTTATTTTATTTTTTTAATTGTATTGTTATATAGTTTTTTTTTAATTTTAATTTACTGTATTGTTATATTAAAACAAATGTTTTTTTTTTTTTAATTCATTATATTGTATTGTTTTTTTCTTTAATTATATAATGTTTAAAAACAAAACATAATTGTTATTTAATAATTTTTTTTAATTATATTTGTTATATTTTGATATTTTTAACAATTATTATATAACAATGTTTTTATTATATTATATAACAATTATTTTATTAATTTTTTATTGTTTTATTAAAACAAATAAAAAATAAAAAAATTTAAACTAATTTAAAAAACAAAATTAAAAATTGTTTTATTAGAACAAATTAAAAAAAAAATAAAAATTTAAACACAAAATTTAAAAAAAAAATAAAAATAAAAATTAAAATTAAAACAAAATTTAAAAAAATTTAAAAAAAATTAAAACAAAAATGTGGCTCATGTGGCTCGTGCCCGCGGGGCACCGGAGGTCGACGGGTGGCACCACGGGGACTGCCCAGCCGGCCCCAAGGCCCCTGCCCCGCCGAGTGAGGGCCCTGGGGCCGACTGGGCAGCCCCCGTGGTGCTGCTCGCCGGCCTCCAGCGCCCCGCCAATTCCCCAAGGCCGCGCCCGTGGGGCGCCGGAGGCCGGCGAGCGGCGCCACGGGGGCTGCCCAGCCGGCCCCAGGGCCCCCGCTGGGCGGGCGGGCCCAATGCATATTTTTTTATTTTTTTATTTTTTTATTTATTTTTTAAATTTTTTTTAAAATTTTTTTTTTTTATATAAGATAATTAATAAATAATTATTAAAACATTATTTAATTAAAAAAAAAATTGTTAAAAATATCAAAATATAACAAAAAAAAATATATATATATATATATATATATATATTAAATAACAATTATGTTTTGTTTTTAAATATTATATAATTAAAAGAAAAGAAAATACAATATAATAAATAAATAAATAAACGTTTGTTTTAATATAACAATACAATAAATTTAAATATATATATATATATATATATAATAAAAAAATTCTCAAATAAAAACAAAAACAAAAAAACATTTTAAATAATGAAACCACTGATATATTTATGATTAAAAAATCAAATAAAAAATGTTATAATATTACTATTTTTTTTTTATGTGCATGGTCGTTTTATGGATTTTTCTGTCTAGATGAACATATAAGTCTTAAAAAAGAAAAAAAATTCTAAATTTTTGTCCTTAAAACCCTAAAAAATTTAGTTCTTTTTGCATTTTCTTCACTAAAAAAATATAAAAAAATTATGGTTTTTGAACCTAAAAACCTTAAAAAAATAGTTTTTGGACACAAAAAACTATAGAAAAACAGATTTTCCCCAAAATCGTCTTTAAATTGACAGAATAGAAGAAAAACTAACCTTTGAAATGCAAAAAATTGTTGTCACCAATGCCAACACAACGCCTCCACAAAATTACGAATAGCAACACAACGCCTCCAATGCCAATGCAATGCCTTCACGAAGTTACCAATGCCAATGCAACACCTCCACAAAATTACCAATAGCAACACAACGCCTCCAATGCCAATGCAATGCCTCCACGAAGTTACCAATGCCAACGCAACACCTCTAGAAATTTTCTCTAACAAATACCAGAAAACTTGATGTGATGTGATGAATAGAAACAATCATTCTTATTATATAGCGAATATTGTCTGATTGGTTTGTTGTTTAACGAATGTGGGATTAAAATTTCAAATTTAAAATATTTACATTTAGTTTATTATAGTTCATACTATAGTTAAAATACTTAATATTTGCATGTAGTTATCATAGTTAATATTTTATTTAATATTTAATAATTCAAATATAATCTCAGATTAAAAATTAAAATATGAAATACTTACATGTAGTTAATTATAGTTAATATTTGCATTTAGTTATTATAGTTAATATTTTAGTTAATATTTACATGTACTCAATGTTTAAAATCATGGGATTAAATTTTAAAATCTAAAATATTTACATGTAGTTAATTATAGTTAATATTATAGTTAAAATAGTTAATATTTACATGTTATTTTTGTAAATATTTACATGTAGTGAATATTAAACCATTCAAAAAAGAAAATTATTTTGGTTTCGAAGGCATGCATGAAAGGAATATTTTGTGGATATTTTGAATAGAAAGTATGGTGAAATATTTGAAGACCAACAATTTATTAATAAATTTTGAAATATATTTTAGATGAATATAACGTAAATTTAAAATTTAAAATTTAAAATATTTACATGTAGTCATTATAGTTAAAATAGTTAATATTTGCATGTGGGTATTATAGTAATATTATAGTTAATACTTACATCTAGTCAATGTTAAATCATTGAAATAAAAACATTATTTTAGTTTGGAAGGCATCCATGATAGAAATATTTTGTGGATATTTTGAATATAAATATCGGTAAAATATTTCAAAACAAACAGTTTATTAAAAAAATGTTAAATACATTTTTTGACTAATATTTGTACCAAATATTTGAAATGAAAATTTTGGAGGGAAAGTTTTTCGCGAAATTTTTTGGGGAGAAATTTTGGAGGGAAATTTTTTCACAATTTTTTTGGAGGGAAATTTTCCGTCTTTAAGCTATATATTGTAAGTGGGAGAGGAATTTGTATCATTCAACCTATTCTTGTTGAAATCCATGGTTTCTTCTGATATCGAAGTTTTTCTTTGTACAACATCAACATCTTCGTCATGCAACAACTCTATTCAGAGTGATGAACATAACGGGAGTTCGTTCACCATGAATAGAGAGTAAAAAAATCGACTTGGTCATAATCCTAAAGATGATGAGAACAAAATTGATGAGGCACAGCAAAATGAAATTTCTATAAATCAAGCCCCTATTATACCAGTTACTCTTAATCCTAAGGATTATGAAAGCAACAGTGATGAAGAGCATGATGAAGAATTTCCAGAGTCAAAAATTTCACTTCGTCCTAATCCCAAGGATTATGAGGACACCATTGATGAAGAGGGAGATGAAGAATATCCACTTCAGCTTAATCCTAAGGATTATGCTAGAACAACAGATGAAGAGGGGAATGAAGAATCTGCAGAGTCAAAATATCCACTCTGTCCTAATCCTAAGGAGTATGCTAGCACCACTGATGAAAAGGGGGATGTAAAATTTCCAAAGTCAAAATATCAAATTCGGCCTTAGTTGTAAGGATTATGCAAGCACCACTGATGAAGAGGAGAATGAAAATGTTTCAGAGTCAAAACATCCACTTTGTCCCAATCCTAAGGATTATGCCAGCACCACTAATGAAGAGGGAAATGAAAAATTTACAGTGTCAAAATATCCACTCCGTCCTAATCCTAAGGATTATGCAAGCACCACTGATGAAGAGGGGGATGAAAAAATTCCAGAGTCAAAATTTCCACTTCGTCTTAATCCTAAGGATTATGTTAGCACCACAGATGAAGAGGGGAATGAAGAATTTGTAGAGTCAAAATATGCACTTCGCCCTAATCCTAAGGATTATGTTAGCACCACTGAGGAAGAGGGGAATGAAGAATTTGCAGCATCAAAATATCCACTTCATCCTAATCCTAAGGATTATGCCAGCACCACTGATGAAGACAGGGATGAATTTCCAAAGCTAAAATTTTTACTTCATCCTAATCATAACGATTATAATTTAACCATTGATGAAGGGGGCGATGAAGAATTTCCAATAAATATAGATTCAAGGCATTCACTTATTCCTAATCCTAAGGATTATGAGAACATCAGTGAGGAAGGGGAGGGGCAGGATGAAGAAATTCTAGTGAATACAAATTCAAAGCTTCCACTTATGCCTAATCCCAAGGATTATGAGAGCACCATTGAGGAAGGGGAGGATGAAGAGTTTCTTGCAAATGATAATTTTAGAGGCACAGATTTGAATATTGCATTTTCTCCAAGTGACCATTTCAAAGACACTCATGGTGATGAAGAATTGAATCCTCCCAGGGAATAATTTGAAAGCATGGGTCAAGATGGTGAAGAATTTCTTTTGAGTCAGGGTTACAAAAGTGTCGATGATTCTTGTGAAATGTTTTCTTCAACTGATGATGGTAAAGAAAATTTTCCAGGCAATGATGTTGATGAATTTCTTAACTATGTTGAGGATGATGATAGTGGGGATAATATTCCTCCTAATGGTGATGAAACTGCTTTTACAAAGGATGATGGAATGATGAAGTCGTTGCAAGAAAATATTGCAACTAGGAGTAGGATTAGACCTTTTCATATCAATCCAAAGCATTCCAGTTATACAAGGGTGAGGACAAAATATCTCACAAAAAGAAGTTATGTCATTCATTTGATTTCAAGTAAATTTTGTCGAAGGGATTGCCTGAATAATATGGATTTCAACTTTGTTTTGGAGAAAAGGAAAACATATATGTGAATGAATAAAAGCATGAAAAATTCATATTTAGTGGGTTGCATGCAATCTACACTAGCAGGTTATGATTATCATATTGGGAATGTATTGCTATGCAGAAAGGCATTCAAAATGTTGCATTCAATTGGTAATTGTCGTTTGTCAAGAATCTAGGATAGATTGGAAAAGGATCCCACATATTATTCAGAAGAATGTTATAAACGGGAGGTGGGGCCGTTTTCAAATACTGCTAAGACACGGATGAAAGACTTCTTTTCAAATCATGGAGAGTGTATGCCAAATAAAGACACAATACATATTCCAGATAATTTCTCGAGACAAGAAATATTCATGTTATACAAATATTATGCAAAAGCTGTTGAAGGAATTGGTAATTTTATTACATATTCTTATTTTACAAGGATATGGAAAACTGAATTCAACAATGTTCGTATTCCTAAGAAGACAAGGATGGGGATTTGCAGCACATGTGCTTCTTTTAAAGCAAAAAGAGATAAATGTCAAAGGGCATAAAGAGGTATGCGTTCAAAACATTGTTTTTTAAAATTTGATACTTATCAACTATGAGAATATATTTATTCATATGTTTCTTTTATTTTATGTACAGATTCCGTTGTCAAAGATATTCAAAACCATCACAATCAGCAAACAAGTGAAAGGAAAAAGTTGTATAAACATCGAAAGAAGTGTTATGATCATCCAAATAAATATCTGGGATTGATAATTGATGGTATGGACCAAAAGAAAACACTTCTTTCACATTTTGTCCGCGGGCCAAAAAAATTACAGGAGCAAAATTTCATTCAGTTTCACTTGGTTGGTTGTATGGTATTTAATGAGAAGATGTTTCCAAGAGTTTTATTCACAACTCCAAATATTCACAATGATGCAAATCTGGCCATAACTATAATCCATAATGTAGTTACTCATTGGTCCGGGATTCTTCCTGAAGTTTTGTATTTACAATTAGACAACACAAGTCGTGAGAACAAAAATTAAGTTCTTTTTGGGTATCTAAACATGTTTGTTGAATTGGGGATTTTTAAAAAGATAAAGGTTGGTTTCTTTCTTTTTGGGCATACTCAGGATCATATTGATCAAATGTTCAGTCGTTTTTCAATAACATTGAGGAGGAAAGGTGTTGGGAGCCTGTCGTCATTAATTGAATGTATTAAAAAATTGTACATTCCAGAGCTTGTTTTTCATGTGTTGGAAGAAACTATTGACATGCGAAGGTTTATTTTTGGATCGCATGGTGAAGAGAAATGCATTGAACAACTTAACGACATTAGCTTCCAGCATCAATTTCATATCAAAAAAATTGATGGGATAACACTTATATGGGGCAAGAAGTATTCGATTGTTAAAGAATGGGGACCATCATCAAGTTTAGCATTTTTGAAGTTCATTCCAGAGCGTCCAATATTTTCATCAAAGATATTGTTATTACAGTCAGTTGTTGAACTCCATAATGCACAAAGGCAGAAGAGAGACACAAATTATTCTGAATGTCTAGAGGAAATTAAAAGATGAATTAGAGATACATATGAGTACTTCGATGTTGCTGATTCAGTTTGGAGGGAGTCTTTTTTCAGTAATCAAAGTGATATGATTTCAAGAACAATAAATGTGGATACGCTTTTGAAGACTCCTTTTTTTTTGCCACAAAATATGCCAAATTAACATGAACATGAGGAAACACACAATGTTGAACAACAATAGCCTCAAGCTATTATTAATTCCCCACAAGTAGAGGAAAGAGAAATCTATATTGGTTCTAGAAGATCATGTGCACAACGTGAAGCCATGGAAGACCTTTACAAGGGTTTTGTGCAGGGTCTTGAGGGTTGCATGATAGCAGTGTTAGCAGATGAAGATCCACTTGGCTATCCATTCTGGATTGCCAAGGTTATAAAGGTCATTAATTAAAATGAAGAGATTACCGTTGTTGATGTACATTGGTATGCCACAAGTATCCACCCTTTCAATGGTGTGTACAAGCCAGAGATGGTAGTGGAAAAAAGAATTGGTAGAAAGAGAAAAAGAAAGGGCACAAATATAAATCGTCGCCGCACAGATGTCTTAAAATTGGAGGATGTTGACATACTTGTGTATGACTTCAATTTGACAAAGAGAGGAACTCTTCAGTTGCAGACCATAAATATTTTGAAGAAATTGCCACCAGAACAATTACTATTGAGATGGGACTCTACAGAATGTAGATGTAGATCTACAAGACTTTTGAACTCTGAAATGGTGGGCATGCATGTTGACTCAGATGGAGCACTAGTTGATGAAAGAGAAGGATATGGATTATCTTCATCTACATCGAGCCATTCATCTGAAGATGTAGGTTATGATGGTGTGCCAGAACCTATGGTTGATTTTGAGTAACTATCTAAGACACTTTTATGTAATTGATGTTTGCATGGTAACTTGAAATAAAATTTTTGACTTCCATCTCATTTTTCATGAAGTTATGAGACATTTCTATGTTTGTTGGATTATATGTTATAATTATGAAGAATTCATCTCTTTAGAATATCAAAAATGCAACAATGAATTACAAAAATAATTTATGTTATATTCAATGTACCAATGTTGATATTTTAATTATAAGTAAAATAGAAAATAGAAACTAATGTTGAATTTTTAGATTATGCAGTGATATTAACATGATATTATGTATTGTTACCATTTGGTATAAGATAATTTTAAAATTTTTAATAATTATATGCATCATTGAAAGGGAACACTTTGTTTTGATGCTTGATTTTTAGGTTTTCATTGAAATTAGATTTAAATTTGTCTTATGCTAAGATTTGAAAAAAGATAAGTTTTTATCCTTTAAAATTAAAATTACTCTTACTTGTTTCTGTTCAATGATAATTTTTTCATTTACTTGTTCATTTTTTAAATTGTTCAAGTCTTATAATTTCTCCATAATTTCACTGTTCAAGTATGTTGAAAACTTAAGATTGAAAAACTTTAAATTTACAACTTGTCATTAAGGTTTTTATGCGCTACCAAATTTTATCTTTAATGTTATGGTTGACAATAATTACAATTTTAGGGTTGTTTAGAGTCAAGATATTTTATGTTTAACAACATGGATGAAAATTGTTCGAAATGATAAGCCCTTCAGACATGTATTTGTTTATCTTTAACATCATCTATCAAAAATGTTAGATATTTACGATTTTAAAAAATGTCCTGATATGTTGTCTTTAATTCCTTTGTTACAAGTGTCAAAATTATGACACAATTTTTTTTTTGTTATTCCAACATCAACTCGTTTTGTTTTGAGGGTGTTTTTTCAATCCTTTTTTCAACAAAGAATTTTGTTTTTAGAATAATTTTATAAAATGTTGAAATTTGACCTTCAAAAAAAACCAAGTGCGTTCTGGAAGACACACTTTTTTTTTTTGGGTGTTTTTTCATGTATTTTGAGACTTTTTGGGCTAGAGTTCCCGTTTTGAGGTCAGGTTACCTATTTCGTCGATAAAAATGTTGGAACATTACGGAGTGAAGTGAAAAAAAAAAGAAAGAGGCCCAAGTGCAGTCTGGAGATCAGGTCATATTGCCTTTAAATCCAGACCTGCTTTGACATACTCAGAGGAAACTCTCAACATAGACACAAAGGGTAGCTTAAGATCGGGTCAGAGGTCATTTAACTCCAGACCTAATTTCAGCATACTCTCAAGGAAAAACAAAGTTAAGATTTAACACAGAACAAGGCCTAAGATCAAAGAAGGACTTTTAACCTTCAATGATTTGACACTTAGCTCAAGGGATCTTCGTAAGGTCAAACTGTTGGAAAAGGACCCCAGTGGACAGGGCTAACTCTAAATCCTCAGTATCCCAATTCTTCCAACTTAAACCCAACTAGAACTTCTGAGCAACAAACCCCGAATTCAAACATCAGTAAGCATGGGTAATACCAACATCTTTGACTGGTTAAATTATATGAATTTTCTCTTAGATACACTATCAGCAGAAAACATCAAAGATAAGAAGAGCAGAAAAGCATTAGGGTACCATGCAAGGGTATATCCTAAGCCAGATTTACTAATTCTTATCAAAGAATAATGAACAGTATGAAAAATGTAATGAGACAATTGCAGTAAGAAAAACATCACCCGTAATATAGACCAGGATCCTGTGAAATTTGCTTGATTAATTGATGTGAAAAACCAGTCACATACTATGAGCTCAATGGCCGTTACATTCCAAACTTCTCCTCCCAGCCTACTAAATTACAAACTACTCAGCTACTTCCCCCAATAAAAATTCTAACAGTCGAATGAATCCCTACAACCAACAACAACCACACCTTTACAATGTATTCTTCAGGGGTTCTTATAGGAGAATGAGTGATAGCAGGAGTAGATGTAAATTTAATTGTTTCATTATGACAGAGGAGAAGAAGGTCTAGTGTTTATTCTGTAGAATGGCTCTTCATTAACTGTGTGTACTCTGAAGTATGGTCTAGAAGTATTTGTTAATAACTTCAGGTATGTTCTTCTAAAGAACTCTGACTGATGGCACTCTACGTTGCCTTCTGAAATAAGTAACATGGATAGAAAACCTGCAGGTCTCCATATTTCCATAACTGCTGTCCTGACAGCTCTTTAGAAGCTTCTGTCAGTGTGCTAACTGTTAAGGGCTCGAGGAGGTATGGATAATGCCGTAGGAATTCCTTTCCAGAGAAAAAGTGTTATGTTTATATTAAAACACTAATATAACTTGTTAGTGTGCTTAGTCTTCAAACTGTGCCTTTATCCTTTGAACACGGGATTATAAGTATTAATATTTAGAAATAAGCATTAATCCTTTGATCTGTCTCTGCTGATACACTTTACCGCTTCAGCGATGGTATTTTTTCACTCTGAGTCATAGTGACTGTGATTACAGAGACAGAGTGAATTCATTGCTCTGAAATCCCTGTACAATACAATAAAATCATTATGAAATCCAGGGGAGTGGTGAAATATTGCTGTGGAGGCCTATGGAATGGTGGTGGAAATGGCGGATGCAGGGAAAACAGGTGAAAAACATTGCGGAATGGTGAAACAGAGCCGATGAAATTCTGGTGCAAGGAAGGTTGCAGACCGTCCGATTAGAATAGACACCGGAGATCAATGGTCAGGATTTGTTGATGGGGTTGTTAAGACTAAGTTAGGTGGAAGGAAAAACCCTTAGTGTTAAAATGCAAAGGTTTAATTTTGGGCGAATACAAAGGAAAAGGAGCAAAATGCATGAAAGCGGGGCCTTTAATGGTGGGACCCGGCAAGGGCAGAGGGTGATTGAATGTAGACCATTGGATCCATGGAGGAGATCAACGGTTGGGATGCTCCAATGAAGTCATTTGGAGGTCCGATGAATGAAAATGTGATGGAATAAGGGCCATAGATCTATACAGATCAACGGTCGGGGTCTTCAGGAAGTGCTGTCGGAGGTAGAAGAGGGGAGGTGGTTTTAAGGAGAAAACAATTGTTTTCACGCTGCAATAGAGTGGTTTTGAAATTCACCCAAAAAAACATGATATATGATGTTACGTGACACGTTTCCTCCCCAAAACCACCTATATCGCGCAATTTTGAACCGTTAACGTCCGGACGCTAGAAAAATGTGATATGCTTCCAGACCATTGGATGTGGAGCGACGAGATCTAACAGTTGAGGTGGCAACGCGATATGGAAAGATGCACTGGCGGTTAGGTGGGGAATGGTCAAAGGCAGATTGAATCCCAATCGTCGGATCTGCGGTATGGATGGTCAAGATTGAAAGAGGGAGTGGGAAGGCAAAGGGATATGTGAATGGGCGGAATGAATGAGAGCCATTAGATCAATTGGAGGAAACAGTGGAGATCTAATCGCATCACAGCAAAGCAGGGGGACGAGACTCCGATTTCTGATGCTCCGATTACGCATGGACCGTAGGATCAAAGGTGAGATTGACGATTGCGATTGGATCGGAAAGATAATGGAGAGGGGCGATGGGGTGTGATACAATTAGCATTGACCGTTGGATCTTGTAAAGATTGACGGCTCAGATAAAATCTGCGGTCGATAGAAAAAATGTTCATCGCATCGGAAAATTTCAATTAATAAAGGGAAAAGGGTTAAACAGAGGGCTCTGATTGCCGTTAGTGCTTGGGGCTTTAGCGCCTGGTCTCGGGCGTGGGTCATATGTGGGGAAGTTGTTAGGGGCTTAGCCAAAAGGGGCTTAGGGCCTCAAATGTGAATGGGGTTTTTTAAGCCAAAATGAGTGATTTTCAAGGAATTTTTGGCTTTCGGCAAAGGGGAAAAAGGGGGTTTAAGCCTATAAAAGGAATTTTTAGGGGCTTAAAAGGAGTTTGGAGGCTTTTAGAGGGTTAATGAAGGGATTTTGAAAGGGGGAAGAAGGAGGTAAAAATGGAGGTTTGGAGGGAATAAAAAGGGAAAAATGGAGGCCTCTTAAAGTAGTTTCTTCCACAAACAGTGTGGCTTTTTAGTGGAAACAGCAATGAAGATTGTTCAAAGGGAAAAAGACACATGGAGGCTTCAAGAATGATATGTTTTCAGAAGAAATGTATTTATTGAAGGCTCAAAAAACATTTTAGCCACCTGTTTGCTTGTCAAAAAATTCATAGGTGCCTAACAGTGGCTCCACATGGGGATGGCATCTTCTTGAAGGTGTCAAGAATTCAGAAAATGATCTTTGGGAGCAATCCAAATTCCTAGAACTTGACACATATTTTTCTTTCCTTTCATCATCTGCCACAATCATGAAGATATTATATCAGCAGTAATGTTCTCCCAAACAACTACCTACCTATACTATTGTCCTAAAATTTTTTCTTATGGGTGCATTTGGACTTGCAAACCCTTTACATTATCAATTTTTTACAGACAGGAAAATAAACCTATTCTACTTCTACCCTTATTCCTCCATGAGACCAGATTAAACAGTTGACCTCATACCTTCTCTACCTAAACTATTATCTGCTAGGATTAAACTGTCTAGCAGACTTCTTTCTCTACATTTGACAACAGAAATTTAAAAACAGTCAAACCAGGATTAGACTGTCTGGTTTTCTATGGGTTCATAGCATAACGACAACTGCACATGAACTGAATTTTGCAGAAAATGAAAAATAAATAGTTGAATGCTCACAGACTGAGCTTTATTGATATTTCCTACCTACTCTACTCTACTTGGAAATCTTTGATGCTCTGGGTGATACAATAATGCCAGTGCAACCAGTCAAGTAGTAATAAAAAAGGATAGAAAAACTGACTGCTTGTCAGAGATAAACACAGGGTGTTTTGCATGGGAGTCTTCAAAACTGAGGCCACCACCAATGGTGACCACTTCTGATGTATCTAACTCTTGCAAAAGATTGATGCTTGGTAACTTGAGCTAATCAGGGCCTCCATATATTCTGCCACAGGATCAACAAGAACATGATATAAACATTTTTCTTTGAGGCCTTCCATGGCTGGTATGTTGCCTGCATCCTGGACAGTTTTAATCATTGCATCTGCAGTGTGGCCCCTACAATCATCCTTTTCCTGTTTGGGAGCATTTGGCAGGTAAGTGTCAACTAGGCATACCTCTTCTTCCACTGGATCAAGACAAAGATTTCCTTGAGAAAGAGAATCTCCCTCATCTGCTTCATTTTCTGAACTGGAGGACTCATCATAAATTGTAGGGCAGTCCTCTTGTAGCTCTGAGATATTCTGATCTGGGGGGCTGAGCTCTGTGAAAATATCCATGTATTTTTGAGTAGGGGTTTGTTCCATTGCTTCCTCTTTTTTGAGAGAAGACTCCTTAGTTTCAAACTGCTCAAAAATCTCTTCTTCGTTTTCCTTTTCATCCTCTGAAATGAAAGGTTGATGACTTCCAATCACATGGAAACTATTACTGATGATCTGAGGTGTAACAGAGTGAACATTCAATGAATCTTCATCTATTACCAGACTTTCATAACTTCCCTCATCAGTATCATAGATAGGCTGACTTGGCTCATTACTTTCTTGAAGTTGATGGAACTGATTTTCCTCCCACAAATCTGCTAATGATGGCTCTACAGGATCAACTTCTGATTGGAAAACATCATCATCAGATACATCGAAATTTGGAAAATCATTGAAGTAAGTAATGTTACCAGTCAAACATACTGGATTATCAGCAAGTCTTTCTTCATTCTGATTTATAGGGGAGCTTTCTGGATCTTCATAATCAAACTCAACAGATGAATGGGCAAGAGTGTGTGTTCTATAAAAGACTTCAGAGGTGGACTGCTGATTTAATATCTGATCAATCTCTTCTTCTGTCAAAAGAGGGATTTCTTTTTCAACATGGACAGAAGAAAAGCAGTCCTCTTTCTCTTGTATTAACTGATCAGGAGGCTAGATGTCTCCTTGAGCCTCTTCTAGGATACCCTCATTTGTGCTAGTAGGGAAACTTTGAGGATCTTCTGATGTTTCCCGACCTCTTTCTGATTCAAACAATTCCTCATGATCATGATGATATTCAGATAGAATACAAGGCTCATTAGTTGTTTTTTCTTCCACATTAGATTCTGTATCTTCTATGTGGTCTCTTGTTTCCTCAAAGCAGCATTCCCTATTAGCCTTTTCCATTTGGTCATGATATTCTCTAATCAGCATAGTACAAGATATAGGCGGGAAATCAGGCAGTTCTTGATCACCCTCCTCTTCATCCTCTATAGATTCTTGAGCATCATACATGTCTTGCTCATAATCTAGTTCTTGAGTTTTTTCTTGCTCTGGAAAATGCATGGGCTGCTCCATATAATCAGCATTCATATTTAAATTGGCCTCACACACCTTCACCATTATTTCACCAAACATGTTTACCACTCTGGTGATTCTATCCGACAAAGCATCTAGCTTTTCCTCTCTATCCATGCTTGGATCCATGTTTGTAAAAAGAGGTCACTGCATCTTCTCAACCAGTTCAGAGTCTTCTACTAGTGGATTCATTAGGTCTATTAGGAGTTATGGAGTGTGGAGTCGTCGGGTGGATGAATTTGACTGTTTAAAGCAGGCTGTTGTCCACCATCAGCAGTTATATATCAACATAAAGGCTATTGGTCTAATTTTGAGTCCCCAGTGGAGTCGCCATTATGTTGTTGACGAAAATGGGACACATGATGAGATATTAGCAATTAAGGACACTTAGATTTCTCCCCAGTGGAGTCGCCATTATGTTGAGGTTCCATTGTTTCGGCCAGATTGGCAAGACCAAAAGACTAGACAACATCGAAACTGCTTTGGGATCCTAGGATCTAGCCCTCCTGTATCCAGAGAGGGATCTCTCTATAAATGAAAAGATTGATTTATATTTGGAGCTCAAATTGGGGTATTAGGCTAGGTATCAAGCACAAGGAGTTTTTAAATGATTTTGTTGGTTGGATTGATTGGAGATCATTAACTGAGAAGGTGATGGGATGAAGGAACAAAGCAGTAGGATGTTTCGTCATTAGAAGATAGGTCAAGAAAGTGTCAATCCATTGGGCTATGGAGTCATGAAAAGGGATTACTTGCATATCAACTATCCAAGGTTTTCATAGGGAAAGTCATCTATACTAAAGGATCTTCTAGATAGATGGTGGAATGGAACATTAAGGAGTGAAGTGAAAAAAAAGAAAGAGGCCCAAGTGCAGTCTGGAGATCAGGTCAGATGTCCTTTAAATCCAGACCTGCTTTGACATACTTAGAGGAAACTCTCAACATAGACACAAAGGGTGGCTTAAGATCAGGTCAGAGGTCATTTAACTCCAGACCTGCTTTCAGCATACTCTCAAGGAAAAACAAAGTTAAGATTTAACACAGAACAAGGCCTAAGATCAGAGAAGGACTTTTAACCTTCAATGCTTTGACACTTAGCTCAAGGGATCTTCGTAAGGTCAAACTGTTGGAAAAGGACCCCAGTGGACAGGGCTAACTCTAAATCCCCAGTATCCCAATTCTTCCAGCTTAAACCCAACTAGAACATCTAAGAAACAAACCCCAAATTCAAACATCAGTAAGCATGGGTAATACCAACATCTTTGACTGGTTAAATTATATGAATTTCTCTTAGATACACTATCATCAGAAAACATCAAAGATAAGAAGAGTAGGAAAGAATTAGGGTACCATGCAAGGGTATATCCTAAGCCATATTTACTAATTCTTATCAGAGAATAATGAATAGTATGAAAATTGTAATGAGACAATCGCAGTAAGAAAAACATCACCCGTAATATAGACCGGGATCCTGTAAAATTTTCTTGATTAATTGATGTGAAAAACTAGTCACATACTCTGAGCTCAATGGCCGTTACATTCCAAACTTCTCCTCCTAGCCTACTAAATTACAAACTACTCAGCTACTTCCCCCAATAACAATTCTAACAGTCGAATGAATCCCTACAACCAACAACAACCACACCTTTACAATGTATTCTTGAGGGGTTCTTATAGGAGAATAAGTGATAGCAGGAGTAGATGTAAACTTAATTATTTCATTATGACAGAGGAGAAGAAGGTCGAGTGTTTATTCTGTAGAATGGCTCTTCGTTAACTGTGTGTACTCTGAAGTATGGTCTAGAAGTCTTTGTTAATAACTTTAGGTATGTTCTTCTGAAGAACTCTGACTGATGGTACTCTGTGTTGCCTTCTGAAATAAGTAACATGGATAGAAATCCTACAGGTCTCCATATTTCCATAACTATTGTCCTGACAGCTCTTTAGAAGCTTCTGCCAGTGTGCTAACTGTTAAGGGCTTGAGGAGGTATGGAGAATGCTGGAGGAAGTCCTTTCCGGAGAAAAAATGTTCTGTTGATATTAAAACACCGATATAACTTGTTAGTGTGCTTAGTCTTCAAACTGCGCCTTTATCCTTTGAACACATGATTACAATTATTAATCTTCAAAAATAAGCATTAATCCTTTGATTTATCTCTGTTGATACACTTTGCCACTTCAGCGATGGTCTTTTTTCACTCTGAGTCATAGTGACTGTGACTGCAGAGATAGAGTGAATTCATCGCTCTGAAATCCCTGCACAATACAATAAACTTGTTATGAAATCTAGGGGAGTGGTGAAAGATTGTTGTGGAGGCCTATGGAATGGTGGTGGAAATGGCGGATGTAGGGAAAGCAGGTGAAAAACATTGCACAATGTTGAAACAGAGCCGATGAAAGTCTAGTGCGAGGAGGGCTGCAGACCGTTCGAATAGAACAGACACCGGAGATCAACGGTCAGGATTCGTTGATGGGGTTGTTAAGACTAAGCTAGGTGGAAGGAAAAACCCTTAGTGTTAAAACGAAAAGGTTTAATTTTGGTCGAATACAAAGGAAAAGCAGCAAAATGCATGAAAGCGGGGCCTTTAATGGTGGGACCTGGCAAGGGCAGAGGTTGATTGAATGTGGATTGTTGGATCCCTGGAGGAGATCAACGGTTGGGATGCTTCGATGAAGTCCTTTGGAGGTCCGATGAATGAAAACACGATGGAATAAGGGCCATAGATCTATACAGATCAACAGTCAGGATCTTCGAGAAGCACTATCGGAGGCAGAAGAGGGGAGGTGGTTTTTAGGAGAAAAAAATTGTTTTCGTGCTGCAATAGAGTGGTTTTGAAATTCGCCCAAAAAAACGCGATATATGTCGCTGCGTGACACGTGTCCTCCCCAAAACCACCTATATCACATGATTTTGAAACATTAACGTCTGGATACTAGAAAAATGCGATATGCTTCCTGACCATTGGATGTGGAGCGACGAGATCTGATGGTTGAGGTGGCAACACGATATGGAAACATGCGTTGGCGGTTAGGTGGGGAATGGTCAAAGGCAGATTGAATCCCAACCGTTGAATCTGTGGTATGGATGGTAAAGATTGAAAGAGGAGCAGGAAGACAAAAGGGTATGTGAATGGGCGGAATGAATGAGAGTCGTTAGATCAATTGGAAGGAACGACGGAGATCTAATCGCATTGGAGCAAGGCAGGGGGTTGAGACTTCGATGTCTGATGCTGCGATTACGCGTGGACCGTCAGATCAAAGGTGAGATTGACGACTGCGATTGGATTGGAGAGATAATGGAGAGGGGAGATGGGGCATGATACAATTAACGATGACAATCAGATCTTGTAAAGATCAAAGATTCAGATCAAATCCGTGGTCAATAGAACAAATGTTCATCGCATCGGGAAATTTCAATTAACAAAGGGAAAGGGCTTAAACAAAAGGCTCTGATTTCGATTAGCGCCCAGGGCTTTAGAGCCTGGTCTCGGGCATAGGTCATATGTGGGGAAGTGGTTAGGGGCTTAGCCGAAAGGGGCTTAGGGCCTCAAATGTAAATGGGGTTTTTAAGCCAAAATGAGTGACTTTCAAGAAATTTTTTTCTTTCGGCAAAGGGGAAAAAGGGGGTTTAAGCTTGTAAAAGGAATTTTTAGGAGCTTAAAAGGAGTTTGGAGGATTTTGGAGGGTTAATGAAGGGATTTTGAAAGGGGGAAGAAGGAGGTAAAAATGGAGGTTTGGGAGGGAATAAAAAGGGAAAAATGGAGGCCTCTTAAAGTAGTTTCTTCCACAAACAGTGCGGCTTTTTAGTGGAAACAGTAGTGAAGATTGTTCAAAGGGAAAAAGACACATGGAGGATTCAAGAATGATACGTTTTAAGGGAAATTTATTTCTTGATGGCTCAAAAAACATTTTAGCCACCTGTTTTCTTGTCAAAAAAATCATAGGTGGCTAACAGTGGCTCCACATGGGGATGGCATCTTCTTGAAGGTGTCAAGAATTCAAAAAATGATGTTTGGGAGCAAGTCAAATGCCTGGAACTTGACATATCTTTTTCTTTCCTTACATCATCTGCCAAAATCATGAAGATATTATATCAGCAGTAATATTCTCCCAAACAACTACCTACCCATACTATTGTCCTAATATTTTTTCTTCTGGGTGCATTTGGACTTGCAGACCCTTTACATCATCAATTTTTTACAGACGGGAAAATAAACCTATTCCACTTCTACCCTTATTCCTCCATGAGACCAAATTAGACAGTTGGCCTCATATCTTCTCTACCTAAACTATTATCTGCTAGGATTAAACTGTCTAGCAGACTTCTTTCTGTACATTCTACAACAAAAACTTAAAAACAATGAAACCAGGATTAGACTATCTGGTTTGTTGTGGGTTCATGGCATAAAGACAGCTGCACATGAACTGAATTTTACAGAAAATAAAAAACAACTAGCTGAATTCTTACAGACTGAGCTTTATTGATATTTCCTACCTACTCTACTCTACTAAGAAATATCTGATGCTCTAGGTGATACAATAATGCCAGTGCAACCAGTCAAGCAGTAATAAAAAAGGACAAAAAAACTGACTACTTGTCAGAGATAACCACAGGGTGTTTTGCATGGGAGTCTTCAAAACTGAGGCCACCACCAGTGGTGACCACTTCTGATGTATCTAGCTCTTGAAAAAGATCGATGCTTGGTAACTTGAGCTAATCAAGGCCTCCATATATTCTGCCACAGGATCAACAAGAACATGATATAAACTTTTTTCTTTGTGGCCTTCCATGGCTGTTAGGCTGCCTGCATCCCAGACAGTTTTAATCATTGCATCTGCAGTGTGGCCCCTACAATCATCCTTTTTCTGATTGGGAGTATTTGGCAGGTAAGTGTCAACCAGGCATACCTCTTCTTCCACTGGATCAAGACAAATATTTCCTTGAGAAAGAGAATCTCCCTCATCTTCTTCATTTTCTAAACTGGAGGACTCATCATAAATTGCAGGGCGGTCCTCTTGTAGCTCTGAGATATTTTGATCTGGGGGGCTGAGCTCTGTGAAAAGATCCATGTATTTTTGAGCAGGGGTTTTTTCCATTGCTTCCTCTTTTTCGAGAGAAGACTCCTTAGTTTCAAATTGCTCAAAAATCTCTTCTTCGTTTTCCTTTTCATCCTCTGAAATGAAAGGTTGCTGACTTCCAATCACATGGAAACTATTACTGATGATCTGAGGTGTAACAGAGTGAAAATTCAATGAATCTTCATCTATTACCAGACTTTCATAACTTCCCTCATCAGTATCATAAATAGGCTGAATTGACTCATTACTTTCTTGAAGCTCATGGAACTGATTTTCCTCCCAAAAATCTACCAATGATGGCTCTGCAGGATCAACTTCTGATTGGAAAACATCATCATCAGATACATTAAAATTTGGAAAATCATTGAAGTAAGTAATGTTACCAGTCAAACATACTGGATTATCAGCAAGTATTTCTTCATTCTAATTTACAGGGGAGCTTTCTGGATCTTCATAATCAAAATCAACAGATGAATGGGCAAGAGTGTGTGTTCTATAAAAGACTTCAGAGGTGGACTACTGATTTAATATCTGATCAATCTCTTCTTCTGTCAAAAGAGGGATTTCTTTTTCAACATGGACAGAAGAACAACAATCCTCTTTCTCTTGTATTGACTGATCGAGAGGCTGGATGTCTCCTTGAGCCTCTTATAGGATACCTTCATTTGTGCTAGCAGGGAAACCTTGAGGATCTTTTGATGTTTCCCGACCTCTTTCTGATTCAAACAATTCCTCACAAGTCTCATGAGTTGTTTCTTCTTCCACATCAGATTCTGTATCTTCTATGTGGTCTCTTGTTTCCTCAAAGAAACATTCCCTATTAAGCTTTTCCATTTGGTCATTATATTCTCTAATCAACATAGTGAAAGATATAGGTGGGAAATCATGCAGTTCTTGATCACCCTCCTCTTCATCCTCTATAGATTCTTGAGCATCATACATGTCTTGCTCATAATCTAGATATTGAGTCTGTTCTTGCTCTGGAAAATGCATGGGCTACTCTAGATAATCAGAATTCGTATTTAAATTGGCCTCACACACCTTCACCATTATTTCACCAAACATGTTTACCACTCTAGTGATTCTATCCGACAAAGCATCTAGCTTTGCCTCTCTGTCCATGCTTTGATCTATGTTTGTAAAAAGAGGTCATTTCATCTTCTCAACCAGTTCAGAGTCTTCTACTAGTGGATTCATTAGGTCTATTAGGATTTATGGAGTGTGGAGTCACCAGGTGGATGAATTTGACAGTTTAAAGCAGGCTACTGTCCACCATCAGCAGTTATATACCAACCTAAAGGCTATTGGTCTGATTTTGAGTCCCTAGTGGAGTCGCCATTATGTTGGTGACCACAATGGGACACATGACCAAATATTAGCAATTAAAGACACTCAGATTTATCCCCAGTGGAGTTGCCATTATGTTTGGGTTCCAGTGTTTTGGCCAGATTGGCAAGACCAAAAGACTAGACAACATCAAAACTACTTTGGGATCCTAGGATCTAGCGCTCCTGGATTCAGAGAGGGATCTCTCTATAAATGAAAAGAATGATATATCTTTGGAGCTCAAATTGGGGTATAAGGCTAGGTATGAAGCATGAGGGGTTTTTAAATGATTTAGTTGGTTGGATTGGTTGGAGATCATTAACTGAGAAGGTTATGGGATGAAGGAACAAAGCCGTAGGATGTTTCGGCAAAATAAGATAGGTCAAGAAAGTGTCGATCCATTGGGCTATGGAGTCATGAAAAGGGATTAATTATATATCAACTATCCAAGGTTTTCTTAGGGAAAGTCATCTATACTAAAGGATCTTCTAGATAGATGGTGGAATGGAACATTAAGGAGTGAAGTGAAAAAAAAGAAAGAGGCCCAAGTGCAGTTTGGAGATCAGGTCAGATGTCCTTTAAATCCAGACCTGCTTTGACATACTTAGAGGAAACTCTCAACATAGACACAAAGGGTAGCTTAAGATCAGGTTAGAGGTCATTTAACTCCAGACCTGCTTTCAACATACTCTCAAGGAAAAACAAGGTTAAGATTTAACACAGAATAAGGCCTAAGATTAGAAAAGGACTTTTAACCTTCAATGCTTTGACACTTAGCTCAAGGGATCTTCGTAAGGTCAAACTGTTGGAAAAGGACCCCAGTGGATAGGGCTAACTCTAAATCCCCAGTATCCCAATTCTTCCAGCTTAAACCCAACTAGAACATCTAAGCAACAAACCCCGAATTCAAACATCAGTAAGCATGGGTAATACCAACATCTTTGACTGGTTAAATTATATGAATTTTCTCTTAGATACACTATCAGCAGAAAACATCAAAGATAAGAAGAGCAGGAAAGAATTAGGGTACCATGCAAGGGTATATCCTAAGCCAGATTTACTGATTCTTATCAGAGAATAATGAACAGTATGAAAAATGTAATGAGACAATTGGAGTAAGAAAAACATCACCCGTAATATAGACTAGGATCCTGTAAAATTTGCCTGATTAATTGATGTGCAAAACCAGTGACATACTCTGAGCTCAATGGTTATTACATTCCAAACTTCTCCTCCCAGCCTACTAAATTACAAACTACTCAGCTACTTCCCCCAATAACATTTATAACAGTCGAATGAATCCCTACAACCATCAACAACCACACCTTTACAATGTATTCTTTAGGGGTTCTTATAGGATAATGAGTGATAGCAGGAGTAGATGTAAACTTAATTGTTTCATTATGACAAAGGAGAAGAAGGTCGAGTGTTTATTCTGCAGAATGGCTCTTCATTAACTGTGTGTACTCTGAAGTATGGTCTAGAAGTATTTGTTAATAACTTCAGGTATGTTCTTCTGAAGAACTCTGACTGATGGTACTCTACGTTTCCTTCTAAAATAAGTAACATGGATAGAAAGCCTGCAGGTCTCCATATTTCCATAACTGATGTCTTGACAGCTCTTTAGAAGTTTCTATCAGTGTGCTAACTGTTAAGGGCTCGAGGAGGTATGGAGAATGTTGTAGGAAGTCCTTTCCGGAGAAAAGATGTTCTGTTGATATTAAAACACTGATATAACTTGTTAGTGTGCTTAGTCTTCAAACTACGCCTTTATCCTTTGAACACGGGATTATAAGTATTAATATTCAGAAATAAGAATTAATGCTTTGATCTATCTCTGCTGATACACTTCCACTTCAGCAATGGTCTTTCTGTGGTCTGAGTCATAGTGATTGTGACTATAGAGACAAATTGAATTCATTGCTCTGAAATCCCTGCACAATATAATAAACTCGTTATGAAATCCAGGGGAGTGGTGAAATATTGGTATGGAGGCCTATGGAATGGTGGAAAAAATGGCGGATACATGGAAAACAGGTGAAAAACATTGCAGAATGGTGAAATAGAGACGATGAAAGTCTGGTGCGAGGAGGGCTGCAAACCGTCTGATTAGAACAGACACCGGATATCAACGGTCAGGATTCGTTGATGGGGTTGTTAAGACTAAGTTAGGTGGAAGGAAAAACCCTTAGTGTTAAAACGCAAAGGTTTAATTTTGGGCTAATACAAAGGAAAATGAGCAAAATGCATGAAAGCAGGGCCTTTAATGGTGGGACCCGACAAGGGCAAAGGGTGATTGAATGCGGACCGTTGGATCCCTGGAGGAGAACAATGGTTGGGATGCTCCAATGAAGTCCTTTGGAGGTCCGATGAATGAAAACGTGATGGAATAAGGGCTGTAGATCTATACAGATCAACGGTCGGGATCTTCGGGAAGTGATGTCGGAGGTAGAAGAGGGGAGGTGGTTTTTAGGAGAAAAAAATTGTTTTCGCACTACAATAGAGTGGTTTTGAAATTCGCCCAAAAAACGTGATATATGCCACTGCGTGACACGTGTCCTCCCAAAAACTACCTATATCGCATGATTTTTAACCGTTAACATCCGGACACCAGAAAAACGTGATTTGCTTCCTGACCCTTGGATGTGGAGCGACGAGATCTAATGGTTGAGGTGGCAACACGATATGGAAAGATGCATTTGCAGTTAGGTGGGGAATGGTCAAAGGTGGATTGAATCCCAACCGTCGGATCTACGGTATGGACGGTCAAGATTGAAAGAGGGAGCGAGAAGGCAAAGGGGTATGTGAATGGGTAGAACAAATGAGAGCCATTAGATCAATTGGAAGGAACAGTGGAGATCTAATCGCATCGGAGCAAGGCAGGGGGCCGAGACTTCGATGTCTGATGCTGCGATTACGCGTGGACCATCAGATCAAAGGTGAGATTGACGGCTGTGATTGGATCGGAGAGATAATGGAGAGGGGTGATGGGGCGAAATACAATTAGCGCTGACCGTCGGATCTTGTAAAGATCGACGGTTCGAATCAAATCCGCGGTCGATAGAACAAATGTTCATCGCATCGAGAAATTTCAATTAACAAAGGGAAAAGGGTTAAACAGAAGGCTCCGATTGCGATTAGCGCTCGGGGCTTTAGTGCCTAGTCTCGGGTGCAGGTCATATGTGGGGAAGTGGTTAGGGGCTTAGGGCCTCAAATGTAAATGGGGCTTTTTAAGCCAAAATGAGTGATTTTCAAGGAATTTTTGGCTTTCGGTAAAGGGGAAAAAGGGGGTTTAAGCCTGTAAAAGGGATTTTTAGGAGCTTAAAAGGAGTTTGGAGGCTTTTAGAGGGTTAATGAAGGGATTTTGAAAGGGGGAAGAAGGAGGTAAAAATGGAGGCCTCTTAAAGCAGTTTCTTCCACAAACAGTGCGGCTTTTTAGTGGAAACAACAGTGAAGATTGTTCAAAGGGAAAAAGACACATGGAGGCTTCAAGAATGATATGTTTTCAAGGGAAATGTATTTCTTAAAGGCTCAAAAAACATTTTAGCCACCTGTTTGCTTGTCAAAAAATTCATAGGTGGATAACATAAGCATTCTTATTAATGAGGCCTCTAATTTCTTCAATTTTCATTATTTTCCCTCATTTTCTTCCTCACATGCAACATGTGACCTTTCACCTCCCTTTTCTCCTAATTTCCACTATTTTCATAAATAAATGCCAATAAATGCTTCATGCCTTTCCAATTTATTTGTAATTTCCTTTAGCTATAACAAATTTAATGAACACCCGCTAGGACGTTTTTCCCAACACTCAACTTGGAATACGTGTCCCATCAACCATGTTTATTATTTTTAACTTTTATTACATGGAATTTTCACCATGGCTGTTATAGAACCCTCCCCCTTGTGTGAACACTATCCTTGTTGTTCAATAACACCTTCAAGCCAACAAGACCACTTAAAACAAGACATACTTCCTGTGGATATTTATAACACAGCTCGTTGTAGTATTTATAATAAATAACCTGCTTAAAATAAAAAACCATCATGAAAATGATACCATGTATTGGAGCTTTATAACACAACGAATTCCAGTATTTACAATAACAACCACATTTTTCCAATTGGAAAGTAAAATGATATGATGTTCGCATTTGCAATAAGAGAATCTAGAGGCTCACACCTCCACCCTCAAATTAATACTAGGATATCCTTCCTAGGAAGTTTAGAATTCACTACCAAGTCAAATATGCATCCAGTGTTTAGCGCTATAATATTGCTCCACTATACCCTCAATGAACAATTACTGGCTCATTACTCCAGGGAACACTCCCAATGTGCATATGATTCCATATGGCAATGCTAATGACAAAAAAAAAATCCATACCTGAGCTTCCCTTCTCCACTACATAGTCACTTGGGCAATCCGATCACCCCCTTCCATGCAGTCAGTTCCTTCCATGTTCCCCGAAATCCCCTATCCCAGGTGATCCATCCCTTGGCAAGGCTTCCTTGCATCAAGAGATACAAAAAACCAAGGCATGTACCTACCTCAAAACCATCGTGTCAGTCATAGCATGTGTATGGAAATCAATTGACACTATTGGGTACCAGTGTCCCATAATGACCCTGCTCTTGAAGTGATTTACCAACATATTGTTGCCTCTTTCAATTCCTTTTGTTGTTGCTGTCAATTCTTGCATTCAGTTTCAACCACCCAACCAGTAATTTTCGTGCTTTCATGTACTAAGCACATATCCCATTAGACTAAAAAAAATTGAAATAAACTCAAATCATACCTCATTTGTATCTCGTCAATATGGTACACTTGCAATTATGTTCACTTCCTATCACATCAATTCAAACTAGTTGTTTGATAAAATCATCATGTATAAACATATCACTTGTAGTTAGTTCAAAACACAACCATCATAGGTGAAAATCATGAATCACATGCAATCATCATAAACCATAATCATAAATAACATGTAACCATCATAAGTTAGAATTGTAGATCACATGCATAATAGAACTGAAATAAAATATCGATACTTATCCTTCATCAATCCTTACTTCTGCCTTTTTTCTTTTTTACACACACTCGATCAGTTTCCACACCTGAAAACCACTAGTGCCTTATCTTCAACTACGTACACATACACATAGTGTACAACATGTACATCTACACAAGGTGTACACCACCACACAATACATACACCCACACTAACATACAGCACATACACCTACACCTGGTGTTCAATACAACACAATACACATTCCTACACTGGCATACAACACATAGACCTACACCCGGTGTACAACACAACATAATACATACACCTATACAGAGTACAACACAATGAATAAACATGTCACGATACCACGATTACACCATTCACATACATAGTACCACATGCCCGCAACACCACATGTATGACATGCATATAATAACACATGTATGGCAATACCATATGCACAACATGTACACAATACCACCTGTAAAAAACACCACCTGCACAACATGTACACAACATCACATGTACACGGCACCACCTGTGTAACGTGTACACAAAACCAAATGTACACTACACCACCTATACAATGTGTATACAATACCACATGTACATGACACCATATGCACACGAAACAAAATTCAGGACCTATACATGACACCACCTGCACACAAAACCACATGTACAATATGTACACAACACCACATGTAGATAGCAACACATGTACAATCATCCACACAACACCATATGTGCATAACACCATATGTACAACACACACACAACACCATATGTACACAACACCATATGTACATAGCACTATATGTACACAACACCATATCTACATATCACCATACGTAGACAACGCCGCATATCCAACATTTGTACCACACCATATGCACACAACACTGCATTTCGAACATGCACATAGAATAGTATGTACACATAACCACATAACCAACATGTACATAACACCATATATACCTAGCACTGCATATGAAATATGCACACAACACTAGTGATCCCTGGCATTGCACCAAGAGTGCTACAACTCCCAAGGGCTACTCAAATTTAATTATCAACCCAAGGTTCGTACAAACTTAGAGGTGACAGTTCTATATGCCCAACAAATGGATTCTACTCATGCCATCCTCAACTAGGTCTTTTTGTCAGTAGTACTTCTATTCCATTCCTTCTACTTCATTAAAGTGCAGCTAGTTAATGTAATGTAGGGAATTACTTCTAGTCTAAGATAAAGAGAATGTATATCAAACTCCTACTTGAAATTGAAAGTGAAATAAAATCCTAAACACTCATTCTAGTTGCAGAAAAAGGAAACTATGTTATGGAAATCAATCATCTAGATATCTACTTATTTGCAGCAAAGAAACTATTTTATCATCACACACTTCATGAAATCATAAACCAAATCTTATCTATTGTTTCATTCAACTTGTACTTTCATCTGAAATTCAATCTAATTCTGAAATGAAATAAAACCCTAATGCCTAATTTGTTTTTGCACCAAGGCAAGAAGGAGTTTGGAGTGGCCTAAGAGTCTCTTCTAACCATGAATTCATAGTTTGGGTTCAAATGCATCCTATTATAGTCTAAGAGTGAAAAAAGGATCTAAACCAGACTGAAGAGGTGACCTACAACACTGATACAAGAAGTTGCCACAGGATGTCCTGAAGTGCTACATGAAACATATCGAGAGGGTTTTAAGGATGAAAAAGGTGCAAAGAAGATGTGGAAAGGTGAGAGAAGGTGGAATGAGGTGAGGGAGAGGTGGCCAACACCTCCATCCGAACTCATAACCCTTGGGAGGCTTGTTTTTCACTTAGAAGTCTGCTCATGGTGGTGGTGAAGGTAGTTTTGCAAAACAGGGTTTTGGTGGAATATTTGGAGGCTGGAGGGAAGGAGGATGGTTGAGATGGAGAGGATACTTTCCTTGCAGTTGTAGAAAACACTGTAATCACTACACACATTCATGCATTGTTTATTGACAAACTAACATGTTAACAAGTGGAAAAGATGAGTTGAATGGAAAAACCCTACTTAATATATGCTAAAATATCATCTAACATAAATACAACTCCTAACTTATAGTAAGAATATTATGAGCATGAGAATCAAACTATCTACCTTTCCTAGAAATCATAAACAACTACTTTTTATCTATGGTTGGAGATCCTTCTCCTCAAGCTCCCATGAGAGAGGTGAGGAAGAGAGTCTATAGACACAATTTTGATGGATCTTTTATGCCGCTAGGATGTAAATAAACTAAACAGTATATTGAGACATAAAGAGAGAGTATAAATACACAAGAGGGACTTAGCCAATGTATTTGGCCCTAACCCAAAATCATTAGCCCTCTGAGACTAAATTAGTGATGGAACATGCAACTTCTCATTATCATTGCATAAAAATGTCTAGTACATCATATGATAGTAAAAAATAACACTAAATCATATCTCAAGATCTACCTATATTAATACAAATTTTGAATACTAATGAGATATTTCATATGCTTATTTATAAAGATGTGTAGCTACCAACATCTCCCTAAAAAGTAGGAATAAGTCCTCCTTGATCTCGAGAAGAGTGGAGCTTGGTTCCTCATAACTGTCACTTTGCTTGGCCCTGTTTTCCTTTGAGATGTTGGGAGAGATATCAATGTGATATTGGCTGATTGAGATATTTAAGGAGGTGTAAAAACCTCCTAAAATCTCTCCTTGTTTTTTACTCCAAGCCATTCAGTGGAAAATATCTCAAAAATAGCTTTATTTCCTACAATTAATTCAGATTAGGCAACAAGAGATGGCAAACATCATACACCCTTCTCATTAAGAATAATATGAAAAAAACGTAAATAAATGTAAGATAGAGGTAACTTAATATATGAAGTATTGAATTTTAACCCCTTAAAATATAGCTAATGATGGGCCTCATCAAACACCATATATACAACATCATATGTACATAGTGCTACATATGTTACATGTACGCATCACCATAGGTACAATCACTAAATATAAAACATGTGCATCGTATACACAATTGTAGTACCTGTTAGAGTCGGTCCTTACAGCCCTCCGTCAGAGATCAGTTCGCTTTTTTGCATATCATTCTTAGGTGTCTCGCTCGTTCCACTTCGTTGCATTTCGCTAGGGGCATGCCATTGACTGACGAGGGGGTTTGGTTGTCTTGTGTTTCCTCATGCTTGTACCTGCAGGGCTAATTAAAATTCCTCAAAAATCACTGAAGTTCATGGTCATTGAATTCATGGTCATTAATGATTAGTTTCGTTAAAAAGAGTCTTTTAGTCCTAGAGTCTAGGGTTTTCAGTCCTTTGCATACATGTCATAAAAGCCCGCAGGCCATGAGGTTGGTTTCGCAAGTTTTCTATTCCACATTTTTATTATCAAAAGCATTTGAAGACATTTCTAGTCCAAAACTCTGTTTTGGAACTAGAAATTGTCTAATTTCATTTTTTGTAATAATTGTATCTATTTCACCATAAGAAACTTCAGAGCAAGCCTCTGATCTTTTCCTAAGCCAAGTGCCGGATCCCTGCAAAAGATAACAAAGTTATCAGTCCAAAACTCAGAAAATTCAAAGAAAAGCATTGTATTAATTGATCAAATGTCAAAGTGCCGAAACATTATAAAGTGGGTTAGCAAACAAATTTAAATCAAATCTGATTTGATGAGATATTTTCTTCACATATAAATCATGGCAAACAATTTCATTTGCTCGAAAACCTTAAGGCAGAAATCGTGTTTGTGTTCTTGAAGGCTGAAGCCGTGTTTTCATAGCCGTGGACAGTGATTGAAGGTGCGTGCTACCCATACAGGAGGCGCGCTACCCATATAAGGTGCGCTACGCACTTAACCTTCCCCAGCCCTTTGAAAAGAACACGGGCGCTACGCGTATAGGGCGCGCTACGCGTTGGGTAGGCGCGCTACCCATACAGTGACAGAGCCAAACAATTTTGTCTTTGCGTCCGATTTCGAGCTCAAAAGCTTCCATCCACTTGCAAACAGGTTTTTAATCATTGCTCAGTGATTTTTGAAAGAGGTTTTGGTATTTTTTGAAGTTGGGAAACAAGCATTGCTTGAGGAGAAATCTATAAACCCTATGTTCATAGCAAATTCAATTCTCAGGGTTTTAAAAGATATAGTGACAGTTTAGTGAAGGGTTTGTAAACTTTCGTGATTGGTATATGTGCTCATACCTATATTTCTTGTGGCGCCCTGGCACATTATGTACATCATCCTCATGCCTTTTTTCCATTCTACCACTGCTGTCACATCCTCTCATGTTGACTTGTCCATATAGTCTCATGTTTCCACATAGTTTTTTGCCATAATATTACCACCGTTGTCCTTGCTATTGTTTCATTGCCAAACACAAACACAGTCCATTGATAAATCCTTGGCCAGCATTTACAAAGGCTGCATACTACATTTGAATTTGGTACTTATTTGTCAAAATCACTTGTGATCCAAAAACAGAGACTGTTTTTATGCCACTAAAATAGAGCTATTACCACTGTCACTTGTTTGCTTATGATGTTTTGGTACATATGCAATATATTTGGGTTTTGAGAATGCATTGAAGCCTTTGACTTCACTACACCTATATCAACACACATATTGCAGACAATTTGTTTTCAAATCTATGTCAGAAACAGATTCAGTTTATGAGCAGGAGTCTAAAAGTGATTCCACAGCAGAGGATAATGTGCCACGGAGGCCTCACAAAGGTGGCTAAGGTGGTAAACATCTCAGAGAGGAGCCTACTTCTTTGGCTCAATTGCAGGCATGTCCGCTTGCAATGGATTGTTTTCGGTATCAGTCATGTTTTCGATTCTGTGAGATGATTTCACAAACCCAGCTTCATCGTGAACTATCTTGTCTATTTGTTCTACATCTACATGATGGCCGTGTAAACCTCGCTGGAGTAGATTTCATTCTGTCACCAGTGACTATTGCTCAGGCCACTAGCATACCAAATATAGGAGAGGAATGGAACAAACGTCAGTAGTTAGAGAAATTCCACTATGAGCCATACATCAAACCTGGGTATATGAGGCACTTGAGCAGGGTTTTTCCTTTCAGATTCCTGAAGGATGAGTTTGCACCACTGATGAAACTCATCATTCGGTATTTCAGTTGCGAGGGCAGATTCTCGCGTCTCTTTGCATACCATGTCCGTTTGTTGATGCACTTCATGAGGGTACGTATAATGAACATTCCGTACTTCATGTATCGCAACATAGAGAGGATGGTGATTTTTGTACAGAAGAAGACCCCAGCACAGCAGCATAGGAGTATATATCATTACGCTCTGATCAAGATTGTAGTGGTACATCAGTTGACACAGCAGGGCATCACTTGGGAGGATTTCATCTGCCGTGACTTCTCTACAACACTTGCAGTGCGATCCTCTCTTCCGATAGTTCAATTCATGATGAGAGCTTCCTTCACACCAACTCTGACATCCCCCGAGATTGAGATCATCGCTCCATTGTATGTGACATACCCGCCGAGGGCTGCTGTGGCCTTTATTTGCGCTACATGGTTTAGCATTATCTCCACCCGGTGGAAGGTCTCCGCGGTTCCTTACTGCCAGAGTAGTAAGAGTAGTATTATCTTGACATGAGGTGAAGGAGTCTTGTTCCTCTTCTTCAAAGACAAAAATAAATCTGGTGATAAAGTAGTTTTCGGCCGAAGATGAGGGTCCATCAGGAGGCCGGGACACGGATTTCACGATCATTGATGTTGATGCGAGCTCTCCTAGCTCGAAACTGAAAGAGATCATCCAGGAGCAAAGGGCTGTAGACCGTCCGAATAGAACAGACACCTGAGATCAACGGTCAGGATTCGTTGATGGGGTTTTTAGGACTAAGCTAGGTGGAAGGAAAAACCCTTAGTGTTAAAACGAAAAGGTTTAATTTTGGTCGAATACAAAGGAAAAGGAGCAAAATGCATGAAAGCGGGGCCTTTAATGGTGGGACCTGGCAAGGGCAGAGGTTGATTGAATTTGGATTGTTGGATCCGTGGAGGAGATCAACAGTTGGGATGCTCCGATGAAGTCCTTTGGAGGTCCGATGAATGAAAACGTGATGGAATAAGGGCCATAGATCTATACAGATCAACAGTCAGGATCTTCGGGAAGCACTGTCGGAGGCAGAAGAGGGGAGGTGGTTTTTAGGAGAAAACAATTTTTTTCGTGCTGCAATAGAGTGGTTTTGAAATTTACCCAAAAAAACACGATATATGTCGCTGCGTGACACGTGTCCTCCCCAAAACCACCTATATCACATGATTTTGAAACATTAACGTCCGGATACTAGAAAAATGCGATATGCTTCCTGACCATTGGATGTGGAGCGACGAGATCTGATGGTTGAGGTGGCAACACGATATGGAAAGATGTGCTGGCGGTTAGGTGGGGAATGGTCAAAGGCAGATTGAATCCCAACTGTTGAATCTGTGGTATGGATGGTCAAGATTGAAAGAGGAGCAGGAAGGCAAAAGGGTATGTGAATGGGCGGAATGAATGAGAGCCGTTAGATCAATTGGAAGGAATGGCGGAGATCTAATCGCATCGGAGCAAGGTAGGGGGTTGAGACTTCGATGTCTGATGCTGCGATTACGCGTGGACCGTCAGATCAAAGGTGAGATTGACGACTGCGATTGGATTGGAGAGATAATGGAGAGGGGAGATGGGGCATGATACAATTAACGATGACAATCAGATCTTGTAAAGATCGAAGATTCAGATCAAATCCGTGGTCAATAGAACAAATGTTCATCGCATCGGGAAATTTCAATTAACAAAGGGAAAGGGCTTAAACAGAAGGCTCTGATTTCGATTAGCGCCCAGGGCTTTAGAGCATGGTCTCGGGCACAGGTCATATGTGGGGAAGTGGTTAGGGGATTAGCCGAAAGGGGCTTAGGGCCTCAAATGTAAATGGGGTTTTTTAAGCCAAAATGAGTGACTTTCAAGAAATTTTTTTCTTTCGGCAAAGGGGAAAAAGGGGGTTTAAGCTTGTAAAAGGAATTTTTAGGAGCTTAAAAGGAGTTAGGAGGATTTTGGAGGGTTAATGAAGGGATTTTGAAAGGGGGAAGAAGGAGGTAAAAATGGAGGTTTTGGAGGGAATAAAAAGGGAAAAATGGAGGCCTCTTAAAGTAGTTTCTTCCACAAACAGTGCGGCTTTTTAGTGGAAACAGCAGTGAATATTGTTCAAAGGGAAAAAGACACATGGAGGATTCAAGAATGATATGTTTTCAGGGGAAATTTATTTCTTGATGGCTCAAAAAACATTTTAGCCACCTGTTTGCTTGTCAAAAAATTCATAGGTGGCTAACAGTGGCTCCACATGGGGATGGCATCTTCTTGAAGGTGTCAAGAATTCAGAAAATGATCTTTGGGAGCAATCCAAATTCCTAGAACTTGACACATATTTTTCTTTCCTTTCATCATCTGCCACAATCATGAAGATATTATATCAGCAGTAATGTTCTCCCAAACAACTACCTACCTATACTATTGTCCTAAAATTTTTTCTTATGGGTGCATTTGGACTTGCAAACCCTTTACATTATCAATTTTTTACAGACAGGAAAATAAACCTATTCTACTTCTACCCTTATTCCTCCATGAGACCAGATTAAACAGTTGACCTCATACCTTCTCTACCTAAACTATTATCTGCTAGGATTAAACTGTCTAGCAGACTTCTTTCTCTACATTTGACAACAGAAATTTAAAAACAGTCAAACCAGGATTAGACTGTCTGGTTTTCTATGGGTTCATAGCATAACGACAACTGCACATGAACTGAATTTTGCAGAAAATGAAAAATAAATAGTTGAATGCTCACAGACTGAGCTTTATTGATATTTCCTACCTACTCTACTCTACTTGGAAATCTTTGATGCTCTGGGTGATACAATAATGCCAGTGCAACCAGTCAAGTAGTAATAAAAAAGGATAGAAAAACTGACTGCTTGTCAGAGATAAACACAGGGTGTTTTGCATGGGAGTCTTCAAAACTGAGGCCACCACCAATGGTGACCACTTCTGATGTATCTAACTCTTGCAAAAGATTGATGCTTGGTAACTTGAGCTAATCAGGGCCTCCATATATTCTGCCACAGGATCAACAAGAACATGATATAAACATTTTTCTTTGAGGCCTTCCATGGCTGGTATGTTGCCTGCATCCTGGACAGTTTTAATCATTGCATCTGCAGTGTGGCCCCTACAATCATCCTTTTCCTGTTTGGGAGCATTTGGCAGGTAAGTGTCAACTAGGCATACCTCTTCTTCCACTGGATCAAGACAAAGATTTCCTTGAGAAAGAGAATCTCCCTCATCTGCTTCATTTTCTGAACTGGAGGACTCATCATAAATTGTAGGGCAGTCCTCTTGTAGCTCTGAGATATTCTGATCTGGGGGGCTGAGCTCTGTGAAAATATCCATGTATTTTTGAGTAGGGGTTTGTTCCATTGCTTCCTCTTTTTTGAGAGAAGACTCCTTAGTTTCAAACTGCTCAAAAATCTCTTCTTCGTTTTCCTTTTCATCCTCTGAAATGAAAGGTTGATGACTTCCAATCACATGGAAACTATTACTGATGATCTGAGGTGTAACAGAGTGAACATTCAATGAATCTTCATCTATTACCAGACTTTCATAACTTCCCTCATCAGTATCATAGATAGGCTGACTTGGCTCATTACTTTCTTGAAGTTGATGGAACTGATTTTCCTCCCACAAATCTGCTAATGATGGCTCTACAGGATCAACTTCTGATTGGAAAACATCATCATCAGATACATCGAAATTTGGAAAATCATTGAAGTAAGTAATGTTACCAGTCAAACATACTGGATTATCAGCAAGTCTTTCTTCATTCTGATTTATAGGGGAGCTTTCTGGATCTTCATAATCAAACTCAACAGATGAATGGGCAAGAGTGTGTGTTCTATAAAAGACTTCAGAGGTGGACTGCTGATTTAATATCTGATCAATCTCTTCTTCTGTCAAAAGAGGGATTTCTTTTTCAACATGGACAGAAGAAAAGCAGTCCTCTTTCTCTTGTATTAACTGATCAGGAGGCTAGATGTCTCCTTGAGCCTCTTCTAGGATACCCTCATTTGTGCTAGTAGGGAAACTTTGAGGATCTTCTGATGTTTCCCGACCTCTTTCTGATTCAAACAATTCCTCATGATCATGATGATATTCAGATAGAATACAAGGCTCATTAGTTGTTTTTTCTTCCACATTAGATTCTGTATCTTCTATGTGGTCTCTTGTTTCCTCAAAGCAGCATTCCCTATTAGCCTTTTCCATTTGGTCATGATATTCTCTAATCAGCATAGTACAAGATATAGGCGGGAAATCAGGCAGTTCTTGATCACCCTCCTCTTCATCCTCTATAGATTCTTGAGCATCATACATGTCTTGCTCATAATCTAGTTCTTGAGTTTTTTCTTGCTCTGGAAAATGCATGGGCTGCTCCATATAATCAGCATTCATATTTAAATTGGCCTCACACACCTTCACCATTATTTCACCAAACATGTTTACCACTCTGGTGATTCTATCCGACAAAGCATCTAGCTTTTCCTCTCTATCCATGCTTGGATCCATGTTTGTAAAAAGAGGTCACTGCATCTTCTCAACCAGTTCAGAGTCTTCTACTAGTGGATTCATTAGGTCTATTAGGAGTTATGGAGTGTGGAGTCGTCGGGTGGATGAATTTGACTGTTTAAAGCAGGCTGTTGTCCACCATCAGCAGTTATATATCAACATAAAGGCTATTGGTCTAATTTTGAGTCCCCAGTGGAGTCGCCATTATGTTGTTGACGAAAATGGGACACATGATGAGATATTAGCAATTAAGGACACTTAGATTTCTCCCCAGTGGAGTCGCCATTATGTTGAGGTTCCATTGTTTCGGCCAGATTGGCAAGACCAAAAGACTAGACAACATCGAAACTGCTTTGGGATCCTAGGATCTAGCCCTCCTGTATCCAGAGAGGGATCTCTCTATAAATGAAAAGATTGATTTATATTTGGAGCTCAAATTGGGGTATTAGGCTAGGTATCAAGCACAAGGAGTTTTTAAATGATTTTGTTGGTTGGATTGATTGGAGATCATTAACTGAGAAGGTGATGGGATGAAGGAACAAAGCAGTAGGATGTTTCGTCATTAGAAGATAGGTCAAGAAAGTGTCAATCCATTGGGCTATGGAGTCATGAAAAGGGATTACTTGCATATCAACTATCCAAGGTTTTCATAGGGAAAGTCATCTATACTAAAGGATCTTCTAGATAGATGGTGGAATGGAACATTAAGGAGTGAAGTGAAAAAAAAGAAAGAGGCCCAAGTGCAGTCTGGAGATCAGGTCAGATGTCCTTTAAATCCAGACCTGCTTTGACATACTTAGAGGAAACTCTCAACATAGACACAAAGGGTGGCTTAAGATCAGGTCAGAGGTCATTTAACTCCAGACCTGCTTTCAGCATACTCTCAAGGAAAAACAAAGTTAAGATTTAACACAGAACAAGGCCTAAGATCAGAGAAGGACTTTTAACCTTCAATGCTTTGACACTTAGCTCAAGGGATCTTCGTAAGGTCAAACTGTTGGAAAAGGACCCCAGTGGACAGGGCTAACTCTAAATCCCCAGTATCCCAATTCTTCCAGCTTAAACCCAACTAGAACATCTAAGAAACAAACCCCAAATTCAAACATCAGTAAGCATGGGTAATACCAACATCTTTGACTGGTTAAATTATATGAATTTCTCTTAGATACACTATCATCAGAAAACATCAAAGATAAGAAGAGTAGGAAAGAATTAGGGTACCATGCAAGGGTATATCCTAAGCCATATTTACTAATTCTTATCAGAGAATAATGAATAGTATGAAAATTGTAATGAGACAATCGCAGTAAGAAAAACATCACCCGTAATATAGACCGGGATCCTGTAAAATTTTCTTGATTAATTGATGTGAAAAACTAGTCACATACTCTGAGCTCAATGGCCGTTACATTCCAAACTTCTCCTCCTAGCCTACTAAATTACAAACTACTCAGCTACTTCCCCCAATAACAATTCTAACAGTCGAATGAATCCCTACAACCAACAACAACCACACCTTTACAATGTATTCTTGAGGGGTTCTTATAGGAGAATAAGTGATAGCAGGAGTAGATGTAAACTTAATTATTTCATTATGACAGAGGAGAAGAAGGTCGAGTGTTTATTCTGTAGAATGGCTCTTCGTTAACTGTGTGTACTCTGAAGTATGGTCTAGAAGTCTTTGTTAATAACTTCGGGCCGATGGTCTTTTTTCACTCTGAGTCATAGTGACTGTGACTGCAGAGATAGAGTGAATTCATCGCTCTGAAATCCCTGCACAATACAATAAACTTGTTATGAAATCTAGGGGAGTGGTGAAAGATTGTTGTGGAGGCCTATGGAATGGTGGTGGAAATGGCGGATGTAGGGAAAGCAGGTGAAAAACATTGCACAATGTTGAAACAGAGGGCTGCGTAATTCGTCCTATTAGAATAGACAACGGAGCCGCTAGGTCGTGGATTCGTTGATGGGGTTGTTAAGACTAAGTTAGGTGGAAGGAAAAACCCTTAGTGTTAAAACGCAAAGGTTTAATTTTGGGCTAATACAAAGGAAAATGAGCAAAATGCATGAAAGCAGGGCCTTTAATGGTGGGACCCGACAAGGGCAAAGGGTGATTGAATGCGGACCGTTGGATCCCTGGAGGAGAACAATGGTTGGGATGCTCCAATGAAGTCCTTTGGAGGTCCGATGAATGAAAACGTGATGGAATAAGGGCTGTAGATCTATACAGATCAACGGTCGGGATCTTCGGGAAGTGATGTCGGAGGTAGAAGAGGGGAGGTGGTTTTTAGGAGAAAAAAATTGTTTTCGCACTACAATAGAGTGGTTTTGAAATTCGCCCAAAAAACGTGATATATGCCACTGCGTGACACGTGTCCTCCCAAAAACTACCTATATCGCATGATTTTTAACCGTTAACATCCGGACACCAGAAAAACGTGATTTGCTTCCTGACCCTTGGATGTGGAGCGACGAGATCTAATGGTTGAGGTGGCAACACGATATGGAAAGATGCATTTGCAGTTAGGTGGGGAATGGTCAAAGGTGGATTGAATCCCAACCGTCGGATCTACGGTATGGACGGTCAAGATTGAAAGAGGGAGCGAGAAGGCAAAGGGGTATGTGAATGGGTAGAACAAATGAGAGCCATTAGATCAATTGGAAGGAACAGTGGAGATCTAATCGCATCGGAGCAAGGCAGGGGGCCGAGACTTCGATGTCTGATGCTGCGATTACGCGTGGACCATCAGATCAAAGGTGAGATTGACGGCTGTGATTGGATCGGAGAGATAATGGAGAGGGGTGATGGGGCGAAATACAATTAGCGCTGACCGTCGGATCTTGTAAAGATCGACGGTTCGAATCAAATCCGCGGTCGATAGAACAAATGTTCATCGCATCGAGAAATTTCAATTAACAAAGGGAAAAGGGTTAAACAGAAGGCTCCGATTGCGATTAGCGCTCGGGGCTTTAGTGCCTAGTCTCGGGTGCAGGTCATATGTGGGGAAGTGGTTAGGGGCTTAGGGCCTCAAATGTAAATGGGGCTTTTTAAGCCAAAATGAGTGATTTTCAAGGAATTTTTGGCTTTCGGTAAAGGGGAAAAAGGGGGTTTAAGCCTGTAAAAGGGATTTTTAGGAGCTTAAAAGGAGTTTGGAGGCTTTTAGAGGGTTAATGAAGGGATTTTGAAAGGGGGAAGAAGGAGGTAAAAATGGAGGCCTCTTAAAGCAGTTTCTTCCACAAACAGTGCGGCTTTTTAGTGGAAACAACAGTGAAGATTGTTCAAAGGGAAAAAGACACATGGAGGCTTCAAGAATGATATGTTTTCAAGGGAAATGTATTTCTTAAAGGCTCAAAAAACATTTTAGCCACCTGTTTGCTTGTCAAAAAATTCATAGGTGGATAACATAAGCATTCTTATTAATGAGGCCTCTAATTTCTTCAATTTTCATTATTTTCCCTCATTTTCTTCCTCACATGCAACATGTGACCTTTCACCTCCCTTTTCTCCTAATTTCCACTATTTTCATAAATAAATGCCAATAAATGCTTCATGCCTTTCCAATTTATTTGTAATTTCCTTTAGCTATAACAAATTTAATGAACACCCGCTAGGACGTTTTTCCCAACACTCAACTTGGAATACGTGTCCCATCAACCATGTTTATTATTTTTAACTTTTATTACATGGAATTTTCACCATGGCTGTTATAGAACCCTCCCCCTTGTGTGAACACTATCCTGTGGATATTTATAACACAGCTCGTTGTAGTATTTATAATAAATAACCTGCTTAAAATAAAAAACCATCATGAAAATGATACCATGTATTGGAGCTTTATAACACAACGAATTCCAGTATTTACAATAACAACCACATTTTTCCAATTGGAAAGTAAAATGATATGATGTTCGCATTTGCAATAAGAGAATCTAGAGGCTCACACCTCCACCCTCAAATTAATACTAGGATATCCTTCCTAGGAAGTTTAGAATTCACTACCAAGTCAAATATGCATCCAGTGTTTAGCGCTATAATATTGCTCCACTATACCCTCAATGAACAATTACTGGCTCATTACTCCAGGGAACACTCCCAATGTGCATATGATTCCATATGGCAATGCTAATGACAAAAAAAAAATCCATACCTGAGCTTCCCTTCTCCACTACATAGTCACTTGGGCAATCCGATCACCCCCTTCCATGCAGTCAGTTCCTTCCATGTTCCCCGAAATCCCCTATCCCAGGTGATCCATCCCTTGGCAAGGCTTCCTTGCATCAAGAGATACAAAAAACCAAGGCATGTACCTACCTCAAAACCATCGTGTCAGTCATAGCATGTGTATGGAAATCAATTGACACTATTGGGTACCAGTGTCCCATAATGACCCTGCTCTTGAAGTGATTTACCAACATATTGTTGCCTCTTTCAATTCCTTTTGTTGTTGCTGTCAATTCTTGCATTCAGTTTCAACCACCCAACCAGTAATTTTCGTGCTTTCATGTACTAAGCACATATCCCATTAGACTAAAAAAAATTGAAATAAACTCAAATCATACCTCATTTGTATCTCGTCAATATGGTACACTTGCAATTATGTTCACTTCCTATCACATCAATTCAAACTAGTTGTTTGATAAAATCATCATGTATAAACATATCACTTGTAGTTAGTTCAAAACACAACCATCATAGGTGAAAATCATGAATCACATGCAATCATCATAAACCATAATCATAAATAACATGTAACCATCATAAGTGAGAATTGTAGATCACATGCATAATAGAACTGAAATAAAATATCGATACTTATCCTTCATCGATCCTTACCTCTGCCTTTTTTCCTTTTTACACACACTCGATCAGTTTCCACACCTGAAAACCACTAGTGCCTTATCTTCAACTACGTACACATACACATAGTGTACAACATGTACATCTACACAAGGTGTACACCACCACACAATACATACACCCACACTAACATACAGCACATACACCTACACCTGGTGTTCAATACAACACAATACACATTCCTACACTGGCATACAACACATAGACCTACACCCGGTGTACAACACAACATAATACATACACCTATACAGAGTACAACACAATGAATAAACATGTCACGATACCACGATTACACCATTCACATACATAGTACCACATGCCCGCAACACCACATGTATGACATGCATATAATAACACATGTATGGCAATACCATATGCACAACATGTACACAATACCACCTGTAAAAAACACCACCTGCACAACATGTACACAACATCACATGTACACGGCACCACCTGTGTAACGTGTACACAAAACCAAATGTACACTACACCACCTATACAATGTGTATACAATACCACATGTACATGACACCATATGCACACGAAACAAAATTCAGGACCTATACATGACACCACCTGCACACAAAACCACATGTACAATATGTACACAACACCACATGTAGATAGCAACACATGTACAATCATCCACACAACACCATATGTGCATAACACCATATGTACAACACACACACAACACCATATGTACACAACACCATATGTACATAGCACTATATGTACACAACACCATATGTACATATCACCATACGTACACAACGCCGCATATCCAACATTTGTACCACACCATATGCACACAACACTGCATTTCTAACATGCACATAGAATAGTATGTACACATAACCACATAACCAACATGTACATAACACCATATATACCTAGCACTGCATATGAAATATACACACAAAACTAGTGATCCCTGGCATTGCACCAAGAGTGCTACAACTCCCAAGGGCTACTCAAATTTAATTATCAACCCAAGGTTCGTACAAACTTAGAGGTGACAGTTCTATATGCCCAACAAATGGATTCTACTCATGCCATCCTCAACTAGGTCTTTTTGTCAGTAGTACTTCTATTCCATTCCTTCTACTTCATTAAAGTGCAGCTAGTTAATGTAATGTAGGGAATTACTTCTAGTCTAAGATAAAGAGAATGTATATCAAACTCCTACTTGAAATTGAAAGTGAAAGAAAATCCTAAACACTCATTCTAGTTGCAGAAAAAGGAAACTATGTTATGGAAATCAATCATCTAGATATCTACTTATTTGCAGCAAAGAAACTATTTTATCATCACACACTTCATGAAATCATAAACCAAATCTTATCTATTGTTTCATTCAACTTGTACTTTCATGTGAAATTCAATCTAATTCTGAAATGAAATAAAACCCTAATGCCTACTTTGTTTTTGCACCAAGGCAAGAAGGAGTTTGGAGTGGCCTAAGAGTCTCTTCTAACCATGAATTCATAGTTTGGGGTCAAATGCATCCTATTATAGTCTAAGAGTGAAAAAAGGATCTAAACCAGAGTGAAGAGGTGACCTACAACACTGATACAAGAAGTTGCCACATGATGTCCTGAAGTGCTACATGAAACATATCGAGAGGGTTTTAAGGATGAAAAAGGTGCAAAGAAGATGTGGAAAGGTGAGAGAAGGTGGAATGAGGTGAGGGAGAGGTGGCCAACACCTCCATCCGAACTCATAACCCTTGGGAGGCTTGTTTTTCACTTAGAAGGCTGCTCATGGTGGTGGTGAAGGTAGTTTTGCAAAACAGGGTTTTGGTGGAATATTTGGAGGCTGGAGGGAAGGAGGATGGTTGAGATGGAGAGGATAATTTCCTTGCAGTTGTAGAAAACACTGTAATCACTACACACATTCATGCATTTTTTATTGACAAACTAACATGTTAACAAGTGGAAAAGATGAGTTGAATGGAAAAACCCTACTTAATATATGCTAAAATATAATCTAACATAAATACAACTCCTAACTTATAGTAAGAATATTATGAGCATGAGAATCAAACTATATACCTTTCCTAGAAATCATAAACAAATACTTTTTATCTATGGTTGGAGATCCTTCTCCTCAAGCTCCCATGAGAGAGGTGAGGAAGAGAGTCTATAGACACAATTTTGATGGATCTTTTATGCCGCTAGGATGTAAATAAACTAAACAGTATATTGAGACATAAAGAGAGAGTATAAATACACAAGAGGGACTTAGCCAATGTATTTGGCCCTAACCCAAAATCAATAGCCCTCTGAGACTAAATTAGTGATGGAACATGCAACTTCTCATTATCATTGCATAAAAATGTCTAGTACATCATATGATAGTAAAAAATAACACTAAATCATATCTCAAGATCTACCTATATTAATACAAATTTTGAATCCTAATGAGATATTTCATATGCTTATTTATACAAATGGGTAGCTACCAACATCTCCCTAAAAAGTAGGAATAAGTCCTCCTTGATCTCGAGAAGAGTGGAGCTTGGCTCCTCATAACTGTCACTTTGCTTGGCTGTGTTTTCCTTTGAGATGTTGGGAGAGATCTCAATGTGATATTGGCTGATTGAGAGATTTAAGGAGGTGTAAAAACCTCCTACAATCTCTCCTTGTTTTTTACTCCAAGCCATTCAGTGGAAAATATCTCAAAAATAGCTTTATTTCCTACAATTAATTCAGATTAGGCAACAAGAGATGGAAAACATCATACACCATTCTCATTAAGAATAATATGAAAAAAACTTAGATAAATGTGAGAGAGAGGTAACTTAATAGCTAAAGTATGGCATTTTAAACCATTTAAATATAGCTAATGATGGGCCTCATCAAACACCATATATACAACATCATATGTACATAGTGCTACATATGTTACATGTACGCATCACCATAGGTACAATCACTAAATATAAAACATGTGCATCGTATACACAATTGTAGACCACACATCCATAGACCACACACCGACCCTACATGCAACCTTTATTCTAGTGTCTTTACACTACCCATGCTTATCCTAGCATGTCGCAGATCACACTACTTCCACTTCGTTGATGTGCCCCCTAGGATTACATGTCCATAACATAAGCACAAGCATAGTACAAGCATATAATATAAATTCATGTCCACATGATACTAACCTCATAGACCTGTCAAGGTTACTCTTCCCACTTGATTCCTCATAATACCAATAACCTCTTCGTGTCATTCACAAGCATAATAAATCATTCCTCCACAAGAATGACCCTTGAAAACCTTTTCATACAGTGACTGACATACATACATACATACATACAAATATATAATCATTAGCATAAAATAATCATGATCATGTCCGACAACCATTAGGGGAATTTCAAGGTCTAAAATGGGCCTCCTAAGAAAAATGTACAACCAAAATAAACTTTATAAGAACCAATAGGATTCAAGATGATTATGTCAACCATGGGGGATGATTCACCATTTTTTAAGTAAAAGGGTAAAAATATTAAAAAACAATAAAATAATAAAACTACTTTTTCAACTCGTATTTTCAACTTATCTCCCAAATTTTATACTCAAATTTCAACCACGAGTACTTGTTGGATGAAAAATCTACTTCCTCAGCCAAGGAGTACCCATGTTGCATACTTTTGATGGACCCCGATACATGAAAAATGAGAAATACTTGCAAAAACTTGATTGTGATCACGTTTTTCTTGTATTTATCACTTTTCGTGTAGCAGGATCCATCTTAAGTATGAAATATGGGTACTCCTTGGATGAGGAATTAAATTTTGCATCCAAAAAGTACTCCCGCTTGAAATTTAAGTAAGCACATTGGGAGATAAGTTGAAAATACAAGTTGAAAAAGTATTTTTTTTCTTTTTTCCCGCACAAATTTGATAATGTAATCAAATATTATTTTATTATTTACACTATTATTTTATAATTTCCTTAGGAGGCTCATTTTAGACCTAAAAATTCCCCTAATGGACATACATACACACATATATACAGATAAGCATTAGCATCATGATCCATGATGACCCTGTCAGACATGACATACATACATACATACATGTATACATATATAAACATCAACATAATCATGATCACAACAAAATTTCTAGATATCATAAGGTCTAGGTTAAGAGGACTTCCTTTACGCATTCATAGTATGAAAAACATTGAGAATAACAGTTACCAACATAGGCAAGGCATATAACACCTCAGATCCATTCAATTTACCTTTCGTGTTACCTTTCTCGTGATTGTTCTTCCACCGTCCATTTACCTCAATGGACCCAACCAATCCAAATGGTTGGCATATTCTTACCTTCAACTGCCCTTATACATGCACCGAGGCTTCATCCAAGTCTTTCATTACCTGTTGGGTATCACATATCTCTCCCTGAACTCCATCAAATTTCCTCTTTCCCAACCAATTCCCAAGACACTCAAAACATAAAAGGCAAGGAAAATAACAAGAGACAACAAGAATAAAACCATGAAAATCAATAACTATACAACACCACAACAAATGTGGCATAGCTATGCACTAGACATTAACAAACTCGCAAGTCAAGCTCAACAAATCACAAAAGACCAAAAATCAAAAGACTAGACACAAACACCGTGACGCAATATCCATGGTTCCCAATACTTCGAAAGGAAATATCAGCCCGATCCTTCTTCAAGATTTTATGGCAATCTCTTGCCATGTGATCCCCTGCATCATACTACCATAAACACATAATTTTCAGTGCATAAATAAACATAACAATATACCAATTATTTTACATTGTGGTGCCAACCACATTGCCTCATAACTGAACCAATCCATATCATCTCTCAAGAGACTCTAATTCCCTTGAAAAATCTAGCTATAACTATCTGATATACTTGTCAAATACTTGTTAATAACTATAGTAATATATCCACATGATTTCAGAGAAAATCAAGGTTAAGAAGACTAATTATTTCCATGCAAAACACTCATTTGTTTGGAAATAGGGTTTCCAAACATATCCCAAGGAATTCTTACCCAATTCCTTTATTTTACCATATATCTTGCTACCTTACTACCATTTACTACATGCTATTAAATCACCCAGTTGTTAGTTATATAAAAAATGCAATGGTTACCTTGTCATGCTAATACTAATCATGTTACCTTGCAACTGCTCACACATGTCGATCACATGTTCCCAATATGAAGACAATCATATCTACTGACTAAAATCAACCTCTACCAAGACTAACAATCATGTCATAATCAACTAATAATCAAAATCAAAATGCTACAACTATCACCTACTTATACTTAAGTACACATCACCTATCTCAACACATATCGTGTTAGTACAACCATCTAAAAACCAATTCATTTCTTCATGCAATATTATACAGACATAGTCATATCATGTGATTAATCAAACATTCAACAATAAATAGATGACATAATATACACCAACACTCAAACACCAAATAGATGACATAATCAAACATTGAAGCACAAATTAGATGACATAAGCAAAATCATACCTTCATGCATCTTAGGGGAGGCTATATTTTCTACACAATAAATATAGATTAACACAATATAACTTCACAACACATCAAGTCAACCTAAATAAGGTCATGATATCCATAATATTAACTATATAACATGTTCACATCATAGACTCATAAACAAATTTCATTCATGCATAACAATCACATATGCACAATAAACCTAGATTAGTATGTCATAATATCACAAATAAGTTGAACCATACCTAACTTTCATAACACTAATCATCTGCCTAGACCAAACCAATTTAGCATGATACATATAGCATCAAGATATTAATTTTATACCCTAATCATCAAGTTAACTAACATATAACAACAATAAGTTAACATATAACATGCTCATCAACAACATATAACATATTTATCAAGTTAACACCATGCCCGACTAACCAATGCATGTACATATTATCAAACTAATTGACTAACATCTATCATGTACGTAACCATAACATCAATAGAATTAAAGGCATACACATAATAAAAATGTGTATGACTGCTCTGATCAACTAACATTTAACATACATGTAACCACAACAACAATAAGATGCCAAACTTGTATATAACCCTAATGCTTATAAAAACCATTAACCAACATACCTGCATGCCAAACATACAATACCTAATGATGAAAATATGCTCTTACCTTGATGTCTAGTGCCACTACTTCACTTTGATGATATGCATCTTTTGCTCTATCTCAGCCAATGCATTAGCATCATAACATACCAAAAACATCATGATGACATAATTTCATATAATTACCTCATGGACAACAACCATAACCATGACAGTGCATGCATAACAACATATAGACACTGACATGCATACCAAATACATAACTGACATGCACTCATGATGACACACTTCGCAACAAAAACATCCTATTTCACATGGTGACATGACTACAACTATGACCAACACCATGAAAATGCAACAAGCACATCGACTACAAACATAAGGGACACATATTCCACCAACTTGAATGCATGAACAACAAACTTCCCATATACTCCGAGGGTTGAACTATGCTCTATTACCACTCTCTAACACCCTCTTCCCACATCTACCCAAGTAACTGGCCAACCTAGGTAAACATGTAACGAGAGGCTACTATAATGAGATTCAAACTCCTAAGTGACCTTAAGGAAGTGGAACCAACATAAACATGACATACAAACCTTGTAAAACAACAATAACACCCCTAGGAGGTAACCCAACCTTTCAGGCCTCTTACCCCTAGGTCACACTGACCTTTTGACCTCGTTGATCCATAGATGCAGGCACATGCTTGCAAGCTAGCATCCAGGGGGCTATAGACCCAGGAATAACACTACATGCCAATGTCCAATGCCCCAATTCCTCACTTCTATGCCAACGCCCCTGAGATTTGAGCCACCTTTTCAAGCCCAGAACCCATTGCCCTACCCAAAACTTCATGAAAATTTCAGGGATGATAAATAACAACAAGAAAATGATACATAAGAAATCACATCAATAAGAACTTCTTTGGACCCCTCCTAGCCATGACAAAAAAAAATTCAAACATCTCACAAACATTGAAAGTACAGGTGTAAACAACAAATCTGAGCATAGGGGTCTCATAATTATCTCAGAATTGCTAAGAAGCATTTATCCCTTACATAATTAGCTGCAATACAATCTATTTGACCATATATACAACATGCATTCATTTACATGTAAAAATATAGATAGATCCATACATCACCACTAATAAAATACATGCTTATAACCAGTATAATAACAACTTTAATACCATGGATACAACAACAATAGAATCCACATAATAAATAGTGTATTTACATACCAAATACCAAGGGAATGAATTTCTAATTAATGAATGTGAAAACCAGCCGAAGATAAGACTACCAAGTTCCACCTGACCATAGATTGGCTAAGCAAATTCTCTCTTCAACCAATCACCCCCGTGCCATATTCCAAGCATGAATGTAAGATCTCATAAAACACATATATCAAAACCAATACATGTCATATAGAGGAAAAAATTCCTCAACCTTCAGCCACTTATTCCACCTCCCAGTTGGACATCAAAACCATCACGAATTAGTCACTAACCAAGTTGTTTTGGGTCTCCAGAGTGTTTTTTCCAATCAGGGCTTCCAAAGTGTTTGCCCAACCAGGGCTTCCAGGACTAGTAACTCAACCCACCTAAGGCTTCTAGAGAATTTTTCCAACTAAGGCTTCCAAGAATAGTAACTCAACCCACAGTTGTTCGCTGGAATTCTGAAGCATTTTTCTAACCAAGGTTTCCAATAACTAATAACTCAACCCACAGTTAAATGAATCATGAGAACCAAAGAGAAAGAAATCAATGGAAATAAACCCACCACACCATGGCTATCCAGGAAATGGTAAGGCTAGGAAAATCCACTATCAATACAAGAAATCCTCCATGCCAATGACAAATCATGACCAAGAAACCACATGAATACACCATGAATGCAAAAACTAGTGAGGAAAAAATACATACAACTTGGTAACTACAATCAAAACCCATTGTAATTGCTAATCCTAATGTTCGTTTGCGCTTCCCTGCTCTTCCTTTGCCTTCTTTCTCCAAATCACCAAGTATTCCACGCTCTCCAAGAGAGCTCCAAGAAAACTCTAAGTATCCAAGAGTATGAAAGAGAGAGAGAGAAAATAATGAGAGATCTCCCAAAATGCACTGACAAAATATTACCCACTGATCCTTAGAAGCCTTTTTATTAATGAGGCCTCTAATTTCTTCATTTTTCCATTATTTTCCTTCATTTTCCTCCTCACATGAAACTTGTCAGTTTCACCTCCCCTTTAGCCTAATTTCCATTATTTTCATAAATAAATGGCAATAAATGCCTCATGCCTTTGCCATTTCCTTTAGCCATAATAAACCGAATGAACACCCGCTAGGATGTTTTTTCCAACATTCAACTTGGAATATGTATCCCATCAACTATAGCTACTATTTTTAACTTTTATTACATGGAAGTTTCACCACATTTGTTACACGTAGAGAGATTTCTTTAGTCTAGACGCATGAGTTTTCTTGTCGTGTTCTTCAAATCCTTGTGGTTTCTCCACATATACTTCTTCCTTGAGAAAGACATGTAGAAAACTTGTTTTCACATACATTTGATGAAGTTTCAATCCATGGCTAGAAGCTAGAGCCACAATAGATCATATGGTAGTATATTGGGCAACAGGTGCAGAAATATCATCATAGTATACTCCCTCTTTCTGAAAGAAACCTATAGCCACAAATCTAGATTCATATTTTTCAATACTTCCATCCACACCATGTTTAATTTTTTACAACTAATTAGAAGTCACAATATACTTCCCTTTGGTTCTTGGAACTATTTCACATACATCATTATGTATGGTTCACTCATATTCTTTGGCTCTATAACATCTATCCATACTTGATCTTTCACTGCTTCTTCAAAAGTGCATGGTTTAACTTGTATAATGTTGCTCATGGCTACAACATATCCCTGTAACTGACATGATTTATTGCTCTATATGAAGGTTCCTGTAGGGGAAACATGTCTATAAACATCTTGTAAAGTGTCATGAAACCATAATGGTATCTTTCTAGCAGGAGGATCACATGGAGAAGGATCTAAGGGGTCAATGGAATCCAGGGCTCAACAACAAGATTAGGTTCAAGCTCACGATATTCTTGTCTATTCAAGGCATCATCCTACCTTTCAACATTAGTAGGAGAATGCGTGTCTCTATATTTTTTAAGAGCTACATCTTCATCAAATGTTACATCCCTACTAAACATTATATTTCTTTGACTAGGCATGTATATTCTGTAAGCTTCATAATTTTCACAATAACCAACAAACATACCTTTCTTACGTGAAGCTTCCAACTTGGTCCTCTTTTATTTTTGCACCTGAAAGTAGACAAAGAAGACAAAGATCCTTAACTTCCCAACCTCAAGCGCCTTTTCACCAGTGAAGAATCCTTCAGGAGTCTTGTTGTTATTTAAGGCTCGGTTTGGAGATGTATTTTGGACATCGAATTGGACACATAAAAAAATGTTAGAAACTTCTCCCCATAGAAACTTTGGTATCTTTTGAGCATGCAATATAACTTTATCTTCTTCCATGATAGTTTTATTATTTCTTTCAACCACACCATTTTTTTTTTGGTTATATGGTACGACGTTATCTTTCCTAATTCTAGCTTCTTTGCAGAAGTCATTGAAATGATTTGAAGTGAACTCTCCTCCTTTATCAGAACTGAATATTTTGACCTACTTTCCAGTTTTTCAAAAATAAAATCCACGTCTTGTGAGAAAAATCATTCGCACATATTATATAATACAAGTAGCCTCCAAAATAATTTACAAGCATAGGTCCACATAAATTAGAATGTATAAGGTGAAGTACATGACTAGTTTTGTTTTTTTATTAAAGGGAATGGTCCCTTTACATGCTTTCCACTTGCACACCATTGGTAAAATCCTTCAAGATCCACTCTAATAGGCATATCAGAAACCATCTTTCTCACATAAGGCAAAGATTTATAGTGAAGATGAACGAACCTTTGGTGCCATAGTTCACATTGATGGTTACAATCGTGAATAGTGCATGGATTTGTCTTCCATTGATTTTATAAAGACCTTTAGATCTAGATCCCAGAGTGAAGGAATCTCTCATGTTATATCTCATTGGTAAATTGAGAAATTTTCCATATATGAAAGCAACTTTCATTCCTTTGGCTTATAAGGCAGATATAAATACAATATTCTTTCTCAAACCAGGTACATATAAAAATTCTTGAAGAGGTATAGTTTTACCTTTATCCAAATGAAAAGAAATAGAGAAAGATCCCTTTATAAGATATGTAGAATTATATCCAAGTATAAATTTCATATTCATCTCCCTATCAACCACATTTAACTTATTTATAATTGGTAAAGTGTTTTGAAGCACCACTATCAACCAATTAGTTATCACAAGAATATGTAGGAGAGGAATTAGAAAGAGAAGAAACAAGAAAGTATCGGGATTGTGTTTCAACTACATTATTATCATACCTTAGGTTGAAAATTTTGAAGAATGATATATTTCTTTACAAACAACATAATATTCTCTTCTTATTCTATAATCAAATATAAATTTGTTGCTACGATTGTTGTGGTTGGAACTTAGTGCACTTATATTTTCAAGCCATTCACAGGCATAGTGGCCATGCTTATGTAAATTGTAGCAATGAAATTTTGATAAGTCTATGTTCCATTTATAGGAACTATTGGATCTAGGAGAAGGATTTCTTGAAAACTGATGACCGCTTTTTTCTTTCTAGTTCTTTTTTTGGAAAACAAAAACAATAGTTTCTCCCTCTTCATGTTTGAGAATTAATCCTCTGGAAATCATTTTGGCCTCGTCTTGAATACACTTTCCCAGGACCTCAAAAAAATATGGGACACATATCATTGTTGTTGATGGTAGTAATAAACATTTCCCATGTTGGAGAAAGACCTCCCAGCATAATCAACACTAGCTCTTTACCAGATACAATTTCACCAGAAGTTGAAAATTGATCCTTGATTTTAGATATCCTCATGAAGTATGCTTGAATGGTCTCTCCCCTGTTCATATTAATTTCCTTGAGTTGGTTCTTCAAAGAAACAATTTGACTCAAGTTTTTTACTCCATACATTCCAGTCAACTTGTCATACATTTCCTTATATTTCTTCAACTTGGAGACATAGGTGATGAGATGGTTTCCAAGAAAATCAAAGGTAATCTTCTTAGCCTTGACTTCTCCCTTCTTTTATTTGTCCCATTAGGGAAATTTTGAGGTCTAAAATGGGCCTCCTAAGAAAAATGTAACCAAACTGAATTTTATATGAACCAATAGGATTCAATATGATGATGTCAAACATGGGGGGTGATTCACCATTTTCGGAGTAAAAAAGTAAAACATGAAAAAATAATAAAATAATAAAAATTAATTTTTCAACTCATATCTTTAACTTATCTCCCTAAGTTTTTACTCAAATTTTGAGTGGGAGTACTCATTGGATGCAAAATTTAATTCCTCATCCAAGGAGTACCCATGTTGGATGCTTTTGATGGACCCTGGTACATGAAAAATGAGAAATACATGAATAAACATGATTTCAAACACATTTTTTATGTATTTCTCATTTTTCATGTAGCAGGGTCCATCGAAAGTATGCAACATGGGTACTCCTTGGATGATGAATCAAATTTTGCATCCAGCGAGTGTTACTGCTCGAAATTTGGGTAAACCAATAAGGAGATAAGTTGAAAAAAAAAATTATTTTCTCCCTCTAAAATTTGATGATGTAATCTAATATCATTTTATTATTTCCACTATTATTTTATAATATCCTTAGGAGGCCCATTTTAGACCTCAAAATTCCCCTAATCGGACGACATCATTTTATTTTTCTGGTGGTTCTGCTACCTTTCCTTCCACATATTCCAATACATAATGTTCTTCAAGAGTAATGTCCAATCTTGCCTTCCATGGAGCAAAATTTGAAGCATCATTTAACTTATCTTCATTAATGAAGTAATAAAAAGACATCTTGATCAAGTCAAATAAATTTCAGCGACAAGTAATATATCTTCAAAGGAGTGATAGATCTTATCTTCTTTGGATTGTCTTCACCAAAGTTATGATACCATGTTGAAATTATGATGTTCTATGCTATAATAATCACTTATTATAAAAAATCATTTTGATGCAATATATGTTAAGAAATTGTAGCTAAACTATAAACCAAATGCACAATAGAAGTAACCCAAGAAAAAAATTTAGACATTGAGAATTTGTAAGACGCAGGGAAAATTTTAAGGATGGAATTTTATCTTAAACTTTAGAAAATTAGGCGAATCTTACTAGTCCCCAATATGTAAATTGTAAAATTTTTGATGTTATTTTTGTAAAAATATTTAGGTTCCTAATTATTTTATATTAGTATATATGAAATTTTGGCAATTTTTAGGGTAAAATAATTATATACTATAAAATTTGGGCGAATTTGTTTTTCAAAAAAATGGAAATTGGCGAATATTTTTTTTTTGGAAAAAACATGGAAAATTAGCCTAGCTGCGAATATTAGACCCTAAAATTTTCCCTAGTAAGACCCCAAACAACTAATTAATTAATAGATCTTGCACATTTACATGCTTTAATAAAATACTTTAAACAAAACACCGAACACAGAAGGGATCTAGAAAGAAAAATGAAACCAATTATTTAATTAATTACTGCAAATAATACATGTTATATTTATAACATAGAAACCCTTGTTAATGACATGAAAGGTTGCCCAGCAAATGAGAAATCAAGACATTGAAGCACAACTGTGGACGTTACATGGATCCACCAGAAAAATCACACCCAAGTTCTCAATAAAAACACAATAAGATATATAAATTGTGGATAATCTGAATTCCTAGTTGCTATCTCCTTTAATAGGCTTGATGGATTATCTATAAACCTTATTTTATTATTTTCCCTCAAAAAACAGACGCAAATACCATGGGAAGATCCCATGGAAAAATACCATTGGTAGATTCCAACCATTTTGACCATATCAAGGAAAGGGAATGTTACAAATCCTCTCACCCAAAGATTTATTTCCCTCAAGCAGTCCACTTCTATCCATAAAAAAACCATATTTATACTGATACTAGGATCCCACAATGCATAAAAGTGGGTTGGTGGTGTTGCACACCTTATCTATGTATTCCTTTAGAGGGATTCTATGAAACTCCCAATTTTACTCCTCTTATTTCCTTGTGAGGGAATTGAGATGTTCCTCTACATGAGAAAAATTAGCCACTGACTTGGCACATACCCCTATGAGCTCTTCAATTTTTATATTCTCCCGTAAGATAGAATCTCGTGATGTCCATACTCTCTACTTCCACATCATAATATTTGTCTTGAAATGTGTGATCTTTCCCCAAAAATACTATACTATCGATTTGGGTGTCATGCTAAATTTTTTTGTACCTGACTGCATCAAATTCAAAACTATAACAACTTCATCTTGAGCCTTTATCGACTCTCTGTGAATGGTTCATATTTCACACCATGCTTGTCATGCTTCCCCTCATGATCATGCTCATCATGTTAGTTCACTACTATTGGCTCCTCACTCAAGTCCCCTTGACCTCCTCCATCTGTGAAGACAATATTTTGTTCATCCTCTCTAGTTGTCGAACACAGATGCATTGGTAGACTTCTATCCATACTTGATTTTTCATATTATCTTTGGACATCCTCTTGGAGACATATGGACTCAGTTGTGTAGGAGTCTACCTCATCAAAACAGTTAGGTAGAATTTCCACATGCATTTCTGAATTCTTGCCATCCTGCAAGTATCCCTGAATAATATCACATTGGTGCTCACCATTATGAAAGTCAATAGACCCAACTATAAAAGATTCCCCATGATACGAAGGAATCTCTTCTCGTTTTTTATTTGTTGACTTCTTTTTATCACCTGGATATGAATGGTTAAGTTCCCAAGTCCCCTTTCAGACAAAGCATAGTCCTCTCCTTCTTAGTTCATTCTTGTTGCAGGTTTTATTCCTTTGTTATTGATCCCTTCATCAATCCTCTTCAACTCCTTAGTTAGTAGCCTTCTGAGATATTTTATGTTTTTCATGACCAATTTTTTGACTAGATCATAGGAGGTTAGTGAAACAATTAATTTCTTTCTCCAAATGGTCAATAGTTTGGATCTTACTATCTTGCAGATGTCAAAATCACCTTCTAGGAACAAGGACACAATATTTTTCATGCTTTTTTTGACATGGTCTGGATGAGTTGATGTAATGTTGGTGTAAAAGTGTTGGAACACCTGAAAGATTAAGTCATCACATTATAGATTCAGCATAAATGTGCTAAATTTAAATGTTTCCATGAGTATGAATATTTTTTGCCGGTCCTAAAAGGTAGGAAGCATGATGGTGTTCAACCCATGAAGGGACTATTAGCTACAATATCTCTCTCATGATATCATTATTGTAAGTTAGTGGTAGCGATGTTAAATCTATGATCCTACTGAGAAAAAAGAAAATATGAGTTTGAAGTCTTCCCAAGGATGATCCCAGAGTTTTGGTTGTATTAATGCAAGCATGGATGGCTTGAGAGCTCAACTGAGTTTCTTCCATTGTGGTTGCCCCACACTTAATATACATGAGTCTAATTCCTTCAAATTATGAAGGTCTATGATTGAATTAGTTCATTGTAGCTCAGATCTAAGTGTGAAGAGATTAGCCCCTATTCCCTGTCCTTCCTTCACTTCCCATGGGAACTTTTTCTACAGAATGGCATAGACTCTTTTCAAGAAAGGCTTGTTGTTCTATTCTAAAGTGGTATTGCTACAAAAATCCCCCCATGTTTCTTTTATTCCATATAGAATTTTGTCCAAAATTTTATGGGAGTTTTCTAGGGAAGTTCCCATCTTCATATGGAAAAACAAGATAATATACAAGAATATACTATGCCTCCTTAATTTTTTTCCACGCTGAAGCTTCATTAGAAAATAAATTCATAAAGATAATATGGAAAATTTTGCCATAATTTTTAATACCCAACCTTTAATATTAATTTATTTTATTTGAAACTAATATTGTGGTGGTGTTTGTTAGGTCCCTATATTACTAGTGTATCCCCTTATTGTTGTTAGTGCAACCCCCTTATTGTTAATGTTTTACCCATGTAGCCCCCATATTGTTATTATTGTGCCCCATAAAAGCCACTATTGTTATTGTTGTACCCTTTTATTATTATTGTTAGGTAGACTAGGATTATATTGTGACCCCATGGACTCCTATATATAGAAAGGAGGTTTTGTTATTTGTATCATCCAATAATTTTTCATTTATGTAATGTAAAGGAGATTTCCCCCTCAAAGTGGCTCATTTCAAAGGCGTTGATCTCTATTTTCTTCTATTTTGGAGTTGTTTTCATAACATTTGGTATCAAAGCTTTGGATTCTAAGATTTCACTATTTCAAACAGATCATTGTGGCATTTTCTCTATAAAGATTTTTCTACGAAGGTTCATATGCTATAAAAAAACCCATTTGTGAAGAAATTCTGAGGTACTTCATGTAAAAATTCTAGATCTTGGTTTGAAATATTTTTGTAGATATGATCTGTGGAAGTTAAGGTTTTTGCAGGCTCCCGAAATTCATCTAAAAGAGGTGACCTTGGAAAAATCATTATACCTCTCTCTCTAAGCATTGGATTGGAATTTTGTAAAAAGTGGCCAAAATTACACAGACTGTAATTTCTTATGTATCAATTTCATAGGTGAAGGAGGAAATAGTGACACGTGGCATGTTGTACAAGTTCACTCTACGGAACCAGTACATAATTATGTCATTGTGGGAGATTGGGCCGCAACGTACGGAAGAATCCAAATCGAATTCGAACTGTGGCATTGCGGAAAAGCGATAGATTTAGAGGGATACTAAAGGACCAAAAGATAAAATCTCAAGGATATGAAATTACGGAGATGCATCGGTTCAATATAGAGCTTGTAAAAAATCAATAAAGGTGTGTGTTTTTTTTTCAAATTGCATAAGTCTTGTTTGTAAAATCAGTTTGAAGTGATTCCAATGGCATATTGAAGCATATATATCAATTTTGGGTTCTGAATTTCCCCCTGAAAATAATTCAACACCTATTAATTAGCCCTCAAAAGGCTCTACTATGACTCATGAATAGGAATAAGTGCAACCTGATTATCAAAATTACAAGACCAAGTGCATCAAATTCAGTTCCTGCAAAGAGTAAAAAAAATGAAATAGAAGTTTTGAAGAAATATGTAGAAGCTAAGATGGATGGTTTGAAAGTGCACCAAATTTCGCTGTCGAAAAGAGAAACAAAAATTAAACAGAAGTTAACACTGTTACCGATGAAATAGGTAACCTGAGCTCAAAACGGGAACTCTAGCCCAAAAAGACTCAAAAAACATGAAAAAACACCCAAAAACAAAAAAAGTGTATTCCAGAATGCACTTGGTTTTTTTTGAAGGTCAAATTTCAACATTTTATAAAATTATGCTAAAAACAAAATTGTTTCTTGAAAAAAGGATTGAAAAACACCCTCAAAACAAAACCAGTTGATGCTAGAATAACCAAAAAAAAAATTGTGTCATATTTTTGACATTTTTAAAAATAGAAATAACATTTTTTAATTTTTAAAATTCAAACATTAAAAAAGACCTAAAATTTAAGAAAAAAATAAATTTAAAAAATAAAAACATTTTAAAGCTTAAAATTTAAAAATATATAGGAATAAAAAAATAAAAATAAAAACAAAATAAAAATTTTGATTCAAACATTAAAAAAAAAACCTAAAATTTAAGAAAAAAAAATAAAAAATAAAAATAAAAAAATTTAAAGATTAAAATTTCGAAATATATAGAAATAAAATAAAAAGAAAAAAACAAAATAAAAATATTAAATTAAAAAAAAAAGGTTAAAAAGGGAAAGAAATTATAAAAAATAAATTTAAAAAAGAAAAAGAAAATGTCTATTAAATTAATAAAAAAATTAAATTAAATTTAAAGAAATATATTAAATTTTAATAAATTTTAAACTTAAAAAAAAAAAAAAAAACATTATTGAAATTAAAAGTAAAAAAATGAAAAATTAATTAAAAATAAAAAATGAAAAATAAAATACAATAAAAATATTAAATTTAAAAAACTATATATATTAAAAAAACAAATAGATTTTAAAAAATAAATTAAATTTAAATTATAAAAAATAATATATATATATATATATATTAGATTCTATTAAATTAAAAAATAAAAAAAATAAAATAAAATAAAATGTTAATATTAAAACAACAAATTAAATTGAAAAAAAAAATATTAAATTTTAATAAATAAATTAATAAACAAATAAATTTTGAAATAAAAAATAAATTTTAAATATAAAGAGAAAAAAGAAAACATTGTTAAAATAAAAAGTTAAAAAACTTTAAAATCAATTAAAATTGAAAAATTGAAAAAAAAAATTTAAATAAATATATTAAATAAAAAACAAATTAATTTGAAAACATAAAGTTTAATTATAAAAAAAAAAACTAATTTTAAATACACAATTTTAATTGAAATAAAAAATATATAAATTTTTATGTAATTAAAAAAATAATAATAAAAATTTAAAAAATTAAAAAAAAAAATATTAAATTCAAATAAATTAAAAAAAAAAAATACAAAATTTACTAAATTTTAAAAAATTAAATGAAAAAACTAAACATAAAATTTAATATTAAAAAAAAAAATGAAAAAATTGGAAAAAAAAAAAATCAATTAAATTAAAAAAAATAAAAATACAAAATATAATAAAAATTATTACCAAAATTTAGAAAAAAAAAATAAAAAAACAAAAAAATGAATTTAAAAAAAAAAAAAAAAAAAATATATATATATATATATATATATATATATATATATATATATATATATATATTAAATTTCAAATATAAAAATTAAATTAAAAAAAAAATTGAATTTTAAAAAAAAAAAAATATATATATATATATATATATATATATATATATATATATATATATATATATATATATATATATAATAAAAAGAAAAAAATTGATCGTGGTGGCGCCGCCAATTGGCCTCCCACCCAGGTGGCAGCGGAGGTCGGCCACTGTGCGGGAGGCCGATTCCAGGAATCGCCCTCCCGCGGTGGGAGGCCGATTCCAGGAATCACCCTCCCGTCGCAGGAGGCAGATTCCCAGAATCGCCCTCCCGACGCGGGAGGCCGATTCCCAGAATCACCCTCCTGTCACGGGAGGGCGATTCCCAGAATTTCCCTCCCGCCGTGGGAGGGCGATTCCCGGAATCGGCCTCCCTGCCACTTGAGGGCGATTCCCGGAATCGGCCTCAGGGCGATTCCCAAAATCGGCCTCCCTGCCACGGGAGGGCGTTTCCTAGAATCGGCCTCAGGGCGATTCCCGAAATCAGCCTCAGGGCGATTCTCGGAATCGGCCTCAGGGTGATTCTCGAAATCGGCCTCCTGTTGCAGGCAATTCCCGGAATCGACGCCCTGTCACGGGAGGGTGATTCTCGGAATCGGCCTCAGGGCGATTCCCGGAATCGGCCTCGGGGCGATTCCCGAAATCGGCCTCCCCGCCACGGGAGGGCGATTCTCGGAATCGACCTCTCGCCGCGGGAGGGCGATTCCCGGAATCGGCCTCTCGCCGCGAGAGGGTGATTCCCGGAATCAGCCTCTCGCCGCGGGAGGGCGATTCTCGGAATCGACCTCCCGCCCGGAATCGGCCTCTCGCCGCGGGAGGGCGATTCCCAAAATCGGACTCCCGCCGGGGGAGGCCGATTCTCGGAATCACCCGTCCGCCCAACGGCCGGCCTCCGCCGCCACCTAGGCGGGAGGCCGATTCGTGGCGCCACCACGATAATTTTATCTTATTTTATTATTATTTTTTTTAATATAATTTTTAATATTTTTTTTTTAAAATTCAAGAAATTTAAATTTTTTTTTAATTCAAATTTTTTATTTTAAATTTAATTTGTTTTAATTTTTTTTGTTTTTTTTTTTAAATTTTGTTTTTAAATTTAATATTTTATATTAATTATTTTTTAAAATTTAAAAATTATTTATTAAATTTATTAAATTTTAATTTAATTTAATTTTTTTTTTAATCCTTTAGTTTATTTAGTTTTTCATTTTTAAAATTTATAAACTATTTCATTTAAAAAAAAACAGTAAATTTATGGATATTTGTTTTTTAATTATTTGCACGTGGTTTTTTTCATTTTTTTTGGTTTTTAATGATATTTTTTTATTTTAATTATTTTATTTTATTTTTATTTTTTTTTCAATTTTAAATTTTGTTTTTTTTTTTTAATTTGTTTTTTTGTTAATTTTAAAATTTGTATTTTTTTTCTTATTATTATTATTTTTTTAATTTAATTTTTTCTTTTTTGTATTTTATTTTTTTTATCTAAATTTTAATTTTGTAAATTTAATTATTTTTAAATTTTCTATTTTAGTTTTTTTTTTAATTATATGGTTTTTTTTAATAACTTAGAAAAAAATGTTTTTGATGTTTTTTTTTTTTTTTTCTTTAAATTATGTGTTTTTTTTTGAAATTTTGTCATTTCTTTTGATATAATTTTCGAATATTTTTGTTTTTTTATTTATTTTTCTTTAAATTTTTTATTTTTACGAGTTAATTTTGTTTTTTTTTACATTTTTATTGGTTTTTTTTATTGTTTTTATATATATTCTTTTATCTAAGTTTTGTGTTTTATTACCAACATGGAATCACCACTCTAAAAAAAGGGTTGATGCTGCATCAATACGTTTCAAAATTAGCATGAAAAACACCTCTCTAAAAAAAAAGTTGATGCTGCATCAATACGTTTCAAAATTAGCATGAAAATCACTAACATTTAAAAAAAAAATATTCATCCTTCATAAATAAAAATATTAGAGTGTCAAAAATGTGCTCAAAAAAAAAAGAAAAGGTGATTCTGCATCACCAATTTTCAAAATCGAGTGCTTTTTATGCTACCAAAAAAAAGTAGGTAACATTGTGGTTACCTATTTCATCGGTAACAGTGTTAGTTGTGAAGAAAAGGCATGGAAGCTAAGATGGATGGTTTGAAGAAATGTGTGGAAGCTAAAATGGATGGTTTTGAAGAATGGCATGGAAGCTAAGATGGATGTCATGGAAGCTAAGATGGATGGCATCAAAGCTAAGATGGATGACTTCGACGAAAAAAATGAAAGACAACATGGAAGACATAAGGAATTATCTAAAAAGCAGATATGGAAGGTTTGAAGGAAGTTTTGACAAAGTTGATACAATAAATTATTCCTAATGGTGAAAAGGTAGATAGAGAAACTCATGATGAGAAAAAAATAAATGTTAATCATGATTTCATAAACTCTAATGTTGGATTGAAGACCCACCATATTCTAAAGATTGATATGAGGAAGTTTGATGGAAAGGATCCCGTAACATGGATACTAGAGATGGAGCAATATTTTGATCTCCATAATGTGCAAAACACACAAAAAAAGGTACGCATTACAACTTTATATGTAGAAAAAATACATTTGTATGGTATCGATGGTCTTTGCTCTGTAAACAAATTGTCACTTAGGGCAATTTTTATGGAGGAAATGATAGCACATTATGAGGATACAAAGAGCAACACCTTCTTTAGCCAATTGATAAATCTCAACGAAAGGCTTCAATGGTGGAGCACATTGAGGACTTCCCAAAATTGAATATAAGGGTAACTAATATTCTAGAGGAACACAGATTGATGTCTTCCTAGGGACTTTAAGGGATAGCATCCAACATGAGGTTCGCCTTTGGGAACCTAATTCATTGGAGAAGGAATTTAGGTTGGCAAGAAAATTTGAATGTAAAATTATGACGACAAGGGAGCGTACCACTCACATCTATAAATATGAAAGTGTTGCTACTCCTAGACATCCACATGACCTACAAGGTTGACACCACAACAATTTGAAGAGAAAAGAGAAAAGATTTTTGCTACGATTGTGATAGAAAAATACACTAAAGGTCATAAGTGTGTTGAGAAGAAATTATTTTTATATAGATTGTGAAGAGGAGGAATAAATGAAAAATAAACTTCCAAAAAGAAGAGGATATACACGAAAAACCAACCCTAGAGAAAGAAGAAATGCATCCGACCATATCTTGTAATGAATTGTCGGAATTGCCACTCAAACTCTCAAGATAGAAGGACTGTCAAGAAGAAAGAGGTAATAGTTTTGATTGATTTGGGTAGTACCCATAATTTTATTAATTATAAGGTAGCCAAGGAATTGAATTGTTTCATATGCCAATCACCGGAGTGTCAAGTGATGGTTACAAATGGAGGAACTATAATTTTCTTTGGAAAATGCCATAATATCAAGCTAACCATGGGGGGAATATGTATTGAATAGTCCAATGCTTTCCATTCCAATGGGAGGTGGTGATGTTGTACTAGGAGTACAATGGTTACAATCTTTTGGGGGATGGTAGCTTTAAATTTTCAAGAACTTTTCTTGATTTTTTTTTCTGAAGGAAAGGAAGTTGAATTACGTGGTATCACGTGGGGAAGCCGGGAAAGATAATAAGCTCTAATGTCATGACAAATATTCGAAGAGAGAACAACGAGGCATAATTGCAAAAGTATGCTCACTAGAAGTTTCAACATCAAAATCATCTGTTTCTCCATATCTCCAAAAAGTCTTGGACAATCATTCCAAGGTGTTTGAAACTTCCAAAGGACTTCCCACATATTCATGATCATGATCATGAAATTAATTTGATTCTGGGAAGTGTTCCTCCAAACATCAGACCTTACAGATATCCTTATTTCCAAAGAGAAATTGAACGTATGATTGAATACACTAGTTAGAGCATGGTATAATTCCAACCTAGTCAAAATTACTTTCCTCGCTCTGGTAGTATTGGTGAACAAGAAGGATGGATCATGGAGCATGTGCTACGATTATAGGGAGCTCAATAAGCTCACTATTACAAGATAAATTTGTCATTCTAGTGATTGATGAATTATTGGATGAATTACATGGAGCAATTTATTTGACGCAAGTTGAATCCGCATTTAGGATATGATCAAATTAGAATGAATAATCGAAGATATTTCGAAAACAACATTTCGAACTCATAAGGGTCATTATGAATTTTTGGTCATGCCTTTTGGCCTTACCAATGCACCTTCTACATTTCAAACGTTGATGAATTCCATTTTAAAAACCCTTCCTTATAAAATTTGTGTTAGTATTTTTTTATGATATACTAATCTACAATAGGTCTTGGAAGGATCATGTTCAACATGTTGACAAGGTGCTCAAACTATTGGAGGAGAAACAATTATATAAAAAACCTCCAAAGGTTTCTTTGGAGTACAAGAGGTGGAATATTTGGGTCATATTGTATCTCACGAGGGTGTTAAGTTAGACCCTAAAAAAATTAAATCCATTAAGGAATGGGAGTCCCCCACAACCATAAAGTAGTTGTGAGGATTTCTCGGCTTAACGGGGTGATTTATCATAAGTTTGTTAAGAATTATGGAGAGTAGCAACACCTCTAACAACATTATTGAAGAAAGATGAATTTTATGGACCCCCTCATGCAACTAAGGCCTTTTAACATCTTACAAAGAGAAATGTGCGTAGCATCGATCTTAGCTACGCCGGACTTCACAAAACCTTTATTGTTGAATGTGATACCTCGAGAAATGGAATTTGTATTTTTTTAATGCAAGAAGGAAGACCCATTTCTTTGAAAGCCATCCAATCAAAGGAAAGTATTAACGAGAAGTTATTTATGAGAAGGAAATGTTGGTAAATACTACATCCACTAAACAAATTATGAACTTACCTAATGAGAAGACACTTCAAGGTAAAAACCGATCATGATAGTCTTAAATGCTTTTTGGAACAAATACTATCTTCGTAAGAGCAAAGAAAAAATGGGTCACAAATATGTTGAGTTATGAGTCTAAAATCATTTACAAAAAAAGGGAAGCTAAATGGTGTTGCGGATGCACTCTCAATAAAGGATAAAGAGGTGGAAGCATTGCTTTTCAGTGTCATTTCTATTATCCAACCAATTTGGATAACTCGAATCAAGGAATGAATGGAAAGAATGACGAAGAATATGTGGACACTCATTCAAAATTTGTGAGCAAGATCCTAGTACATTTGATACATTTAGTTGTAAAAATGATTCCTTATGGTACAAAGATCGCTTATATATTTGTAAGAATTTCCAACTAAAACAAAATATTCTTTTGGAATTGCACATCTCTCCTTAGGAGGACACTTGGGATTTTTAAAAACTTAGGGCAAAGAAAGAATTTTTTTGGGATGGCCTTAAAGACGATATTCAAAATTTTGTAGTGTAATGTTTGGTTTTCCAAGAAAAATAAAGTTGAGACAATTAATACCCGAAATCGTTACAAACTTTATCCATTCCAAGTCAAAGTTGGGAGGAGGTTTCAATGGATTTATCACAGTTTACCTAAGTCCGAAGGAAATATTGTCATCATGGTGGTAGTTGATAGACTTACCAAATATGCACACTTTTGTGCATTATCTCATCCATTTAAAGCAAGTACAATTGCCACGCATTTATGGAAACAATTCAAAAAGCTACACGCAAACCCAAATATTACCAGAAGCGACGGAGATCCCATTTTTACCGAAATTTTTCGAATGGAATTAGTTTATTGTTTGGGTACTCAAATAGCTCATAACTTATCTTATCATCCTCAATCCAATGGGAAAATTGAGATAGTGAATTTTTTTTTGGAATGATATCTTAGTTGTTTTGTATCCGATAAACAAACATAATGGTTCAAGTGTTTACCTTTGTGAATGGTGGCATAACGAGCTTTACTCAGTGATCGCAACAAAAATGACCCCATTTATGGCACTTTATGGATATCATCCACCGTCCATCACATCATTTTTAAGAGAAAATTATAAGGTTCAAGTAGTGGAAGATCACATCGAGCATCAACAACAAGTTCTCCAACTCTTAAAGGATAACCTAAATTTATCACAAAATTGAATGAAACAACGATGTACATCAACATCGCAGTTGAGAGAAGTTTTGATGTATGAGATATTTTCCAGGTAGTTTTTTATCTGTCATTACAACCATACCAACAAATGTCCCTCAAGCAAGCTAAGAATGATAATAAATTATTGCCAAATGTAGTCCTTACAAGGTGCATTTGCAAAAGATTGGTATATAGCATCACAAATTGAGCTTCCGCTCTTTCTCGAGTGCACCCAATTTTTCTCATGTTTCATGTTTAAAGAAGGTTATAGGTGAAAAACTTCCAGCTTCAAAACAATATTTCCGTAACTTGATGAGGGAAGGAAAAATCATATTGGAACCTAAAGCATTCATGGAAATAAGAGACTCGACAATTATGAAATCGATCAATTTCGGAGAGTATCTCATCAAGTGGAAGAACTTACCCATCGAAGATTCCACATAGGAGGATGAGAATTTTTACACGTAAGCATCTAGAGTTACCTCAGCTTGGAGGACAACACTTTTTTCAGAGAGTGGTAGGTTAGGTCCCTATATTACTAGTGTAGCTCCTTATTGTTGTTAGTTTATCCCCCCTTATTGTTATTGGTGTACCCTTGTAGCCCCCATATTGTTATTATTTCGCCCCCCATAAAAGGCACTATTGTTATTTTTAGTGTCCCTACATTATTATTGATATGTTGGCTAGAATTATATTGTGACCCTCATGGACTCCTATATATAGAAAGGAGTTTTTTCATTTGTATCATCCAAGAATTTTTCATTTATGTAATGTGAAGGAGGTTTCCCTTGAAGTGGTTAATTTCTAAGGCGTTGATCTCTCTTTTCTTCTATTTTGGAGCTAGTTTCATAATAGTGTTTTTGCTACACGGATGTACAAAAATGCACCTCTTTACTCGTTTGGTTGCTATCCGAATAAGAAAACAAAGAAGAATGATGTTACTGTTAGTGAACAACATAAAAAATATAAAAAAACCTCGGAGAGGGTAAGCAAGCATACAACACTATGAAGTAAAATAGAAAATACACAAGATACAAATGCTCAAATGGAGCAACAACCCAATAAGACAAATGGATAAATCTATAGTTTATTAGGTGTTGGTGGTATGAAGAATACAATGATAAACTTTCTTGAAGTGAGTCCTTTGATATATGGAGCTCAAATACTCGGAACAAAGGGGGGATCCTTTCCTCAATTTTCCAACAAGTATATCCTCCCCTCTCTCAAAAGGATGGTGATCGTTGTCATATGGTGAAGCTATCTCTTAGGGACCGAGATGGTGGATGGCCATCATGTGATTCATTCCAATCCTTCGCTACTACACTTGCAAGCTAGTTTGCTATGGAGTAATTTGGCTAGCATAACAATGTGCTCTTTTTTCTCTTCCTATGACTAGTTTATATAAAAAAAATTGAACTTCTCTTCCCTCTCTTGGCCCAAGATTGATAGTGACCCAAGAGTGGGGAAGAGATTCCTTGTGGTTTGCATACCTCCTCAAGGTGGGTTGATTTCAATTGTCCTTGACCATACTATATAGAGTATCATCCTTGTCAAGATGTTTCAAGTGGTCTCGGATGGTGACTTTTCATCATCTTCAAGACCACACGACTATCGAAGGGATAGGTGAGTTGTGCGCAAAACCCCTTTGTTGCTGGTGTGTTGTCCGCCAATTTCCCCGACCGTACCTTAGAAATTTTTAAAATTTTCCTTTCCTAATGTATTTCTTCTCCTCGAAAATATTTAATTGTACCCTTTCGCTTGACATATTTTTCTAATGTCTTGTGCTCGTATGATTTTCTCGGTGTTAAAAGTTTCCCTAATGTATGAGGTCTAGGAAGAACTATATAAGCCCGAAATACACTATGTTTTTCTATGTGATCCTTTTTGAGAGAGAGAGATTAATTTGTTGTGGAACTAAGTAGGGAGACCCCTTTGTAGAAGTCAAAAAAAGACACCATGCTCTATGGGAAACCTTCTACGAGACAAAAAAAGAGAAATATTTCTATGAAGTGGGCATGTCCCATGCTCGTGATAATGGATAGTTAAAAAAATATGAGAGGTATTGTTTCTATCATGTTACATTATGGTAGGTGACACACTGCTGCTTGATGACGACGGTTGTTGATTCCCTCAAGGGCGCTTTTTCTATGCATAGAAAAGTTGAATGTGGCACCCCCGCATTGGTTAGGTAAGGTATATCTAAAATAAATTCTTAGTGCGAGAATGTGTCTTTGATTGTTGGGGATCTTCCCATGTGAACATTGTCATTGAAAGAGATTCTCACTAATTATGGGTATTCTACTAAAGGTTAACATAGTGCAACAAAGTTGATTACGATACCATATTAACATGAAAATTTTTCCAATGTCGAATGTCAAGAGGATCAATGACATCGTTAGGGCGATGCTCATGTCCCATTGTGGCACCCGAGGATGCCCCCTTTTAATGGTGGGGGGCTTATCCAAGGTACTACCTCCTTCCTAGATAATGGTTGTTGGAGTCGAAAGAAGGAAGAATCGAACGATCAAAAATAAGTATTAGTACAAGGGACCATTTTTTCTAATGAAAAACAAGACTTGATATGATTGGTTAACAAGATATGATGCAGAGAAGGTTGAAATTGGTGATGATGGTTAACTGGCTTGAGGTCGGAGCTAAAAATGCGAGTGGTGGCGGTCATAAAAAATTCGATGGGGAATCCTCGGGGTCGATAGGACATCCATAGTAGGTGTATGTTTGTTATGATTAACATGGTTGGGTGTGGTAAAAAATTCAAGCTCCGACCAAGGGCGATTTAAGGGATCACTGTAAGGTAATAAATGTAAATGGATGAGTGTGATTTTTTCTCCTAAAAAGAATCTTTCTACAATTTCCAAAAGAATATGAAAGTGGTTTGGATGCGTACAAGCACAAAAAAAGGGTGCCCCATTAACATGAATGATGCTACATGATGATGTGAGGAGGGTTTTTTGTGAGGGTGGGGGCCCATTGGTTGGTATCCGTGCGAGAGTGATGAGGCATGATGCAAAATGTCACATATGGGCTATGCTTATGAGGGTGTGATAGGCCAAATGTGAAAGGCGGTGATGTGTTTTGGATGATGTCATTGTAGAGAATGTTAGCATAGGAAATGGGTTTTTGACATGCGATGAGTTAAACTAATTGATTTTTGATCATGGATGTATGAACATGAAATGGTTCCGGGCTATATTTTATGGCCATCGCTACGCATATCGATGTATGGTCTACATGAGTGATGCATTCCATGCAAGGTGTCACTCTATCAAAACGGCAAGGGTGTGTATCATGTGGCAAGGTGGGGCGATGATAAGCATGGTCGTGGTGAATGAAACCTTTATCGTTTTGTTCTTCTCAGAAATGATGTCAGGGATATGAAAATATTTTTAGGAAGCCTATCATGTCGAGGGTAGAATGATATTCTCGCTCTTGTACTTTTAGTTGTCCGGGACGTATAGTGATTTTGTAGTGTCTGAAACATACGTAAATAATACCCCAAGTAAAAGCATATTTTTTTCATAAAAATATTTTTGAAATAACTTGAATTTAAAGAAATAAGAGAGGGTCTACCCTAAACTATAGTGATGGAGAGGGTGGGTGTTGGGCCCGAAAATTAATTTCTATTCGAAACCCGGATTTATGAGGTCCGGATTGAAGATGATGAAAGTGTTGATCCAACTATGTTTCTCACAGCTTTTGTGATAGGCACTGAGATCTAGTTATGGGCTTTTGAAAATGGTAAAAAGGGAAATATATAGAATAATATGGCCCATTTTAAATTCAATTTTCCTTTCGAGTATCTAAGGTCATGGTAGAGCCATCCTCCGGAAGCTTTTCTTGCCGTTAAGTCGGCTCAGCACCTGCAGAATTTGCATGGACAATGTCGCAGGAGCTAAACCTCAGTTTACTCATTTTTGTCATTTCTATGTCTGGGTGGACCGTATAAGTGTGATAATTTATGGATTTTATGTCCATTTTTGGGCCGACATCACACGGTGGTGGGGGGTGAGGGTAGGCAGTATTGGGGCACGATGGTCGAAGTGTGATTCAAGTCAAACCCACAACTATTCATCTAGTTTTCCGTATTTAGGGAGTGGATTTACGGGGGGGATTTGAACATGGGTATCCCCCGGTTATGCATGACGATCTGAAGGTATGACATTTTATGTTTTTATGCATTTGAGAGTTCTATTTTCTACGGATATTCAAGTATTGGCGCCAGAGGCCCAAGCAATAGATGTTGAGGGTCGACTTTCATACCACTAAGGCCCCGGGTGATGATGTTGCGACACGAGCCAAGATGGAAAATGCTCATGGGATTAGGATTTGGCGAATTCATGGAGTCGGCGTGAGAGGTTTGACTCGGGTTTACTGCGAGCCGTTTTGATAACCTCGACCGATATATGGTTGGATACAAGTGATCGCTTGAGAGAGGGCGCATCGCCTTTACGCATTGAGCAACACTTGTTACCGCAGCTTGCTCAACCCTAGAGATATTTATATGATCATGGAAAGCACCCATTACGAGGATGCTTCCTTGTCTTGGTGTTATGTATTTTTTTTACTGGCTTGATAGTCATCGAACTTTTTTTATATACTAGGACACATATCTTTTGATGTATATATGCGAGATGTATTTTGGCGGCTCTTATGATGTGTCTATTGTTGTTTTTATATGTTTGTGATGGATTTTTTTGTACTTATGATGGATGTTTATGCTTATGATGGGATTTTTCTTTGTGGTTTATGGTTTATATGAGATTCATTCCACGTCAGGGAATATGGTTAGATATGTGATCAATTACTTGATTTTGATCTCTTGTTTATGTATAAATGTAATATGATCAAAGTGGCGGACCAACCTGTCATGCATGCGAGTACTTCCTAAATAGGCATGAATCCTATACTTGAAAGGTTTTTTTTAATCGCAAATACCACTAACCTGAGAATCAAGAAAGACATGTAAATGGTTGATGGCTTGGTTGGAGGCATCAATCAATGGCCCGATGACTACATCATATTCTCGTGATTGTTTGTTGCTAACTCAATACATACTCTTTGCTTTGAGGGAATGGTGATTGGTCTGAGAGAGTATATGGCTCAGCGGTTATGGGAATTTTGTGATCATCAAGAGGGCTCCATGAGCCAATCCAAAATAGTAGATGGGTGGACAATCCATATGTGACACAAGAGCATTGTTTTTAGAATAAGTCCATGATGATAATGATCATCATAAAAGAATTATGTTACATCCATTTTAACTCTAGGGTACCGAGGATTTCTACCTTAAGGGTGAAATTTCTTGAGGTAGATCAATAGATAGGATTATTTAGGCATGTAATTTCGGGCTCTACCAAAAATGTATGCTCCTTTGAGGAGACAAGTGTTTGATGATGTAAACACCCTTCCATCAATGTTTCTAACTTCATGGATCCTAAGGCTTCTTTTTGCAACATCATAGCGAAGGGTTGGCTTCCCCTTGGGAAAATGAGTGAGGTGTGATGTTGCAGTCGAATGATTCTTTCACTATTTTATTGTGAGCCTCGTTGTGATGGAGAGATTCTCTTCGAGATTTTGTCAACGAGTTCTAATTGTACTCAACCGTTTATCTAAAGGTTGAGTATCGTTGAGAATTTTAATGACTTCATGTAAGTTGGAGATTTTTTTCACTCAATGGGAAGCACGAACTCCATTTCGTATACCAAGAGGAAAGGTGTAAACCCTATTGAGGACTTGACGTAGTATGCGGTATGCCCATAAGGCTAAAAACACCATATGGTGCCGAGTTGGTTTTATAGTTGTTTACCATGCATCGTAACATTGTTTTCGGTACTTTGTTAACAACTTCTACCCGGGCCATTGGAATGGGGGGTAGTATGGCGACATAAAATCGTGTGCGAAACCAAGTTGATGGGATAGTTCTAGAATATTTCATTCTCGAAATGATTTCCATGGCAATTCGTGATACTAAATCCTTTGGGTACACCAAATCGTACGATGACATGGTTGAAGAAAAAAATGTTGCGGTTTATGCGGTGTTATCGTATGTTGGCATAGTTTACGCCCTATTTGGTGAAATATTCAAGACTACTATGATGTATTTGTAGTTTCCAAACGATGTTGGGTTGCAAGTCATGAAGTTGATGCCCCATTTTCAAAAGGGGTCCGCACACAATGCATGGGTGTAGGGGGAGTTGGAGGGGTTCTTGCCTCGGTGAGCGTAGCGTTGGCATTTCTCGCACCTTTTGAATGCGTCATATAAAATCATGGAATAGTGGGCCGAAATAACCGGAACGTAAGAAAATTTTTTTGGTTGTGGCCATCCTGGAGAGATGGCCACCACAAGCCCAACTATGTTAGTCATTTAGGGCCTGCTTAGCATGGTCGTGAGTGAGGAATTTACATAAAATGGTGTCAACACCCCCCGCTTCAATAAAGGACGTTCCCCATTAGAAGCTACTCGTGGGCCTTATGGCATAGCGTGCTCCTTCGGTCGTCATGGGTGAGTTGGGGTTTGAACTTTTGGGTTCACTGAAAAAAATAATGTCGTCGTACTAAGAGTCCTCTCGTCGTCACTAAGAACAAATGTTCATCGATGTAGTGAGTCATTAACGGGGGATACTTAGGTCTCAATTGGGGAGATCAATGATAAATTCGGCTAGGATGAGTGCTTTCTTGCTCTTGGGTGAGATTTGAAAATGAAGGTCAAACTCGGTAGATAACTATCCATTAGTGCATACTTATGGTTCATCATACGATGGGTTAGAAAATATCGCATGGGGTTGATAGGTTCTATGACCGTTGTGGTCCTTTAGATGATGTAATGTTGAATATTTTGTACTGTGTGTACTAGGCTAGGGTTATTTTTTCTTCTAGTTCATACCTCAAGGTAGGGCCGACTAGGTGCTTGTCGATGTAATAAATTACGTGCTCTTTGTTTTCGAAGTTTCTCTTGGACTAACACCCCGACTATGGCTATATATGATGCGAATAGGTATAAGGTGTAGTCTTTGTATTAATTGGGTGGGTTGATCAAGGGGGACGAAGACAAGGTGTATTTTAGTGGTTCAAATTATGTTTGAGCTCGATCATCCCATTTGGACGAAATGTCTTGACTAGAGAAGACGCGAGAATCCATGTGCGCAAGTGACATAGATAGGAACAAAGCGCCATAAGAAGTTGGATTTTCCATATAGACTTTGAATTTTCTTTAGTGTTTTAGGTGGTGATGTACCTCTTTGATTTCCCGGACCTTGAGGGTGTTGACTCGATTCTTGTTGGTATACTATGAATCCTAACGATAGTACCTACATTAACACTTAAGACAGTACTTGCAGAGGGTTCAATCATAGGTTGTATTGTCAGACATCGCCGAAATCCCAATCGCAAATATTCTAAATGGTTAGCTCGCTTCTGGATCATACTTTGTGAGGTTGTCCAAGTAGACTAGGATGAGATGAGCTAGGTCATGTATGATATAGTTCATAGCCCACTGAAAGGTGGCCCTAGTATTTTTAAGACCGAATGGCATAACCTTTGGTATGAAAATGTGCCCCCTAAGGGCTAGTGAATGCAGCCTTGTACCAATCCGTATGTCGGATCCAAAATTTTCTTGTACCCCCGAGAATCATCCATGAAGGACAAGAGCCTCGTGACCGGCGCAAGCATCATTGGCTTGGTCCATGAAAGAAGTGGGGTAGTTGCTCTTTGGGAGAAGCTTTGTTTAGGTCTCAAAAAAATCGGTACGTACTAGAATAGTGCCATGTTTCTTCATGACGGGTATAGGGTTATAAACCTAAGACGTGTAAGAAATTGGATAGACAAATCCAACTCGTATGAAGCTTTCTGATCTATTTTTTTGATCTCTTCTGCTTTAGATGGGGAGTAAAGCGATTCTTTTTTTGTGGATGGGTGATACATCATGCCATGCGTCAATGTGATTTCTCCACGGTAGTGGGGCTTAACCCTTGGAATTTCTAAAATAATCCCAAGAAAATATATCCCTATACTCTTGTAATAGGTTCGTGTACATAGTTTACCCTCTTCGGGAGCATGTTGCCCCAGCGAGATTTCTTCAATTTTTTTCTTTCGTTTTTTTCAATATAGTCACCTTAATGGTGGGTGATATATTTAACATATTTCCTTCCTAAAAATCATCGAGCATGGGAAAGTGTTCTTGAACCAATATACCTTCCCCGATGTGTGAGAATTATTTTTATTCAATAGCATAGATATCTAGAGTTTTTGTGCTACTAAGCGCGAATGTTTTTTCTAGAAGAAAAAATGAGCGTGTGATGACATTGCGTCCCGAGTACAATATGGTTCCATCATGGCCTCTAATATATCCTCATCGAGTGAAACAAGATGTGTAAGGGGGGGGTTTTTCTATGCGAGGTCGTGAGCAATTGGTTCGAGCCTAGAAGTGCTGTGATCAAGAAGACATGAATATGATTTTGTGGTTGATATCGTATAACCGGGATGAGGTTGATGGGCGCGGATGAGGTGGGTCTCGAACAATATAAGGTACCACTACCATTGTGGTAGTTTCTACGATCCTCGACACCAAGGAATGATGAGAAGACATCACGAGTCATGATTCCCCCACGGATGATGAGATGAATAGTATATGGTGTTGTGTGTCATCATCATTAAATTGTAGAAGAATTTCCATGATGTTTGTTTTAATTTTAGCTAGTGGAGTTTCATGCTCTCCTTGGTAGTGTACGAGGGGTATGGGTACATTTCTTTATTTGAATATTTTTTTGGATGCATAGGTGCCAAAACATTCGTAACATATGGCATTCTTGCTCGTATCATGGTCATGGCTCATGAAAAACATTACATGGAGTAAAAGTACTCATGCTGATTATATGGTATGAGATCCAATACTACTCATCATGTTAGATGATGATGATGGGTGATGGTTACAAGAATGTGAATTTCATGACGTTTATGCCATATCCTAGCCTTAGAATTTGTGTTATTTGGCTATCTTGGAAGTTTTTTTCTAACGCTCCTCTAGCCACTCTTAACATTGATAGGTATAGACAATTGATTGTATGATGAAATTGTAGAAAAATTAGGTAATAGGAGCATGTGATCTTCTCTTGATTAGAGAGATGAATGTAAGGTATGGGTGTGACCATGCGAAGATTTTCGATGAACTTATTAAGCTCCCCAACATTTATTGACCATGTGGTCATTTTCATCACATAGGGCACATGAGATATTCGATTAGCTTCTTACCTTGTCTGGGGCAAGGGGTTTCCCTGCATATTTTTTAGGGTGGTTGGTGACAACTGGGGAGGGTAGGTCTCATTGTTACTAGGCTACCTATGTTGTGGTAACTCGAAATCGGCTACATCCGGATTATTGGTGACGAATGAGCGGATGATGTCTAGCATTAGTCTAAATTGGGGGAAATCAGTGAAATGCCAAGTGTGGTGATTATCTTGGAAAAATTATACAATATTGACGCTCTTTTTTTTTCCAATTCCTTTGGACCACCGAGGTGATTGGGTACCATTTTAGGAATGATACTAAATCTAGGCACTCGAGTGATTAAATGGTCACTGCCTCTCACAATATGTAGTTGGGACTAGTGTGGAGGGGGTCGGGGGTGGGAATCTATCCTTTTGGTGGATGCCTCTCTTAATATACGTAGAGGATGAACCTAGTCTCTTCTATTCTCTTGTTGTGGAACTTTCTACTGAACTCTAAATCCGATCTCTCCAAGTTGGTGAGATTAGTTTATGGCCAGTGTAGCGAGTCTAACGCTAAACGAAATCGGTGAACATAGGGACAATGGCGTAGATGGTGGTTATCCCCGACTATATTCGACAGAGAATATTTATTGAGTCGTAGTTCCCTATAGTACACTCGATTGGACCAGGGTACCATATTTGAAACAACTCTAGAGTTGCACACTTTGCGCAATCAAATGATCAGCGTTCAGTCGCATAATGCACAAAGTCGGACTTGAGGTTGAGGATGGATTTATTGGGGAGAGATAGGCTGTAGGGACCATCCCTCTTCTAATATATAGAATATGGTCCTAGTTTCTTGGGTACTTTGAGTTGTAGTGCTTTCCATGGATTCTCGTACTCGAGTTTGCAAGTCGGGATTTTCAGCAATGAAACGTTGCATGAAATTGAACATTGATCGAGGGCGATGGAGGTGGGGACAATGACACACTTGATATTTTATTCAACATATGTGACATGTGTGTATTCTTTGTTGAGATAATTTTCTGCTGGCAATGTGTAGTATTGGGTACGAACGTTCGAAATCCCTTAATTCGGGGGCACTACAAGATTAAGTGATCGAGTTCATCAGCACAATGCAGCAAAATAGGACATGTACGGTGTGGCCTCTATTTGCCTTCTTTGAGCCATTGGGTTGGATCAGTGTATGAGCATAATGTTGAATATTCTATACATAAAAGATGGTTTTTGACCCATCCTCCTCCATTTGTATGGATGCTCGTAGAGGGGTCCCTCGATTGGATTGTTATAGGCCTTGCAATGCATCCCCATATCGAGGCATCTCCGGGAAATGATGGGTTTAATTCTTGAATTCCTCACTATATGGTGCACACATGGTTGGTGCGTAATTTGTTTCCCTTGAGTATTCGTGATATTTTCATTTTTACGGGTGTCCGAGGTCACAACATTTCTTTTGGTATGTAGAAGAAGTTTTAACTCTAGTCTGAGAAAATGTAAGTAGGATGGTCTACGATATTGCACAATGCACAAGGTTGTAATTCCTTATCAATACTATGGGTGTTGACCTTTTTTCCATTTCCTCTTATCCCTTGCGTAGTACTAGCTGATTGTTGCTACAAGGGCTTCTTTGGCTATTATGGCCTATTAGGGGGATAATAGGATTCATGCCTCGTGAGGGTAATACTTGGGCTTCCTAACACGGTTTGGGAGAAAAAATACTTGAAATGGTACATTGCGAAATCCATATTTGGCAATGTAAGATTTTCCATGACTTGTCTCGAAACAAAAGCGAAGTGGGGATACAAAATGGGGTTTGGGAGATAACATAAGGTAGGAATGTTGAATCGTGGCTTCGAGTATCACTGTGAGCACTTGGTTTATGGTTCTGAGCTATTTTCCATGTTTCGATGAGGTCATCATGCACACTCGCTACCTTTACTTATGAGGCTTCCCCCTGGTATAATAGGGGAGTCCCCTCAGGTATGATCCTGTGATAAAACATGAGTTTGAATTGTACTCGCCCAAATTATGTATACCTTGCGAGTGGTTCCATGTTCGTATCTATGTATGGTAGTACAACATTTGGAGCAAAGTCATGGGTTTCTCTTCATAGTATGTGAGTTGGTCAATGGTGATGATTCTATTTTCATGAGGGAACATCATCACCCTAAAAAAACAGAGATGGATGCGATCATCGCCAGCTAGCGTACATGTAACTCCGCCGAGGAGGATATTATAGTCTAATTGCACGTCTAAGTCCCGAATGTCTATGAGGGCTATTTTTTTTCGACTCAAGTTCACTGGTACATTTTGATAAATACGTCACGGGTCTAATGGTTTCCGTCGTATGATCTAAGCATGATGTTAGATGGTTTCAATTCGAGTGATCATAACTTTTTCCAAACTTTTTTGGACATGATGCAAAGTGGATGATCCTTTATTCACAATATAATAGTGTATGGTGAGATTTCGAAATAATACTTTTGCATTCGAAAGTGACTAGAGAAGGAAGCCTAGGGCCTTCCTTTTCTAGATCGAAACCATTACGCGAGAATCGGATAGGTCGATTGTGCCTAAGTGAAAGTAGGACCTTCCGTTGTGTTGGTCATGATTGTAGGACTTCCAATGCTGACATGGTTGTTTGAGATTGAGCCAAGTCATCCACTATACTATAGCTATGCATAGCTTTTGAATGATTTCTGCGCGCTTGATTGGTCCGACGGTGTTCTTGAAGGTGCTCAATACGCACTTTGGAGATGGTTAACTATGCGACATGTCTCTCGTACTTGTACCCGACGGGTTGGTATCTGGGGAGTGTCGTAGTTCCTATTCCATGTTTGGAAGAACAATTCTTCTCCAACCATATAGATTTTGTGGTTGTTTCTTTAGGTATTTTTTTGGGGTGGTTGTTGCTGTCTGGGTGTTAGCCACTCCTTGATGGGGGAAAGGTTCCTACACATCATCACGCAGTTACTAGTTACGCTCCCATTGTCCCTCATACGGTTACCCGGATTTTATTCAAATCAAGGAGTTTAGGACAATGGTGGGTGTAATGGCCATACTACGCACATATAGAAAAAGAATAACTCTGATCCCGTAGACCGGGTCTCTTTGTTTTTTCCCTTGGGAGTTATTACTCGATCCGGTTTGATTTCAATTTGAGTTTCCCCCAAACTCTAAGATCGTGTGGGGCATTGTTGACTACTTCCTCAGTCCATAATCTCCCTTTTTGCTTGTTTTTTTGGCTTTTTCCTTTTGTAGTGTTTGGGGAATTATTTCTATTCTCCTAGTCATAATATTTTCGTTGTTTGAGCCTTGGAAGGTTGCACTCAGATTCACCATTGAATTTTTTACGGCGTGGTATATTCTGTGTGGGAAAAGGTGAGTATTGGTTCCCCGTCACCCGATTGGTGTATCGAGTAGGGGTAACTATCTTGTATCAACATTTCTATTTGAAGTACTACCTCCCCGCGAGGAGGATATGGGCCTCCCTATTGTTGATGGTATGGCATTGCCTTAAGTTGCATGCTGAATTTGATGGTACTCGCCGTGATACATCGTGAAGAATCGTAAAAGTATCCCATGTACTCATAAATACTATTTGGTTTACCGGTGGGCTAAGATCTTATCAAGCCATCAACAATATTCAATGTGCTTGGTAACTCCCTATAAATTTTCGTGGTGCAGGGATTTGGTAAGACATTATAGATATATCCCGATTTGGGTGTAAATGAGTTCAAGTTTCTAGGATTTTCTAATGTGCATATTCCTTTGAGGTAGGTTTTTTGTGTTGCCCACATCTTTTGAAATATCTCTAGTGATATTTTTCAAAAATAATTCTAAACAAAATTTTTTCATCAAGTTTCACTTTGCACAAACTACGATGTCTTCTCCATTCGTGGAGATGGTACTGATATATGGAACGACGGTGTTTGTCCGAAATGTGTAGTAAGCTTCATTCTCGATTCATGGTGAATTTCGGGAGTTGGAAATAAGTAAGAAACGCGACAGTGTGGGCACTAAATGTTCCGTTCAATGCAAATGGTTGTTTACACATACCATTTCATCTGCAGCCCTGCCATGGGGTGCATTGGAAATAGTCTTAGTCGAATGGTATCATCAATGATACTATTAGACGAACACTCATAGGTGGAAAGTCATTATGTGATTTCCAAGGTCATTTGCTTGCTTTCCCCTTCAAATTTTGGTATATCGAAGGGAGCTTTGTAGGGCATGGGAGGCCAATTAAGGCCATGTGCAATGGGTTCATTTTTCAACTGCATTAGATATGGAATATTTAATTATGCTAAGAAGGGTAACGTATGTATTGAGCACCATCGTATGATGTTGATAAATAGTGATTTGAATATGATGGTTCGGGGGAGGTTCCTGGGGAATGTTACCCTATGACATCCTCGACGGATATTTTTCCGACTCCTTGGAGGTAGCTATCCTTTTCTGCTTTCGAGGGGTTGTAGGAGGAGTTGAGTGTGGTGGGACCCCATGGGGGTTTTCATTGGTGTGGAATTTGGTGACCCTTCGGGGTTTCCAATCAAAGATGCCCCGATAAAGGATGATCTGATATATGACGACAGTGTGACATCCTCTACATCGGGAGGCAGGAGAGGCCTCACGGTCCTCCCTTTAATTGGGGGAGTTTTAAGAAACGCCTAGATCAACGAGGTCCCATTGGGTTCCCTAAGATGTCGATTAGTGTAATATTTTTGGTATTTATGATTTGGGAGGTCGTATGATTTCTATCAAATCAAATAATATAATTACATGCATAAAACAAAGTGAAAAATTAAAAGGTAATTTTTCTCTTTAACATTAAACTATGTGACCAATCAAGAAGCAAAAAATGAGGTTTTTGTTTGTTTTTCGTATGATCCCAAAATCCTTTACACACATAATCATCCTTACACTCTCATTGTAATTGGGCCTTGCAAAGAATATCTTCTGATGAGTACTAGGGCCAATGTCCCGAAAGAATCGGCAAAGCCTTGTAGGAGACGAAGAATAGACCAAGGTAATGGTATGGGGATCGAGTGTTGCACTCGCATCGTCACCTATAGGAAAGGATGCCATATTCTTTGCCACTAAAAATACCGTCATCCCACGTGAGAATTCGAGTCTTGAGCTTATTGGTAATCGGTTACTATTACCGAGCACTAGATGGGTCGGGTAACCCTAAAGAGTACCGCATGCACCCGGGCCTAAGCTTAACCCCCTATGAAACGGGTCTCCCGTAATGCTCGAGTATTCATTTCGTGGGTAAATAGATGGATTTGAACCTCCCTAAAATGTCAACATATATGTTTCAAAATGTATTATGACCAAGGTGGATTATTGGATGCCTACCCCCAGATGGTCCTAACGTGAACTACAATTTATTTTGTGGCCCCTCTGTAGAGAGGATTTAATGAGTTCAAATTATTGTTATTTTTTAAGAACTCTCAATTTTTCTTTAGGGTGTGATTTTGTGAAGCAAATGTAAGATAAGAACAAAGGTCCCAAAACATTGGGTTCCTTTTGGTTCGAAAATTACCAATGCTTCGTGTGTGTTCGAAGTGAACAATAAAGGGTGTGATGAGATTTAGATATGTGACGACCCTTTACTGCCCTTTTCTAATTACACTATGTCCGATTGTTCCTTGCGAAAACTTGAAATGATGCGCGAATTTATGGCCCACTTAAACTTTTCCTAATTAGACTATGTTGCACTATAGGGAGATGGTAGTTCAAACTATCTTAGGAAAATTTTCATATGCTTCCCCCAGGGCTCACCAAGAGTTGCAAGGATAACAAAGATTACACGCTTTCGTTATCGATACGTTTGACCTTAGTCCCGAATCTAATGCAATTTTTTTTGAAGTAACTTAGCTAGTAAAAAGATGTGTGTGGATTTATACTACTTACTTTTTTTAAATAATTAAGATATGTGTTCTATATTTCTATGAGAAAATAACTTGTTTGGAAAGAATGCGTGGATTAGGCCACTTTCTTTTCTCCTACTTAAATTATGTGTAATTTGCAAATATTAACTAAAATTAAAAAGCATCTGATTTGCTCTTCTAATTGAGATTTAGGTACAGAGAACTAACCGTCTTAAGAATAGTAAAATGCAAAACACAATGATGGAAAGTTATTAGGGATTTTCAATCACCTTACAAATGGGAAAAATATAGCAATTTCGCGACTTTGTTGTGTACGTCACGGGTTATGTTCCCACATGCGTGGAATAAACGTCTCCGGGAGGATAATGTGCGTTGGTATGTGCAAAACACAAAATTGCACTCTCTCGCTAATTTGGAACAGTCATCGAATCTGATGAGAGGCTCACAAAGAATGAAAGGATGGATTGTAGCGAGAGTTGAGAAAGGGTGAATCACCCGCAAAAGACAATCATTAACTTAACAGAGAGGAATCGGTGGAGTCACCATTCCGTGGTGGTGTTTTTTCTATATGAATGTACCAAAAATACACCTTTAGTGGTTGTATGCTACTCGCATAAAAAAATAGAGAAGAATAATGTTACTATTAGTGAATAGAATAAAAAATGTAAACAAAACTCACAAGGTAAGCTAAGCATACAAAATACCATGAACTAAAACAAAAAATACACTGAGATAAAAAATGCTCATTGGGGGAATTTTGAGGGTGTAAAAATAGGCATCCTAAGGAAATTATAAAATAATAGTGGAAATAATAAAATAATATTAGATTACATCATCAGATTTCTTTAGAGAGAAAAAAATAAAAAGCTATTTTTTCAACTCATATTTTCTCAACTTAAACAATGTCTACACGATGAAATAGGTACACCACAATGTTACCTACTTTTTTTTGGTAGCATAAAAGCACCCGATTTTTGGAAAAGTGGTGATGCAGAATCACCCTTTTTTTTGTGCACATTTTTTTACACTCTAATATTTTTATTTATGAAGTATGAATATTTGTTTTAAAATGTTAGTGATTTTCATGCTAATTTTGAAATGTATTGATGCAAAGCATCAAATAGATGTGGTGATTTTCACGCCTAATTTTGAAACGCATCGATGCAAGCATCAACCTAGAGTGGTGATTTTCATGTTGGTAATAAAACAAAAAACTTAGATAAAAAAATATATATATAAAAAACAATAAAAAATGTAAAAAAAAACAAAATTAGCTCGTAAAAATAAAAAAATTTAAACAAAAATAAATAAATAAATAAACAAAAAATATTCAAAAAATATATCAAAAGAAATGCCAAAATTTGACATAATTTAAAGAAAAAAACAAAAATTGACCAAAAAAATTTAAAAACAAAAAAACATCAAAAACATTTTTTCTAACTTATTAAAAAAAAACCATATTTAAAAAAATAATAATAAATAAATAGATAAATAAATAAACAAAATAAAAAAATTTAAAAATAATTAAAATTACAACATTAAAATTTAGATAGAAAAAACTAATAATTTAAATTTAAAAAAAATAACAATAATAAGAAAAAAATACATATTTTAAAATTAACCAAAAAATAAATAAATAAAATAAAAATAAAAATTGAAAAAAGAAAATTAAAAAAAAATAAATTAAAAAAAAACTATCATTAAAAAACACAAAAAAAAACAAAAAAAACCATCATATAAATAATTAAAAACAAACATATACATAAATTTAGTGTTTTTTTTAAAACAAAAACATTTATAGATTTTAAAAAATGAAAACTAAATAAACTAAAAGATTAAAAAAAACAATTAAATTAAATTAAAATTTAATAAATTTAATAAATAAATTTTAAATTTTAAATTTTAAAAAAATAATTAATCTATAATATTAAATAAAAATAAAAAAAATTTAAGCAAATCAAATTTAAAATAAAAAAAATTGAATTAATATATATATATATATATATATATATATATATATATATATATATATATATATATATTAAAAAAAATTAAAAAATCAAATTAAAATAAAAATATTAAAAATTAAAAAAACAAAACGAAACAAAACAAATTAAATTTTCAATATAAAAATTTAAAAAAAATAAATAAATTATTAATTAATTAAAAAAATTGAAAAAAAATTTGAATAGGGGCGAGTGGGTTGGGACGCAACCCTCGCACACCTAGCAGACCGTCTACTCATTTAGCTACCGTGTGAGAGGCCCGGTGGCGTCGTCCCAAATGCTTCTTTCTTTTCTTTCTTTCTTTCTTTTTCTTTTCTTTTTTCTCAAAAAAAATTATTTATTTATTTATTTATTTTTTAATTTATTTTTTTATAGGAGAGTTTTCCGGATTATCCACAAGCTCTCACGAAACCCTGTGTCGACGTTTTGAATCCCAACGAGGATCCATCTTCGACATTGGAATGAAGAATTCTAAGAAAGGGTCATAATCCATTAATAGCGAAGAAGGGGAGGAAAGGCAGGAGTAGCAACATTTTTTTTCTATTACTTCAATTTTATAATTATTAATTTTTTGATTTAATTAAAGATTTATTAATTTTTAATTATAACTAATAATACTAAGTTTTTTTTATGTTAATAAATAATAACCTTACTAAATTTATTTTATTAAAAAGTTTATTATTTTAATTTTAATAATAATACTAAGTTTTTTTATGTTAATAAATAATAACCTTACTAGATTTATTTTATTAAAAAGTTAATTATTATCAAAGTTTTAATATTAAAAATAATAAATTTTTAAATATATTTTATTTTATTAATAAGTTTATTATTTCCAAATTATTATTATTATTATTTTTAAATCCTAACCCTATTAATTCAAAGATGTTGGGGAAATTTATTTTACAAACTTTTTAAGAGTAATTTATTATATTTTTGAAAATTTTTAATATTTTTTTATTTATTTATTTTTTAATTTAAAAATATAACAAGTTAAAAATAAAATCACCTATCTATTTTAAGAATTAATTAATTAAACTAAGGAAATCCTAAGGAGTATTAATGTTTATTTATTTATTAATTTTTAAATAAATAATTATTTAATACTTCTAGAAAAACCTTATTTATTTATAATGAGGAGGGTTATAGTTTAACATAAAACTAATGCTAATTAATGATTAGTCATCTATAATTATTATGATTAGTTAATCTAATAGAAATTAATCTAGTAAAAATAAATAAGCAAATAAGTATTTTCTACTTATAATTATTTATAAATTAATTAATTTTTATTATATAAAAATAAAAATTAATTAAAGTTAATAATTATTAAAAGAAAGTTCCTTATTTGTTAAACCACTACTACTTAAAGAAAGGAGACAAACCTAATTTATACCTACAAACTCATACCCGGGAGGAATGTGTTCTTGAGGAGCAGATTTGTTTGCAAGAAGAGGTCGCTAGTCATGCCGCTAATTTCATATCCCCCCGTCCCTATTGAGGTTTTTAGGATGTTTTGATCTCCAAGGCCTCTCTTACTTTTCTTCACGTAATAATGATCTTCTCTCTGCAATGATCTTAGCATCTTCCGCACGCACTGGTGCTTGGGTATTTTTATGAGTGTCCGCAAGGGCCGAAGTGCGAAGTCGTTCATGCTTGATATCGCCTCCGTGCTCCTTAAGTCTCTTCTAGAGTGAACGTCCGGTTCCACCGATATAACTCTTCCGCATGAACAATCAATTTTGTACACTCCTTTAAGTTGTTCGGGACTTACTAGCATCTTTACTCGATCGCATTCTTTTGTCTAATAGTTCCCATTGTCTGAAAAATTTAGTAGCGAAAAATGTCATTCTTTCTTAGAGCCTTGACGATTTTATCGAGTGACACCTTTAATATATGGTAGAAAAATAATCCGGGAGACATGGGATAATCCTAAGAACTCTCCGAGCTTAAATAAAAAAACTGCACAGAATTTATTTTTTATGTTTAAAATTTAATTTGTTTTGTTTTTTTTAAATTTTGTTTTTATTTTTTTTAAATTTTATTATTTTTTCTGTTTTTATTTATTTTTATTTTTATTTTTAATAATTTTTATTAAATTTTACTTCTTCTTCTTTTTTATTTGATAAATTCTTTTCATAATTTTTTCTTTATTATTAAGTTTATATTTAGTATTTTAATTTAATTTTATAAAATTTAATAAATATTGTATTTTTTTAAAAAATTTATTTGAATTTAATATTGTTTTTTGAAATGTTTTATTTTTTTATTATTTTTTCTCTTTAAATACATAAAAAATTTTATATTTTTTATTTCAATTAAAATTGTGTATTTAAGATCAGATAATTAAACTTAATTTTTTTAAATTAATTTGTTTTTTTAATTTTTATATTTTTTTATTATTATTATTTTTATTTTTTTTTCAATTTTCCATTTTTAATTGATTTTTTTAAAGTTTTTTTAACTTTTTTATTTTAACAATGTTTTTTTTCTTTTCTTTTATATTTAAAATTTATTTTTTTATTTCAAAAATTTATTTGTTTATTCATTTATTTATTAAAATTTAATATTATTGTTTTTTAAATTTAATTTGTTATTTTAATATTAATAATTTAATAAAATCTGATATATATATATATATATATATATATATATATATATATATATATATATATATATATATATATATATATATAGATATATATATATATATATATATATAATTTAAATTTAATTTATTTTTTTATAATTTATTTGTTTTTTTTAATATATATTGTTTTAAATTTAATATTTTTATTGTATTTTATTTTTTAATTAATTTTTTCCATTTTTTTACTTTTTAATTTAAATAATGTTTTTTTCTTTTCTTTTCTTTTTTTTCTTTTCCTAAATTTAATATATTTCCTTAAATTTAACTTTTTGTTTTAAAATTAATTATTTATTTATTTTTTAAATTTAATAAACATTTTCTTTTTTCTTTTTAAATTTAATTTCTATATTTTATTTTTTTATAATTTCCTTTTTTTTAACCTAAATTTATATATATATATATATATATATATATATATATATATATATATATATATATATATATATATATATATATATATATTTATTTCTATATTTTTTTTTAAATTTTAATCTTTCTTTCTTTCTTTTTCCCCCTTAAATTTTAGGTTTTTTTCATGTTTGAATTTTTATCTTCATATATTTTTAAATTTTAAGCTTTTAAATGTTTTTATTTTTTTTAAATTTATTTTTTTTCTCTTAAATTTTAGGTTTTTTTTTAATGTTTGAATTTTAAAAATTTAAAAAAAATGTTACTTCTATTTTTTTTAAAATGTCTAAATTATGACACATGTTATTGCAGCCTCTATTAACTGTTTTGTTTTTGAGGGGGTGTTTTTTTCAATCCTTTTTTTCAACAAACAATTTTTCTTTTGCATCAATTTTATAAAATGTTGAAATTTGACCTAAAAAACCAAGTGCATTCCGGAAGACACACTTTTTGTATTTGGGGTGTTTTTTTCATGTTTTTTTAGACTTCTTTGGGCTAGAGTTCCCATTTTGAGGTCGTATTACCTATTTCATCGGTAACAATGTTCTTATTTCCCTATGGGTTTACTCAAATTTCGAGCGGGAACATTATTTTGATGCATAATTTGATTCCTCATCCATGGAGAACCCATGTTGCATACTTTCGATCAACCCCGCTACATGAAAAATGAGAAATATTTGAGAAACGTGGATTGCAATCACATTTTTTCATGTTTTTCTCATTTTTGTAGTGTGGTCCAGTCGAAGTATACAACATGGGTACTCTTTAGATGAGGAATTTAAATTTTTACATCCAATGAGAAATCCCACTAAAAATTTAAGTAAAAACCTTAGGGAGATAAGTTGAAAAAGTAGTTTTATTATTTTTATTATTTTTTAATCTTTTTTACCTTTTTTTACTCAAAAAAATGGTGAAACATCCCATGGTTGACATCATCATCTTGAACCTATTGGTTCTTTCTAGAGTTTATTTGTGGTTGTACATTTTTCTTAGGAAGGCCCAATTTACACCTCAAAAGTTCTCTAATGCAAATGAAGCAACAAACCAAGAAGATGAATGAAGAAATATCCCTTTATTAGGTGTCATGGTTGTAATAATAAAATTATAAACTCTCTTGAAGTGAGTTGTTTGAGCTATGGAGCTCAAATACTCAGAACAAGGGGGGCTACTTTCTTCAAGTTCCCTGCAAGTATCTCCTCCTTCTCTTAAAAGGATGTCGATCAATGTCATATGGTGAATCTCTCTCTTAGACTAAGATGTTGGATGGCCAACATGTGAGTCATTCCAACCCTTTTGCTAATAAACTTGCAAGTTATTTTTCTATGGAGAAATTTGGCCAACATAATAGTGTGTCTCCTTTTTCTCTTCCTATGGCCAGTTTATATAGAATTGTTTTAACTTTTGTTCCCTCTCTTGGCCCAAGATTGATAGTGACCCATGAATGGGGAGGAGATTCCTTTGTGGGATGCATACCTCCTCAAGGTGGCTTGATTTCGGCTGTCCTTGATCGTACTAGACAGAGAATCATCCTTGTCAAGTGTGTCAAGTGGTCCTGGATGGTGACTTTTCATCATCTTCAGGACTGCATGGCTATCTAAGGGATAGGCTCGTTGTGCACAAAACCCATTATTGTTGGTGCGCTATTTTCCAATTTCCTGACTAGACCTTAGGAATCTTTAAAATTTTCCTTTCCTAATGTATTTCTTCTCTGAAAATCTTTAATTGTACCTTCTTCTTGACATTTTTCTAATGTCTTGTGCCTATACGATTTTCTCATGTTAACAAATATAATCACCTTACTTTATTTTAATAAACCTCCAACACATAAACCAATGCACCACATTATAATGATGAGGAAAAATGGCATTGAATTTCTTTATTATCACCACAATAACTCAACTTTGACTCTTGATAAAATATAATTTACTAGAATTTAAGAGCTTTGAATGGTTATGCAATGCATTCAGACCTTTTTCCCATATGAAATATTGACCTTGGCTTAGTGATGCGGTAGGGTTTCCTTTCGGTGCTCACAACAAAGCAAATTGTATGCTATGTTAATGCACGATGCCTCCACGATGATGAGGGATGTGTGAGAGATCTTGATTTGGGGAGATCAGTATATTAGCAACCTATCAGAACTATTAGCCTTTCAATCTCAATCTGAAAAGATGGAAAGTTACGAGGTTGTAGTAGGCACCAACAATGGAATCAATCCACTTCTGATCTTTGACAGGGAGGATGCTCTCTTGGCATGCAAAACTAGTCAACATTGTTGGTAGCTCTTTCCACGATGATAGAATCAGATCATTTCTCAGCGTTGGCTCTTCAGTAAATTCATCTTTATGACGTGACAAATTTTGAGAGTAACTAGACCCTGGTATGGCCTATCAACCTTGTGCCACTCAAAATGGATTTTATGGCCTCTCAGATTGAATCTTATATATATTCCAACTCAAATGTTATAAATTTTACACACATACACATCAAGTAATATTGGAAGTTTTTACGAAGGCGTCATTGTTATCTTTCATGCTAACCTTTAGACTTGTGAAAAAGAATATGATGTCTCTCTTCCTCTTTTAGAATCTAAATGGCCACATGTGAGGCCGACAACTTAAAAAAAAAACTCCACCCTGATCTTCGAGACTTCATTGATTGCATATAGCCCAACAACCTTATATGTATGACTTCATGGTTTTACCCTGATGGGAGATGATATGTGTCCCTTGGCACCGATATGTATTTCCTATTAACCTATGATTCTAGGTGTTGTAAATTGTGTCGTCTCAGACTCACAAGCACAATGGCTACGCATGACTTTTGTTCTTTGGTGTCGATAATGACTGCTCGGTCTACAATCTTCAACATGATGCCTATATGGTTACTCCACACTTGATCCTTGGCACTGACAAATGTATCATTACTCGGTACTCCAGGTCTAGATATTGTTTGGATACACATACATGAATTTGATATACTTCTTTGAGCAATCAACAAACCAGTGAAAACAATTTCACCATTATAATCAGATGAATGGGCTTTTGGCCCCTACCTCTAGCCTCCCATGTCTTTGTGGATCCACAACGCACATTCTACCCCCTTTAACCTATCGAACGACATCCAAGATAACTGGCACTTGTAGTAATGCTCCATATCCTCTATGCAACGTCAATACGCCACCCGATCTTGCAAGGGATTCCACATAACCTAAAAGTTTGATTGATTTGAAAACTCCTTTCGAAATGTCTGCCTACAACAATACTTCAAACCCTTGTGTTCAGCTATTCCCCTGTGTGACGTTATGTAATGGCCTCTTAGCCTTCCAAAGGGAACTCCCTCTACTAATTTAATTTTGATGCTTCTCGACACTTGAAGAAACCGAGATCCACTCCCTTTGAATTATGTTGTAGCTAAAATTGGCAATTCCTATGTCTCTCACATGGATCTTCAATGAGACACATAGACTATAACTAACATTTTCCTTTCGATGTGCGAGATGTAAATAATGCTCACTCTTTGGCCTTCAAAATTATGTACTTGTTGGGCATACAACTTCATCGGCCCTCTTCGATCTCGATCTATAACTTTCACCACTTCTATGAAACTAGAGAAAGTGACCTCAACAATCGAGTCTCTCCATGTCGCTGAGACATTCACATGCTCTTTGTGGTTAATATGCCAATGCTCCCAGATAATACATGGAAATGCTCACAGCCTGGCTCGAGAGATGGTTTGTTGAACTTGATTTCTGGTGTTTTTGAAGTTATGGTTTCACACAAAATTATTCCCTTGACGACCTTGACTACTACAGAGAGAGAAACGTCCTTCCAATCAACAATTTAACTTCACATTTTCTTCCCTATTATTCCATGCGATCAATTGTTTGACTTCACAATACTCTTAGTATATCTCTCATGATCATGTGGCCTGCTTCAAAAATTTGGAATATAGTTCACAAATATGAACAAGTAGATTCAATTTTTTATATTCATGAGTTGTTCTAACTAGTTATTTGAATTCTGCATTAATATTGGAGATTTGAGGTGTTAAAATTTTCTTAACAATTTAGCTAACTTCAAATCTGGTAGATATCTCCCTCCTGAAAACTTCAATCTGCAATATCTCAACCTCACGGACTAAAAATAAGCTTGATTTCTGAAAGGGGGCTATAGATCTCAACCCTCGACCAACAACTCTTCCATGTAAGCCTGCAAAATCTTCTAACGTTAATCCAAAAAAAACTAATTGGTTGTTTTGGAAATATTTCTGCAAATATCAACTAGGGCAGATGTGAATAAGCCACTGAAATTGAGGGAATTATAGCTAGGGTGATTAAGTCAGATCACCAAAAACTAGTCTCTCCTAGAACCCTCCACCAGTCTCAAAATTATTTTGTGATAAACCCTTGGGTTGGTAGGATGCCCAATTCTGATACCACTGTAAGACCCCAAACATTTAATTAATCAATAGAGTCTGACACATTTAAGTGTTCTAATGAAATAATTTCAACAAAACACCAAACACAGAAGGGATCTAGAAAGAAAAATTATGCCACTTATTTAATTAATTACTGCAAATAATAAATGCCATATTGATAACATAGAAACCCTTTCCAATGGCATACAAGGCTACCCATCAAATGATAAATCAAGACATTGTATCACAATCGTTGACCATGAATGGATCCACTAGATAAATCACACCCACGGGTTTTTCGTCCCCGAGATCAAACTGGAACTAGGCATGCCAAGTTCTCAAGAAAAACACAATAATATATATATATATATAATCGGGATGATACAAATGCCTATATCCTATCCTCTTTAATAGGCTTGATGGATTCTCTAGAAACCATATTTTATTATTTTCCCTCGAAAAACAAAGGCAAAAACCATGGTAAATACCATGGGTAGATTCTATCCATTTTGACCATATCAAGAAAAGGGAATATTATAGAATTTAGGTCCAATGACCAGGGAAAAATCCCACAAGGGGAAAACCCAACCAGATTCTTCTTCTATTATATATCAGTTGTTTAATAGAGATACACAGTATAATGAGAGATCAAGAGAATGAGTAATTTCACCCAAATCTGTGTAACCACCCCTCCCATATCTACCCAGTTTCACCGACTTGTCGGGGTAAACATGAGAGGATAAGATACTATGACATGAACTCACCTCCTAAGTCCCATTAAGGATGTGGTGTCAATAGATGATGACAAAATTACCTTTCATAACATCCTACATGTGTTATAGGACCCTCATAGGTTGAGTAACCACCCCAGGTGGCCAAAACAGGAGTTGGAAACCCTTTTCTCTAACTTAGTTCCCTAATCTCCCCTAGAAAAATCCCTCCATGCAGTTGGAAGCTTCTAAACAAATGAAAAATCCTGAATCCATGCGGGTGTAACCAAAATTTTCGAGTTCAGAAGTATCGATCCCAAATTATGAGCCACCATTGAAGGCTAGGCTTCATACCACTACCTAAAACTTAGTGAGACTTTCCAGAATGATAAAAGACATCAGGAAAAATCTATTCATACAAAATTTTATCAAGTACTTGACCTAACCAGGCCTAAATATGATAAAAATTTCATCAAACATATTTAGTACATGTAATCTACAGGTCATGAATGCATATTTATACATAGGGGTATGAAACTTATCTGAGAATCGTCAAGAAGGTCTAATTCCCTCTCATAATAGTTGCAATAACATATATTAGCTCATGGATCCATTAACCATTCATGAACAATCATAACATATGAATAGCCATTGCTAGAACCTATTATGAAACCATACTTATAACCAACATATAACCAAAATAGTAACCATGATATAACAACCATCAAAGCCACATAATAACAAGTACAATTACTCATGAAAATACAAGAGGAAAAAAACTCTTATTATCATATGCAAAATCCAACCAAGTCAGGGACTTCCAAGTACCACCCGACCATAGATTGGGCTGAACCAAATCTCTCTTTCATCCAATCACCCTCATGCCATATTCCAAGCGTGAATGTGATCTCGTGGAATAAACCAAACCATCAGGGCTTCTAGAGGCGTAAACAATCCACTCTTTCAACTCAAGGAATGATTCCACCATGGCTTGGGACATCACTAGCACCAACCAACATCGGTCTCTACCCAAGTTGTCTAGGCTCCAAGAACTAGTAACTCAACCCACATCCTTCCAGGGCTCCAAAGAGTTTTCAAAGACTCCCAGACTAGTAAGTCAACCCACCAAGGGCTCCAAATCATTTGTCCAACCTAGGCCTCGGGACCAGTAACTTCTAGCTCTACCTACCCAAGTCTCTCTCTCTCACAATCTTCTTGAAGTCTCTCCAACTCTCTCTCAAGTTCGAATTCACAATGCACAAACAAGTGAGGTGAGATGATATGAGACACATATATATAGGAGATGTTGTTAATTCGAGCCATAAAGGAGGTACAACTTGCATGACATGAGGTAGGTGCCATACATGCCATTTTGGGAAGAGTAATTTATGCCATTATGGAGAGGCAACCCATGCCTTAGAGAAGTGTAACTTATACCATTTAAGGAGAGGCAACACATGCCTTAGAGAAGTGTAACTTATGCCATAAAGAAGATTCATCATTTTAGGAGAGAAACGTATGACTTAAATGAGGAGAGTCTAACATATGCCTTAATGAGAGTGTAAGAGGAATATTTCACAACATGCCTTTAAGGAGTGTGTAAGAGAGAGTGTAATGTATCCATTAAGAGAGAGATAGAGAGAGAGTATAATGTAGTTCTATGTGAGACATCAAGGAGAGAGGTTCGAAGTGATTGAGTGTCATGAAACAAAGGGGACTTGAATTTTCTTTTGATAATATCATAGTATCATAAAGGATAATAATAATAATGATGATGATGATTAAGGCGAAATTGAACTATTGGGATTTATCAAAGATAAATTAAGTGATTTTCATCAACTATACTTGATTACCAATTGATGCAAGGCTATTTTTGGAAAGTCATACTTGAGATGCTAGAAATGATTTTCTAATTTTAGAAAATCACTCCAGAATTGTCAAAAAATATTTTTTTATTTAAGGAAATTCATCGCTGAGTTTCCAATTTTCAACATCTTATTCATGTGTGGTGCTGCCCTGGATCACGTCTCTTTTTTCTACACTAGCTCCCTCTCCTGCCCATCATCTACTTCTCTTCTCGCGCCACTCCATTTTCTGTGCAGTTACCCTCCTAATGCTTAACAAAAGCTTCAAACAATTTGTATCCTCCAAGAGACAACTTATGATTTATATGATGACATTTACAATAGCACACACATCATGAGATAAGATGCCCAAAGTTAAAATTTCTTAATTTTATCATCTTCAATACTCATGGTGATGACCTTATCAGGGATAATTGCAAGCCAAGTTAGTGTTAATATCTTGGCCTTGGATAGGGAATAAATATATGTTTTCAAGAGGTCTCAAGAAACAATTATCCCATTAAAAACAAGAACTTATGGAACTTTAATGAGGTCCAAGATTTGAAACTTCTTAAATATGCAGGCCAAATAATTTTTTAGAAGCTACTTGAAAAATTTAACCTTCACTATGAAGCAACTGAAAGTTGAAAACTAACGGTGAATTTATTCAAACACGATAGAACTTATGATATTTTGTTAATGGACACAAAAATGGATATCATGGATGGACATGAGGTAAATAAGTTTTAATTCATTGGATTTGTAGGTTGTTTCATTTATCCTACTTGTGATTTTTAAATATAATCATCTCGATTCTCATATATCACAATACTTTCTAATGTGTGTTCACATTTCAATTCATTCTTACCCTAAAAAATACTGGCTCTTATGTCAAGCTATAAGACAACTGAGATCAATGGGAGTTAAGACACTGTATATTGTACTCACTAGATTCAAATGCTTTACGATGTGATATAGACCTATTCTTTGAGGCTGGTTTGGATGGTTTTCATAAAAAATTATGTGTTGCCTATCCAACATACTCTTGAGGCCTATTTTTTCCTTCCAATGTTGTACATTTTTTCTAAGTTACTTTGATTCCTAACATTTATTTCCCCTTTGCAACCTCTATCTACAGAGAAAGTTGTGCAATTAATAGCTCATCGTGGTGTTCAAATCTCTACTACCAACAAAGGGGTAGAAAGGGTCATGCAACTTCATTGTATTATACTCATTTACTTGTGGAAAACAACATAGTAAGGCAAATAACAAAAAGACAATTACTTAACTTTTTACTAGAACCATTTCTCCATTTTTCTCGAAGTGCTTCCAATCTCTAGTGCCTTCTTTTATTGTATAGGATTGGGAAAAGTCCAAATACTGTAGTTATATTTACTTACACTTTTGTAGACAATGCATGATATTGGTATGTGGTAAAAGATATATTGAAAGGGTCAAAATAACTTCTAAACATTATCAATGTGCCCTTGGACCTTATGGTGCAAATGCTAGTTATTAATATTATTAAAGATAACAATATTCTTAACCATGGAGATTCATCTCCACTTTAACATGAAGATTATTAATTTGTAAATATGTTATTTTACAATACCATGGCTTATGAATACCACATGTTTGAAAAACCATAACTCATTTCATATGATACTTGTTCAAATGATAGTTTTTCTAATTAATTAATTTAATTAAAAGGGGAAAATGAGCATATGATATTTTTTCTAGTTAATTTAATTTAAAAGGATAAATGGGCATAACTAATTTAGAGATAAATTTCAACTTTTGATTTTGCTAAAAATATTCTAGAATATTATGTGAAGGTTAAATCACTACCATCCACCTAATAATTATTGATAATTAAAATAAAATTATGAAAAATACCTATTCCAAAATAAACATGTCTATTGGCATAATTATAATTATAATCTTAATAATTTAAATTAAATAAAAATATATAAAATTCAAAAATAAAAATCATTATAAAATAAATCATTAATACATCAACTATCAAATAAGAAAAATCTTAGGATCTCTTAAAATCCTTAATGTCTAATAAATTTAAAATTGATTTCACATGAAACTAAATCTTATTAAAATTTAATAAATATAAAAGACTAATTTGCAACCATGGTGAGTGAAAGTGGATATAAATCAATCCATAATAAGCAATAAAACACACACTTCATGATACACGTTGCTAAAATTAAAAAAAAAACAACTAAATTACAATTTTATTTTAAATTATTATTAATTATAAAAATAAATTAATATATAAGCTAAATATATATACATTTATAAAAACCTCGAACAACATTCTTAATTATGGACATTTATGTTTACTTTATTATATATATTTTTAATTTATACATAGGTTTTGATACAACTCATTGGGCTAAAAACATGGGTTATCAATACCAGATGTATAAAAAACTATAACTAACTTCATATGACACTGGTTCATATGGCATCTTTTTTATTAACCAATCTAATTAAAATGGTAAAAAGAGTAACCATTTTGGAAATAAATCACATCTTTTGATTTGTGCATACTGTTAAAAATATTTTAGGATATTATGTGCAAGTTAAATCTCTATCATCCACCATCCACTTAACAATGATTGATAATTAAATTAAAATTGTAAAAAACTTATTCCAAAATAAACACATCTATTAACTAGAAGTTTTCTAGTGAACAAGATTGGAACCCATAACAGAAACGAATTCCACGAAGCCGACATTAAATAAATACTATATTGTTACATATATTTCACAGCTAACAATGATTGATAATAGATGGGATCATGTGAAAGGAAAGTTTCAATCCTTCCCTTTTTTCTTCATTTGGGAAATATGGCTTGCTAGAAATCTGACCATTTTTGAAGGTAAGCCTATTATCATCGCCCACATTTATAGTGCTATTATGAGATGGATTGACGGTAGGGTGCCAGCTAAAGACTTGGTATGTGATGGATCTAGAAGGATTCGGCCCCATCCTATCTCCCTCCCGGCAGTCTTCTTTGATGGAGCATGTTTGGATGGGGTGATGGGATGTGGGGCTTGGATCAAGTTATCACAATCTGATAGAATCCATAGGGCCACATAGCCGGAATGGGGGTTTGGGAGGGCACAAACAACTTGGTGGAGCTGATGGCTTTTTGGTGTGGATTGTTGGCTACGAGAAACTTGGGTTCGGATCAAGTCCACATCTATGGTGACTCCAAAATTATTATTGATGCCATCAAGGGAAATTCTTCCCTCTCCTCTCTGAGATGTCAAGGGTAGCTCATGAGGACAAAACACTTGTGGAATTTGATGAATTCTCCTCCTTTGATACACATCTACAGGGAAAACAATACAAGGGATGATGGTTTATCCAAAATAGGTATTGGTATGATATTTGGTATTTTTCAAATTACTCAGTTCAAGGAAGGTAAGATTGTGTGGGCCAATAAAATTCCCATTCCTTGACTTTGCTGGTATTCAATCCTTATGTTTTCTTCTTCAAGTAAGCAATTTTCTTTTTCTTTCCCCATTTTGTGAGCAAGCCTATTTCATGCCTTATCTGCTGCAAGCGAGCCTGAGTGCTCTTGGTGATTGTCAATTTATATCTTCCACTTTCAGGCGAGCCTGTAATTTTTTTTTCTCCATATGCAAGAGAGCCTGCTATAAGCCTTATCAGTTATACAAGTGAGCCTGTTTTCATGCTTTATCTGCATTACATGCGAATCCTTTTTTCTCCTGATGTCTGATGACGGATTGGGGCAGTATCACTTGGCTGCCGGTTTATATCAATTGACTTTTGATTGGGTCCCTCCAGTCATTTTATGCGATGCCTTGTGCTATGATGCTTATCACTTGTGCTCCGCCATATCTAGCGAGCCTTCTGCCATGATGCTTATCACTCACCGGTTTGAGTGCCATAATGACCCGATCCATGTTTTTTTTTCATGTCTTTCTTTATCTCTATCTACATTATATGCCGGCCTTCTAATTTTTTGATGAGAACATGTAAATGGTATTTTGAAAATCATGATGGGATTATGTCACAGGTATAAAACTGGCTATTACTCCTGTAAGGTGCAAAGAGAGGCCGATAGGAATATTGTTTGTGAATTATTAATTTGAAGTAGTTGTATTTTTTTGACATGAAGGAAAAAATGTATTGGAAAATCTCGAATTTTGAAGTTCAATGCAAAACATTAAAACTTAGTTGAATCTCTTAGTTGCAGGGCTATCCAAACAATAAAACTTTTTGTGAAGCATATCCTTGTTTGAAAATTGAAATAAATTATTTCAGACTATTTCACCATTGCAATTTTATTTGCACGCTAGTTTTGTTGCAGATGGACCACAATATGCTACATTCAACAAAATTGACTGCACATTTTGCCTTATTTTTAAAGAATAGTACAAGTATGATGTTTCCAGCAACAAAAAGACACCACATATGAATTCGAAGAAACAAATTTGCAACAGAGAAAAGAAAAACTCTGCTTGTGCCTCTGGCAGGTTTATTATTCAATAAAGACAGCCAAAAATACATTAAAACTTCGAACAAAATGCCTAAAAACCGCATAAGCCTCTCATCTAGCAACTGCAGTCATAACCATCAACTGACAGTTATGCCATTGGAACCATTTTTTGAAAAAAACTGTCAATTAAGAATTAAAAATTCAGAAATAGCAAACAAGATTCATTTAAAAAGAAAACAAACCCTTCTGCAAGCTTGCACAATGTCAAATTTCCCAGATTGGGTACTTCACAATTCCTGTTGAATTAATAGGAGATCAGCAAGTGTTATAAATTTCCAAGTTGTGCTTTGTTATTCTTGTTACCAACCACACTTTGAAATGAAATTATCTACAACCACTTTGGCAATTCCACTCTAACCATCCTAATAACTATTTCTATAAAAGATAATGTTCAATTTTTACAATTATTTCTAAAAAAAAACATTCAAATTTCTGAAAGGACTGAAGATTGAAAGCACCTCACTAAAGTATCGTTGAAGCAATGTTTCCTTGTCCACACCGCAAATATCGTAAAATAAAAGAGATTGATCATCAACTGAACCCAAAAAAAAAAAGATGGATATTGATTATCATCAAGTTGAAGGGCTCCTACGTTAGAGGAAACTTTTTAATATCAAGGCCATTTTAGAATAGAGGAAAGAAAAGATAAAATAAAATAAAATATAAAATTGCTAAACCAACCTTGCTTTTCAATTTAAAGGGAAATTTAAAAGAGAGGAAACAATGTTAAAATGTATTTGCCAAACTAACCTTGTTATAGAACCATTTAGTCCAAGAAAGCTCTCTGCATAATGGGGACACAAGAATAAGTCTAGCAACTCACTCCCTGTATTTTATCTGCAACAAAAGATGAGATTTTCCTTTAAAACCAGAAAGAGTGAAAAATACAGTGAAAAGAACATAGAAATAGAGTTGAGACAAATCCTTGATCTACAGTCTATGTTCTTACTAAAAACAATGTCAATATATAAGCCCCTTATGTCACACCCATACAAATGACCTCATGAAGCCTGTCAACCAAATTTAATGGAAGATCATAAGTTAGTCAAAATTTAAAAAAAGCGCATCAAAACTGAACCTGAACTGTAACAACTTGAGGAAAAATCAGTTGATATGTATTAATAATGTTTTTTGTAATTACCCAAAGTGATCCAGCACTTCAGCCACCTACTCTGCCAGATCGTCCACTGTAGGCACTGGAAGATTTGATGAAATAGCTGCAGCTCCTAACTGCAAGGATACTTCAATCGTAAGAACATAAAATTATGTAGGACAAGACCATTACTTTAGTATATGTATAGCAATCTGCTATTTGTTTTTTGATAAATAGAAAATAGTAAGACTCTATGAAATTAATTAAAATAAATAAATAAATAAATTGTAGAAATAATAAAATTAAATGGTAAAATTTAATATATATATATATATATAATAAAATAAATAAATAAATAAAAACCCAAAAACATTAAATTTTGCTAAAATAAAATGGAGTAACATTGAAAAATCAATAGAAAAAAAATGAAAAAATGAATATGACATTAGAGGGAAAGAATGGGTATGATATTAATTTCCAGATGAATATTTTTTGAAGTAATGCTAGAATACAAATAAACACAGGCGTGGAAGCAGATTGAAAAATCTAAACCATTTAATCTTACATTAAGCTCTGGACAAATAATAACATTTATCTGACACGTTTATCAATGTTCGTCCCTTCACTTTTAACCGATATCAGATTTAATGACGTTCATGAGTACTGATGCCAAGATAACAGGATACATCTTTATTTGTAGATCTGCTATACTTTTGACCACATATTACAAATCCCCAAAAGAAATTGAATTACTAAACGTAAAGATGGCCTAGTATGAAGGGCACAATACTTTGATCAAAGCACGGTGAGCTTAGAATGATGTTTCTTTAATATAGAAAAAGAGGCTATATACACAAATTTGTTCCGAATTAAATTATATATGTACTATGTAGCCAATTTAAGTCTAAAGTTTGTAAAGTTGCTAAAAATTCAGTAGTTTTAATTCTTAGGTCATCGATATTCAATTTTTGGCAATGATTTACATTTCATATTTCCCAAAAATAACAACAATCTAAGTACATACATGAATAGATAAATTCCTAAAAAAGGAAAGTTGAGGCATGGGAAAGAACCACTTCTAATGTAAATAAGCCTTTTCGAGTAAGAGAATATTCAGTGGATTACAAGGAAAAAGACAATAAAAGAAAATAGGCAATAGATGGGTAGAATCAGATTTCTAACAGGAGTCAAAGGGGCTGTGGTTCAACAGTAAGAGAATGGCATCCCAGGCCACCCACCAAGGTCCAATTCCCTTAGAAAACTAAAAAGCAGTTAAACACAGGTGCAAATACTGGAAGAATTCTTAGTACCGCATTGTCGCTGCAGCTCAGCCCAACGGACATGCTTGTGATCATCAATTCACCCCTCGGGCCATTTTCCCAATGCAAGTGAGCCACTTATAGTGCTCAACTGCTTCAGGAAAATTATAATTCCTTTTGGGCTAGGTGTAACATTTTTCTTGACATTAAAGAATGCACTTTCAAAAAGCAAAAATAAAACCTAACAACAACTCTTATGTGCTAGAAACCAACTACTGTTCCAAATCAAGTCAATTACAGTATCAACAAAGCAATGATGTAATCCAACTAGAGCTACTGGTAGGCTTCACTGCAAAAGAGTTTAGTTAGTGTAAATACACTTATGGGATGACAACGAACACCCCCAAAATAACGACAACAAATACATATTGATCCGTACCTCAAAACGTAAAATATTTAAATGTGACCACCTTATAGAAACTTCAATATTTTCAACAATTATAAATTACTTATATAAATGCATATGGCTATATTAAACTGTAATTGCAATACATCTGCCAAAATTTTCAATCTAATTTATTTATTTATATTTATATATTATTAGAATAAAAAAAACTGTAAATACTATATAGGATATGAGCAACTGTAAAATCAACATAAGCAGAACATACTTGGACAAATGATTAGCAAGAAATAAGAAAAAACAGAAAAATATTTCAACTGTATACAATATAGAGATCTAATCTAAAATCAATTTGGTGTTTGGAATTTCATTTGAGAAACAAACCATGGTATATGCGAGAAGAAGCAAGCCAAAGTTCGATTATACTCACCTGGAATGCCAAACTTGGCTGTAAAAAATGCGCCTTCCTCCTCCACCCACAAGGTATTTTTCAATAGAGGTGGTCCCACCCCTGCTTCCATATTCCCAAGGTTTAGAAAGAGTAGACCAAACATATACATCTCCACCCCAGTTATCTCCCTCATCCTTACCTTCACCTTTAGTACAAGAAGCACCCCTGCCACCATGCCCTCCGCCAGCACCATCAATACCATGTGGGGTTCCACTAGTCTGAGCAGGAGGTGCCCCCCCCAAAGCATTCGTATTTAAAGATGAACTATCCTCCAAACTTACATTTTGGGCATCTATAACTATAGTTCCAGCTACAATAGAAGCATACTGACCCAATTTAAAATCACCAGAAATATTGATATGAATCAGACAGCCTGCAATCGGACAGATTACACTGACATTTGATAAGATCTCTAGATTACCTCGTCCTGAAATAAAGAGGTCTTTCTCCAAGTAGAGGCTTGTATTAAGCTGATGAGTAGTATTTAATGAACCAATGCCTTTCAGATCTCCTTCACATGAGGGAGACTTGTCTCCGGATGGAAAAATACTAAGTGAATTTTCAATACTAAGAGAATAGCTCTTTCCATTTAGACTCACTACATGGGAGTAACCATCCAAGGCAGCAAAATTCTCTGAAACTACTTCTTCCAGTTTGAAGGTCTTGTAGAAATGGCTCCCTGAGGTAAGAACAAGTAGGCCGAGAAAGAGAAGCCCCCAGTGAAACTTCCCAATGAAGATGGCCATACTACCACACTGGATGCATCACAATTCATGAGGATAAAGAAGAGAAATTTTAGTTTGATATGTCTAACACACTAGTTCAACTTTATCAAAATGCCTTGAAATTGTAAAACCTCTGAGAAAATCCAACAACTCTCACCATGGCCTCTTCCGCTCTAAATCCATCCCATTTGTAGTCATTCTTACATGCACAGTTTCTAGGGAAATTTCTGAGACAGTGATCTGATACATATTGGAAGGAGATAATAGCATTCCTCATGTATTCTCCATATCAAGTAGATATAGTATACGACATTAAAGGAATCAACAATGAAATAGATTACGAGAATTGAAATCTGAAGATCATTCAACCTTGTGCAACCCTAGGTCAAATTGTTTTTGATGTATTGCTAAAGCCTTTTCGCTTTCAAGTGTCAATTGGTGAAATTCCCACAAGAACCAAACTACTGTAAATAAATTGCCCATGTCTTCCTTGGTGAGTTTCTCATTTACGAAATTAGATGATCATCATTGTAGTTAACTTCACCCAAACACTAATATCAGTAATCTACTACACCCAAGTAAAACACCTGCATAACATAAACAAACAAAACCTGTAATGTGGCAGTCAAACTAAGTAACAACCCACCAGATTAAAAATATTTTTTGGCTTTCGATACAATATAATAATTATGAAAAAAAAATCCAAAAAAATTGATTTAATGCCATGAAGCAAACATTAGAGAGGAGAATGCCACGGTAAACTCCAAGTAGTATATAAAAACTTCTGTAGAAGGAGATGACATGAAACTGATTGCCAATTGGAGGTAAGCACTTAAATTGACAGACATTATAAATACTATAATGCCATGGATAAAAAAAATTGCAAACATATGTATCCATTTGAAACCAAAAAAGAAGGATCCTAAAGGACATTGCGAAACAAGTACAACTCCAGCTTCTTGAAGCTAACTACACAGCTATAGAACTATTGCTTGCCAAGGCCAAAGAAAAAGGATGAATGTAGGGATTAACCATTTGGGAAAATATTGCTCTCTTTGGAAAATTTACTCACTTGTTTGGTCCACAGTATGAAACTATCCTTCACCTTCACAAGCAACTTCGTATAGGCCATGATAACAAGGCTAAATGAAAGGTACTATATTCCCCCAAATACCCCACAGAAACACTGAATTTGCCACATACAGTAGAGGAGTCGAACTCCAAAGTATAAGTATGATTGAATTGTATAACAACTGCTAAGAAATATAAAAAACTAACTCCATGGAACCACAAACGATAGCAACATCGAGTGCTCACTATCATCTTTGTCATATGCATTGTGTCGCAAATAAATATATACATGTGTGAAAAATAAGTTATACAGTAATTCTCAATCATTATTCAGGAAGTACCATTAACATATTAGCTTAAGTAATTGAAGTATACATTGGAATTCCCAGAAGACACAACACTCTAACTCAAATACTAAGTAGACGCCAAGGGAAAAAAATAAAAAATACCCAACAATTCTATTAGAGCGATATGTTTGATTTCCTACTCACGCTGCATAGACATTGCTACAGAGACATGTGTTTATGTGGTCTTGGGAAGGGAGAAGATCTAGGGTTTCCCGGATTGCACAACTGATTGTTGGCTAAGCAATTCACATTAAAAATTGAAATCATAGTTCCAGCTACAATAGAAGCATACTGACCCAATTTGAAATCACCAGAAATATTGATATGAATCAGACAGCCTGCAATTGTACAGATTACACTGACATTTGATAAGATCTCTAGATTACCTCGTCCTGAAATAAAGATGTCTTTCTCCAAGTAGAGGCTTGTATTAAGCTGACAAGTAGTATTTAATGAATCAATGCCTTTCAGATCTCCTTCACATGAGGGAGACTTGTCTCCGAATGGAAAAATAATAAGTGAATTTTCAATACTAAGAGAATAGCTCTTTCCATTTGGACTCACTGCATGGGAGTAACCATCTAGGGCAGTAAAATTTTCTGAAACTACTTCTTCCAGTTTGAAGGTCTTGTTGAAATGGCTCCCTGAGGTAATAACAAGCAGGCCGAGAAAGTGAAGCCCCCAGTGAAAATTCCCAATGAAGATGGCCATACTGCCACACTGGATGCATCACAATTCATGAGGATAAAGAAGAGAAATTTTAGTTTGATATGTCTAACACACTAGTTCAACTTTGTCAAAATGCCTTGAAATTGTAAAACCTCTACGAAAATCCAACAACTCTCACCAAGGCCTCTCCCGCTCTAAATCCATCCCATTTGCAGTCATTCTTACATGCATAGTTTCTGTGGAAATTTCTGAGACAGTGATTTGATACATATTGGAAGGAGATAATAGCATTCCTCATGTATGCTCTGTATCAAGTAGATATAGTATACGACATCAAAGGCATCAACAATGAAACAGATTATGGGAATTGAAATCTGAAGATCATTCAACCTTGTGCAACCCTAGGTCAAATTGTTTTTGATGTATTGCTAAAGCCTTTCCACTTTCAAGTGTTAATTGGTGAAATTCCCACAGGAACAAAACTACTATAAATAAACTGCCCATGTCTTCCTTGGTGAGTTTCTCATTTATGAAATTAGATGATCAGCATTGTAGTTAACTTCACCCAAACACTGATATCAGTAATCTACTACACCCAAGTAAAAATAATGCATAGCATAAACAAACAAAACCTATAATGTGGCAATCAAACTAAGTAACAACCCACCAGATTAAACATATTTTCTGGCTTTCGATACAATATAATAATTATGAAAAAAAAGCCAACAAAATTGATTTAATGCCATGAAGAAAACATTAGAGAGGAGAATGCCATGGTAAACTCCAAGTAGTATATAAAAACTTCTGCAGAAGGAGATGACATGAAACTGATTGCCAATTGAAGGTAAGCACTTAAATTGACAGACAGTAAAAATACTATAATGCCATGGATAAAAAAATTGCAAACATATGTATCCATTTGAAACCAAAAAAGAAGGATCGTAAAGGACATTGCGAAACAAGTACAACTCCAGCTTCTTGAAGCTAATTACATAGCTATAGAACTGTTGCTTGCCAAGGCCAAAGAAAAAGGACGAATGTAGGGATTAACCATTTGGGAAAATATTGTTGTCTTTGGAAAATTTACTCACTTGTTTGGTCCACAGTATGAAACTATCCTTCACCTTCACAAGCAACTTCGTATAGGCCAATATAACAAGGCTAAATGAAAGGTTCTATATTCCCCAAATACCCCACAGAAACACTGAATTTACCACATATAGTAGAGGAGCCGAACTCCAAAGTATAAGTATGATTGAATTGTATAACAACTGCTAAGAAATATAAGAAACTAACTCCATGGAACCCCAAAGGGTAGCAACATCGAGTGCTCACTATCATCTTTGTCCTATGCTTTGTGTCGCAAATAAATATATACATGTGTGCAAAATAAGTTATACAATAATTCTCAATCATTATTCAAGAAGTATCATTAACATATTAGCTTAAGTAATTGAAGTATACATTGGAATTCCCAGAAGACACAACACTCTAACTCAAATACTAAGTAGACACCAAGGGAACAAAATAAAAAATACCCAACAATTCTATTCTAGAGCGATATGCTTGATTTCCTACTCACGCTGCATAGACATCGCTACAGAGACATGTGTCTATGTGGTCTTGGGAAGGGAGAAGATCTAGGGTTTCTCGGATTGCACAACTAATTGCTGGCTAAGCTATTCACACTAAAAATTGAGATCCAGTAAAGAATTATATCAAAAATAGGTCACCGAGTTAGATTGGGGATCTAAAACCGACGAGGGAAATTATTTCTCCCCGTAATTTTCATCGATAAAAAATGGAGCTCTAAAACTAGCGCATTTTGCACAATAACCAACGATGATCATACCTCATCGAACGCTGTCAGTATAGACGAACACCAATTCAAATGCGGCAGCAAGAGAACAATGGAATTGAATTGAATGTTGGAATTGTTGGGTTGGTTGTACATTGAGTAAAAAACTGTCGATGATGACGATGGGAAGAACTCGAAGCACCGAGGAATGAAATGATATAGCAACTTTCCACTTTAATGGCGTCGACATATCACTTTATCTACCGCCGCTTATATATTATTAGAATAAAAAAAACTGTAAATACTATATAGGATATGAGCAACTGTAAAATTAACATAAGCAGAACATACTTGGACAAATGATGAGCAAGAAATAAGAAAAAATAGAAAAATATTTCAACTGTATACAATATAGAGATCTAATCTAAAATCAATTTGGTGTTTGGAATTTCATTTGAGAAACAAACCATGGTATATGCGAGAAGAAGCAAGCCAAAGTTCGATTATACTCACCTGGAATGCCAAACTTGACTGTAAGAAAGCATGCCCACCAGTGCATCATGTCCATTTTCATTTTTAGTTGTTATATTTCTTTTATTCCTCATACTCTGGTCCTTGTACAATGATTCTGACTGTACAACATGCTAATTTCCCAGCAAAAACATCCATTGTGTTTTCGCATCGAGGATTTTGGATGGCACTACTATAGTGTAGGTATAAATCAATTCTAAATCCTCATAACTTTATCGACAACTTTGACAATAAAAAACATATATTCCATTTCCGTGCAGACAGCATACACAGATCAAAATCCGAATGAATGATAAACAGAGCTTCCATGATAAAACAAATAGACTAAAACTTGTCTTTTTTGGAGCTTCAGAATTGCTTTCTTTTATTGCGGAAAAGTTTATCTCTTCTCGTGAAGGCATAGAAAAAGCCAACAAAAATCATGAGAAAGGTAAGTGTCGAACCCCATGGAAAGGGTGGATCCTTGAAACAAACAAGAGATGCCTCTAATTCTGAAGCATCCTGGTAAAAAAAGGGTATGAATAGCAAACAGATCGTAATCCGATGACTTTATGTAATACAGAGCCTCATTATATTCAAAGTGGGAAATTGCAGACACAACTTTCTCCATCTTGTATCGGAATAGATTCCACCTTTGTGTAAAATCAACATGCCTTTTCTGCCCAAGAAGCTTCTTCTCCCCTCCGTGGTCGACAATAGACACAAGGACATCCATGGCGCTTGAAACTGTCGCATTCAAGCTAGTTAACAGAACATTCCTCGGCGCTGCATCTCTTTGCACAAACGACAATGACATACTCTCAGAGAACGGACCAAAAGGGGTCTGCCCAACGCTCCATGTATCAATCTTCTGCGCGGTAACAGGAACAAGAAAAACGTGTTCTTGGTTGTAGAAGAAGCTAGAGGCAAGTGGGTTGTTGAGCATGAACTTACACAGTCTTACACAGTCGGCGGAGCGAATAACGGGAACAGAATGGTGAACATAGTAGAGTTAGTTCGAACCAGTTTTAAATGAGTAACAGGTGTCATTTTTTAAAACGAGTAACAGGTGTCGTGTCCAGATAAAAAGTGTTGAGTAACAAGTGTCCTCTACAAAAATGAATATGTTGACAATAAAAAAAGTGATCTCTTTCATAAGAGGAGACCTATAAGCCTAAACATATCCTATCACTGCTCCCATTACTGATGTTTATTGAGATGTGCTTTCACAGCTCTTTTATCTCTAGTATGATGCACTGTTTGCATATATATATATATAAAACAGCTGTTTTTTCCTTTTCAAAAAAATTCTCATCCAACTAGGTGCATGAGAAACTTAACAATAACACCCGGGAAGAATAAAAAATACTATTGATATCGAATTTATATTTTTTGAAGATAAACCTATGCATCTTGATTGTGCATTTACTGCGTCAAATTCTTGAAATTTAATAAATGCTATATATATTCTATCATTTGGTGCACAAATTTTCCGAAACCAAAATTGTAATGAAGCAAGATACTTTGCAACGGGGTACATAATAAGCTCGGCAATAGCATGTGAGATGAAAGAGAAAAAGCTGAAGCTTTCCAAGACCGAGAAAGATGAGACATAGCATGTGGTTATCAATTTCCATTCACCAATATACTGGAACTGTCAATTTTATCAACACAGTAACTAGAAGGCACTTCACATTTTATTTTATAGGTTGGGTGTATTTTTTTTTTTTTTTTAATTTCCTTTTTTAAGATAAGTCTATTAGACTGAAAAACAATCTAGATTGTGCTATCACCAAATCTATAAATTTAAATTTTAAGACTATTAGAAGTTCTAAAATATATTTAAAATCTATTGTCAAATTATCGACTATTTTATTATTTGGAAAATCTATAATCAAATTAAAATCGACTATTTTATAATAAAAATATTACAGAAAACTGGTTCCACAGCCTGCAACCGCTCAATCTTCAACGGCTGACCAAGTTTTCCAACCTCCTCTCTCTTTAGACCTGTAACCTCGAAGTTTTTGTCCGGTGCGCCAATCCCCGTATTCTGATTAATCTTGCAGTAGCACAATGCACTTGAGAGCTGCTACTATGTGAAGTGTCCCAGTAGGCCTCCATTCAATCGCTGAGGCAACGACCGCTCCACCACTTCAGTTTGGGACACTCAAATATTCAACGCCCTTCAAGTTCTTCCACAAAAAGCCTCTGGAGAGACCACGCAGCTTCAGCATAAACATCAACCACACTAACAACATCAACATCACGAACAACATCAAGATTCTCGCCATTTGACGCAAACCGGCTATCCACGTGTAACACTCGAAGCCTTCTCAGCGCCGCCAACCCTTGTATTCGTTTTAGCCTACCACATCCTCCTGTAGCCCAGAACTTCTCCAGAGATATCAGCCTTTCTAGACTTGGCAGCTCCTCTAATTCTGAACAATTTCTGATGTCTAGTTCCCGAAGTTTTGTAAGATTACAAAGGCCGTCTATTTTCCGCAGGTTACTACAACCGGACAAATCCAGCCTTACAAGTGTTGGTGGCAGTGTTCCAACCTCCTCCAGAGAGTAACAATATTTCAAGAGCAGATGTGTAAGGTTGGGGCAAACACCTTCGTCAAAGGAAACTCTCTGGTTGCGACAACATGAAAGGTCTAAATATTCAAGCGTGCTGATCTTTTTCCACCCTGAAAAGTCTACAAATGTTTCCTCCGGATACGACCAGACATGTACAAATGTTTCCTCCGGATGCGGCCAGACATTTATGTTGATACCTCGCAAATTCAGATGTTCAAGTCGAAGTAAATTACGGAAATTACTTGATTTGAATATCAATACCCAGCAGACAGAAAAATCAAGGTGTTGGAGGTTCATTAAGCATCCGAAAGAATCTGGAAGGCATTGCAAACTCCCGCGATAAGAGAGATTGAGGTGTTGGAGATTTGTTAAGCATCCGAAGGAAATTGGAAGCCTTTGCAAACTCTCGCAGTCAGAGAGATCGAGATGTTGGAGGTTTGGTAAGTGACAGAAGGAATTTGGAAGCACGGCCAAACTCTGGCAACCAGAGAGATTGAGGGTTCGGAGGTTTGTTAAGTTACCAAAGGAATTTGGAAGCTTAGCCAAAGTCTTGGTGTAAGAGAGATCAAGGTATTGGAGGTTTGTTAAGTAACCGAAGGAATTTGGGAGCATATCCACACTCAGGCAGTGAGATAGATCGAGGTGTTGGAGGTTTGTCAAGTGCTGGAAAGAATCAGGCAACGACTTTATATATATTGGGCACCCAGTGGATGCTAGTGGATGCTTCACCACAATCTTTTCGATGTGCTTCAGCTGCCCAATGGACTTTGGAAATTTTGAAAGATGAGAATAAATATGTAACTCCCGCCTGCAACACAATATACATCTTTCAACTATAAGAAAGATAAAGATTTGGTCATTTTCATTTATAAAATCTTTCAAAAGCGCTAGAAACCCATGCTTGTATATCAATAGCAATAATCTACCATAAAATACAACAGGACCAGATTTAACCTGAGATCCTTTTCGCCACAGAATTTCCAATTTCTTGCCTGTCACTTCTAGAACCCTTAAGTTTTTCAATGGAATCCAGGAAGGCAGGTAAGGGTAGGGACAGTTCACCCAGCGTAGCCATATCAGATTTGGTGACTTAACCCTCTTCATTATGCTTTCTAAAACACCATCTTCTGTTGCAATCAGCTCTAACTTGGTGAAAAAACATGGTGCAGTGTAGATCAGCTGTTTCACGCGGTTTCTGAAAACATCACGAAGCCAAATTATGAACCGGGACACTTCTTTTGTCTCTGATTCTGGAATATCATAATAACTAACGAGGCCAGGAACCGTCTTAATTCCGCGCACCTCGGATATTACCTGTGCATTCTTTCAAAATAAAGCAACAAATAAATAAGACAGAGTAACAAGATTTATGTTTATGGAATAAAGAAACTTTAAAGTTGTCTAAAGCATTCAAGCACTTACAGACGATTGCTGCCGTAGATCATCAATGTTATCGATCAGTCGCCAAAAACGATGCGGGATTACTGCAGAAGACCCTTGCTGTTGATCTGCAATACCTCTTCCAAAGTCTCTGACGTGATCATGCATTTTTATCCTATTTTCTGTGTCCACCTCAACAAGGCATTTCTCCTCCAGATTTATAAACCCCACCAAACCCTTCCACCCTGATCCGTCCCAAATCCTTATGGTCATATCCCTATCTTCTCCAATGAAATAACAAGCAATGTCAAGGAATATTTGCTTTTCCTCTCCACCGAGTGCTTCAAAACTAATTTTCAGGCTGTTCTGTATCTCACTGGGAAGTTCTAATTGGCGAAGCTTATCCAACTGGCCTTCCCAGTAAGATTTATCGCTCTTTTGACAAAGAAGCCCTGCAACTACTTTCAAGGATAAAGGCAAACCATCGCAGGCTCTACAAAACTCATCTACAAAATACTCGAATCCTAGTGGTGGATGAGGCTGGCAAAAGGCATAGGAGCAGAAGAGTTGTTTGGACTGTTCTTCAGTGAGGCCAGATAGCTTATAGATTGATGAAACTGTTATCCCTGCACTCATGAGGACATCCTTGTAGCGAGATGTCACCAAAATCAAGCTATCTGATCGAAGGACATCCGTTATTGGCAAAAATGCATACAGCTGGTCCACATCATCTAAAACCACTAGAGCATGATCAGAAGAGGACAGAGAGGTTTTGATCACTTCTATGCCTTGATGGACGTTGTCTATTTGCAAATCTCTCTGAACTAAATCCTTAACAACTTTGGCCTGCAACAAATTTAAAGACTTCCTACCTGCACTCTCTCTTACATCAAACAAGAAGCAAGATTTACCGAAATCGGAAGTCTTCCTATTGAAGAGTTCTTTGTCTAACGTTGTCTTGCCCACTCCACCTAAGCCCACAATCCCCAAGACCTGAGCTTTCCCACTCTGCTGCCTCCGCTGCAACGACATTTTCCTTTCAAAGTCCTCCATTTTTTCTTGTAGACCAGTTGGATATGTGGCCACATTCAAGGATATTTTTCTGCACTTTTTAAGCACGCTCTGCACTAACTTCTCCAACAGCTTACCTTCGTCGCTGGAAACTCACAACAAACCAAAGAAAACATTAGGTGGATATGAATATATAAAAGTTAGATCCATGATGCGCAGGTGAGAGTGAGAGTGAGAGTTCCAACCCATTATAGGCCGCGAGTTCGAAACCTATTTTCGAGGAGACGTCAGAGAGTGCCTTTCTCCAATTCCCGATTCTTTGGAGATCGTATCTGCGTTTCTGTTCATGAATACTCAGGTCTTCAGCATACCTTCCCGTCCATCGAAGCTCCGAAGGCTTCACATTATAAAACACAGGAAAAACAGTAGCCCCCGTCTCCAATATAAGCAGGAGCTCATCAAGACACCATTTTGACTCCGCAAATGTTGGGGAGAAAATAACGATATGGATGCAGGCGGTTCTGATCGCGCCTTCGATTTGAGGAGTCAAGTAGTCTCCCGCTTGCAATTCCTCTCTGTCGAGGAAAGGTTGCAGTCCATGTGAAAGAAGTCGATGATAAAGATAGCTAGCAAAGGTGTTTTTGACATCAGGGCCTCTGTGACTGATGAATACATCGTAATGGAAACCACCATTAGCGGAGGCACTGGACGTTGAGGGCAAGGAGCCATCGACTCTGAGAGGAGGGGTGGATGTTTGCGGGTCTGTCATTGAGCAGGAATAAAAACTTACACAAAACAAATATAAAAAGAAGGGTGACACATGAGATCAATTTCAATTCTGTGCTCAAAACCAGAAACTGAAACGAAACGAATATGAGCTAAAGGATGATACAAAATCAATTTCAATTGTATTCTGTGTTCAAAACCTGCTGTTATTTACAGATACCTTGACACTGGCTGTTGACAGAAGTGATGAAGAGTGGTTTTCCTCTTTTTCTTTCTTACAGTATTAGGGTTGTGTTATTCAGTATTAGAAAAGTGTTATTCAGTATTGGAAAATGACGCGAGCGATGACGTTGAAGAGAGCGCACTGAGAGTTTACTTCATCCCCACTAATCTCATTTCTTAGCGTCTAAAATCTCCTCCCTGCAGCATTATTTTTCTTTCATTTTCTTTGTATCGAGGAATTCTTTGCGCAAGTCTTCCTCGGGGAAAGACTTCTGCTCCACCTCTCGTTTCGTCCATCAAAGTAAACTAAATAAAAGAAACTAGAAAAGTCTGGATACTTTTTTTGTTTTTCTGGGTCATTTCTTCCCCCCACCCCCCAAAAAAAATAATATAATTCAAAAAAATCCGGTCTCCATCAACTCTTTAACTGATTTTTGTTCAAAATGTTTTTGTTATTCCAAAGCTATAATATACCAACATCTTGCTAACCAAGAAAATTTGTTATCCTCGTTCGAAACACTTGTGTTCGGATGAATCCTCAATCTAGCTGTGAAATTCCACCATGATCTACTGAGTAGTTGTCGCATGTCTTCTTTAACTATATTTTCAAGTGTAATGAATAAGGTAAAATTTATATAATATATAAATTTTGAATCAATTTAAAAATAAAAAATAAAAAATAAACATTTAAATATATATTTAAATTAGATAAATAGTTTAAAAATGTTTGAAGTATTTCTAGATATAAAATTAAAATTAAGTAAATATTGAAATTTAAATTAAATGATTTTTTTTTCATTTTAACTAAAATATAAAAATGTTTTTAAATATCCGAATAGTAATTAAATCTGAAATTATTTTTTCTTTCAAAATTGTTTGGAAAATTTTGGGAAGATGGTGATTTGCACTAGGTAATGGAGTTTGAAATCTTAAAAGGACGTTCACTCCATTCTCATATATCACTAACCTTCCATCCATGTATTTCATTTTCCATATATCACCAACCTTCCTTCCATTCCTTTAATAGGCTTGAGGGACTCTCTAGAAACCTTATTTTATTATATTCCTTTGAAAAACTAAGGGAAATACTATGGGCAGATCCCATGGGAAATTACCATGGTAAGTACCATGGGTAAATTCCTTCCACTTTGACCACACTAAGAAAAGGGAATATTACAAATCTTCCAGCGCAAATATTGAAACCACCTAGAAAATTTTAGGGGCTAATATTCACAAGTGGGCTAATTTATCATGCTTTTTCCAAAAAAAAATGTTAATTTCCATTTTTTGCAAAATTGGTTCGCCCAAATTTTATAGTATAAAATTATTTCACCTTAAAAATGGCCAAGATTTTATATAGACACTATAAGCTTATTAGAAATTTAAATATTATTACAAAAATATCAACAAACATTTTGTAAATGACATATCATTAACTCGTGATCAGCCGAAATTTCTAAACTTTAAGATAAATTTTCATCCTTAAAATTTTCCATAATTTTGTTTCTTTTACTTAGGTTTTTAAAATAAAAAATGTAACCCTTTCTTCTTTGATCACAGATTTGTCCTACATCTTTTATCCTAATTTTTAATTTGTCCTCAACCTTTATTCTTAATTTTTTACTCTTTATTCTTAATTTTTTACTTGACTTCTATATGAATCAAGATTTGGAGGTAAACGACTACCTATACAGTCAATGGTTTTTCTCAAGTTTCCCTTCAGCTGGATCTTCATTCTCTTCGAGGTTTTCCTTTCCGACCTTTTCGTTCAACTCTTTCCTATTAAACAGGGGTTTTTAGGTTTTTATGAACAATAATGAGGGTAAATTAAGATCAAATACCAATTCATCCTCCTTTTGAGAAAATACCATCATCCTATATATATATATATGATCTCAACTTTCATCGTGCCAATATTATACTCATAGAAAAAATACGATTATATTTCTTGATTTATAGTTTATAGTTTTGTATTTATTTTTCTTCAATTATACCAAACTGATTTTAAAATCTAAATGAATATTATGGAACCCTATATCCAGGGCATGATCCGATACTCGAATTTTCTGCTTATTATTTTTCTAGTTTTTTATTCTCTTGGTACGAGTGCTTTAAACGCTTTTAACGTTGTCTATCAATTGGTTTACATAACTAAAATAGTTTTTTAAATTAATATTTTTCTTTGCTCAGTTACACACTTTTAAACCTTTAAATGCAAAATATTGTTTTACTATAGTTACACATTTTAAAACCAACCAAAAAAGAAGGGGCTCAACATGGACGAAGTTTTTGGCCTCGCCTGGCCACTCCTTGCCTTCATCTCCATCTCTACTAAAGGGCATTGGAGTAGAAGTTGTGGTTCATAAAAGTAAAGTTTGTCGTCTAATAACCGAAGTTTTTGAACGTCGTCGAGTGTATCTGTTAAATATATATTTACATCGATGTACAGGTTGTATATTTATTTTCAAAATCCGTGAATAAATGATTTATATGTTTTTCTGGGTAGTTAATGATGTGATTTTTTACTTATTTGATCCTCTTTTTTATTTTCAATACATAAATAATCTATTTTATTAATTTGATCATAAACGTTTCAAAACAAGTATTGACAGACGTATGCATTACATTCTAATATATATATATATATAATAGATTCTTTGAGGGGAAAGCAAAAGGTGATTTCTTTGAATTTGTAATATTTTTTTATTTAATTATAAGCTTTCTAATTTTTTTCAAAATGTGTTGTGATTTAAGATTTTTATAATTAATTAAGATTTATTTTAATTTTAGATTTACTAAGTATAGAAATTAAATATTTTCCTTGAAGTACAAATTTTATGTTATGTTATTTTATTTTATTTACACTAACATAGAAGAGTTTTTAAATTTTTTATTTAAAAGATTTTTATATATATATATATTTTAAATACAACTAATCATCATTAAAATAAACATCACAAAAAAAAAATTATTTTTATAATACAAAAAAGATTACCTAATGATTGACAATTTAGATAGTCATTTTAGCCTAAACACTTTTACTCAAATTAACATAAATACATATTATAATTTTAATCAAAAAAAAATTCACAATTCAACATATTATGTGCTTCTTGCATTCTAGAGTAAAATTGCCTCTTGTTTTAGTTGATGTGATTTCTTGGCTCTTGGAAAAATAGCACTAGAAAAAACGAAAACAACCCGCATTTTCTATGCATCCATCTCTCGTCAGTTAACACTTGTCCTTGACCAAACAACAATACCATACATGCCACATATTAAAATTATTATTTACATACTTTTCCTAACATGTAGCAATTAGGATTTTTGGAACATATTGTACAAACAATCAAGTTTAAGTAAATTCTAACTCTATATAGTGAAAAACCATTACCACCATGATGTGAGATCTCAACTCAACATGGACATTACAACAATGGGTAACATAAGTTGTAAAATTAAATATGATACATTTAATTTAAGCTTTGATTATTTTTTTTTTTCAAAAGTTACTAAATTAATCTTCAAAAGCTTGACTATGCATAATATCTTGTAAGACGTAGGCAATCACTCTTTTCTATTTTTCATGTTCCTATTGTTAACTATTTATAACTTTACTATTCTTATTATGGAATGTTTATTTTAGTGTGGTTAATATTTTTGCAATTTTATTACTATTCTTAGTTTATGATATTATGAGATGTTTTTTTGGTTAAATGAGTAAACATATTATTCCAACTAAACAAACTAAATAATCTATGCACAAAATTTATTTATGTTATAAAAAATAACATGCCACCACATGAATTTTCTTTTCATGAACATTGGATTCGATTTAATGGATTTGATTTCTCCTCTCCATTAAATTCTATGATATTCCCAAAATCTATAATTAGATTAAATAAAAGTATGTTATAATACAAATATTACAAAACTGGTTCACTAAGCCTCCCACACTCAAATCTTCAACTCCTAACGAGCTTTAGAAACCTCTTTCCATCTGTAACCTCGAAGTTTCATCTTATTCGCCAAACCCAGAATTATAATTAATTTTGCAGCAGCATGGTGCGCTAGACACCTAGTACTCTACCACTCTTCCCGTAGGCCTCCATTCAATTGTTGGGGGAAAAATACCACTAGAATCTTCAACGCCCTTCCAATTATTCAAAAAAAAGCCTCTCGAGTGACCTCGCAACTTCAACTTCAACATGAAGTTCAAGATTCTCACCATTTGACGCAAACCGGTTATGCACATGTAATACTCGAAGCGTTGTCGGCGACGCCAACCCTTGTTTTCGTTTTCGCCTACCACATCATCATGTGTTCAAGTCGAAACTTCACAAATTCAGATGTTTAAGTCGTCAAAGTAAATTCCAGAAATAACTTGAAATCAAGAGAAATTCCCAGCAGTAAGAAAAATTGAGGTGTTGGAGGTTTATTAAGAATCCAAAAGAATTTGGAAGCCATCGCAACTTCTAGTAGTAAGAGAGATTGAGGTGTTGGAGGTTTGTTAAGCATCCAAAGGAACTTGGAAGCCTTTTAAAACTCTCGCAATCAGAGAGATCGAGGTGTTGGAGGTTTGGTAAACCACCGAAGGAATTTGGAATCATGGCCAAACTCTGGCAACCAGAGAAATTGAGGTGTCAAAGGTTTGTTAAGATACCAAAGGAATTTGGAAGCTCAGCCAAAGTCTTGGTGTAAGAGAGATCAAGGTATTGGAGGTTTGTTAAGTAACCGAAGGAATTTGGAAGCTCAGCCAAAGTCTGGGTGTAAGAGGGGTCAAGGTATTGAAGGTTTTTTTAAGTAACCGAAGGAATTTGGGAGCATATCCACACTCAGGCAGTGAGATAGATCGAGGTGTTGGAGGTTTTTCAAGTGTAGGAAAGAATCAAGAAATGACTTCATATATATTGGGCTCCTATGTAATGGATGCTTCACCACAATCTTCTCGATGTGCTTCAACTACCCAATGGATTCTAGAAAATTTGTTAGATGAGAATAAATATGTAACTCCCGCAACTCCAGTACATCTTTCAACCATAATAAAAATAAATATTTGGTCATTTTCATCTATAAAATCTTTCAAATAGGCCAAATACCATTGCTTGTATGTCAATAGCAATAATCTACCATAAAATATAACAGGAATAAATAAACATAGAACCATATTTAACCTGAGATTCTTCTCACCACATCATTTCCAATTTCTTTCTCGTCACTTCTAGAACCCTTAATTTTTTCATTGGAATCCAGGAACGCAGATAAGGGTAGGGACAGTTCACCCAGCGTAGCCATATCATATTCGATAACTTAACCCTCTTCATTATGTTTTTTAAAACACCATCTTCAGTTGCAATCAGCTCTAACTTCGTTAAATAACATGGTGCAGTGTAGGTCAATTGTTTCACGCGATTTCTGAAAACGTCATGAAGCCAAATTTTGAACCGTGACACTTCTTTTATCTCTGATTTTGGAATATCATAATAACTAATGAGGCGAGGAACTATCTTAATTTCGTGCACATCTGATATTACCTGTGAATTATTCCAAAATAAAGCAACAAACAAATAAAACAGAGCAACAAGACTTATAATTCTACTTCTCTATAATAAAATAACTTTATATTTGTTTGAAGGACTGAACCACTTACAGATTATCGCTGCCACAAATCATGAATGTCATCGATCAGTCGCCAAAGATGACATAGGGTTATCTAGAACACCCTTGCTGTTGATCTGCAATACCTCTTCCAAAGTCTCCGTGGTGATCATGCATTTTTATCACCACAGAGCGCAACCACTCTCCCCACTGTGCTTGAACTTTCTGCCTCACAAGAAAATAAAATTGTTGGAAAGGAAGAAGAGTAAAGACATAAATTACACAAAGATTTCACACAATAACACAAATGAGCTGCGGCTCTTCTATTAATCTTCAATCACTCTCAATCACAATCTTGCTGAATATAATGAACTCGGTGAAGGGCATTTATCCTAAATCACTCGAAATGCACACACTTACCAAACTCATCTATTACACAACTCAACTTGTTTAATTGATTGTCTAACTATGCATGCGGGAGTTAATCACATATTTTAACACTCCCCCTTAATTACGACCGCTAAACTAAAACATTAACTCATGAAAACTCAAACATGCTTGCTAGTCTATGTCTAATAGGCTTAGAACACCCAAGTTTCTTTTGTGAAACTCAAACACATCTATTGCTAATGGCTTTGTAAATATATCAGCCAATTGATCACCAGATTTACAAGGTTTCAAGTGAACTTCTCCATTGCTCACAAGTTCTCTAATAAAGTGATATCTAGTATCAATATGCTTGCCCTTTTGATGAAACACACTATTCTTGGATACTGCAATCGCTGAAGTGTTGTCACAGTATATTGTTGTTGATCCTTGTAGTTTCATTATTTTCAATAGAATCAATTTCTTCATCCATGGATTGCAACCAATTTTCATCTCTAATTGCTTCTTCAAACGAAGAATATTGGAATGAAAAAAATGCAAAATTTGAATTAACATCGAAATCATCATAAATATATTTCAAACTTCTCATATTTCTCTTACCATTGCTTGATTTATTACCCGATTGGTTGCTTGGATAATTCTGGTCTGTTGATCTGCTTGAAGATCTATGCTGCTTTGAAAACCTTGGAGTCCTTGCTAGTGTGACTCTGTTTAGTGTGTCCTCTTTTGATTCTTGCTGCTCCTTTTCTGCTACATCATCCTCTTCCATCAATGGTGCTTGTGTATCAATTGTTTTGTCTACATTCCCATGCCATGATTCTTGTTCTTTGAACACAACATCTCTGCTAATTATTGTCTTCTTGATGACAAGGTTATACAATTTGTAAGCTTTTGACTGCTCACTATAACCAATAAATATGCATTTTTCACTTTGATCATCTAATTTTCCTTCTATCTGCTTAGGTACATGTGCATAGGCTACACATCCAAAAACTCTAAAATCAGATACACTGCATGACATACTTGACCATGCTTCTTTTGGTACTCTACTCATCACAGAATTTTTAGGAGATTTTTTTATCACATAAACATCACATGCAATTGCTTCTGCCCAATACTCATTAGACAGGTTTCTTGCTTTCAACATGCTCCTTGTCATGTTCATGATTTTTCTTTTTCTTTTTCTCTCTGCTACACCATTCTGCTGCGGTGTGTATCTGGTTGTAAATTTTCTTCTGATTCCGTGTTATTTTCAGTACTCATGGAATTCTTTTGAATCATATTCTCTACCACGATTCGATCTCAATACCTTGATCTGCTGATCATTTTGGTTCTCTACTAAGGCTTTTAATTCCTTGAACTTTGCAAACGTTTCAGACTTCTGCTTCAAGAAGTAAACCCAAGTCTTTCTTCTATAATCATCAATAAAAGCGAGGAAGTAACAACTTCCACCAATCGACTGTGTCCTCATAGATCCACACAAGTCTGTATGCACCAACTCAAGTGGTTTCTTTGCTTTGTATGAAACTCCTTTTGGAAAAATTTCGCGTTGTTGCTTTCCCAAGATGCAACACTCACAATTACTAGCAGGTTCGTTGATGGGAGGTAATCCTCTGACCAACGGCTTCTACTGCAACAATCTTAAACCGGAAAAATGCAAGTGTCCAAAACGAAAGTGCCATAACCAGTAATCATTAGAACATGTAACTGTAAAATAACTAATCTAGTCATTGTAGTTCATAATTAGAGGAAATAGTCTATTCCTCGTTATCTTCACATTTTCAATCAGCTTCTTACTTGGGGGTTTGTCATAAATAACACACTCTTTCCCCTGAAAGATAACTTTGTATCCTTTCTGCGTCAATTGACCAATACTAATCAAATTGTGTTTGAGTCCAGGAACATAATATACCTTTAAGATTGTTTTTGACTCCCCCTGCTTGGTCACAATGATGACCACTCCTTTTCCATCTACATCCACAATCTTGTTAGTCCCCAATTTTACCTTTGTCTTCACATATTGATCCAAATTTTCAACTAAATTCTTGTTGCCTATCATGTGGTTACTGCAACCACTCTCTAATAGCCACACCTTATCAGAAAATTCATGCATGTTGTTGCATGCTAGGAACATGGAGTTAGTATTCTCTATACTAACATTAGCTCTATGGTTTCCTTGATGCGCTAGCTTCTTCCTACAATCGCGAGCATAGTGACCAAATTTATTGTAATAATAACGTCTCACCTTTGATTTGTCAGATCTGTAATTATTTTTGAAGCTTATGCTGCTACTGCTTCCACTTTCATGTTCATGCCCTTCTCGGCCATGTAGATCAACCTCTGCCTCGACATATTGAAATAGAAACTTGACTTTTGAAATCAGTTTCTAAAGTGGAATCTTTATTTTTGTCTATCCTTGCCTCATGCGATAGAAGTGATCCCATCAACTCATCAACTGTCAATTTTTCCAAATACTTTGCTTCTTCTGTGGCTGCTACCACAACATCAAACCTTGTAGACAAAGATCTAAGAATCTTCTCAATCACTGTTCAATTTTTACTTTCTTCACCATAAATTTTTAAATGATTGACGACAGACATGACCCTATTCATGAAAAAATCAATGTCCTCTATCTCCTTCATCTGCAGAATTTTGAAATCTCTCCTAGTATTATGAAATTTAACAATATTGACTTTTTCCATACCATGATAGCTTTTCGCCAAGGTTTCCCATGCTTCCTTTGCTGAAGACGTGAACATTATCTTCTGGAACACTGCTCGGTCCACTCCCTATTGGATAAGAAGCAACGCTTGTGCATTCTTCCTCTTGTATTTCTTCCATTGTTCCCTATTTGCATTACTAAGGGCTCGTTCTTCTGCATCACCCTAAGGTTATGCAAACCCAAACTTGACATGATCCCAAAAATCATGCGTTTTTAGCATGGTCTCCATCTTAATGGCCCACACATCATAATCGTTCCCTGTGAAAGAAGGAAATTGTGGCTGGAAATTGCTTGTGGCCATCTTTCTTCAAACAAAAATTCACTTATGAAACTCTAATTTTCTTTTATTTGCTTTGAAAAGCCAAAAACAATATCCTTATAATAAAACCCTAAGTTTTATTATTATTTTTTATATAAAATAAATTCCTTTTATAAAAAATGTTTATATAAAAATATCCACTTTTTAAAAAAAATTCAAAATACCTTTTGAATTTTTTTTTCGAAATCACTTTTTAAAAACCTTATTAAAAACCTCATAACCTCCCTTTTCAAAAATCATTAAGAAAAATCCTTTTCAAAAATCTCCTCTTCAGGTGCTTTATGAAGAACCTTTAAAGAAATTAAACCCTTAAAAAACAATCCTTTCGAATACTTTTCAAAAATTCGTTTTGAATATTTTGAAAGAATTATGAAATTCCTCTTAAATCATTCAAATTTTAACCTGAATATTCAAACGTTTAACTATTACGAATTCACTAACGCACTCGTGCTGTGTTAGTTCTACGTTAGGCCTTCTTTCTAACGCTTCTCACCTTACGTTGACCTCCGTTAAACTCTCGGCTTCCTATGTTGACATGTGTTTTTATTAACGCGAAGAAATTTCAACAAGGGTGTCTGCTGCGAGTCGGCGGTAAGTTTTTAACAGGTAACGTTGTTCTCTCCTAAAAAGATCAGCATTATAACGCTTTGTCTATGACTAACAGATGCATTATAGCTTAAATAAGTCAGAAAAATAAATAAATAAATAAATAATTTTTGCTCTCACAAACGGATGATTGCTGATTCATTTTTCTGTCTCGTCTTTTCGTCTTTCTTTGTAACCTCGCTATGATACCAATTTGTTGGAATGGAAGAAGAGTAAAGGCACAAATTACACAAAGATTTCACACAATAATACAAACGAGCTGCGGCTCTTCTATTAATCTTCAATCACTCTCAATCACAATCTTGCTAAATACAATGAACCCGGCCAAGGGTATTTATCCTAAATCACTTGACATGCACACACTTACCAAACTCATCTATCACATAACTCAACTTGCTCAACGCTCACTTAACTAACTGTGTACCTCACTCACCAAATTTATCTATCGCACAACTCAACGCTTACTTAACTAATTGCCTAACTCTACATGCGGGAGTTAATTACATATTTTAACAAAAACCACCATTAGATACAGATGTTGAGGGTGATTGAGTTGGGTGCAGACTAAAAAAATAGGAACAATAAACATCTTTACATGGGTGGGGTCCTTGGCTTCATTGACCCATACAAGCACGAACAATTTCAATCTGCAGCATCAACAATCTAAAGGAGAAAACCCCAAACTATGCTCTTAGAAAAAGGTCAATCATAGGCTCTTTATTCTGCAAGAATTAGTTCCTAGCATATCATCCCCTTTTATAATGTCTTCAAGCACCACCACTCCCACCACTATCCATTTTGTCTTCATTATTTCCGTGCTCTCCATGGAAACATAATAAACCAGCAATTTCCTCAACACTCAAATAATTAAATAAGGAATTGCATAAATTATGTGGTAATTTAGCTATATATCTATGTACTTTTCCATCAGTCATCTTACTCCAGGCATAACCAAATGATGCAATGGAAATTTCCATTAGCAAGTAAGCAACCATTGAAGTAGAAGGTTCTTCTTTGTAATCCAACAAATTTTGTATTTTTGTTGTAGTAAATACATTAGCCTCATCCTTGAAGTAGGGTTGATTAAAATAATGGAATCTCCCATTGTGAAACTTGAGGAATGCGTCGCTAGCTAGATGTAATATTTTTATACATGGTGATTTGATCAAACAACCAGTTTGACTTGTTGTGACAGAAAGTAAAAAAGATAGTAAGTGTACCTTATTGATGGGATACCAATGAGGTATGATTTGAATTTACTTCATTTTAATTTGAATATAATGGAAACTATGTGATTGGTACAGGAAGCACGAAAATGCCTGGTTTCGCAACTGGAACTGAATGCAAGAATTAACAACATTGGCAAAAGGAATTGAAACTGAAAGCAATATGCTGAACATTTATTTCTATGAGCATGCTATCATTAGTATGATGGTTGAGGAAGGCATATGCATTGGTTGTTTGAACTTTCGATGCGAGGAAAACTTTTCAAGGGATGTAATTCCCAAGATGGGGATGCCAGCGAAACTTGGAAGGTGAGTGACTACACAGAAGGGGGTGACCAGATTTCCCAAGGGAATGTGTAACAGAGTCGAAGGAAAGGTCGGGGATGGATTTGTTTTGGTAATTATCATTGCAAGATGGAATCATGTGCACACTGGGAGTGTGCCCTAGAAAAATGAGTCGGTAACTGTTCACTAAAAGGACATCAACGTGGGATTGTAGTGCTAGACATTGGATGTAGACTTTGACTTTCATAGTGGATTCTGAACTTCCTCGGAAGTGAATCCTAGTATTACTTTGAGGGTGGAGGTGTGAGCCTCTGGATTCCCTTGATTGATTGATACGAGCATCATATCCTTTTTTTTGATGGATGAGGAAATATTTATATGTGTATATTATTGAAAATATTGTATTGAGATGGTTTATAAAGCTCGAGAGACAGTATTATTATTTGCTTGTTCAAGTATATGTGGTTGTTATTGTAAATACCGTAATAAGATGTGTTATAAAGCTCCAGTAAATGGTATGTTTCTCATGTTTCAACATGATGTCATTGTAAATACTGCAACGAGCTATGTTATAAAGCTCCATAGGTAGTATATTTTGTTTTCAGCGGTTTGTTGGTTTATAGGTGTGACTAAACACCAAGGACGATCTTCCCCCAAGGGGGAGGGTTCTGTAACAACCCTCGTAAAATTCCATGTAATATATATATATATATATATATATATATATATATATATATATATATATATATATATATATATATATATATATCTGGGAGGGTTCTGTAACAACCCTGGTAAAAATCCATGTAATATATATATATATATATATATATATATATATATATATAAGACCATGGTCGATAGGACATGTATTCCAAGCATCAATCTAAGACAGAGAAAGACGAGAAAGCATGTACGTACTATAAATTAAGAAAAATCGAGTTGTTGGAGGTTCATTAAGAATCCAAAAGAATATGGAAGCCATCACAACTTCCAGCAGTAAGAGAGATTGAGGTGTTGGAGGTTTGTTAAGCATCCGAAGGAAAGCCTTTGCAAACTATCACAGTCATAGAGATCGAGGTGTTGGAGGTTTGGTAAGCATCTGAAAGAATTTGGAATCATGGCAAAACTCTGCAACCAGAGAGATTAAGGTGTCAAAGGTTTGTCAAGTTACCAAAGGAATTTGGAAACTCAACCAAAGTCTTGGTGTAAGAGAGATCAAGGTATTGGAGGTTTGTTAAGTAACCGAAGGAATTTGGAAACTTAGCCGAAGTCTTGGTGTAAGAGAGGTCAAGGTATTGAAGGTTTGTTAAGTAACCGAAGGAATTTGGGAGCATATACACACTCAGGTAGTGAGATAGATCGAGGTGTTGGAGTTTTGTCAAATGCTGGAAAGAATCAGGCAATGACTTCATATATATTGGGATCCTACAGAATGCTAGTGGATGCTTCACCACAATCTTTTCGACGTCCTTCAACTGCACAATGGACTTTGGAAATTTTGAAAGATGAGAATAAATATGTAACTTCCACAACTCCAAAGGTGCTTGCAACACAATATACATCTTTAAACCATAAGAAAGATAAATATTTGGTCATTTTCATCTATAAAATATTTCAAATGGGCCAGAGACCGATTCTTGTATGTCAATAGCAATAATCAACCATAAAATATAATAGGAATAAATAAACACAAGACCAGATTTAACCTGAGATTCTTTTCAACACAACATTTCCAATTTCTTTCCCGTCACTTCTAGAACCCTTATTTTTTCATCAGAATCAAGGAAGACAAGTAAGGGCAGGGACAATTCACCTAGCATAGCCATATCAAATTTGGTGACTTAACCCTCTTCATTATGTTTTCTAAAACACCATCTTCAGTTGAAAACAACTCTAAATTCGTGAAATAACATGGTGTAGTGTAGATCAGTTGTTTCACACGGTTTCTGAAAACATCACGAAGCCAAATTTTGAACCGTGACACTTATTTTATCTTTGATTTTGGAATATCATAACAACTAAGGAGCCCAGGAACCGTCTTAATTCCGTGCACCTCGGATATTACCTTCCTTTTTTCAGGCGAAAAAACGCTACTCCTTATATTAAATAAAATGTAGTACAACATTCTTGAAACTTATCAGCCTTATACATTCAGCTTTTTCCTTTGTTATCAATCCATACTAGTTCAATGCTTGTCATCATAAACCTGCTATATAGAATTATATTAAACATAGTGTGTTCAAATGAGTTTTTTCTTCTTAAGAAACATAATTTACAACACATAATAAAACTCTATATGAACCTCAACTTCCTACTTCGATTGCTTCATTCTGCTGCTCTGTTTTAGGAATAACTGAAGGTCCCTGCATTTAACACCGATCCATGAACATGCGCATTGAAAAACATCTTACCTATACCTCTTTTTGAGAGTAGATCGAATGTTCCATTCTATTCCCTATACAAATGATTGAAGGTGACATTTGTGAAAGTACTATCAATTCTTTGATGCACGCCATCTAGTTGTTTAGAATTGTTGGGATGAAGTCATTATATCCCTGCATCCATTAAATGACACCTTTTGCATCCCCATATATTTTTATCTGCTCTAAACCCAACCATCCGGCAACTCTCAGCACCCCCCATAAGGCAACAATTTCTACTCTATTGTTTGTTCCTCTACCCCCCTCCCACCAAAAATGATAACAAACCTCCTTTTCCAAATAAATGACAACGCCACACCCACAAGACCTTTTCAAACTGGCTCCATCAAAGAATCCCATAGGGAACGTTTCCTAGATTTCCTTGGGTCTAACAACTTTGTATCTTTTGCCAGTCTGATCAACTCTGACTTCATTGATGTAGGAAATCATCTTATTTATGTCCATATGTGCATCTATTTTCTTCTGATAAAAAATGATGGCATTGTGTCTTCTCCAGATTATCCATACCACAAAAAGCGATAAAGCCCTACATTTCCTGTCCTTTTCCCATGCCTGTAACAGTAGAGTGAACTTAGAATATAAGCCTTTAGATGAGATATTATAATAGCCCATGGCACCTTCCCACATGGCTATAGTGTATGGGCAGTTCACAAACATGTGGTTAATCTCATAACTTCCCCTCCTTCACAGAACACATATACTTGGTCCCTATAAACCTTTTTTTTAAAGGGTATGCCAAGTCAAAAACGGGTTATGGTAAGCAATCCATCCAAAAAAAATTAGCTTGATTGGAGCATGCCACTTCCAAATTCTTTGGAATTTTGCTGCTAGCGTTGTCCCCCTGTGAAAAAAGGGTAGCTGTAGATATATATATCCTTGACCACCAACCTTCCTTTCTTTAATTTTCCAACCCAACACGGCTTATCTTCTCAGTTTGAAAAGGTGATCCATGCATGCCTCAAGTCGTTAAAATATATCTCCCATTCCTTATGTAGGACAATAGGCATCCCCAGCTCCTCTGCTAACCTCCAGAACATACTGCTTAATTTATGTACTCCCAGATGTGAAACCCAATTGAACAGTGAAATCATATTGTTTTGTAAATGGTGGAAAATTTGCATAGATAAACTATGGTAGACATTCATTCCAGCAATGGCATCTAAGCCTACTTGTCTTCTAGCGCCATCCCAAACATCCCATCTCACAAAACCCATAAGTAGTTGTAGAACCTGCTGCATACATTTCCAAGTGAAGGAACTCTGGGTTTTCCTTTTTGCGCCACTAGCAATCCAATTGGTGAAGGAAAACCCATGAAGGTATTTGGATTGAATGATGCTAAACCAAAGACCATTGCCCTCAACAACACGCCACATATTTTTAATGAGTAACGCTTTGTTGAAGTTCCACAACTCAATAATACCCCATCCACCCAACTCAAAAGGTTTGGTGATGATGGACCACCAAACCAGATGTATTTTACGCTCAGCAGTAGAGTCCAATCTTGCACCAGACCATAAAAACCTGTTCATGATTGTTTGGATATTATGTAGGGTTTCCTTTGGTAGCATGAATAAATGCATCCAATATACAGAGAGGTTTTGTAGGACATACTTGAGCATGATGAGCCTGTCACCCATAGTCATCCACTTATGTGTCCAACAGTCTCATTTATTTTTGAATTTATCAACTATCCAATTCCAGTCTTTATTTCTGTAACCTGTGTGTTTTAACCTGAACCCCAAATAAGTAAATGTTAATTTTGGACAGCTAGGTCCAAAATCCATGTTTTGATGCTCAGATTAAGATTCCAATATTTTTATTGGATTCCTCTTTCGGATAGGTGCAAGATCAATCTAAATATCATCTTGATCTGATGAGAAGAACATTTATTTTGAATTTATTCAAAATATGTGCAGGTCGGCCTGAAATAAAATGTAGGCTTGAAGCCCCTGTAGGTGTGTCACACACCCTCACTGATGGATATAAATAGGTCAACATTTGAGGTCATTTTCGCTCATCCATCACCTCACATTCTCTCTCCTCATCTAATTGTTTTGATCATCTATTGGAGTCTCCTCTTCACTCACACATGGGAAAAAGCAGCAGCTAGGGTTTCAGGCTGTCTAGGGTTTCCAGCGCAAAAATTGACCAGCGTTGACTTTTCTCAATGCTTGGTCATATTGACTCGAAACTCTCCCAAAACTTCGATCTCATCAATCCGCATTTTTTGTCACAAAAACCGAGGCTAGACGTTGACTTTGACTTGGCTGCGTTGAATTTCTTACTGTTGTTGTTTGTGTTGACCATTGAATAGGATATCGTTGACTTTTCGTTGACCTTTCATTGACTTTGGGTTGACTGATCTGGTTGTCCGTGACGGTTGTGTGACACTTCTGGTTGGCTGACCATATTTATACTTTGCTAGTTGAAGCATCCTGCTAACCATCGTAATGCACCAACAGACATATATATTTTTGGCTTGTCTTCTGTCAATCTACTGGTATGTTCTATCTGCAATTTACTTTCTTTTTTATGTGATTGCTGACTGATATTGGGGATAAAAGGTAAAGTTGCATCAAGCATAGAACATCTACAAAAATTTACATGGTATCAGAGCTGAGGTGAAGACAAAGCCCAAGTTTGTAGTAATCACCAAAGAAGAGCATGGGTACCTCAAACTATAATGGCTTTAAAGCTAATGAAAAATTGACTAGGAAGGAAGACTTCCATGCTTGGAATATGACTTTAGATCTTATGTTGGAAGACCAAGATGTCATGGACTATGTGCAGGGTAAAATCCAAGAGCCTCCATCCTCTGCACCTTCTGCCACCAACTCAAAGTATAAGAAGGGGGAAATCAAAGAAAAGTTGATGATCAGGGACTCAATTCATAAGACTTTGGTTGCCTACATCTCTAAGCTAGGCACATCCAAGGAGATGTATGATAAGTTGGTCAACATGTTCAAGGCCAACAATGCAAATCAAGTCCTATTCTTTAACGATTAACTGAAGAATCTGAAGAAAGGCAGGGATGAATCCGTTCAATCATATTTTCTGAAATTGACTGAAATCAGGAATAATATTCTAGCTATTGGGGAGACAATAGCTGATTAAAATATGGTTCTCACAACACCTGGAGGTCTCTCATCCAAATGACATGTATTCAACACTACCATTCTCAATAACAATGCGATACCTAATTTTGACAAAGTACTATCGATATGCGTATAAGAAGAGACAAGGATGAAGGAATATGAAAATGAAGGAAATGTTGCCTTCGTTGCTTGTGCTAAGAAGAATAACTTTGGTGGTCCAAGGAACAAAGGAAGAGAAGGGGCCCAGGGAAATAAAGGTAAATGTTACACTTGTCACAAGCCTAGTCACTATGCTAGAGAATGCCCTTACAAGAAGGATTCTCGTGACGATAATGACAACAACAAAAACCGGAGGAATGACAATCAAAGGAACAACAAGTTCAAAGGAAAGGGGAAGGCTTCCTCTGGTGGAAATGGGTAACCTTACAAAAGGTCGAAAAATTCCAGGTATGAGGAATCAAATGTTTTTGATGATAAAAGAAATGATTTCATTCTTGTATGTGCCCTCTCTGCTGCATCTCCACCCGACACTATGGATGTTTGGTTGATAGATAGTGGTGCCTCAAGGCACATCACTTGGTTCAAGAAAGCACTTTCTGACATGGTTGATAAGGATGTTAATCTGAAAATTATCCTTGGAGATAATGCCACATATCCCATGAAAGGGACAAAGACTGTGACCCTCCACTTGTCTCAAGGTCAAGACCTCCGCTTGCAGGATATACTCTATGTACCTGATTTGAAGAAGAACCGTGTGTCTATTTCGGCCATAGAAGACAAAGGTTTCAATGTGGCATTCATTGATGGGAAGGTGTGTATCTGGAAGAAGAGTTTCAAGGAAGCTATCACGATCGGTTTTAGAGTTGATACACTCTACCAGGTGGGAGGAAGTCCACTGGGAGCGATGACATGTGATACTATCCGACAGACTGAACTATGGAACCAGAGGTTTGGACACCTTCACTACAAAGCCCTTCCCAAAGGAAGGAATGATCAAATTGGGATCAGGGCCTAAGGATTTGCTCAAAATTCAAAGTTACAGGATTGGGTTCGAAATGGAAAATAGGTTCAGAACTGGATCGACCAGTAGAGTGGGATCTGAATTTGTGGCTGTCATGGAGTTTTTAACTCTGCATATAGAATCGGGGATTTCACAACTATGGAATATTGAAGGTGGAACGGATAGTAAGAGCAAGCCACAGAATGAAGCGATAACAAGGATCATGGATCTGAGACCAACCAACGGGAGAGATCTCATCGCAGTTGAGAAACATCGCACATCACATAGAACAAGTTTACCGCTAAAGAGTTTCACAAGTTAAATTGTTTAACCTGTGATGTGAAGTGAGAAGGTGGAGATATAACATGGATCGTCAGATCAAGAAACCAACCAACGGCGGAGATTGCAGCACCCGGAAAATAGATTTCGCAAATCACAGTATTTAGAAGCTAAGAGTTCACAAGATATGTTAAATTGGTTCCGATACGGTAAAGTTGAAATATGTGATGCAATGAGGGGAGCCATGTGTCAGCATTACACACAAGCACACATCGCATAAATTATTGTTTCAACGTTATCAGTACCAAGTTAAACTTGCGAAAAAGCGATTTGCGATGCGTTGTGATTGGTTTCATGCTATGGGACCTGAGAACCCTGTTACACATGTATGTAATATGTTTAAGGCTATGTGTGTTTTTTTATATAGAGTGTTGTTGGTTGCTTTGCGTATGTATGTAATTAAACTCCGCAATTGTATTTCGTTGTGTTCTGGTCAAGCCAATTAAAGGATGGGGGTGCGCATGTGGCCGCCACACTAACTGTAACATTTAAATGCACAACTTAATATGCAGAGCAGATAGGGGCACGCCAAATTTGGCGGTCAGCCCTAATCTAACTCTAGTTAACTGGAGTTCTCTACATTTAGTGGAGTTTTCCTAGGAGATATTGGGAAAAAGTGTAGAAGGCTCAATTTTCGACCATTCTGATTGAAGGAAGAGTCATTCTTGACTGATTCGAACATTTTAGAGCCATTGGTGAGGTTTACAGAGCCATCTAAGGACTTCTGAGTATGATTTTTCTTCAGAGTAGTTCTAAGGGCCACGAGGAGCCACGAGGAGAATGAGGCCTAGCCAGGGCAGCCAGAGGCCATTCTCAGGAAACCAATATTCATTTTTGACTATCTTGAACCTTATGAATCCAATTATGGGGTTTGAGAAAGCTTTTGGATACTTCTGAAGGCTGATATGTTACAGGGAAGTTTTCAATGAGCCTAGAGCCATAGGGTGCCACTAGGTGTTCGAGGCATAGCCAGAGTAGCCAAAGGCCATTTTGAGCGAATGAATAGTCATTTCTGACTATATTGAACCTTATGAATCCAATGATGGGGTTTTTCAGAAGCATTTGGAGACTTTTGGAGCCTAAGTAGCCAGAGGGAAGTTTCATGGAGGTTAGTGCCACCAGGTGTTGGAGGCATAGAACGGGGAGCCTGAGTTCATTATGAGTGAATGAACAACCTATTTTGGATGATTGATATGTGTTGGAGATAGTAGAACATTTTTTATGAGTATAATATGAATTATAGGAGATTTTTTTCCACAGAGAAGCTCAAGGAAGCTTAAGGACACCGACCGAAGAGGTCAAGCCCAAAGGAGCCTAGGTCCATTTCCAGAGATTGAGCAGTCAATCTAGGGGTATTTTGGTATTCTAAATCCATTGGTACAGTCCAAACAACCATTGGAGTTGAGCATCATCTTGTAAAATAAATTGAACATCTTAATTTCAAAGAGCCAAGTCCATTGACGGAGGCTCAAGGAGACGTAGCCCAAGTGTTGAGGGTGAAAAACTCCTTTATTATGTTTGTTGTTATGTGTTGTTGGTTAATTTTCTACAACTTATGGTTATTGTACATGATTTTAATCATCTTAAACAAATGTTTAATTGCTCACACATAAAGCCTTAAACCAGTTAAAACACATACACCTGAATCAAGAATTCAATTCCGCACATGAATGTATAAGAAAGATCCTTAATTTGTTTTAATATAGTGGGAGGTGTTTGCATAGAAAAACAAGTCAGCCACCCATATCAGATCAAGGAAGTTGGTGACGGGGATCCCCTAGTTCACAAATGATCGTGAAGGTGTATTTCAGGGTTGTGCCGAAGGAAAGCATACAAGGGGACCTTTCCCCTCAAGCATCACAAACACATCTGATGTCTTGCAATTAGTACATTCTAATATGTCTGGTATGATACCCGTGACATCCTTGGGAGGATGTTATTATTATATGGCGTTCATATATGAATTCTCTTGCAAAACCTGGATATACTTCTTGAAGAAGAAGGATGAGGCTTTCATGTGGTTCCGTACCTTCAATGCCTTGGTGGTGAATTCAACAGGGAAGAAGATCAAGATATTGAGGACCGATAATGGCACTCAATATGAGATGAACGAGCTCAAGAAATTTTGGAGAAAATTTGGCATCAAGAGGGAGACCACAACTATCTATACTCCTGAGTAGAATGGCGTTGCTAAAAGAAAGAACAGGACCATTGTGGTAGCTACCCGTGCCATGCTATGTGACCAATGTCTTCCAAAGTTTCTATGGGGAGAAGCTTCGAACACTACTGTGTACATAAAAAACCAATCCCTTCATTCCGTTTTGGACTCAAAAACTCTCGAAGAGGTTTTCTCTGGTAAGAAACCCGACGTCTCACATTTTAGAGTTTTTGGATGTCTTGGTTTTTTTCATGTACCGAAGGAGAAGAGGAGAAATATGGATACTTCTGGGAAGAAAGGAATGTTTGTGGGCTACAAAAAAACTTCAAAGGCATATAGGGTCTATCTGCCTGGTCAAAGGGAAGTGGAGATATGCCACGATGTTAGCTTTGACGAAGATGCTTCCCTTAGGAAAGTAGTCAATCTTCCAAGATCTAAGGAAGATCATGAAGCAAAGCCTCGAAATCAAGAAGAACTGAAGGATGAGGCGATGCACGATGTTGAAGGGCTAATGGGCCCTATTGATCCACCTCCTTCAATGAGGAAGAGACCATCATGGCTTAGGGACACTCTCAAGGATGCCAAGGGACATATGGCCCCAAGGGGGACATTCCGTGAAAGCAAGAAGTCGAATAGATACCAAGGGTATCTAGCAGCCATGAGTACTATCATACAATCTGAGCTTGGATCTTTTGAGGAAGCCGTAAAGCATCAAGTCTGGAAGGATTCTATGCATGAGTAATATGAGTCCATTATGAAGAATGATGTCTAGGATGCGGTTCCAAGACCGGAGGACAAAGTAGTTTTCACCTCGAAATGGCTCTATAAGGTCAAGCATGGATCTAATGGAAGTGTTGAAAATTTTAAGGCAAGATTCGTTGCCCATGGCTTCTCTTAAAAGGAAGGCGTAGAGTATGATGACATATTTTCACCTGTAGCCCAATATATAACCATCCGATCTATCATAGCCCTTGCTACTACACAAGGATGGAATCTTCATCAGATGGATGTGAAGTCCACATTTCTGCATGGTGCGATAAAGGAAGAGGTGTATGTGGAGCAACCTCTGGGGTTCGAAGTCTAGAATCGGGACATCCATGTTTGTAGGTTGAAGAAAGCCCTCTATGGGTTGAATCAAAAACCTAGATCTTGGCAAGAGAGGATAGATAGATACCTAATGAAGCTGGGCTTCACTCGTAGCAATGTTGATCCAAACCTTTACTTCAAGGTTGATAGAGAAAAGGCTCTGATTCTGGTGCTATATGTGGATGACCTCTTCCTGACAGGTGCTGACCCTCTCATTCATCAGTGTAAGAGGGAGCTTGCTTCTGAGTTCGAGATGAAGGACCTAGGACTGATGCATTACTTCCTAGGCCTCGAGGTCTAGCACAAACCTAGCAATATTTTCCTTTCTCAAGGAAAATATATTGTGAAGCTTCTGGAAAGATTTGGTATGGTGGACTGTAAGTCCGTGTTGAAACCGATGGAGCTCAACTTTATGAAGTTGAGTGGCAGCGCTGCTGGGCCTGTGCTGGAAAATCCTACTGAGTATCATCAACTCGTAGGGGCCCTGATGTTCTTAGTGAACATCCGTCTAGACATATGTTTTGTAGTGAACAATTTGAGTCAAGACATGGTTGATCCTGATCACATTCACTGGGTTGGTGCCAAGAATCTGTTGAGATATCTTCGGGGCATGATAAACTATGGGCTGAGATACACTACCAGGAGCGTGACACTCCATGGATATAATGATGTCGATTGGGCTAGAAGTGTGGTGGATCATAAGAGCACATCAGGATGCTGCTTCACACTTGGATCTGCTTCGATATCATGGATGAGAAGGAAGCAGAAGTCGGTGGCTTTGAGCATTGCGGAGGCCGAATACATTGCAGCGAGTATGGCCTGTTGTGAAGTAGTTTGGTTGTGAAATATCTTCAATGATATGTTCGAGCATGTGATAGATACCACCGTGATACTCTGTGATAACCAGAGTGGGATTCGGTTGTCTGAGAATCCCGTGTTCCATGATCAATTCAATCATTTTGATATCAGGTACCACTTTATCTAGGATATGGTACAATGAGGCACCATAAGGATTGATCATATAGGAACTGATGATCAGGTCGCGGATATTATTACAAAGCCCTTGGGGAAGGTCAAGTTCCTAACCTTACGTGAGAATCTTCTTATCATGGAACGACCCTATGTTGAGGGTCCTGTTGGACGATGAGCTCTTGGAGCTCTCGAGGGATTTGGGGATAGCTTCTCGGAGCTATACGCACACTAGGGGCTAGGCTTACCAAACCTTTTGGTGCTTCTGCCCCACCGTTATGATGATTGAGTTGGTTCACCTCTCATGATCTATGCCCCGTATGCATCCTACCCATTTGAGTCCCGGACTCATGGGAAGTGCCTCTCATTTGGCCAGTGACATGGGAAAATATAGAGACTAGTAGCAAAGACTGATGGACACATAAGAGATTGTCATACTCTCTATGTAAAGGATGGCATGGTCCAACCACTTGATCTGGGATCAAGTATAGTGAGGTTTAGGAACTCCTACTGACTTCAAGTCAGATAAACCAACTTCGGGTGGGTATGCGACTCGTTTTGAGTCCTATAGAGGTTTTAGACATTTGGGCTGAATCTGTGAGCCGGGAATGATGTATTTGTGATTGACCCAGTTTTTTTCTGAAATAAAGAAGCCAGCAAAGAAAGTTACGACGGGATGATACACAATGTTTCGATGGCACAGGTGGATGGAGTTCTTCCTAGTTGAGAGGGAGTGTTAATTTTGGACAACTAGGTACAAACTTCATGTTGTGATGCTCAGATGAAGATGCCAATATTTTTATTAGATTCCTCTTCCGGATAGGTGAAAGATCAATCTAAAGATCATCTTGATCCGATGAGCAGAACATTTATTTTGAATTTATTCAAAATATGTGTAGGTCGGCCTGAAATGAAATGCAAGCTTGAAGCCCCAGCAGTTGTGTCACACACCCTCACTGATGGATATAAATAGGTCAACGTTGGAGGTCATTTTCATTCATCCATCACATCACATTCTCTCTCCTCATCTAATTGGTTCGATCATCTATTTGAGTTTCTTCTTCACTCACACGTGGGAAAAAACAGCAGCTAGGGTTACGGATTATCTAGGGTTTCCAATGCAGAAATTAACTAGCGTTGACTTTGATCAACGCTTGGTCAAATTGACTTGAAACTCTCCCAAAGCTTCGATCTCATCAATCCACATTTTTTGGCACAAAAACTGAGGCTGGACGTTGACTTTGACTTGGTTGCATTGACTTTCTTTCTTATGTTGTTTGTGTTGACCGTTGACTGGGATAGCGTTAAATTTTCATTGACCTTTTGTTGAATTTAGGTTGACTGATCTGGATGTCCGTGAGGGTTGTGTGAAACTTCTGGTTGGTTGTCCATATTGAGACTTTTCAGGTTGAAGCATCCTGCTGACCGCCGTAATGCACCAACACACATATATATATTTGGCTTGTCTTCTGTGGATCGACTGGTATGTTCTATCTGCATTTTACTTTCTTGTTTATGTGATTTCTGACTGATATTGGGGATAAAAAGTAAAGTTGCATCAAGAATAAAACATCTACAAATATTTATAGTAAACCCCTCACTGAAGGTCCTATTGGACACCCCTAAAAGGACGTTGAGTTCCTGAATATTGATATCACTCTCTCCCTTATGAATTAAAAGGGATTTAGCTGCATTCATAAGCAACCTGGAAGTAGACCCAAACTCCTTGATGGTGTCGTGGATGGTTGTCCATTCATCCATACTAGCTTGACCTCCAAATAATAAATCATCTGCGAACATGAGGTGCATCACCCATTGCTGTCTAGAGACTTTTACCCCCTTGATAATACCTCTCTCCTCAATAGAATTTTATGGCAGTGTGGGTGCAGGCGTTAAGGAGAGCTGCTCAAATTTGGTTAAAATGTTTTCTAATTCAGGAGGAATTAGTTCCTGGTCTTCCTTTCCATTCTCGGTCATCAAACTTTATTAATCTGTTTTATAAAACTAATAAAATGCACCACGAAAGCTAAAGTCCCCTTTACCCTTTAAACAATATTAACCTTTGGAAGCAATGTTTAATACCCTTTCGCAAGGTATCTTCCTAAATACTAGTTCAAGCCTATCTAGTACAACTGTAAATCGACAACTAAAGGTACCAACACCTTTGCTTGTAAACTTTTTTTGGATTTTTGGAATAATTAATGAAGCCTTTTGTCTCTAAGCCTCATGCCTCTGCATCAAACTCCCAAGGAAAAAAATCTTCATGGGCACCTGTCCATGAGCTCCTCCACATAACTGCCCAATTTCTGCAGCATGGTTTCTGTCATCCATGTAGCATCCTCAATTGGATGATCCTTCCACTTGATCAAATATTGAAAATACTCCTGTCCCCTGGTTTTCTTAAAAACTTTCTTGTCTAAGATCATCTCTGGCTGTAATGTCTTTGCTGTGGGTAACTGTTTTACCCAGTCAATCTTTTCTCTGTCTTCTGGTCTGTCATCTGTGCCACCATCTTCATATCTGTACAAATCAGCAACATTGAATATTGGAGATATTCCAATATCAGATGGTAATTCAATTTCATAAGCATTTGCAGAAAACTTTCTCAATATCCTGCATGGTCCTATCTTTTTGAATTTTAACTTGTTATACTTCCTCTTTGGAAATCTTTCTTTCCTCAAGTGTGCTAAAACCAAATCACCAACTTCAAAATTAACTTCTATTTTTCTCAAATCTGCTCTGTTTTTGTACTTGATGCTGTTGTCTTGTAGCTGCTGCTTTACCTGTTCATGTATTGCTTGTATTTCTTAAGCAAACTCCTCTCCTTTAGCACTTCTCATTTCTGCTTTTCCCAAGTTCCTCAATTTAGATACTCCTCTTGGGTGCATTCCATAAACTATATGGAATGGACTCTGCCCTGTACTTCTGTTAGGTGAATCATTATATGCATACTCTGCCTATGGTAAAATATGATCCCACTGTTTAGGATGTTCTCTTGCAAGACTTCTCAATAGATTACCCAAACTTCTGTTCACTACTTCAGTCTGCCCATTAGTCTAAGGGTGATAAGATGAGCTGAAACTCAGTTTAGTACCAAGCTTCTTCCACAATTTCCTCCAAAAATGACCAACAAATTTGGTGTCTCTATCAGAGACAATACTTTTAGGTAACCCATGTAATCTGACAATCTCCTTGAAAAACAAATTAGCAACATGAGTAGCATCACTGGTTTTATAACATGGAATAAAATGTGCCATTTTTGAAAATCTGTCAACTACAACATAAATTGCATCATTTCCTCTCTGTGTCTTAGGCAATCCTAAAAAAAAAATCCATACTTACCATATCCCAAGGTCTGTCTAGAATAGGTAATGGAATGTACAAACCTGCATTTTGACTTTTCCCTTTTTCATATTGACAAATTTTACAATTCTTCAAATAATGTTCCACTTCAGATCTCATCTTTGGCCAAAAATAAAAATGACTTAGTTGCTCATAAGTCTTATCAACACCAAAATGTCCAGCAATTCCACCACTATGTTTCTCCCTGATTAAATTTTCTCTCATAGAACAATTTGGTATGCACAACTGATTTCTTTTGAACAATAAACCCTCTTGCAAGAAATAATATAACCACTGACTTATGTCTATCAAAACAGGATTACAACATGCTTCAAATGCTTCTTTGAAATCCAAGTCTGTCTTATAGAGTTCTTTAATAAAATCAAAACCTAACACTTCAATTTGACTTTCTTGAACATGAATGCTTTTCCTACTCAAGGCATCATCTACCTTGTTTGCTTGACCACTTATATTCTTCAATACAAAGTTAAAACTTTGAAGATATTCAACCCATTTTGCATGTTTTTGATTCAATTTAGGCTGTTGCATAATATACTGTAAAGCATGATTATCTGAATATAGCACAAATTCTTTAGACATTAAATAATATCTCCACTTCTTCAATGACTGTACAATTGCATAAAATTCCTTGTCATAAGAAGAGTACGTCCTCCTTGTCTCATTCATCTTCTCATTGAAATATGCTACAGGTCTATCTTCTTGACTTAATACAGCTCCAATAGCTTCCCTACTGGCATCACATTTCACTTGAAATGGTTTATTAAAATCAGGAAAAACTAAGATAGGTTTCTCAGTTATCTTTCGCTTCAAGAACTGAAAATTCCTTTCAGCTTCAGCAGTCGACTTGAATCGCTTTTTGTCCTTATTTATGGTTTCAATGATAGGTGCATTGATCTTACTAAAATTCCTTATGAATTTTCTATAAAAACTAGCAAGACCATGAAAACTTCTTACCTCAAATTTTTTTTTAGGTGAAGGCTACTCCACAATTGCCTTTATCTTCTCTGGATCCATTTTTAATCCTTCAGCGAAAACAGCAAAACCTAGATATACCAATTCTTCTTTCATGAATGAACATTTCTTTAAATTATCAGTAACTTCTCTTGATGTAACTTCCTTAAGACATAATTAAGATGTCTCAGGTGTTCTTCTTTTGTTTTGCTGTAAATTAATATATCATCCATATATACTATTGCAAATTTACCAATAAATTCCTTTAATACTTCATTCATAAGCCTCATAAATGTGCTAGGTGCATTTGATAAACCAAAAGGCATTACCATCCATTCATACAATCCCTCATTTGTTTTAAAGGCTGTTTTCCATTCATCTCCTTCCCTTATCCTAATTTGATTATATCCACTTTTCAAATCTAGTTTTGAAAAATATCTTGCTCCACTCAAACAATCCATCAAATCTTCAATTCTAGGTAAAGGAAATCTATACTTGATTGTTATTTTGTTAATTTATCTTGAATCTATGCACATTCTCCAATTTCCATCTTTTTTTTGAATTAATACTGTAGGTACTGCACAAGGACTCAAACTTTCTCTGATCAAACCTTTGTCAACCAATTCCTGCACTTGCTTTCTGATTTCTTCATTTTCAGTAGGAGTCATTCTGTAAGCTGCTTTGTTTGGAAAATTTGATCCTGGAATCAAATCTATCTGATGGATGATTCTTCTCACAGGTGGTAATTCATCAGGAAAATCATCCACAATAATATCACAATAGTTCTCCAACATTTCTTGAATATCAATTGGAAAATCAGAAATTTTAGTAGAAGTAAATACTACCTTAGGTTTTCAAACTAAAGCAAAATTTACCTCATCATCTTCAATCTGCTGCAAGTATTCTTTTCCACTCAACAATAAAGCCTTTGGATCAGACTTTTTACTTGATGCACCTTCTTCTTCCATAGGTAACAATTTTTGATTCATACCATCTTTGAAAAACTTGTAAGTGTTTCTTTTTCCATCATGTACTACTGCTCTATCATACTGCCAAGGTCTACCCAACAATATGTGACACACATCCATAGGCATCACATCACACATGATTTTATCTTTGTAACTGCCCATTTGCAATTCTATTTTACATTGTTCCTTTACTATCAGCTGATGTCCCTTTACTATCAGCTGATGTCCCTTCTGAAGCCATGACACCTTGTAGGGTGTTGGATGTTCCTTTGTCTTCAATTTCAACTTCTCTATCACCTCTGTAGAGACCATATTATCTGTATTGCCACTATCAATTACCAATTGACAGCATTTCTCTTGAACTTAGCACACACTTCTGAACAAAGTCTTTCTCTGTGTTGGTTCAACAACTTCCTTTGTTTGTTTTAAAAAAACCTTGTTAACCACCAAAGATTCTCCTTTCTCTGTTATAGGCAACTTTGCTTCTTCTTCTTTAGTCTGAGCAACAATTTCATTTCTCTGGTTTTTCCCCACATTCTCTGGACATTCATAGGCTCTATGTCCTAATTTGTTACATCTGTAACATCTCACTTCTCTTCCTCTATTTTTGCCTCGTCTTCCTCTGTAAGAACTACTTCTGCCACTTGTATCACCTTCTATGGGTGCATACTAAGGTGAGCTGCTGCTAGCTCCATCTCTTGGTGTTGTAGATCTCCCTCTACCACCTTGACTTCCTCTTCCTCGAAAATTACCTCTTCCTTTGGCAGATTGCCTTCTTATGAGGTTTTCTTCAGCTTTTAAGGCCATCTAGTAAGCCTCTTCTACTATCTTAGGAGACAATATACTTATCTCATCTTGAGTCTCCATTCTGAGACCATTTATGTACCTGGCAATCTTCTCTGTTGTATCTTTAATTTGTCCTGCTCTTATGCTCACTTTGTAAAATTCTTTTGTGTACTCTTTTACTGTCATTAATCTCTGTATAAGATTCTGCATTTGTCTAAATAATGAAAGCTGATAATCACTAGGCAAAAACTTACCTCTCAACTTTGCTACCATTCTGTTCCAATTCTTGATTGGCTGCTTATCAACTCTCCTTATTTCTGCTTGCACTCCATCCCACCAAAGTGCTGCATGTCCTTTCAACCTTGTGACAGAAAATTTAACTCTCTTTTCTTCACCCATATCTTCATAATCAAAGCATTTATCCATTTCATTGATCCAGTCTATCAACTCTTCTGAATTCAATCCTCCTGCAAAAGCTGATACTTCAAGTCTAGGCTTGGATGTAGATCCTAAAAATTATTTAAAGAATCTCATATTAGGAGTAAGCTCAACATTTTCTTCTTCTTCTTCTTCAGCTTCAGGTTCACTGACATCTTCAGGATCTCTTTGTTGTCCTGTTTCCATTGCTTCCAATCTAGCTTGAATCTGCTGCATAGTCTTTAGTACTTCAGCATTTGCAACTGGTCTACCTCTTCTTCTATCAGCACCTCTACCAATTCTAACAGCCATGTTGGATTTCTTTTTCTGACTTGTGGAGGATTTTTTAGTGTCTGTAAAATTCTCTGAAGACTGCTCTGATACCACAAATGATGGGAGTGTTGGTGCAGACATTAAGGAGAGCTGCTCAAATTTGGTTAAACTATTTTCTAATTCAGGAGGAATGAGTTCCTGGTCTTCCTTTCCATTCTCGGTCATCAAACTTTATTAATCTTTTTGATAAAACTAATAAAATTCACCACGGAAGCTAAAGTCCCCTTTACCCTTTAAACAATATTAACCTTTGGAAACAATGTTTAAAACGCCCTCGACAATGTATTTCTGAACTTCAAACTCTTAATAGAACTCTATTGAAATAATATTAAAACCTTCAGAAAATATTATAAAGCACTTTAAACAATGTTTAATACCCTTTCGCAAGGTATCAGATTTCAAACTTTTCAATAAAACTTTTCTGAACAAATTCCATCGGGTCCATACCTTGTTAAACCTCTGCGCAACTTTCCCCGCGATCACCGTTGGATCCTCTAGTCAAATGATCGGACGGTTATCGCGTCCAATCGACCCCCATGACTTATCAACCAAAAGTCACGCGAAATTGGCAGTTTTACAAGTGTGACGTGTCGCGATTTGATTTGATCGCGTTCAAATAGAAAAAAACCGCTCACAACCCAAAAGCGGCGTGACAACAGTGACCAGTTTTCTCCAAAACTACTTGTCTGCAAACTTTGATTTTAATCGCGTTTGACAATGAATTTCCTCTGTTTTACAGTTTTAATTTCAACACTCCTTGGAAACCTCCTTTTTCCGCTGCGAACTCAATAAAAATAGATCATTTGTTGACTATTCAATCTCAAGCCAAAGTAAACAGAACTTCGTCAAATTCCTTTGAATTCTTTACACAGAATGTTAATTACGCTTAATTCTACTTCACACAAAAGCTAATCACTCTCTATTTATACACATAAATTCATAAATCAAATGGATTCGAAGGGATGAAACCCTCTGGGAATTTTCCAAGTATACACAGATAAACAAAATTATGCAATTTTATTAAAACTGAGGGAAAACCCTCTCAATCCAATCTTCTACGGCCCAAATCCCATTTTCTCCTTCTCAGAGGTTATAATTTATAGGTTTTACATAACAATCGACCTCTTCTTGAGGATCGAATTCTCCTAACTTTAGATAAAATCCTAATTACATAATATCTTCCATAAATCTATCAACGGAAAGCTAAATATGCAGAATCTAATCTAAAACAGTTCAATCTTCCTAAATACTAGTTCAAGCCTATCTAGTACAACTGTAAATCGACAGCTAAAGGTACCAACACCTTTGCTTGTAAACTTTTTTTGGAATTTTGGAATAATTAATGAAGCCTTTTGTCTCTAAGCCTCATGCCCCTGCATCAAAATTCATTTTCCTTCTAAGTGTGTGGATCACCAATAGGAACAAGAGAGGCGACATCATACACCCTTGCCTCAGTCCTCTATATGCTGAGAATAATTTCGACGGTAGGCCATTGATAATGACAACAAAGTTAGTTTTCTTGAAGCAGACCATGATCCATCTATAATTGATAGCATTCAGACCCATTTTAATTAAAATCATTATGAGGAACTCCTAGTCTATGCAGTCATACGATTCGCATAAATCCACCTTTAGGAGGCAAAAATGTTGGGTCTGAGAATTGATAGAGTGTGCCATCTATTGTGCGATACCCACTGCTTCTTGAATCTGCCTTCCTTGTAGAAATCCAAAATTTTCCCTCGTAATGTAATTTGTCAATAAATATTTTAGTCTCCTTGCAATTAATTTTGACACGACTTTATAAATGAAATTGCACAATGCTATGGGTCTAAAATATACAAATGTTATCAGATTCTTGGTCTTCAGTATCAAAACAATGAAGGTTACGTTAATTTACACTAAGATGAATCCCCTGGAATGTATTTCCTCAGCCACTTTGAGAAGGTATTGTAGCATAAGATCCTTAAAAGAGAGAAACGGTTCTACCCCCATCCATCCAGCCCATGAATTTTATCCTTCGCACATTCCATTAATGTGGCCACCAACTCTTCGTTGGAAATCTCCCTACCTAAATTAGAATTTTCCTCAAAGGACATTAATGGAGGAACCAATTCAATAAAAGGTTCTTGATCTGCATACCTGTGAGTTCTGGCAACAAATAGTTTGGAAAAGTGTCTCTCAACCGCCTCCTCTAGGGACTCTTAAGTGGAAAACGAATTCCCATCCTCATCACTTATACATTTAATGTAGTTTTGATTATTTCTGAGGTTAAAATGCCTGTGGAAATATTTGGTGTTCCTATCACCAGCCTCAAGCCACAGAGCCCTGCTCTTCTGCCTGATGTCCTACTCCTGGAAGGTGAGAGTGAGAGTTCCAACACATTACAGGTCGTGAGTTCGAAACCTATTATCCAGGAGACGTCAAAGAGTGCCTTTCTCCAATTTCCAATTCTTTGGAGATTGTATCTGCATTTATGTTCATGAATACTTAGGTCTTCAACATGCCTTCCCTTCCATCGAAGATTCGAAGGCTTCACATTATAAAAGACAGGAAAAACAGTAGCCCCTGTCTCTAATATAAGCAGGAGCTCATCTAGACACCATTTTCACTCCGCAAATGTTAGGGACAAAATAACGATATGTACATAGGCAGTTCTAATGGCGCCTTCGATTTGAGGAGTCAAGTAGTCTCCCGCCTAAAATTCCTCTCTATCGAGGAAAGCTTGCAATCCATGTGAAAGAAGTCAATGATAAATATGGCTAGCAAAGGTTCTTTTGACATCAGGGCCTTTGTGACTGATGAATACATCGTAATGGAAATAATTATTAGTGGATGCACTGGACGTGGAGGGAAAGGAGTCATCGACTCTAAGAGGAGGGGTGGATGTTTGCGGATCTGCCATTGAACAGGAATAGAAACTTACACAAAACAAATATAAACAAAAGGAGGACACAGATCAATTTCAATTCTATGCTCAAAACTAGAAACTGAAACGAAAGGAATATGAAGCTAAAGGATGATACAAAATCAATTTCAATTGTATTATGTGTTCAAAACATGTTTTTATTGTATGATGATACCTTGACACTGGTTGTTGATAGAAATGATGAAGGGTGGTTTTCTTATTTTTCTTTCTTTCAGTATTAGAGTTGTTTTATTTAGTATTAGGATTGTGTTATTCAATATTGGAAAATGACGCGAGCGATGACGTTGAAGATAGCGCACTAAGAGTTTCCTTCCTCCCCACCAATCTCATTTTTTAGCGTCTACAAAATCCTTCCTGCGCCACTATTTTTTGGATTCCGAGTTGTCTTTATATTTTTCAAAAAAAAATTCTGATTATTATTTCCAGTCTTATTTCTTTAAAAATCTGGCAGGAATTTATTGAAATCACAAGTTTGATGGGTAAGTGCCCAAGGATTTTTTAAGGGTGCTGAATCCATATATACAGTCAAAAAACTAGTTTAAATAATACAAATCAATATTTCACCCAAAATTTTCTGCGGGTTCCTGCACCAAAATATTCAAAAAGTAACACTAAAGACAACTCCCTATTTTTTTTCATTTTCTTTGTATCGGGGAATTCTTTGCGCAAAGCAAGTCTTGAGCCCCACCTCTCGTTTCATTCATCAAAATAAACTAAATAAAATAAACCAGAAAAGTAGGTGGATACTTTTTTGGATTTTCTTGGTCATTTATTCTTGGAAATCTGCCAAAGAAACATTAATATAATTTAAGTGATTGAGAGCTTCGAATAAAATTAGGTCTCTATCAACTTTTTAACTAATTTTGGTTCAAATTTTTGTTGTTATTCCAAGGCTATAACATACCACTAGAAATTGTTCCTAAAGGTGCAAAGATACACCCAAGGAATTGAACATGCTTATGATGTTACTGCAAAAATGTTGCAGAAAAAGAAAGATAACAACCTAAAAGGTGGAGGATGGAGGGGAGGAAATGTTTTCAGGCTTGCGATAATATCACACTTGTGTGGATGGTTGTTTGAAAGATGTTGCTCAAACCACCTGGCTAAATCATTTTCTTTCCAATCATACCACTGTGTCAAAATCTTATATAAATATTATATCCAAGATATAACATGCAAGGTAATGAGGAGAAATATTACCATAGGTCCTCCTAGGCACTGGCGCACAAAAAATGCAATTGCACAGAGGAAATGACTAAAGTCAGTGTGTGTTGATACTGAGATTAAATAAAGAGAATATTTCATTAATTCCAGTTTTAAATTTAAATTTAAATTTAAATTTTGTCTAGCAAATATTTGTTGGAACTTCAAATTTATGTGGTGTAGTTTACACAATCCAAGTGTCCAAGTAAAATTTCAAGGAATTGTATACATCTATGCATTCAAAAATAAAGTTTAAAAAAATGAAAAGCTACGCATGATTTTTTTCCCGAGAAAAAATCGAACTTTCTATTTATCAGAAAAACAAAAAGTTACATCGCATATGCCGTAGCATTCCATAAGTCCTTATCCACAGAAAGAAGAAGGAAACAAGACCAGCCAGCCTCCGACCAGGGGAGGGGAGGCACCAACTGTGAGATCAAGTAAACGCTCAATGACCAAACTAGGCAGAAACCTGCTAACATGGTCAAAGAGTATAACATCCATAAGGTAGTCAAAAAAAGTGAGCCTCCGATTAAGGAGAAACACCCACCAAATGGCCATGGCATAAGTGCCATCCAAAACCTGATCCTTTCTCATTAAAGAGACCGGTAAGTACACAAAATGTAATTGAGTTATTGTAAAACTGTGTTTTCATAAAAAAATAAAAATATTTCTGAAGATGTTATGTGATGAAATATATATATATAGCTCCAGAAAATTTAGCAATGCTGGAGGAAAATAAAGTAAAATAAAATCATGACCCAACATAAAGAGGGATGACCCTCAATTATTATGGTCTAGTGTCTGACACACAGAGCCCCAAACCATCTATTTTGTAAGAGAAAGTGCATCTATGGGGGGATAGGAAAGAGTGTGTGTACAAAGAGAAAAGAGGCGTTGATGACCGAGAGAGGACCAAGTCATTGTATTTCAAGAAAAAAGGCCTTCTTTTCTTATTTAAATATATAAAATTGACACTCTATTTCGAGTGTATCCAGGGAATGAACCTCTATTCAATAATGAATTTCTAGCATTATCTATATATTCATGTATTGCAGGTGAAAATTTAAAGCTCGAGAGGGGCTTTCACATCCATACACATTGTTTGAAGGATCAAAAGAACTATGTTACACACACAGTATAGCCGAAATGGCTATGGAAGGATGGGAATAGTGCTATGCACACAATTTAGTGGAAGTATTGTTATGCACACAGAGGAGTCAAACAAAAGGCCTAAAGGAGACAATAATTAGGGTAATTGACATTGATAACGAGTTTTTCAAGTGCCAGAAATGAAATGAAATGCAATTTTAATGTCCACGAGACTAAAAATAGTCCATGGGACTATGAGTTCCCTGTTTTTCACCTTTTTCATTTCAGTCCTTTTCTTATTCAAATTGATGATGCGCTGGCCCAACTTTCCAACAATCCCATCGCTAAAAAGACAATACCAAGAAACTGATGCTAACATATTCCCACAACTTTCTCTGATGTCTTTGAACACATCACATTACAAAATGAAATGTTTTTCCGATTCGAATGCCCCAAATGTGATAAATGTACACACTCATTCTTCCCAAGATTCTTTAGGCCTTTTCAACCTAACTATTTCACACTGAAGATGATGCAATTTGGTTCTTAATTGAGCAATAAGAACCTTTTCCCTCCATATAATGCTATCTCTAATGTACTCTTTTTGTTGGAGATAATACGTAGGGTTGAATTCTTCAATGTAGTATTTCTTCTTTCTACCCAACTCTTTTCCCCATACCTGTTCACGAAACTTCTCCATAAAAAAATTATTTAGCTCCTTGCTATTCGTGGGACAAGCACTAATGTAGATATTCCATTTTTGCATCCATGTGTAGTTTTGTGTCATCCATTTTTCTTTCTTTCATGCATGCCTTCCTTGAAGATAACATTAGGCCATCTACCTACTCCCATAGGCAGTGCCAGTGCCAGGAGACAAGAACATGTGAGGTTTATGATTTGTTCTAAATTGTTATATTTAATATTTTATTATTTTTTCTCATATTTACTATTTTGAAATGTGAATATTAATGAGATCTTAAGTAATTGAGCAAAGAGCATGTGAGGTTAAGTGAGGTTTATGATTTGTTCTAAATTATTATATTATTTTTTCTCATATTTACTATTTTGTAATGTCAATATCAATGAGATCATAAACCATTGATATTTTTAGTGAAGATATGCCTAATCACTGCAAATTTATTCAAATAATTATATATATATATATATATATATATATATATATATATATATATAATTACGAATGATTACATTAATCATTATTTTCATATTTTCACTTTAAAAATGAACTAACACATATTCTAATAATAATAATAAGAACAAAAACAACAGCAATTTCTCAACACAAGGATAATAAAAAATAACAATCCCTCAACACAAGTTATATTCAAATTCTAATTATAATTTTAGTTTGTGTTGTTTTAGGGAAGGTTTTGTAAGCGTGGGGTACCCACCTAAATGGTTATTAGGCAGATATGCATTTCTTTTGAATTAGTTTACCTCATATTTTTGCCAACCTTTTTCTTTTGCAAGTGACACGTGTACACTACCATATTTATGGCCATATATGCCCCCACTTTAACTACATGTTCTGGAATCTATCAGCTGTTGTATCATGCTTATAAAATGCGCGAGGTCTCGTCCTCTGTTTCTACGTTTCCGCAGTTTAAGAGAAGCTGTTAATTATTGTTTCCATTCACTATCGGAATTTGGTGTAAAAAATATCAGGAGAAGGACATGCATAGAGATTTGTGAATTTGGCCACATTGTTTAGCATTTCATTTGAAGGCTTCTGAAGGGTCACCGGATACACAACCCCGGATCTCCAACACCCTCCTCGAACCTGAAATTATACTCTGCCTCGTACCTCTCTTGCTTCTGCAACTCTTCCTCGTCATCAACACCATCAACAAACCTAAAATTATACTCCGCCTCGTACCTCTCCTGCTCCTCCAACTCTTCCTCATCCTCAGAAACCCCAACAACATCCCCATAATTAAAACCCGTGTTTTCCCTTTCAATCCATTCCTTATTCATCCTATAGTTCTTCAAAAACCTATCATTCTCATCTAAATCATCGTCTCACCAAAATATTTGTCCAATTTACTCACAATGTAAGCATCTTTAGGCTGCTCCTCGGCCTCGGAAATAACCTCCTCCTCCTATTTCTTCTCGCGGAGGAGCTCCTTTGCGGTCTTATTCTTTTTCACAGTAAGCAAACCGCCATCCTCTCCATCGTCACTCTCATTAACCTCCATGAACATTTGCTTCAGCTCTTCCTGCTCCTCTACATAGCTCTTGGGGGCATTTCTCACCCTCTTCCAGTTACACTTGTTTCAATTTCCGGAAGGATGTCTCCATTTCACAGGTGGATGTATTGGTGCCTCTAACATTTCGATATACCGGGAACAACCAAATGAGTAAGCGCAGGTCTCCGGATTGAAATGATGGGATTTAAAAACACACTTTCTCAACACATTCACACATTTTGTTCTGGCTGGGGAATTTAGCAGTGCAATCTCAGTTGACCTACGGTTGCAAAATATAGTAAAATTATGTTGTGTATCAGTATTTTGTGCATTATATACTGTATAATTGACTCAAACATGGTCGGTGAAAGAACTACATAGAAGAAGATGACATCAAAGCTTCGGCATGTTGAAGATCATGCTCAAATGGTACTGGGTTTGGTTTCCACAGTGTCGTTTGTAATGGCTCATACGTTTCGTTGTTAGGGCGATAAATCGTTTCAATATATAGCATATTTCACGCACTACATTATATCCAAACAGAGTCACTCACTTTCTTTTCGATATAGTTTTCTTTGACTAGGGTTTTTAGTTATTGAAACTAATAGTTTGTTCAAACCCGAGTTCTCCATAGAGCTCCTTGGGAGGCCAGGGATAAAGGGCTATTAAAGGCGAATTACAGGTGGCAGCCATGGCACGACAGGGCATTTTCCCACAAAACATTAGGTTTAAGAGGGGAGAAGCGTAGTGCTTCAAGCCCACATCGTCTGGAATTGTGTAATCGGTTCCATTAAGAAAACAATAAATATAGATGAAATCAGGGAATGGTAATGGTTTCTCCAACAACAACCTCATATATAAGATTAGAAAGCTACATGATTATCTCTCGACGAACAGACAATCACTTCGTTGAATTAGGAGGTTCCAGGTTCGAGCCTCGAGCTCATTGTCGTCAATGTCCATGGCCACAACACTGATGACAATGGCAATGATAATTTTGCGGCAGCACATACCTACAACCCGAAACCTCCATCTCAACACTGCAGCCATTGCTCGTAGTTTTTTCAAGCAAATTCTGGGCCATGAAATCATTTAGATACAAATAATATTTATTCTTCGGCTTCTCTTCTTCCTCGTCTTGGTATTCATTTATAGGTTGGTGTCATTCTGATAAATGCCTCAAATGAAGTTCTTGGAGCATCTACATTTCATACTTTTATCCAACAAACACATTCTGACACCACGTAGAAACACATTCTGACGAAGAGAAACCCAAACTTGGTTCTGTTTCTTGATACCCTTCACGCCATTATAACAACAACTATCCCTGGTGTTGCAATGAAAATCGATGGCTCAAATATTTTTCATTTAATTAGTTTGTTTTCTACTAATTGTTTTGTTGTTCCCGAAGTCCATATAAATTCGATTTGTCTCATACATAGGATTTTTTTTAATCGTATTTGCTCTCATAAATATTGTTCATTGTTATATAAATTCGATTTGTTCTTATAGATATGATTTATTTTAATTGTATTTTCTCTCATAAATAGTGTTCATTTTTATTCATTAATGGCCGTTGTGAATGCATCATTGATGGCCATGAAAGTAAAATCCCTCCAACAATGTAGGCCAGTGGAGAGGTCAATAGGTTTTGGTAAAACCAGAAATACCAATATGCCAGGCGCCGTGGTTAAAACTACAACTGGTTACAGCGAGGGAACCAAGGTTAACCCTGAGTATAGGCTCCTAGGAAATCATGATGAGGTTGTTCAAGTAAAGAATCAAAATAATAATAATAATTAAAAAAAAAAAAAAAAAAAAAACCACTCTAGGATGTACTGAGGTGTTTTTTAAGTTTTACCTATATTTTCAATTTTAAATTGCAAAATTTCACTAAAGATTAGCCCATTCCAAATTAGGATGGAATTTTGATTATATATATATATATATTGTAAAGAGTTTAATTTTGGGCTTTGTAACTTTTAAATTTTCACTTGTTAGATTGATTGAGTTAATGCTGACTTCCTTCAAGGTAGTAGCAGTGTTAGGGATATGTGTTTTTCCAAAATCACCTATTTCGCCAGGCATGCCATGCCATATTTGGAGAATTGCGGAAATGTAATTTTTTCACTTTTTATTTTTTGAACCTTTATTTAATTATTTCTTGGAGAAGATTTTTGAAGGGCATGAATTGAACCGACTAAGATTTTGATAAAATGATAAAATTTAGCAGATTTAAAAGCTTCATTTGAAAGTTTCATATTTGTTAATTTGGACGTGCAAATATTTGTTAGGGTGCCTTTCTCTAAAAATAAAATAGAAAAATGGGAAACTGAAATTTGAGTAAAATGGAATGTAATAGAAGGGAATTTATTTCAAATAGAAATCCAGATATCATTTTTCAGTGACTCATGGTTCTACATTTGAGATTTTTGGTTACAAATATCATTTGTGTTAAAGTGTTATAAATCTAGAAAAAGTGTTATAAATATATTTCACTTGCAGGGTAAAAACCAATTTCCAGTAATATATACTCAATAAAAAAAACTAATTAGAATTTTTAGAATTTGACCAATAAAAATAATAACATCAAATTATTAAAATGTTAGGTATTGGTGTTATTTAGTGAGAATTGGATTTTTTTTTTGTCATAGAAGGGAATCTATTCTAGATAAAAAGCCTAATATCACTTTTCTTTTCAGTGACACGTCCTCTTAAGAAACCAAAACCCATGGTTCTATAGTTGAGATATGTAGTTACAAATATCACTTATGTTAAAATGTTATAGATCTAGAAAAAGTGTTATAAATATATTTCACTTGCACGTTAAAAACTAATCTCCACTAATATATACTCAATAAAAAATATCATTTGTGTTAAAATGTTATAAATCTAGAAAAAGTGTTATAAATATAAAAACTTGTAGGTTAAAAACCAATCTCCACTAATATATACTCAATAAAAAAACTAATTTATTTTTATTTCCATCACATAGTTTAGAAATGTTTTAATTTTTTTAGAATTTGAACAATAAGAATAATAACATCAAGTTGTTAAGATGTTATGTATTGGTGTTATCTAGTTAGAATTGGATTTTTTTGAGGGTGTTATATTAGTTACTTTTATTAAAATTTTAAATTCTAAATATTTAATATGATATATTTAGAAAATCAAATAGGATATTTTCATGAACGTGATAGTATAATTACAAAACATAGAAACATAGAATGTATAGCCATGAATTTAACTATTAAACATTTTCCTATGTATATTAATTAATTTAATTAATTAATTAACTAATAAACATTTTCTTGATGTACATGTTAGGATCATTGTTGCTTGTCATAAAAGAAATAACCAATTCTCACATATCAATATCTTTGTGTTTGTTTCAAACCATATAAATATGTCTTTAACTTATAGACCAGATGCTCTTGTCCCTGTTTTATTGACCCTACACGCTAAACCAAATAAACTTCTTCTTTTCACTCACCATTCAAAAAATAATATTTGACATCTAACTGATGCATTTTCCAATTATGTTTGTAACTAATGCAATCATGATCCTTATTGTGTTCAACTTAGCTACAGGTGCAAAAGTATCTTCATAATAAATTCCCTCATTTTGTGCTAACCTTTTGCAACTAATATAGCCTTATACTTATCAATACTTCCATCAACATTAAACTTAGTTTTATATAACCATTTGCATCCTATGGGAACTTTGTTTTTAGGCAATTTTGTTAATTCCCATGTGTCATTCTTCATTATAGAGTTTTATTCTTTATTCGTTGCATCTCTCCATTCTTTATATTCTTTAGCTTTATTCATATCTTGAAGGTTCTACAACATTCATTACAAGAGACATTAATGCACAATCTTTATACCTTATAGGTGCCTGAATTTGACGTGATGACCTTCCTAGAGTTTGACCGCTTTCATTTTTCTTTTTGCTTTATGGAGTCTCTTCACCTCTTCTTAGAGTGTCATGACTGCTTGATGCTCCTTTCTCTTCCACCTGTACATGTTCATGTGCTTGTTCTTGTTCTTGATAAAAAATTGTATCTACTTTGACATAATCATCAGTATGATGTCATACACCGGTATTATTAATTTTATCGCCTTCCTTTGCATTCTCATGAAACACCACATCCCTACTTGCAAGCAATCTATGGGAACTCGGATCAAACAACTTGTATTCTTTTTTATCATCACAATAACCAATAAAAGTGCAATTAATTGACTTTTCATCTTGTTCTCTTCATTCATATTTTGGAATATGAGAAAATGCATTGCATCCAAAAACTCTTAAATGACTCACTTTTGGGTTATACCCATTAAATGATTCAAAAGGTGTTTTAAGCTCTAAAATTTTGGTTGGACTCCTATTTTTTAAATAAACAATATTATTAATGGCTTCATCCCTAAAACCATTAGTCTTTACCTTGAAGCATGTCGCATGAACATTCTAATAGTGTTATGTTTTTCCTCTCAACAACTCCATTTTGTTGAGGTGTATGTGGCACAATAAATTGTTGTAGAATCCCATTTCTTTTAAAATATTGATGAAATTATATTGATTTATGTTCTCCCCCCTGATCAAATTTGAGAATTTTGATGCACTTTCCAGTGTTTCTTTCCACCATACTCTTGACTTCTTTAAAGTATTCAAAAACATCACTCTTATTTCTTATGAAATAAACCCATTTATATCTAAATATATCATCAAAAAAGAAAAACCTTGATCCACCAACATATATAGTTATCATAGGTCCACATACATCAATAGGAATTAATTCAACTATTTCCTTCTCTCTTGTTTCTTTATGTGCAAGAAATTCCTCTCTATGTTGTTTTCCAAGTGCGCATGCTTCAAATTCAACATGATCATTCTTCATAACAGGAAGACCTTCAACCATTGTGTTTTTTTGAAGTAATATTAAATCATTGAGATTTAGATGCCCATATGTTTGATTCCATAACTCTGTTGTTGACATTGTTGTAGATGGAAATGCCTGATGACTTGTCCTGGTCACATCCAACTTATACAAACCTCCAACTCTGGTACTTGTGGCAATAACCTTATAGTGATCTTGAATGTCTTTTACAACACACCGTGATTTATCAAATTACACCTCAAATCTTGGTCAAAAATAGTAGAAATAAAAATTAAATTCTTTTTGATACCAGGAACATATATTACATCATGGATCTATCTCTCTTGTCCATTAGGAAAATTCACACCTATTACACCAAAACCTTGAACTTTAAGCGATATATTATCTCCTATATAAACATATGTTCCATAAATGTTCTCATAATAATCATCAAACCAATCCTTATCACAAGCCATATGAAGTGATGCACCATAATCAATGAACCAAGCATTCACATTATCAATTTCCATAGAAAATTCAACATGAGAAGCAAACAATATGAGATTTTAAAATCCATCACTAGTTGGGGTGTCAATGTCCGCAAAGTTTTCCTTATGCCTTATGTTTCTTTATTTAGACTCAGTATATTTTATTTTATAGCAATCTTTAGAGTGATGACCACGTTCTCCACAATAATAAAAATTATCATTTCTCTTATCATGAGTTGGAAATTTATATTGTGCCATACCTTTATGTTTTTCTTGAAACTTGCCTCCTTTGTTATTATCCCACAACTTACCTCTGTATGGTTTTTTACCCTTGGCTACCAAGGCAAATATGAACTGCTAGAGCCCAAATTAAAGCTCTTTACCCTCTCTTCATCTTGTAGAATAATTCCTCTCAATTCATCAAATGTAGGGGGCCTCTATCTAGATGAAAGGCTTGAAACAAAAATTTGATAATCTTGCACTAAACCATTTAATGTGATGGTGACCAAGTCAATACTAGACACATTTTCACTAATAACTCCTAGCTTATCACATATTATATTTTCATTTTCTTCCATTTTTATAGACACAAGCTTAGTCTTCAAAAGTAAGATTTGGTTTGTATTTGTTGATTCATACAAACCTATGAGCGCATCCCGTGTTTCTTTGGATGTCTTGCAATATCTGATGTGAGGAATAACGTTGTCCTTCATGGACATACACAACAACACCTTGTCTTTCGTCTCCTATTTCTCCCAATCTGGAACAGAAGCTTCAACAATGGGTTTAGGATCATTCCCACCCACAATTGAGCATAAGTTATAACCCTCAAGAATTGTAAAAAACTTGAATTTCTAGTTCACATATTTTCCTCCATCAAGTTTGGTGGACTCATTCAAATAACTATTAGCCAAGGGATTTGACATTGCTCCAGAAAAAATATTTAATATCCAAGAAATATTCCAGAATATTCTTAATAGTGATTACAAATCTATTAACATTTATTTCAAAAGTATTTATACCCTTTTTACTCATTTAATTAAATTGATTAATTTAAAAAATATCATATGAACATGAATTATGGTTTTTTTTTGGCACATGGCATTAGTAAGCCGTGGTATTGGTCCTTGGTATTATAACTAAGTCTCTTTACAAGTTAAGAATCTCATTCTCCATGACAAAGTGGAGGTGAATCTCCATAGTCAAGAATATATATATATATATATATATATATATATATATATATATATATATATATATATATATATATATATATATAGTAGCAATAATAATAATAACAAAGAAGAAGTTATCTTGGGGTTATTTTGGGTGGTTCAATGGAATGACTATTATCCTCGCAAGTGATAGGATGAGCTATAATGCCTTGATAAATAATGTTGTATTGGCTTTGAGCCTTTTAAACGCTTAAATGATTATACTTGTGGGTTGGTCTGCTACCAACAACTTCATATAGCACTAGGGCTAAGAGGATGGTTAATTTCTTTCCTCCGAGAAAAAAGAGAGTTATAATTGTTAAATATTATGATTTTTTGTGACAACACTTTTAGTAATACCTCTTGTAAATATTATTATAGAGTGTAAATCCATGTAAATAATGTGGAACTGTAATACAAATACTAGCTAAGGTGAGAACACAAATTCAGAGCTTACCTAAAGTTGCTAGGGGAATTTTGTGGATTGACAACTCCTCAGGGCAGATAGATGTCCATAAGAAAAAGGAAAGAGAGGATCCTAGGAGGGATCCATGATCATTTGGGGGTTCATCACCTAGGATAGAAGTAATCTATGGGTTAGATACTAAGATAAGGGAGGTAGTGGATGTATTCCTAGGTATTGTGCTTATCTGTGATGGAAAGATTGATGTAACTGATATTTTGTGGTAATACAAATCAATTTACAAAAAAATAAATTTTATCACACTAAATTTAATTAGATTAATACTAATTAAAAACTCAACTATTCATTAATTATACATTTTAATAATCCCACAAAGCCTAGAATATATGGTGATGGGGTGTACTCTTAAGGCACTCTGTGATGTGAATGTCACTAGTTTGAAAATCCAGTCATGTTAAGGGCTGGTGTGGCCGAGGTGAGGTAATTATTTTGACGGCTTAGATACCCTTAGATTGTGGTTTCTCAATTGAAATGTTAAGCATGTAGAACTCACACCACTTAGCAAAAAATAATTTACATTTTAACAAAGTTTGAAACATTTTTAATTTAATTTTATAACATATATGTGTCTTTGTAAACTTATTGAAACTTATTATTTAGAAGAATGTATAATATTTAAACAAAAAACCTTTAATTATGAGGATAATCTTGCTTGTTTTGGAATAGGTCTTCTAAATTTAAGTGGATGGTAGGTACTTAATATCCAAGAAATATTCCAGAATATTCTTAATAGTGGTTACAAATCCATTACATTAATTTCAAAAGTAGTTATGTCCTTTTTACTCATTTAATTAAATTGATTACTTTTAAAAATATCATATGAACATGAATTAAGGTTTTTTTTGGCATGTGGTATTAGTAAGTCATGGTATTGGTCCATGGAGTTATAACTAAGTCTTTTTGTCACTTAAGAATCTCCATGATAACGTGGAGGTGAATCTCCATAGTCAAGAATATATATATATATATATATATATATATATATATATATATATATATATATATATATATATATATATATATATATATATATATATATATATATATATATATATATATATATATATATATATATATATATATATATATATATAGATATATATATATATATGTATAGAGATTCACCTCCAGTTATATATATATAGTAGCAAGGGTTATCTTGGGGGTTTCAACAAAATGAATATTATCCTTGCAGGTAACATGATGAACTATAATGCCTTCATAAATATTTTTGTATTGAATTTAAGCCTTTTAAACTCTTAAATGATTATACTTGTAGGTTAGCCTACTACCAACAACCTCAATCTAGCCCTAGGGCTAAGAGGAGGTTGATTTCTTTCCTCTAGTTTTTTTTTTATTTAGTTAAATTTTATGATTTTTCGTGACAACCCCTTTTGTAAGCCATCTTGTGATTGTTATTATAGATAAATCCATGTAAAAAATGTGAAAATGCAATACAAATACTAGAAGATTCAAAGCTTGAGTGAAATTTCTAGGGAAAATGTTGGGGAAATGACTAAACTCAAAGGTGCATTTAACAAGTCACCTATTTCGCTTTAGAAATTGAATGCAAATGTAAATTGTACATTTAAGAACATAGTATGGGTACCTTTGCACTATGATGAAACTTTCCTTTTCTAATGAAACTTGCTAGTGTGGTCATCATGCAAGGGGGAAGCGTAGGAGAAGAAAAGGAGCGAAAAGAAGGAAAGAGATGATGGTTAGTGCTCTCCACAAGTGGCAAAAGGTAGATCGAAGGTAGATCGAGGAGCTATTGTTGGAAGGGGAGTGCCCACACAGACAACGGAAAAGAGAAGGCAAAGGGGATACCAAGAAAAAGGTTGGAGAGAAAGATCAAGAACTAGATAAGAGAGCTAGAAAAAAGAATTCACACTAAGAAGTGTTGGTTTGAATGCATGCTATTATGCATGACCGAAGGAAAAAGAAAAACAAGTCGTAATCTGATGGCTCTTCTCCCATTTCAAAGACTAAAGGATTGTGAAAAATATGGGTGGTAATGATGAGCTCATGACAAAATGAAACTTTCTCAAAATATAGAAAAGATGTTGGAGAAAAGTGATGACTACAGGGAAAAAAGAAAAAGACTGAAACAAAGTTTCATACCACAAACTGAAGTGCTCCCTTGCCAGTCCATGACAAAGTAAAATTTATATATGTATATAAAGTTATAAAACAAATTTAAATAATAAAAAATATCAAAATAAATATATTTTTTGGTAATTTGTTAGTTTATCTAAAAAAAGGTTTTGTGACATAGTGGGACTAGAGTTTACACAAGCCAACTAGTCAACATTTCATAAGTCTCTTACTTACCACATATCTACATAAACTTGAACTATGTAACTCAGAAAACAAATTATTCACCAAATCTTTTGAGCTAGCCCCCTTTAACATTAATAATATATTTTATTAAAAAATATTTATTATGTAATTTGTATTGGAAAAAAAAATAAAATTAGATTTTATAGATTTTATTTTTTCAATGAAATCAGATGATTCATTCATAGTTGTTCCAGTACATAGATGATTTTCTTTTCATTTTCAGTGTTCCAGCGCATCTCATGATTTCTTCACACGCAAAAATCGCTATACATGACATTTTCTGATAGCAGAGACTTACCGACTTTCTTGTCCACGATTGCCGACCAGCACATGCAGCTCTCTTGTTTCTATATCTCCTTTATTGAATTCATGTCCCCACACACAAGATTTTCTAACACATTATTCACCAAATAATTTTAGCTAACCTCCTTTAACATTAATAATATATTTTATTAAAAAATATTCTCTAAACTATTCATTATGTATTATTTGTTTTATTAGAGAAAGGTAAAATTATTATCAAAATATATACTACCTTTCATTTAACATATTGATTTTATTTTTCAATGAACTCGTGATGAACTACATTTAGTGGGAAGACCACCGACAATGACCTTTATTTTGTCATTGTGGGTTGTGAGTTTTGAGGTTGTACCAGTTAAAGGATAGCATGCAACCAAATCTTTAAAGAAGTTCTCAACACTTTCTATGGCCTCTTGGATTCCCGCTGTTTTTCTTTTATTTTTCAGTACATTCCATTATTGCTTCACACGCAAAAATCGCTATGCACGACATTTTCTGATAGCACATAGTTACCTACTTTCTCGTCCACGATTGCAGACCAGCACATGCAGCTCTTTTGTTTCTATATCTCCTTTATTGAATTCATGTCCCCACACCCAAGATTTTCTACACACTTTCTCCATATCTCTTCCCCGTTTGTCCTTTCTCTCTTTACTCTCTCGCTGTTCAATTTCATATCCCACCACCAAGAATTTCTCCACACTTCATATCTCAGCCCCGTTTTTCCTTTCTCTCTTGACTTTTTAAGAACTTTCTTTCATCTCATATTTCTGCTGATTTCCTTTTTCACGGAATTTGAGTAACATGTGATCATGAGAATCGCTATATACGAAATTTCTTCACACCGTTATTTTCTTTCGTGAGTCCCACACACAAGAATTTCTCCGCACTGTTTTTTTCTTTTTATTTTCTCACTTAAATACATCAGAAATTACTATTTGGAAAAGGCGTTAGCCAATGTGAAACATTTGATATATAACATTATACATAGTAGTTATGGTTATATATAATATAATTAGTAATTATCTTGAAGGTATAAAAAATGTTAGGTGAAAAGTTGAATACAATTTTTATCTTGATGTTTATAGTTTTTTTTTCACATATTTATAATTGGGAATAAATAAATATATATATATTTATTAAATAAAAGAACTAAGATGAGAGTTATAATAAATATATAATATAACAATTAAAATAAGAGTAAATATAAAACTTTAAATGCTAAAAATTATAGAAGCATTGTATATTGAGTATTTTTCAAAAAAATATTTCCCTTGCTGAGCGATGGTGATGTGCTTGATATATGTCAATGTTTATATGCTTTATGGGTATGCTTTCTTTAGTAGGCAACCACAGAGATGAAAAGTTGTACTAAAATCCTTTAATTGATCATTAGATTAAGATGTAATCTTGTGCTATTGCATCTCACATGTGGTTTTGTATTCCTCCTCCATAATAATACACAATTTGAGGTTAACCTTATTAGCTTGATTTAGCATGTCCTAATTTATTCTATAAATTTCTGTATCAAATTTCATTGATTGAATATATCTTCATTTATATCATAAACAAATTGTTTAAGCTTTAATTGCATTATTAACTTCATGAAGTTGTGAGCATTGGAAGCCTTGGTAACTCTTATAATCTCCAAATTGATTGTGTTTTATTTTTAATAGAGAATGTTTTATTGGATGCTTCTTATAAATGTGGTGCACCCTTACCTACCAAAGTTACATATATTTTCTCGGAGCCCTTAGATTGAACATAATGATCTCATTGTAATATATTTTCGTTAACCCTTCTAGTGGGTCGTAGAATCTTATCCTTTATGTTTATGTGGCTCTCTATGGTGAAGATGACAAACACAAGTTTTATAGCATTAGAGCCTTCATTTATGTTGTTTCTTAGACTTAACGCATCAACTATCATAGTTAAAAGAAACTTGATAAGGTTAGGACTAGTATCGATCACCGAAAAAACATGGTGGGGTTGAGAGTAGAATCATATGTGCTTCTCAAGGAGTGGCACACTTATTCAACAAAGCTAGAAAAGTTTAAATCAATAGTTGAAAAAGAGGACATGAATAAAACAATTTTGCTCAAAAAAGATTAGAATACCCAATGATAAGCAGGTTAAGCCTGAGAACTGAAGGACACTAGAAAAAACTTGACCAAGTTTATATCATCCATGTCAAGCAAATATTGAAACCATTTCGGGAGGGACCAAACTATTCAAAAAGGGAAACATAGAACCCACTTTCTTATCCTCTCCCCACAATAAAAGGTTTGCCAATGATAACAAGTCCTTGATAGATTCATTGTAAACCTCTAAATAAGATAGCTACACAACATGCTCCCCATTGTGAAACCACTATATAAGCTTTCCAAACAACTCCATTAGAAAAAAAACCATCACCCCTAGATTCTTACCAATTTCCAACATTTTATGTGTTTTTTAGATCCATTTCTTCCTTGAAAAGCACCCTCATTTTTTTAATACACTACACATTCTCACCCTAAAAAAAAAAAATTTCGATAAGTTTATGCTACTTTTTAAAATTCAAATATACCAACCATGATAAACTAAGTAAGTGTGAACCAACATAGATATTCATGTAGATGTCCTCTTACTTTGCAACATCATAAAAGACTATATCAAATGCATGATGCTAATGATGAAGCCCCTTCAACCTTAGTTAAAGGTATATGTTATCAACATGAATTCAATTGTGGGTCCTAGCATAAATTTATTTCTTGGATAGAGATCACACCTAACATAAACGATACATTATTCTTGTTATGCATCCCATAAAATAGGGGCCAACAAATCAATAATTTGTTTACCTTACATAAGAATAGTATTTAATTCTCTCTACTGATCTACAACACTAGAACATCTAGGCACGATTATGGGTCATTCTTCTATGTTAATGTGAGGGTTTGAAAAATAAAAGTGAGCCTACTAGGTTCATATTTTAAATTAAAGTTGTGAATTGCTTAAGTTGTTAGAATTGATGTGCCCATACACAGGAACGATATCTTTTACATTTTTTCCTTTAATCCAACAATAAGTCCCTCAAACTCTTTGTGGTTTTGAAATTGCTATATACATCTGATTTTCTACATTCTGTTTTTGGGTACACATTGACTGTCGTTTTGCATTGATAGTGAGCTTGTGACCAAGACGATCATAAATAGTTCTATCAGGGAACCTAGTTGGTTTAATGAACCATTGAGTAAGACTCTATTCATGGAAATTGTAAGAAGAAGCAATAAAACAAAAATATAGTGTCAATTCCATGGAGAGCAAGAAAATGATATGGATGGTTTAAAGTTGTTATCATTTTTAATAAATCTGAATCATTATGTGTAAATTAATCTTAGCCATACCATACGGTGTAGAGGAGAAAAACACCTTAAAAACTAATTATGAAACATAATTTATAATACTCTAAATTTAAAATTATATTTAATATTATTTTTCCATAATACAAATTTTAACAATGAAATTGTTAGAATAATGGAGAAATATCTCAATTATATTATTATTAGCACATTGTTATGACTCATCGAGAGTATGTCGATTTTAGATCCTATTTGTGAGGAATTTGTTCAAAATCTTCAACAACTTTGTATATATATATATATATATATATATATATATATATATATATATATATATATATATATATATATATATATATATATATATAAACAAATATTTCCTAGTTGGATGAATGCAAGTATGAGTGTAGGCAGCCTCCAGGTTGAGCCTTGTCTCACCTAAGAGTTGTATTCCCATCACTTTATCTTTCATTCTTGTTGTTTTAGTATCAGAGAAGGGGTGTTGCCATGGGGGCTTCACTCAATTAATCTATGACATATCATGTATGTTCATGGTATATTAAACAATACCCTTAATTTGACTACATATTGGAAAATACCTCTAAAAATCACATTATTTAACCCTCTACCAATACGAACCAAATACACCGTCCCAGTTTGGAAAACAGCTACTTCCACTAGATATTTTAGGTTCCATTTTTTAATTAACAGTTTTTATACCCCTTTATATTTTTTTAATAACTTTCAGGTCCATTTTTTATACCCGCCAATATAAAATCCCTTTACCCCCTATATATCCCCTAATATATTATGTCATTTTTTCCTCAATATATATCCCCCAATATGAATGCACATTGTATCTTATTTCTCCCCTAGTTAAGCCCCGATGGTTATTGCATGATTGAAAAAATGGGAAGTGTGGATGACCTGTGTGAAGAGGAGCCTTTAGTGTGGCTATTGAAGAAGAGAGCCTTTAGCCATCTTCACCTATGTCATTCTCCTATATGATTGGTTGAATGTGGAAAACACTATGGATTGAATATAGTATGTTAAAGGATGTCATGTATGCAAGCTTATCCAAAGGAAGTGTTGGGGACTTATGTGAAGAGGAGGCTATCATGTGGTTGTTTCTGAAGGAAGAGAGTCCCTAATGATCTCAGCCTATGTGAGCTGCTACATGTGGAAAACATTATGTGTTGAAGTCTGCATGTTGAAGGTTGACGTATTTTCTTCACCATTTACATAGGCTCTGCCCATCTCAAGTCCAAAAGGCTCTGCAATGTTGTGACAAAATAAACTGTAGATGACCACAATGGATCCAAATGAAAGCAACAAAGTTCCACACTTTACCGACTTACTAGGCCCAATGCACAACACTGACTTCCACGCAATGGGTTACAACTATAAACACTCCTCACAACTGCAAACACTCTTATGACTTCAACCCTCTGATCTCCACCGGCTATGAAACCATATCATAGATAACACTCAACACAATAACTTGACGATTTAATTCCCAGGCATTGTAATTTATACATAAAACAAGCTAGAGAATCCATAGAGATTTCACCGACTCTTATTTATTTTATATTTCCGACTATTAAATTCCCATCGACTGACACCGACAATCTACAATGTACTTGTCATGAATATTTCCAACAAAAAATTCAAAAAATGTTTACACTTGGAAAAAAAAATGAAATGGGCATGGGAATATCTCAATGTGTCTATATCCATCCTTGATTCATGATTCTTTCTTGGAAAACCATTATATCATCAAGGCTAATATTATTCCATGGCCTTCCCCCAAACACCGCCCTATCAATTTGAGATCTTGGAGCCCCCAAATTATGTCTTGATACCTTTTCATTACAATCCTCTATGAATATATCATCAATAAGTAATGGATGTTCTCACTCGATCCTAGAATCAATGGGTATTAGGATCACCTACCTGCATTTGGGAACACAAACTCAAGGTAGCCAAGAATGTGCTCATATACTCAGAAAAATAATCCTTTTAAGCCCATGAAAAAGAAATTACTAAGCTTTGTGAGGAAGTGGAGAACTTGTAGAAAATCCTAGATAATTCAAATATTACCACCTCTTTGTAGACAAAGGAAAAATATATATTATGCGCATACCATAAAGCTCTAAGAAATAAAGCAGCTCATTGGAGGCTAAAGTCAAGAATCTTATGGTTGGCGGAAGGAGATCGTAACACTGTCTATTTCATAAGAAAGTTTAGTCAATGGAAAAATAACATGTAGCAAATTAAATATTATCAGGGACATGAAGCTACCTTATTTGAAGAGATCAAGGAAGTTTCAGTCTCACTTTTCAAATTGTTTTCTAACAGGAGCCTCGATCTCCTTGGAGAAGGAAGAATCAATTCTTCAAAACATCCCTTCTTTATTCTTTGCGGAAGAAAATAAAGAACTTGATAAGGAAATATTTGAGGTGGAGGTTCTTGCAACAATTTATGGGTTGGAGACAAACAAGGCCCTAGGCATGACTGATTTCTCAATTACTTTTTGTCAGACATATTCGAACCTAATCAAGCTTGATTTTCTTCGTATAATAAGATATGTGCACAAATCTCACAGGATGGGAGGGGCTATCGATTGTATTATTCTTTCCCTCATTCCCAAATAATCTAACCCTTCTTCCTTCTCGCAATTTTTTTCTTATGAAATTCTTCTTACAAGATTTTATCCAAGGTCATTGCCAATAGAGTGAAATTTCTCTTACCAAAGCTCATTTCTAAATCACAAGGGGGATTCATGTCAGACTAAATAATTTGAGACAATATCATTCTTGGTCGAAATTCCATCCATTCCAACAAAGTTAGGGGTGAAAAGGGAATGGTTATTAAAATATATATGGAAAATTCCTTTGACAGGGTAAGCCACTCCTTCTTATTCAAGGTTATGGAAAATTTTGGCTTTAACTCGCCATTCATCATTTGGATTATTGTTTGCACTAATAGGCCATGGATATGCCATTTTTTCAATGATATATCCTCCTCTTTCTTTCATGCAGAGAGGGGTATTAGGCATGGGTATCCCCTCTCCCCTCTTCTCTATATCATCTTGGCTAAATCCTTGGGTAGAATGTTGTATTATGAAAGGGATGTGGGTAAACTTCCAAGAATCTAGATAGTCGAAGGTGTCAAATGAATAAATCACTCATAGTTCGTAGATAACACCATTTTGATGGGTGGTGCCTTCACAATCATGGCCTCTAGATTCAAATAAGTTATAGACTATTTATCTGGGTTTCTGGGGTCCTCATAAATTTGAATAAAAGCAAAGTATATGGTTGGAGTGTAAGTAAAAATATATCACTAAGAATCAGGTAAATTATGTCCTTTTGTTTTTAGGAAGAATAGAATTAATTTACATATTTGGGGATATCTACCAGTCTTCTTTCTCAGAGCAACAATACTTGGCAGAACATACTCTCCAAAATCAAGGACAACATGATGTGGTGGAGAGCATAGTGGCTAAATATAGCTAGATGAGTGGTTCAATTTCATATCTCCTTTTTATTGGATTTATGCCCCAAAACCAATAATTTCTCGACATTTCATATTGAATATTCATGATTCAATTTCATATCTCCTTTTATTGGATTCGTTTTCCATAACCGATAATTCCTCCACACTTTCTTCATATTTCAATCTTGGTTTTCCTTTCTCTCTTGACTTTATAAACACTTTCTTTCATCTCATATTTTTTTTTATTTCATTTTTCACGGAATTTCACTACATGTCATGATAGTTGATATACACGACCTTTTATGATATTGGAAGGCTATCGATTTTCCTGTCCATGATCCCTAACCATCAAAACTCTATTTTATATATCTCCTTTTATTCAATTCATGCCCCCCACCCAAGAATTTCTCCGCACCTCTTTCATATCACTACCATAAATTCACATGGGAGAATCAATATATAACACAACATTTTATGATAGTAGAAGGTTACCGACTTCCTTCTCCACCATCGACGATCATCACATTTACATTTTTCGCATCTCCTTTAATGAATTCATGCCACATATCTAATAATTTTTCCAGACCTTCTTCATATCTCTGCCCTTATTTCCCTTTCCTAGGCTTGACTTCCAATTTTTTTACTTCCAATTATTCAAATAAATAAGTCCTTTAACTTCAAGTTAGCCACATGTAGCACCATCACATCCTTTTAAATTTGGGATCCACCCCTCATTTGAAGTCATATGAGACATAACTATGGTTTTAGATTCGTTAATAAGCAAACACAAATGCCTTCAAGAACCTGATCACTCAGATTTTGATAAGGAAGTCCCCCAGAATGGATTTGACTCAAGAAAGCACAATTATTGTACCATATTCATCGACCCTTGACAACTCCTCAGGGTGGATATATATCCACAAGAAAAGGGGAAAAAAGGAACCTCAGAGGGAGCCATGATCATTCTCAGGTTCATCACCCAATATAGAAGTAGGGTATGGGTTAGATGGTATGACTAGGGAAGTAGTGAATGTATTTCTATGTATTATGTTTATCAACGACGGAAAAATTGATGTAGTTGATATTATAACATAAAACAAATCAATTTACAAAAAAAAAAATTTGATCTCACAAAATTTAATTATATTAAAATATTAGTTAAAAAATAAACTATGTATTAATTATACATTTTAACAAGCTGATCAGGCATAGAATAGATGGTGATGGGGTGTGTTAAGGCACTCCGTGATGTGAATATCACTTGTTCGAAAATCTACGGGAAAAAAAAAACCAGCCATTTTAAGGGCTAGTGTGGCCTAGGCGAGGTGTGATCTCTTGGTGATTTTGATGGCTTAGGTTCCCTTGGGTTGTGGTTTATCAAGCCAAAGGTTAAGCATGTATTCATCTCCCGAGTCACACCACTTAACAAAAAAAAATACATTTTAACAAATTTGAAACATTTTTAATTTATTTTTATAGTATATTTGTGTCTTTGTAAACCTATTGAAACTTATTATTTAGAAGTCAAATAATATTTAAACTAAAAACCTTTAATTACATGAGGATAATCTTGTTTATTATGGAATAAGTCTTCTAAAGTTTTAATTTAATTATCAATAATTATTAGGTGGTTGGTAGGTATTTAATATCCAAGAAATATTGTAGAATATTCTTAATAGTGGTTACAAATCTGTTGACATTTATTCCAAAATTAGTTATACCCTTTTTACTCATTTAATTAAAATGATTTATTAAAAAATATCATATGAACATGAATTATGGTTTTTTTGCGCATGTGGTATCAGTAAGCCATCGTATTACAACTAAGTTTCTTTACATGTCAAGAACGTCCATGATAAAGTGGAGGTGAATCTCCATAGTCAATAATATTGCTATATAATAATAATAATAATAATAATAATAATAATAATAAATTCCACGGGGTATTGGATAGACAGTGATCGGGTGCTCTGTTAAGGCACTCCTTGATGTGAAGTCATTGGTTCAGTTCCCGCGTGATTGGGGTGACATATTGGACATTATGAAGATGTAGCACCACCAATCTTACAAAATAATAATAATAATAATAATAAAGAAGAAATTATAATTTAGTTTGTCAATTGGGGTTACCTTGGGTGTTTCAATGGAATGGCTATTATCTCGACAAGTGTCATGATGACAAGATGAGCTATAATGCCTTGATAAATATTATTGTATTGGCTTTGAGACTTTTAAACTCTTAAATGATTATACTTGTGGCTTGGCCTTACACCAACAACCTCAATCTAGCACTAGGGCTAAGATGATGGTTGATTTCTTTCCTCAGAAAAAAAAAAGAAGTTATAATTTAATTAAATTTTATGATTTTTTGTGACAACTCCTTTAGTAAGCTCTCTTGTAATTATTATTAAAGACTCTAAAGCCATGTAAATAATGTGGAAATTTAATACAAAGACTAACTAAAGTGATGACACAAATTCAGAGCTTGAGTGAAGTTTCCAGGGGAATTTTGTGGGTTGATAACTCCTTAGGCTGGATAGATGTCCACAAGAAAAAAGGAAAGGCATGATCCTAGGAGGGATCCATGATAGAACTAATCTATGGGTTATGTAGTAAGACTAGGGAGGTAGTGAATGCATATGTATTGTGCTTATCTATGATGGGAAGATTGATGTAACTGATATTTTGAGGTAATACATATCAATTTAAAAAAATATATAAAATTTATCTCACTAAATTTAATTAGATTAATACTAATTAAAAGTTAAACTATTTATTAATTATACGTTTTAACAAGCCCACAAAGTGTAGAATATATGGTGATGGGGTTTATTGTTAAGGCACTCTGTGATGTGAAGGTCACCAGTTTGAAACTTTGTGGTAAAAAATCTAGCCATGTTAAAGGGTGGTGTGGCTCAGGCTAGGTAAATCCTTCTAGTGATTTTGACGTCTAAGATACCCTTGGATCGTGTTTTCTCATTTCAAAGGCTAAGAATGTAGTCATCTCAGGACTCACATCACTTAACAAAAAAAAAATTACATTTTAACAAATTTTGAAACATTATAAATTTAATTTTCTAACATATGTGTGTATTTGTAAACTTTATCGAAACTTATTATTTAGAAGACTGTATAATATTTAAACAAAAAACCTTTAATTATGAGGATAGGATTGTTTGTTCTTGAATAGGTCTTCTAAATTTAAGTAGATGGTAGGTACTTAATATCCAAGAAATATTCCATAATATTCTTAATAGTGGTTACAAATCCGTTGAAATTTATTTCAGAAGTAGTTATGCCCATTTTACTCATTTAATTAAATTGATAAATTTAAAAAATATCATATGAACATGGATTATGGTTTTTTTTGGCATGTGGTATTAGTAAGTCATGATATTGGTCCATGGTATTATAATTAAGTCTCTTTCTATGATAAAGTGGAGGTGAATCTCCATAGTCAAGAATGAATATATATATATATATATATATATATATATATATATATATATATATATATATATATATATATATATATATATATTAGTAAGGGTTATCTTGGACGGTTCAAGAGAATGGCTACTATCCCTGCAAGTAACATGATGAACTATAATACCTTGATAAATATTGTTGTATTGACTTCAAGCCTTGTAAACCCTTATATGATTGTACTTTTGGGTTGGTCTACTACCAACAACCTCAATCTAGCCCTAGGGCTAAGAGGATGGTTGATTTCTTTCCTAGGGAAAAAAAGGTTATAATTTAGTTAAATTTTATGATTTTTGGTGAGAACCCATGTATTAATCCCTCTTCTAATTAGTATTATAGATAGTAAATACATGTAAAAAATGTGGAAATGTAATACAAATACAAGCATATTCAAAGCTTGAGTGAATTTTCTAGAGAAAATGTTTAGGGAAATGACTAAACTAAAAGGTGCATTCAACAAATCACCTATTTGCCTATAGAAATTGAAGGCAAGTCTATATTGTAGATTTAAGAACATGGTATGGATACTTTTGCACTAGGATGAAATTTTCCTTTTCTTATGAAACTTGCTAGTGTGGTCATCATGCACAGGGGGAAGCGTAGGAGAAGAAAAGAAGGAAAGAGATGATGGTTAGTGCTCTCCACAAGTGGAGAAAGGTTAATCAAGGAGGTATTTTTGGAAGGGGAGCACACGCATAGACAATGAAAAAGAGGAGGCAAAGGGGATACCAAGAGAATAGTTGGAGAGAGAGATCAAGAATGAGACAAGAGAGCTAGAGAAAAGAATGCACACTAAGAGGTGTTGGTTGGAAGGAATGTTGGTATGCATGGCCGAAGGAAAAGGAACAATAGGTCGTAATATGATGGCTCCTATTCCATTTCAGAGACTAAAGGATTGCGAAAAATATGGATGGTAACGATGAGGTCACAAAATGAAACTTTCTCAATGGCTGATAGTAATAACATCTTTTCAGTAATGATGAGCTCACATAATGAAACTTTCTCAATCAGTGATAGTAATAACTTCTTATCACAACATGAAATTGGAATACATATGCGCTACTAAAAATATAAAAGATATTAGAGAAAAGTGATGACTATAGGGAAAAAAAAGACTAAAACAAAGTTTGGTATACCACAAACTAAAGTGTTCCCTTGCGACCTTTTGACAAAGTAAAATTTATATATGTATATAAAGATAAAAATTTAATTTAAATAATAATAAATATTAAAATACATATATTTTTTGGTTTTTTTAGTTTATCTACAAAAGGGTTTTGTGACATAGTTGGAATAGATCCCACACAAGCCAACTAGTCTGTAATATTCCTTTTTTTATATGGTCAAAATGGATGAAACCCACCCATGGTATTTACCCACGGTATATGCCCCTGGAATTTACCTTCATTCTTCTAGGGAAAATAATAAAATAAGGTTTCTAGAGAGTCCCTCAAGTCTATTTAAGGGGTAGGAGTTAGGAATTGGCATCATCCTAAACTTGTCTATCTATTTGTGTTTTTTTGGTAACTTAGCGTGGCTAGTTATAGCCTGATACCATGATGAAAACCCCATGGTGACATTTGTTGGTGGATCCATCTAGGGTTCACATTTCTGCTTCAGTATTTTTATTTTCTTATTCATTGAGCAGTTCTGTATGCCAAGGCAGGGGCTCCATTATTTGCTTGTATTTTTGGCATGTCTCATTTTCTAAATATTAATTGAAATAAGGGTTGCATTCTTCTAGATCCCTTCTATGTTCAGTGTTTTATTGAAAATATTTTTTTTACAACACCTCAATATGCCAAATATATTGTTTATTTCATCGTTTGGGATCTCAAGTGGTATCAGAACTCTACATCCTGCCATCTTGAGAATTATTATCAGTGGATCATATTTTTATTTACATTTCTTGATGTAAATTCATGGGGTTTCTTTTCACCCTAGTCAGCATTTTCCTATCTTCGGTGATACCAATTGTCACCCTAGATTGGTCGATTATTAATTTTATTTTATTCATAAGGGCAATTTGAGATTGGATATGGGATTGTCATACTAGATTTGTTGTGGCTAAGATTGAACTCATCACATTTATGAGGAGGACCGAGTAGTGATTGAGGTCATTGGTGGAAGGTAGATATTTGTTGTTTTATGAGCATGAATATTAAGGCCATAAGGAGGAAAAATATGATGCATGGAATATTCATCATGATTATGATGATGTAAAGGAAGAAGAAGGTAATAAACAAGAACAAATATAGGAGGAAGAATATAGTGATATGGACATCTCAAGCAACCACAACACACCAAGAGGAGGAGATGATTCCCCATAAAGTAGAAGAATAGATGAAAGTAGTGAAACACCAAGGAGGCCATCACACCAAAATTAGAAACCCATAAGGCATAAAGAATATTCCTTGATGACAAAAGTAAGGAATGTTATAAAACCTTTGAATTTTGAATAGGCTAATGAGAATAAAGAATGGAGAAATGCAATGAAAGAAGAGTATGAGTCTATAATGAAAAATGATACTTGGGAATTAACAAGATAACTTGAAAATAAAGTAACCATTGGATTCAAATGGTTGTTCAAAGCCAAATTCAATGTTGATGGAAGTGTAAATAAATATAAATCAAAATTGGTTGCTAAAGGTTACTCACAAAAAGAGGGAATTAATTATGATGACACCTTTACACCTATAGCTAAGTCAAATACAATTATATTCATGATTGTGTTACCTACTAAATATGAATGGAAATCTCATCATCTAGATGTTAAATCTATTTTTTTGAATGGGGAACTTAAAGAAGAAGTATGTCTTGTTCATCCATAAGGATTTTTTAAGAAGGGTCAATAACATCTTATGTGTAAACTAGAGAAACCCTTATATAGGTTGAAACATGGAAAAGGTTTTATAACATCATGATATGTGAAGATACACTCTTTCTTTCTTCAAAAAGGTTTTATGAAAATTAAAAATTACCGTAACTTGCATATCAAGACAAACAAAAATGAGCATGTTGATTTGAATTCCTAGTTTTTTGATGATGTCATTATAACTGGTAATGCATATGGGATGATTGATAAATTTAAAAGATAATTGTCACATGTTTTTGAAATGAAAGACCTTGGTGAATCAAATTATTTCTTTAGTCTTAAAATATGGAGAGGAGCTGGATAAGCATTGGTTACAAAAAGAAAATACACAAGAAAACTTCTCAAAAGGTTTAAAATGGATCAATTTAAGGCAATTTGAGTACCTTTACAATAGAATGTCTAACTCTACAATGATGATGGGACAACAAAGGTGGATGGTACTTTATATCGTCATTTGGTGGGAGGTATAAACTATCTCACTAAAACTAGGCCAAACGTAACATCTTTAGTCAATATCTTAAGTCAATTTATGGCCAAGACTCTTGAAAGTTTTTGGAGAGAAGCAAAGAAATCCTTCAATAACTGAAAGGGATTGTTAATTTTGGTATTAAATATACTAACGACTTTGATGTTGATTTGGCAGGTTATTATGATTTATATTGGACTAGAGATCATGATGATAGAATATCAACTTTAGGATATCCATTTAGTCTTGAATCTAGGATTATGGTATGGAGCAGTAAGAAAACAACCAACTGTTTCTTTTCCATCAACTGAAGTTGAATATAAAGTTTTGTGCAATGCTACTTGTAGAACAGTTTGGTTGAGGAAATTTCTTAAAGATGTGGGAGAAGCAAAAAACCCAATGATTATCAATTGTGATAATCAAAGCTCCATCAAATAGCTAACAATCCTATGTACCCTGCAAGATCAAAACATATTGAGACTTATTATCAATTTGTTAGGGAAAAATGCAATTTAAGGAAATTGATTTAATTCATTGTAATATCATTGAAAATGTGGTTAACATCTTCACAAAGCCTTTTGGAAATACAAAGTATGAATTATTTAGAATGTTTGGTGTGGTAGAAAACACATTTTTCCATTTAAGGGGAGTGTTAGAATAACCAATAATTTTATAGTATATTTTTATTAGCACTTTATTATGTCTCTTTTTGAGATTATGTATATTTTAGATCTTATTTATGAGGAGGTTGTTCAAACTCCTCAACCACTTTGTAATCCTATATATGTAAGTGTTTTCTGGCTGGATGAATGCAAGTGAGAGTGTAGGCAACATCGAAGTCGAACCTTGCCTCACCTGAGAGCGACATCTCTCATCTTCCCATCACTTTGTCTTCCATTCTTGTTGTTTGAACCTTCATTAATAGAATACATAACTAGTAAATCATTTTTCTTATTCAATATATTATATTTTTATTTTATTTTCATTTAAATTATGATTTATACCATACCATGATTTTTATTGTCAAAAAAAGGAAGCGATTAACTCTCTCATTTTTTTTAAATTAAAAACAAGATCACACACACACACACACACGTAAACATATATATATATATATATATATATATATATATATATATATATATATATATTACTTTTATTTATTTTATTAATTATCTTGTTTTTAATTAATATATATCCTTTTTAATAACTACAAAAATTACAATATATATTTTGTATTTTTTTTTTAATTTTTAATTAAGAATGAATTAATACGATGTATCAAAATAATATTAATTAAATTAAAAAAATTATGAACAATAACCATTAACATCCATTAATACCAATATCGTTTATCAAACCTTAAGAATGTAACAAATTAATCTAGATTCTTTAACATTTTATTTCTATGCTAAAAAGGAAGCGAGATAAACATTTCGAGATCACCATAGTTATCTTGAGTTATCAAGTCAACAAGGTTGGTAGTACGAAAAATATTTCAAAAATTACAATGGATGTAGTCGATGTGAATTAAAGATTGAAAATCCAAGAAAGTTTTTTTCATCTTCAACCATTTTAGTATCACATAGGTGACAACTCTTTAATCCCATGCCATTTTTTGAATTGACCAATGTCGAGTTTCACTTTTAAGCTCATGAGGATTACTTATTATCTTAGCAATGTTAATGTTATTACTGACACTAGTCAATATAGATAGATAATTTCGGTTTTCAAGATTGGGGTTGATCACCCCCTTATAATATTTTAATTTTCTTTTTCCCTCTAACTATTTATTGCCCCACTACTTATCTTAAATTTGGAATTAATAATATTTATAATATTATCCTTATTCTTCAAGATGATCTCCTCGCTTATCCCTCAATGGTCTAACCAATACCAGACATCCTTATGCCATCCTTGTTTGAGCTGAAGGTGTGGGTTTACTGAAGAGGCTATTGACCTGCCACACTTAAGAGACCTAGAGAGAGAGATTCATTTCATTTGGTCTCATTACCTCCCGTTCTTAGTTAGAGTTAGAAGAAATTTTAGGAACCACCTAGACATCCATGTTGAATAACGTATTCTTATACATGAGATACCTTATCATAGCCATGATTTCAATGGGGGAAATGCTAGCTTGAATCAAGAATATAGGGTAGGGAGTGTTTCCTTTAATCTTGAGGTTGTAGGTTTTAATTTTTTTTTGGATCTCCTCAATCTTCCTCGACAAATATTTAGATATACTCCAACACTCACATCCACATAAAATAACAACGATGACGAGAGTCTCAAAGAGGACTTTTTTTTAATTACAAATCCAAAGATATGTTGACTCACTATTGTTTTCAAGTCCATAGTAAAGTTTACATAATCCATTTATCCTTTTCTCAATGCTATAATTCCAACTGAGTTGATGATGGATGTTGATTCCTGGATATTTGTATACAGGGAATTTCTCCAAGTATTTATTTTCATAAATGAAATTATCATAGGTGATATTTTTGGATTTAATTATCATGAATTTAGTCTTGTAGGCATTGACAATCATATTGGAGCAGAAATCTTAGAGGATTCTTAGTTTCTTGTTGAGATCATCATCAATCCTTTCCAAAAGAGAAATATTTTCATCATAAAGGAGAATATTTATGACCATACTAGTAAGTGTGGGGCCATCACACCATGTATCTTCTAAACACTCTTCTAGTTTATCAATGTATATGCCAAAAATGGTAGGGGATAAGGGACACTATCGCTTGACTCTGATATTGCATTTAATTTGTTCTAAGCAACCCTCGATGGTCCTAAGTTTCACAATAACATACTCATATATCTAGCCACAACCACTTTAAACTCGAGAGGAACCAATATCTCTTCTAGCCTCTTCCATAACTTTTCCCTAGGAATAGTGTTAAAAACTTTTCTAAAGGTAACAAAACAATAGAAGAGATCAATTTATTATTATGGAATTACTCTGCAATGATCCTAAGGGTAATAATATGGTCCATAGTTGAGTGATGTTTCCTAAAAATAAATTTCCCTTTAGCCCTTTACCATGGATTTCAAGCCAAAGACTAATCTTCTTTTTCAAAATAAGTTCATAAAAGTTGGATAAAATGTGGTAATCATAATGGTCCTATAATTAGAGGGATTTTTTTTATCCTCGCTTTTAAAGATAAGGGACAAAAAGGATTTGTGTCCAAGGCTTAGGGAACCCTTCCTTAATTGCTAAATTGAAGAGCTTATGTATGTGAGGGATGAGGACATACCCTCCCATTTTAAAAATTTCCACTTGGTAGCTTTCAATATCCTTAGCTTTCCCATTATCAAGTTGCTTAACCCCAAACTTGATGTCTTCTAAAGAAAATATATCCTTCTCTATAGGAGTGTTCAAAATGGTTCTCATGACATCACCAAATTCATAAATATTTTTAAGGTAGATATCCTAGTTCTTTAAAAGAATCAAATTATTTTCTTTCGTTTTAATTTTTTTACCAAAACTTTCTAGGATCAACATTAGAATGGTGAAGTAGATGCTCTTGCTTCCTATTTATATAATATCTTTTATTTATTTTAATAAGAGCTTTGAGAATATTTATTTTATCAAGTTTTACAATTTCATTAGGAGCCCCCCAAATCACCTCCATAGAAATTATACAATTATTGTCATACCAAGGGTTGGTAGTTCTTTTATTCAATTTATAAGAAACCTCGGTAGCAAACTTGCTAATGGTAGTGGAAAGAGTTGTAGTAAAATTGTAATCAAGGTGTTAAATGTTATAATCATAAGTTAATAGGTGTAAATCCCTACTTAAATCCCCATTGTAGTTTTGTCAAAAAGTACGTGCCTATGACTCACATCTTTGTTGCACGCATGTCAATGTTTAGGATTAAAGTCAAAGGTTTATGATCACAATTGGGTTCATGGCCATTTACAAAGTCAAAATTTACAATATGGTTGAAAAAAGAGATAAGATATCACATAATCCATGACACTACTGCCAAGCCCATGAACACAAGTCATTTAGTTTGACCACTTGTTAATGGAATTACAAATATATATTGGGAACTACATATTGATACTAAATAAATTATCGATTAAGTCTTAGAATTTCTTTCAAATCTACTAGCTAAACCAAGGTTCACATCTAGCTAAAGAAGATCTAAGAATAACTTGATTAGTAGCCATTTAAACATTGAAGTGTCCTTAAAAAAAACACTATGAATATCTTATTCTCAAAATTCATATTTAATTATATTTTTCATAAACAATTTTTTATTAATAATTTTCATTACCCTTTTTTTTTTTTTTTAAATAATCATATTAATTTACTGAATATCATGACTCTAGGCAGAGGGCATATGGCAATAAAAAGTAGTACCACTCACTTAATTTTCCACTTCGAATTTACATATCATTGTACTTAAGAGAACATAATTGAATCCACTTACCATTCCAATAAAACAAAGTTAATTGAATTAATTGAAGCAAAACAATTAATTGAAGCAGATAGAAACAAAGGTTGACCGTCATGTCCATAAATAACATGTTTATGAACAATAGATTGAAATTCATTTGAAAGCTACCTTTGATTTTGGTTTATACTTGTGCCTTGTTGCTCCCATAACTATTTCTGTTATTGTGCAATGACAGACCTGCAACCATCCACTCATCCCACGGTTTATAGTTCGGTTCCCTCCATGTCTAGCGCCTCTGCTAGAACTTCTATTTTTTACGACATATTCATCAATCACATGGGCCTTGATGTCAAAAACACCGTCGCTAGCCATATTTATCATCACCTTCTTTCGCATGGATTGCAACCTTCCCTCGATAGGGAGGAACTACAAGCAGGAGATTACTTAACCCCTCAGGTTGAAGGCGCCATCAAAACCGCTTGTGTCCATATCACTATTTTGTCTCCCATATACACGGTATCGAAGTGGTGCCTGGATGAGCTTTTCCTTATATTGAAGTCTGGGGTGACTATTATTCCAGTCTTTTATAATGTGATGCCTTCGGAGCTTCGATCAAAAGGACGGTATACTGAAGCCCTAAATAGTCATGAATAGAAAGGAAGATACAACACCCAGACAATTGGGAATTGGAGAAAAGCCCTTTCCGACGTCTCCTACTTAATTGGTTTCGAGCTCGATGCCTTTAACAGGTTGGAACTCAAACTCTTTGTTATCAATATACTAACTCTCTTTTATGGTATTTGTTCTTTATTGCCATGTACTTACTATTTTTCTTGTCTTACTGTGACGATCTAGTGATCAGGGGAAGCTATGTGAAAGCGTCGTCGAATGTGTGCTGAAAAAGCGCAGTACTAAAATAGCATTACATGTGGCCACATATCCCACTGGTCTACAAGAAAAGGTGGAAGAGTTTGAAAATATAGTGTCATTGCAGCAGCAGACTGGGAAGGCTCAAGTCTTGGGGATTGTGGGCTTAGGAGGAGTTGGGAAGACAACACTAGCCAAAGAATTCTTCAATAGGAAGAGTTTCGAGTTTAGGAAATCCTACTTCTTATTTGATATTAGGGAGATTGCAGGTATAAATTCTCTAAATTTCTTGCAGAGCAAACTGCTCAAGGGTTTGAATGTGGATCATTTGCAGTTAGATACCGTTAACAAAGGCTTAGAAAATTTCAGAATGCATCTGTCATTTTCTAGCGCTCTAATAGTTTTAGATGAGGTAGATGATGTTGCTCAGCTAGATGCGTTTTTGCCATTAAAGGATGTCCTTCATCCCGATAGCTTAATTTTGATAACATCTAGGAACAAGCATGTCCTCACAAGCTCAGGCATTGCTGAGATGTCAATCTCTAAGTTAACTTGCCTCAATGCACAACACTCCCATCAACTTTTCTACTCACATGCCTTCTACCAGCCCTATCCACCGCTAGGATTCCACTCTCTTGTAGATGATTTTACAAGTGCTTGTAATGGATTGCCTCTATCTTTAAAGGTGTTTGGGGCGCTTCTTTGCGGAAATAATAACAAATCTTACTGGGAATACCAATTGTTCAAACTTAGACAAATAAGGCTTCCAAACGAAATTCTTAAATGTCTTCAAATTAGTTATGATGCATTGAATGGAGAGGAACGACAAATATTCTTAGACATTGCTTGTTAATTCATTGGAGAGGACAGAGATAAGTCAATAAGAATATGGGAAGCCTCAGGTTGCAAGGGCTCGGAGGGGCTTCTAAATTTGCAAAACAAGTGCCTTGTTAATGTGGATAGGGACAATAAAATAGAAATGCATGACCACGTTAGGAATTTGGGATGCCATATTGCAAATTAGGAAATGCCTCGTCGACTTTGGCGACCAGTCAGCGAATTTTAGGCTTTGTCGCAGCAATTACGTGTAAGTGCCTAAATCCTTCAAACCTTCATAACCATATCATCGATTTTCATGTTTTCTTTACTCAATAACATCAAAATGAGAAGCTTGGTTGCTATGTTTTATTTGTTTTATGTTTGTTTCTAAATTTTGAACAGGGAATAACCTGGGTGCGAGGGATCAAGACGTTTGGTGATGTCCTTGTTTGCTCTTAGGGAAGCACGATTCATGGCATCATTACTAGGTTCAAAAGTTGGAGCATCGACGTGCTGAGGAAGTTCCAAATTGGCGAAACTAAATATGAGTTTCGATGAATCTTATTGAGTATGGTTAAGTCACAAAATTTGATATGGCTAAGCTCGAATCACTGTCCTGACTCTTACCTTCCTTCGTGGATCCCAGTAAAGAAATTAGGGGTTTTAGATGTGAAGGGAAACAAATTTTTGTGGTAAGGAAAATCTTAGGTCAAAGCTAAGACTGGTCCCGTGTGTATTCTTTTCGTTTTCAATTTTTCCTGTTCTATGTAACGTAGGTTATTGATGTTGTTGTACCTGCAGGTCATAGGAGTCTATAACACATTTGAAGGATTTTATAGATCTAGAATTTATGATATCTTATCTTTCTTTCTTATAGTGGAAAGATAAAAAATTGCGTTACAGGTACCTCTGGAGTTGCGGGAGTTAAATATTTATGCTCCATTTTTAAAGTTTCCCAAGTCCATTTGGCAACTGAAGCATATCGAAAGGATTACGGTGGATTGTCCTGGAATTGGTCATCTACAAGCATTTCCATGGGAATTTTGTGATCTGCACTCGCTCAAATACCTACAGCTAAGGCACCAATATTGTATGGAGCAGCTCCCTTCTTCTTTTGGGCACTTAACAAATCTACAACACCTCGATCTGTCAGACTCGATCACTTTGCAAAGGCTTCCAAATAGCTTCGGCAATTTAATTCAGCTTAAATATATGAATTTGCGAAATTGCATCAATTTTACCATGTCGCAGGAAAAATTTGCCAATATCAGCACGCTGGAGTATTTGGATATTTCAAAATGCCAGATCATCAAAGAATTTCCTTTTCAAGTGGCACAACAATGATGGATGGAAGAGATCCATTTGTTTCGTATGTTGCATCTGAAAGAATTGCCCCAGGATATTGGAAACCTAAAGAATTTGGAACTCCTACATGTAGGGAGCCCTTTGTTAGAATGGCTACCATGTTCCCTTGGTCAGTTAACCAGTTTGTGGCAACTTTGTCTAGAAAGTTGTGAAAAAATGGAATGTTTTCCCGATTCCTTGGGGATGTCAACTCAATTGTCAACTATGACGATGCGGGCATGTGGAATCCATAGCCTTCCACAAGAAGTCCTGAAGATGGAAAATATGGTAAAGTTAAGTCTACTGTGGTGTCCATTACGCAAGTTTCCATGGCAAGCACTGGTTGAAGGAGACAGAGAGACTCTATCAGATTTGACAGGGCCAGGAAGAATGAGCCAATTGGATCTTTCCATTTACAGTTATCAACATCAACAATGCATGTACCGACTGGAATATTTAGAAATACTCTAGACATAAATATCTAAGATATTGTTTTCCCAAGGAGTTTGCCCCAACCTCAAACATCTAGACATCCAAGACTGCAATAACCTGGTGAAGGTTGGAGGATTGCCACATACATTAATGACATTGAAATTTCTTGACTGTGAAAAAAATGTTGAAATATTAATTTCAACTGCAACAGTGCAGAGGAGGACGAAGGATTAAATATTGTTTTTATGTTTGCTTACACACCATCACAAATTTAAAAACTTGCCAAGTTTATTTTTCTTGGAAGGTCGTAGCCAATTTTTCTACAGTTGCATTGAAGGATTCGTGGTTCACACACCACGCAGCCCAGTTTAAATTCTGCCGTGATGTTTTTATAAAACACGCCATCCCTGCATTTAATCAACACACCAACCTACATTTAAAACTCTACAGAAACCACCGTTTTTTTTTTTTTTCGTGCGTTAAATTTTTGAATGGGCCAAGTCAAGGCAGTAGCCAATCAGATTTCATCGCATAGAAATGAGGCTTACATTATGAAGCCCATTTGGTACGCGATAAATCCATGAAATAGAGTTTAAGTTTTGGTTTGAATTCCGAGGGTCCCACCTCCAGCAAATCACAAGCCGATCGCGCAGAAATGGAGCCTGCTAACGTAGGGGAAAATTGTTACACGATAAATATTACATTGGAGTTTAATCTCTAGCTTGAAGTCCACGACAAATGTTTTGGACTTTGATTTAAATTTTATTGTTTTCTTTTAAAACAAATGTGGCGTTGTATTTTTCTGACAAGCCTTTTGATTTAAAGCACGAATACTATTTTAATATAGATATGTATATTACAAACTTATTAAGTTTAATATATATATATATATATATATATATATATATATATATATGTCAGGTTGTTTTATTTTATTTTATTTTAAAGTTTTGTTATGTAAAGTTTTAAAAGGCCCGAAAGCCAAAAACAAAAAAAGGGCAGTATGTAATTTCTTTTTACTGTGTATTTTTTTTAAAACAAAAAAAACACAGAGTGTGTTAGAGTATATGCCCGAAGGTAGAAAGTAAAAAATATCGAGCAGTGACTGTGTGTAAATTTTCCCAAAGGCAAAAACAGAGTGTGTGAGGAAAAACAGAGAATGTGTGACTATGTATTAAAAAGACAAAGAACAAATTTGTAAGCATTGTGTGTGCAATTTTTAAGTGACAGAGAAAGATTGATTTACATTGTGTGTGCAGCAATTTAATGAAATAGTTTCTTGTGTGCCATCTCTGTCCAGCGAGTTTTTTTTAATCTCTGTGTTGAGAAGAGGAATTATTTTTATTCCCTTGTATATGTTTTGGAATACTCAGAAATTCCAACATGGTATAAGAGCTAGTCCAGGCTCTTTGAAGGATAGTCAAAGAAGCTGAAGGAAGGATTTGTTGTAACAGTTCTCCAGCAGTGTGAAGGCTCAACAAAAGTCCAAGTTATTTCTCAAAAACAGAGTTTTGAGTTTGTTTAAAATAAGCAATCCAGTGAAGTCTTTTTGAATACAGAGTTTGTCTCAAGCAGAGAGACAGTTTATTTGAAAAATCACAGTCAATTTTTTTAGCATAGTACAGAGTGCTAGGAATGGCAGGAGCCAGCACAAGCACGATCATTGGAAATACTCAACTTCCACAGTTTAATGGTAAGAACTATGACTATTGGGAAATCACCATGAGAGCCATGTTTGCCTCTCAAGACTTATGGGAGCTTGTTGAAGATGGTTTTGAAGAACTAGCAGATGAAAATGCTTTTAATGCCTTAACACATGCAGAGAAGGATTTTTTGAAGAGCAATAGGAAGAAGGACTCAAAATCCATCTTCTATCTCTATAAAGTAGTGCATGAGAGTGTGTTCCAAGGATAGCAACAGCTAAGAGGTCCAAGGATGCATGGGATACCCTCCAGATTTCCTATCAAGGTATGGAGAAGGTGAAGACAGCAAAGATAAAATTACTAAGGAGAGACTTTGAAACTCTCTGTATGAAAGAGTCTGATAACATAGACTCATTCTTCACACATGTGATTGGGTTGGTTACCTAGATAAGGTATCATGGAGAGACACTTGAAGAAAGAAGGATAGTGGAGAAAGTATTGAGGAGTTTACTCTCAAAGTTTGATGTGATAGTCACAACCATTGAAGAGACAAAAGATCTCTCAAATTTTTCAGTTGATGAACATCATGCATCACTGATGACACATGAAAAAAGATTGGGTAGAAATGCAAACTCATATTTGGAGCATGCCTTCAAGACCCAAATGTTCTTTGGAAGAGGAAGAGGTCAAGGCAGAGGAAACTACAGAGGAAAAGGAAGAGGTAGAAGCCAAAACAAAGGAGGAAGAAACAACCCTGCAAGTGGAAGGGGTAACAATCAAAATCAGAACCAAGGTCAAGGCAGCAGCCAACAAAGTAGACAAAATCAAGCACATGGATAAAGGTATCATAAATCCCAAGTCCAATGTCATTATTGTAAGAACTATGGCCATTATGCCAATGAATGTAGGAAGAAACAGAGTGACATAGGTAGTAGACCCAGTGCTAATTTTACTAAAGAAAATATCAGCCAAGATAAGTTGTTTTTAGCATGTAATATGGCTAAGGAAAGGAATCAAGATATATGGTTTCTAGATTCAGGATGTAGTAACCATATGACTGGAAACATTGTCATGTTTTCCATGTTAGATGAAAATGTAAAGTCTCAAGTTACATTGGGGACAAACAGTAAGGTCTCTGTCACGGGAAAAGGCAGAGTAAGTGTTTTGACAAAGAAGAAAAGAAAATAAGAGCATATCTGATGTATATTATGTACCAGGTATGAAATGTAATTTTTTAAGCATTGGACAGCTCATTCAAAACGGGTACAATGTTTTCTTTGAAGATGATGTATGTACCATCATGGATAAACCACCAAGAAAGCAATGCATTGCACAAGTGAAGATGGCAAGGAACAGAATGTTCCCTCTCAAGATGAGAGCAGATTTGAAGAAAAGAGAAGAAAAAGTAGCAGTGACACAAGAGACATTCCAAAGAGAAGCAAAGGATGAAAATTGGTTATGGCATTTGAGATTTGGACATCTCAACTTTTGATGACTGAATTTGTTGCATAGGAAAGGAATGGTAAAGGAATTACCATTGATTGAGAAGCCAGACAGCCTTTGTGAAGGCTACATCTTGGGCAAACAACACAGAGAACGTTTTCCATCAGGAAAGAGCATAAGGGCAAATGAACCCTTAGAAATTGTCCATTCAGATTTGTGTGGGCCAATGCAAACACCATCACTAGCAAGCAGCCATCATATGCTGACTTTTATTGATGATTTCACAAGGAAAACTTGGGTTTATTTCTTGAAATATAAAAGTGAAGTGTTTGAGAAATTCTGCCACTTTAAGGCGCTTGTTGAGAACCAAAGTGGGAAGCACATAAAAGTTTTAAGAATTGATAGAGGAGGTGAGTATATCTCCAAATAATTTTTGCATTTTTGCAGAGAAAATGACATACACAAGCAATTTACAGCAAGGTACACACTGCAACAAAATGGAGTTGCTGAAAGGAAAAATAGAACAATCATAGACATGGTAAGAAGTATGTTGAAGGAAAAACATTTGCCAAATGAGTATTGGGCTGAAGCTGTACATTGTGCAGCATACATATTGAATAGATCCCCAACCAAATTTTTAATGAACAAAGTTCCAAAAGAAGCATGGAGTGGCATAAAACAAGGTGTCACCCACATGAGAGTTTTTGGTTGTGTGGCTTATGCACACATTCCAGATTAGCTAAGGAAGAAGTTGGATAGTAAGGGGGAGAAGTGCATATTTATTGGATACAGTGAAGAATCCAAGGCATATAGATTGTATAACCCATCCAGCAAGAAATTTGTTGTAAGCAGAGATGTTCAGTTCATTGAAGAATAAGCTTGGGATGGAAGCATTGAGAAAACAGTCAATGTGAAGAGTTGTTTGTCTCATGATGATGATGAGGATGAGATGGCTAAAATACATCCCTCATTAGCAGCACCACCTCCACCAACACAAGGACAACAAGGGACACCACAAGCAGGAATGAGGACACCCTTGAGAAGTAATGATAGTGCTTCTTCAAACATACCATAAGGAGCAGATTTGAGTGCTTCTACAAGCACAAGTACACCAAATGAAAGAGGAACCAGATTCAGAAATTTGAATGATATTTATGAGCAATAGGCAGCAAATGAAGGTATGAACTCTTTATTTGAATTGTATTTTCATGTAGATAATCCTATTCATTTTGAAGAAGCTATAAAAGATAAGAAATGGATAGATGTTATGTGTTATAGCCCAAATCTACCTCAGGCTGAAGGGAGGCAGAACTCGAGGTAACATCACACCACGCTCAGCCTCGTAGCTAGCCCTACGAGGACAGGAGAGGGCTCTCTCCGGGTCAACTCAGTAAAAGATGTCCAATAAGGCCTGAGATGACCTATAATGAATACTGATTTTAGGCTAGTAAATAAATAGGAAAGAGATATTTTGATGAAAGACTGAGTTTGCAGGGCTGTGTGGGACAAAGAACAACATGAGTGGAGAAATTAAATCAAAGACACAGATTATCTCATGAGGCAAGATAGGCAAGAGGTTTATAGCATTCAAATTGAAATTATATGGAGTGGAAAGACTGCTGAGAGGCTGAAAAGGGCATATATAATGAATCCTTTTCAGACAAAAGAAGATACACAGAAACATGAACACTTTCCCAAGGCAGAGCAATAAACATGGATTCTACCTTTCCTACTTAAAAGCATTCAACTGGAGATGATTATGAATGAACTATAAAACATAACAAGACACACATGAAACAAAAAGATGAAGCATATGCTAAACTCATGCCACATGAATCTCATAAACCAGAGTTGCAACCTTTCATTAATTCTCTGTCAAAGCTGTACAATGAAGTGTTGAGTGTTTCTCCCACATGTTTCCTAGAACTCTGACTCTTTACAAATGATTTACAATAATAAATAATCCCACAGGTGAGAAGACAGATCGATGAAAATAGGGAGCTATTACAACTGAAATTATAAAAATAGAGAAAGAGTCATCCATCCGTTCTAAAAACAGAACAACGTTACAGTTTTCCACTTGCAAATTTCTGATGACCAATGAAAAGGAAAAATCTATAGCAGAGACCCTTTGAATTGCAACTGAAGTCAAAAATAGGTACTCGAGTCTTATTTCTCTGCTGTGGTAGGTATTCTTCGTTTAATTTGGGTTTGACTATCTATTCGCTTCCATTTATCATTTGAAAAAACCATTTTTAATAAAAATAGCTTTTAAACTAAAATTTCGCCTTTAATAAAGGGAAGACTGTATGATTAATGAACGATCCCAGTTGCAATTTTGTTCCTTGCACATATTTGCCCGTTTCAAGAAATTGGACAGTGTTTCATCCTCATCGGAGTCATAAGGTGAGACATTCTCTACGGAGTACCTTTCATCATTGCCTTCCCATAGATAAACATACTTCTGAAAACCAGGAGACTTCGCCCCAAGAAATCCACATAGACATCGAACTTTGGCACGACCATACCACTCAAAATCATATGATAACTCTGTTCTACACGGGATGTCTGGCTCTGCAAAAAATTCCAACCCGACCTTCTCCGAGCACTGTTCATTTCCGAGTTTCACAATCTGGTTCACAAGAATGGTTAATGAATCGAGAAATGCTATCCTTTCTAATGGCATCAATTAATTCCGATTTATTAAGAGATATGATAAATCATTTTTCAACCTGTCAAATGTTGTTTCCTAACAATTGCAAAATTTCATAAACCTGATCGGAGCATAGGAGACAAAAACATATCTGACATGCTCAGTTTTGAATGTCCATCCAATTAGAAACTTGCTTGGAGCGGAAGAAATGAAATTGTTTTGATTTTATTTGAAGGTGTGATGAATTTTGGTTTCTGAGGCTCTGTGCACCGCACGCACTCCCAGTGCGCTGCGCCTAGTGAGTGCACCGCGCCAGTGTATTTCTACACTGCAGAGGAGCGCCCAGTGCGCCGCGCTTAGAATTTTAAACACAGTTTGTCTTCCAAACAACTGATTTCGTCTTTCCACATTTTGCTTGGCTTTCACGCTTGTCTCCTGACTTTAATGACTTTGATTTTGTGATTTGGCAAACCAAGTTGTAGAATTTTGGCACTTTGACATTTGAATGCAAACTCTGTTTTTCTTGATTTCGCTTTGACTCTTTGTGCTGATGATGTCCGTTCTGTTTGTGCTTTTGCAGGGATAGGAGCTGCTAAAGCTGAAACAGGGCTGCCATTGAAGAGCTGTAGAACATGAAAAACTTTGACCAATTACATATTTGAAAACAAATTTAATGATTTTTTCTTCAAAACAGAGATTTGAAGAAGAATCACTCTTGAGCATTATTTGATGATGAAATTTTGTAATGGAAACTGATTTGGAACCTCTCATGCAGACTAAGTCGACAAAACCCTAGACCTAAAAACTCTAACAGACTCTTTGTTGACCAAATACCATCCATGACTATGAATGACTGAAACATTGACTTCGATGAATTTTGATGAACTTTAATGATCAATCATAAGCCATCAAATACATGACATGAGAAAAATAAACAACAAGGCCCTTCCATCAGATAATGACATGTCCCTAGCGAAATGCAACTGAGTGAATCGAGCGAGACACATAAAAATGAAATGCAAAAAGAGTTTTTGATCTCTAACGGAGGACTGACCAGACCGACTCTAACATTGGCTCCAATGGGGATGGTAGCTCCCTGGAGGTGCCAAGAATAGCAGATCTTTGGGAGAGCAGACAGTGCGTTTCGTCCATTGGGCTATGGAGTCCATTATTTTGACAAACAACTCAAGACCTTTGACTAATTTATTGACTGAAAATTTGACTCAAACTAGCTTAACTGACTCACAAATGACTCATGACTGACTTAATTAAAACAAGAACTTACAAAGCTTATTGAAAGGCAACAGTCCATCAAGATTTCAAATCATGATGAAAACCACCTGCATACAAATGAAATATGTACAATCATGTGTAATGAGCTTTCCAATGTAACCAATCAAGCAGATGCCTTCCTGACTGATTCTCCCGATCAGATCTCCTGGTCAACAATAAATACTGGTAACTGGGCATAAAAAAACATAGTTGACCATGATCTCCTTCATCACTGAATACTGCAATAATCACCTTCACTGCTGACTGCAACGGATTTGCCAGTGGATCCTGAAAAACATGAAGATTTACCTCCTGCTGAAGAAACAAGGTGTCCTTTTCTTTTGATTCTGATCTTCCTTCATAATGTACTTCAGTAAAAGTATGTCCCTGGTCCTCAAAAAATTCTGAACAAGTAGATGAGTAGATCGCCTCTTCAAAGAACATCTCAAAACATGAAACATATGAAGAAGACTCTGAAAAAGAATCCTGAATGGTCTGATCTTCTGTAGTCTGAATATATTGTAGGTCATCTTCATATGATATGACAACCAGATTCTCATTACATTCATCAATCAAGAGAAAAGAAACTTCAAATGATTCTTGAAACCCAACACTATCATTTCTATCATCTACCATAAATTCATCAAGAGAAAATTTTTCACTTACTTGAACAAAGATCTCATCTTGTTGTTCATGAACTGCCTGGATTACCTCTTTATGAAGGCTTTGTTCTGATGAAATGAGAACATTTGGATCCATAACTCTGTCTTCTTCATTCCAGATGATCTCGACAGCAGAGTTCAGCACAAGGTATTCTTGATCATCATGGTCTGCATCTAGATCTGAAATATCTGACTTGACATTATCACATCCTGAAATTGAAACTTGATTTCCCTGCATGCTGTCTTCTTCTGTGGGCAGATCTGAAACGAAACTTTCTCTTTCATCATTTTCAGCCATATGGAAATCTTCAACCTGCTGATCTTGATAAGTATCCTCTAGGTTCTCTTCATGTTGCTGAAATGGATTCTCGTACAGAGCCTCCATGATTTCTCCGTCCATCAATTCATTATCTCCATAAAAATTCTCAAGATCTTCAATGAAACTATGAACATGGCTACAACAGTTCTGAACTAAAGTCAAGGATGGATAAGATTCTGTATACTTTTCAAAGAACATGGTATGAAAATCCTTAAGACAATAAATAGAAGCAGGTGGCATACTTTCATACCAAGATCGGGCTTCATCTTCCAGAGTAGCCATAAACATTTTCATCAAACAGTCTTCAGGAAAGTCGATATTTAATTTATGCACATGAATGTGAAATTTCACCAGATGAAGAGCAGCGTCATTACCTTCCACATTTCTGAACATAGGAAAATTCTGAAACCAATCCACCTTGGGCATTTTATTTGGAAAACCTGGGATGTGATCTCGGCTCATGGGAGTGTATCTTCTGGCAACTCGGTCCATCTTGAAAATCTTAAAGCTACTGATCTACCTGCAGTGAAGTCACCATGAAGCATTGATCTCTGGATGTTTCAGTGAATGAAGTCGCCACGTGAATGATTTCAGCCTTGCGGTGTCTGATAGTTGTCCACCATCAACGATCAGATCTGAACTTGATACATGTACTAGGGCAAGACAATCTACAAGTCAGGTGTCACGTTTCACAAGCTAGACCATTTCTTCCCCAGTATGGTCGCCACTATGTTATAGCCCAAATATACCTCAGGCTGAAGGGAGGCAGAACTCGAGGTAACATCACACCATGCTCAACCTCGTAGCTAGCCCTACAAGGATAGGAGAGGGCTCTCTCCGGGTCAACTCAGTAAAAGATGTCCAATAAGGCTTGAGATGACCTATAATGAATACTGATTTTAGGCTAGTAAATAAATAGGAAAGAGATATTTTGATGAAAGACTGAGTTTGCAGGGCTGTGTGGGACAAAGAACAGCATGAGCGGAGAAATTAAATCAAAGACATAGATTATCTCATGAGGCAAGATAGGCAAGAGGTTTAGCATTCAAATTGAAATTATATGGAGTGGAAAGACTGCTGAGAGGCTGAAAAGGGCATATATAATGAATCATTTTCAGATAGAAGAAGATACACAGAAACATGAACACTTTCCCAAGGAAGAGCAATAAACATGGATTCTACCTTTCCTACTTAAAAGCATTCAACTGGAGATGATTATGAATGAACTGTAAAACATAACAAGATACATATGAAATAGAAAGATGAAACATATGCTAAACTCACGCCACATGAATCTCATAAACCAGAGCTGCAACCTTTCATTAATTCTCTGTCAAAGCTGTACAGTGAAGTGTGAGTGTTTCTCCCACACGTTTCCCAGAACTCTGACTCTTTACAAATGATTTACAATAATAAATAATCCCATTGGTGAGAAGACATATCGATGAAAATAGGGAGCTATTACAACTGGAATTATAAAAATAGAGAAAGAGTCATCCATCCGTTTTAAAAATAGAACAACGTTACAGTTTTCCACTTTGCAAATTTCTGATGACCAATGAAAAGGCAAAAGATATAGCGGAGACCCTTTGAATTGCAACTGAAGTCAAAAATAGGTACTCGAGTCTTATTTCTCTGCTGTGGTAGGTATTATTCGTTTAATTTGGGTTTGACTGTCTATTCGCTTCCATTTACCGTTTGAAAAAACCATTTTTAATAAAAATAGCTTTTAAACTAAAATTCCACCTTTAATAAAGGGAAGACTGTATGATTAATGAACAATCCCAGCTGCAATTTTGTTCCTTGCGCATCTTTGCCTGTTTCAGGAAATTGGACAGTGTTTCATCCTCATCGGAGTCATAATGTGAGACATTCTCTACAGAGTACCTTTCATCATTGTCTTCCCATAGATAAACATAATTCTGAAAACCAGGAGACTTCGCCCCAAGAAATCCACATAGACATCGAACTTTGGCACCACCATACCACTCAAAATCATATGATAACTTTGTTCTACACGGGATGTCTGGCTCTGCAAAAAATTCCAACCCGACCTTCTCCGAGCATTGTTCATTTCTGAGTTTCACAATCTGGTTCACAAGAATGGTTAATGAATCGAGCAATGCTATCCTTTCTAATGGCATCAATTAATTCTGATTTATTAAGAGATATGATAAATCATTTTTCAACCTGTCAAACGTTGTTTCCTAACAATTGCAAAATTTCATAAACCTGCTCGGAGCATAGGAGACAAAAACATATCTGACACACTCAGTTTTGAATGTCCATCCAATTAGAAACTTGCTTGGAGCGGAAGAAATGAAATTGTTTTGATTTTATTTGAAGGTGTGATGAATTTTGGTTTCTGAGGCTCTATGCGCCACGCGCACTCCCAGTGCGCCACGCCAGTGTATTTCTACACTGCGGAGGAGCGCCCAGTGCGCCGCGCGCGCCATGTGTGCCACGCCTTCCTCCTGTGCGCTGCGCTTATGATTTTAAACATAGTTTGTCTTCCAAACAACTGATTTCATCTTTCCACATTTTGCTTGGCTTTCACGCTTGTCTCCTGGCTTCAATGACTTTGATTTTGTGATTTGGAAAACCAAGTTGTAGAATTTTGGCACTTTGACATTTGAATGCAAACTCTATTTTGCTTGATTTCTCTTTGACTCTTTGTGCTGATGATGTACGTTCTGTTTGTTCTTTTGCAGGGATAGGAGATGCTAAAGCCGAAACAGGGCTGCCATTGAAGAGCTGTAGAACTTGAAAAACTTTGACCAATTACATATTTGAAAAAAAATTTAATGATTTCTTCTTCAAAACAAAGTTTTGAAGAAGAATCACTCTTGAGCATTATTTGATGATAAAATTTTGTAATGGAAATTGATTTGGAACCTCTCATGCAGACTAAGTCGACAAAACCCTAGACCTAAAAACTCTAACAGACTCTTTGTTGACAAAGACCATCCATGACTATGAATGACTGAAACATTGACTTCGATGAATTTTGATGAACTTTAATGATCAATCATAAGCCAGCAGATACATGACATGAGAAAAATAAACAACAAGTCCCTTCCATTAGATAATGACATGTCCCTAGCGAAATGCAACTGAGTGAATCGAGTGAGACACATAAAAATGAAATGCAAAAAGATTTTTTGATCTCTGACAGAGGACTGACCAGACCGACTCTAACACAATGGATGAAGAAATGAGTGCAATAGAGAAGAATAAAACATGGGAATTGGTTGATCTCCCAAAAGGTAAAGAAGTCATTGGAGTGAAATGGGTCTACAAGACCAAAAGCAATGTTGAAGGTAAGATTGAAAGGCACAAGACCAGACTTGTTGTCAAAGGCTATAATCAGCAACATGGAAGAGATTATGAGGAAACTTTTGCACCAGTTGCAAGAATGGAAACAGTGAGAGCAGTGTTGTCCATAGCAACACAACACAAGTGGAAGGTTCACCAAATAAATGTGAAATCAGCATTCCTAAATGGAGTATTGATGGAAGAGGTTTATGTTTAACAACCTCTGGGCTATGAGAAAAAGGGCCAAGAGCACAAAGTTTGCAGATTGAAGAAAGCTCTTTATGGGCTGAAACAAGCACCAAGAGCATGGTATAGTAGGATAGATTCCTATTTATTGGAAAATGGGTTTGAAAAATGTGAAGGAGAACTCACATTATACATCAAGGAGAAAGATGGTAAGATGTTGATTGTTGTTTTATATGTTTATGATGTGATCTTGACAAGTAATGATGATTACCTCATTGAAAATTTTAAATCAGTCATGAAAGATGAATTTGAGATGACTAATATGGGATTGCTGAAATACTTCTTAAGAATAGAAGTAGAACAAAATGAAAATAAAATTTTTATCTCTCAAGATAAATATGTAAATGAAGTTTTGGAAAGATTTAACATGCAGGATTACAAGGCATAAATTACTCCCACAGTGATGGGATTGAAACTCAGTAAGGAGGACATCAGTAATGATTTTGATCCTAGCTTGTACAAGAACATAGTTGGCAGCCTTATGTATTTGATTGCAACTAGGCCTGATATTATGCATGTTGTGAGTTTAATTTCCAAATTTATGGAAAGGCCAAAGGTGGCACATTGGCAAGCAGCAAAAAGAATTCTAAGGTATGTGAAAAGAACAAAGAGGTATGGAATTTTATATACTACCTCAGAAAATTCTGAATTGATTGGATATACTGACATTGATTGGGCTGGAAGTATAGATGAATGGAAAAGCACCTCTGGTTATATTTTTCATATGGGTTCAGAAGCCATTTCATGAGCTTCTAAGAAACAACCAATTTGGCTTTATCTACAGTATAAGCAGAGTATGTGGCAGCTACAGTAGCAGCATGTCAAGTAGTTTGGATGAGGAGAATGTTGAGAAGTTTATGTCAAGACCAGGTAAAGGGCACAGTAATTTATTGTGACAATAGCTTAGCTATAGCATTGTCAAAGAATTCAGTATTTCACAAGAGAATGAAACACATAGATGCCAAGTTTCACTACATCAGGGAGCTATTGAACAATGGCGAAATTGTTCTGAGACATTGCAAAACAGAGGAGCAATTGCAGAGATTTTGACGAAACCATTGGGGCAAAAGAGTTTTGATTATTTAACGAAATGCATGGGTATGACAGAAAACCCAGCAGTTTAATTTAAGGGGGAGTGTTGAAATATTAATTTCAACTGCAACAGTGCAGAGCAGGACGAAGGATTAAATATTGTTTTTTCTGTTTGCTTACACACCATCACAAATTTAAAAACTCTGCAAGTTTATTTTTCTTGGAAGGTCGTAGCCAATTTTTCTTCTGTTGCATTGAAGGATTCGTGGTTCACACACCACACAACCTAGTTTAAATTCCGCCATGCCGTTTTTATAAAACACGCCATCCCTGCATTTAATCAACACACCAACCTGCATTTAAAACTCTGCAGAAACCACAGTTTTTTTTTTTGTCGCGCGTTAAATTTTTGAATGGGCCAAGTCAAGGCAACAACTAATCAAATTTCATCGCGTAGAAATGAGGCTTATGTCATGAAGCCCATTTGGTACGTGATAAATCCATGAAATAGAGTTTAAGTTTTGGTTTGAATTCCAGGGGTCCCACCTCCAGCCAATCACAGGCCAATCGTGCAGAAATGGAGCCTGCTAACATAGAGGCAAATTGTTACACGATAAATCTTACATTGGAGTTTAATCTCCAGCGTGAAGTCTGCGACAAATGTTTTGGACTTTGGCTTAAATTTTAATGTTTTCTTTTAAAACAAATCGCGTTGTATTTTTCTCACAAGCCTTTTGACGTAAAGCACGAATACTATTTTAATATAGATATGTACATTAAGTTTATAATATATATATATATATATATATATATATATATATATGTCAAGTTGTTTTATTTTATTTTATTTTTTAAGTTTTGTTATGTAAAGTTTTAAAAGGCCCGAAAGCCAAAAACAAAAAAAGGGCAGTATGTAATTTTTTTTTATTGTGTATTTTTTTTAAAACAAAAGAAACACAGAGTGTGTTAGAGTATATGCCCGAAGGCAGAAAGTAAAAAATATAGAGCAGTGACTGTGTAAATGTGCCCGAAGGCAAAAACAGAGTGTGTGAGGAAAAACAGAGAATGTGTGACTCTGTATTAAAAAGACAAAGAACAAATTTGTAAACACTGTGTGTGCAATTTGTAAGCGACAGAGAGAGATTGATTTACACTGTGTGTGCAACAGTTGAAGAATTTTTGTAAATGCCAGAACAACAGTTCTGTGGCATATTTTGTAATAGATTTTTAAGTTTAATGAAATAGTTTCTTGTGTGCCATCTCTGTCTAGAAATAGTTTCTTATTCCCTTGTATGTGAGGTGAATTCTTGTCATGCGCTAGAAGAGCTGCCAGGTGTTGAAAACATGATATCCTTGGAAAAACTTAGTACCATTCAATGCTACAAACTACGGTGGTCTATGGAAGCACAACAACAGCTTAAATCACGATCACAAGATAAGTAGCTTGTGTTATGTAGTTAATAGATTTCAATTGTGAATGTGGTATTCTGATTGTGATATTGTGGTGATTGAATTTTATACTAATTTACCATTTCTTTAATCGACTTCCTGGCCTCTCAATATAAGTGGTTAAACAATATTGATTTTTTTTTTTAATAAAAATAAAGTTATTTTTTTTCATTAATAAAAAATGGTACATAATCATTTTTTTTCTCCTGCGTTCTTCTTATTTCTTCTATTTTATTGATAATCTACTCTAATTTCAAAAACTAGAAGAAATATCTCAAAAAAAAAATACTATTTTCCAGTCCAAAGTTCTATCAGCGACTTACAAAGGTACCTTCCTGTTATTGAAGTCATATATAACGTTACCAAAAAATAAATAAGAAATAAAAGCTGAAGTCATATATGACGTTACCAAAAAAGAAATAAGAAATAAAAGTTGAAAGCTTGATAGAATCCGTGCTCTTTCAATTCATTAGGCTGTTCTGATAATATGTAGGAAATAAAATCTTACCCGTCACCATTCTAATATTTTTTTGGAGAGAAGATTGGCCAACTGATTCTGTTCCCTGTAATAGACCAGAAAGAGGTGGACAATAGTCTCCAATATAAACCACAATAACATATAAATCACAATAAGATGATGGGTATAAGATGACCGGTTAAATTAAAGATGATAATAATATATTGAATCTTTCAATTTAAACTTATAAATTATAACTATTAACTTAACTTGTAAACTATAATCATTAAAATTTTAATTAAAGAAATATTTCGTAGGAAGATGTTTACCATCTTAACATAAATACAGATTTAAAGTACCATGTAGGATGAGGTATTTTATAAGGCTTATCAATAAACTAGTCTTAAGACGATCCTCTGCCATGATCCGAGATAAATGTGCACAAAGGCATGCTTGGGATGAAGAATTTTAAAAAAATCGGCCAATTCTGTGAGAGAAATGATGAAGCCAGGTTTAAATATGTATTATATTCTTAAAAAATTAATGAAAGTTTTGTTTTCACTTTGGACAATTATTCGTGGACACATTGTTTAATGAATACATAAAACCCTACAACCATTACATCTTCTTTACATATTCTAGGACCACTGTAATCCTTTACTATATTAAATATCTATAAAGTATATATCGTATTTCTAAAGTATATATCACGGGTATCTCTAAGGATATATTTCAAGGTGGAGTAGATCTATGAAACATAATTTACTAAGTTTAAATATTGAAATATGATCTATTGAGTTTGGCTATTGAATATTGAAATATAATATATTGAGTTTGGCTATTGAATATTGAAATATAATCCATTAAGTTTAGTATTGAAATGTTATATATTGAAACATTTAGGTATTGAAATGTTATATTAAAATATGATACATTTTGCACATGTATCTATTGTATATTTAAATGATGTTTTTATATTTTTTTGAACTTCATATAATTTTATAGAAAATTATAATATTGATTGTAGTTTGATTTAGTTTTTACTTACTTAGTAATTGTTTCAACATTTATTTTGACATTTTTTATAAATATGAATCATTATATATATTTGAAGTGCTTAATTATAATTATTATCTTTATAGATTTTAAATCAGATTCTTCTGCAGATCTTGTCAATTTGGATAAACTAGACAGATCTAGTAAAATGACTTCATATTTTCTATTAGAATATAATGAATATATATATAATAACACACAAGACTAAAAAAACTAAATTACATTTCTACATTAAAAAAGACACTTAAGACTAGCTTCTTAGTGTTTGAATATAGGATACATAATCGAATAGGAAATATAATGATGATATTGAAAATAAAGTTCAAATAATGTGCATTAGACTTTAAGAAATGGAAAAAAAAATACAAGAATGAAGAAGACATTTAAGAAGGGGAAGTTAGTCCCAAGGCTTAGCTCAAGTGGTCTAGAGCTAGACGTGAAGTTCTTTGATATTGTTGCTAGTTGTTGTTAATCATAGGTTCAACTCTCTTTGATTCCCTTGGGGCAAGGCCCCATAATCAAAGTCAATAGTTTACCTAGTTTACCATCCATGAAATGTGGGGAAGTACTCTTAAGTTTCCCATGCTTTCATTCCAAGTATAAAAATTCAGGTAAAAAAGAGGAAGTTGAGATCATGGAAAACTTGAAGATGCTAACTAAAATCAAAGAGATAGCATATGCATTAAATATTAATTTACCTTCAAACAAACTTGAAGGTAAGTTGGATATCAAACCTATAAAAAATAAAAAAATAAAATAATAAAATTGGAACATGAACACAATAAAAGAAGCTCATCATTTTAGATTAAATGAAGAAGGAAAAGAAAACACTTTACAACTAATCGATATTAAATCACAAAAAAAAAAAATTCAAATGGAAATGACATGCCTTATAAAGTAGAAAAGTTGGGTAAGCTTATTAAAAATAAAAATTAGGCTTATATTCTATTATGACAAACTCTATCAAAAACAAATATGGTGTACTAAATAAAATAATAAAATGTCTATTTGTAGAGGATCAATGATATTTATGACTGAATATCCCATTTTTGTAGACCATATTGAACTAAGGAAAGAAGTCCACAAGGTAAAAATTTCCAAGAGAGAAAGGAAATAAGAATTACTTATAAATAAACAATAAATATTAACGATCACACGACCAATACCTTAAAAAAAATAGAAATTTTGTGAACTTAAACCCTCTCTAAAAACTATAGCACAACATTGAAAATAAATTTCAAATAATGGAATAAACTATAAGAGATGGAAAACAAATACAAGAATGAAGAAGGTAGTAAAGAAGGGGAGGTTGAGATCTTGGAAAACTTGAAGATGAAAACTAAAATCAAAGATATAGCATATGAATTAAATAATAATTTAGCTTCAAACAAACTTGAAGGTAAGATATTTATCAAAACGATAAAAAAATTACAAAGCAAAAAGAATTGGAACATGAAAAAAATAAAAGAGGTTTAAGATTGATCATTTTAGATTAAAGGAAAAAGGAAAAGAAGACACTTTACAACTATTGCAAATAGAAATGGTATGTCTTAAAAAAGTAGAAAAGTTGGGTAAGATTATTAAGAATAAGAATTAGGCTTATTATAATTAAAACAAACTCTATTGAAAAGAAATATGATATACTAAATAAAATGTTTGTTTCTAAAGTTCCAATATTATTTATGAATGAGGATGTCACTCTTATAGACCATGTTGAACTAAGGAAGGAATTCCACAAGGTTAAAAATGCCAAGAGAGAAAGGAAATGAGAAGTACTTATGAATAAATAAATAAATATTAAGGATCATGACGAGTATCTTAATAAAAATTACAAAACTTAGACCCTATATTAAAACTATAAGAGATTTACATAGAGGAAGCGTCCTATGTCAATGATGCAGGAACATCTTACCCCAAGTCAAAATGTACTTTGACTAAACTAGAGGTCATTCATTTACTAAGGGAGTTGGTTCCCCAAGTGTGGAATTATTTAATTTATTGTATTTTCTATGCTTATTAGATAATTGTACATAAATTATTTAATGTGAGGAATTGATATAATCAAATATATTTTAAAAAGAGATATCTCAAGAGTAATGAGAGAGTTAGAGAGATTTTAGAATTAGTTGGATTTATGAGAGGATTTGTGGATATAGAGATCTAGAGATAGGGAGTTTTTGAAGAATTTGTGGATCTGAACTAATTCTAGCTCAAAATTCCCTTTTGTATATATTTTGTAATCCAAAATGCATGTATGGGGGATGAGAAAGAGTGTGTGTACAAATAGCAGAGAGGCATTGAGGGTCGAGAGAGACCATAAGGATAAAAAGGGACAAGTCATTGTATTTAAGGCCAAAGGCCTTTGTTTATTTTTAATTAAATATATACAATTGAGGACACTCTATTTCAAGTGTATCAAAGGAATGAATCTCTATTCATTAATGAATGTTGAGAATTATCTGTATATTCATGTATTGTAGGTGAACTGGTAAATCTCAGGAGTGTCTTGTGCATCCATAGACGGTGTTTACAAGATCCTAAGAACTGTGCTACACGCGCAAAAAGCCGAAATTTTTGTGGAAGGATCAGAACAGTGCTACGTGCACAATTTTTTGGGAATAAGGGTATGTGCATGGAGGAGTTTTAAACAGAGGAGTCAAACACAGGGCTGAGAGGAGCCAATACTTAGCGTAATCAGAATTTATAACGAGTCTGTCAAATGACGCAAATGGAGAAAAATTGTAGAGGATGCCGGGAGACAGAATTGAAAGTACCAGGCCACGTTATCTCAGAGACAATAACCCGAAAGAACTATTCGGGACCCAAAGTCTAAGTGACCGGGATGAATCAACTGAGAGCACTAGGATAAAACCCTTGATAGAATGACAGACAGAGAAGGGAGATTCGACCGACTAGGCGTCAGGCGGACATGGCAAGTCAATTGGAATGTGATAAGGAGCCAAGCCTTCGAGTGCCTGACTCTATGCAAGTCCTAGATCTACACGATCCTTCATATATATATTACAAGTGGAAGAGTGGATAGTGGTAAGTGGAACCTACCTAGGAACTTACACCAGAAGACATTGTTAAGTTGCCTTTTAATAAAAGTTAGGCTATGAGGAGTGGGCCTATGTGGTGAGGAAGACCCCACCTGGGAGGCATACCTTGGCGGCTCTATGTGAGCATTCATATAAGTTCAAAGCACAGAGGAGTGGTAAGAGGGTCCCTCCGGTGGGCTTACCCTGGCATACTTTCAAACCTCATGTTGGGCTAATGAGAGTGGGATATAACTTAAATCCGGATGTGGAAAGGAGAAGTGCACAAGAGCAATGTCGGGCTGATGTGGTATGGTGGACCCGCCTGAGGGTTGGAATACCGGATGGTTTTCATAGATTAAGTATTTTTGCAATTCATGTTGAGTCAGATCAGGTGGATCCCACTCGGTCGATGCCTAACTCATCCATATAAAGATGGAGCACCAAGGCTATGCATCGGGCTGAAAAGGTCACGACAAATTAGATTCAACGCTTGGTCATAATGCTTGATTCTAGGGGTGAAGAAATAATAAGGAGCTTGGATCTAGGGGCTATCAAAAGGGCTTTGATCGTGAAGGGAAGCTAAGTTATGCTCAAGAAAAAAGACTTCAAGGGATTAAGTGCTAGAGTATTGTGCTATTTTAGGATGATATCATGGAGGAAATTCCAAAAGTGAAGCAGGGATGCTAATGTTCTATGCTAAAGAAGAAAGGGAACGCCACCCTTTTGAACTCCTCCCATTTTGATTCAATTTTATAAAAGGATTTATAACTTGAGGGCCAGAAGAAGCGCCATTTTGGAGAGAAGATTAGCCCTAGTGGGTTCTAAGCGAACTTGCGCTCAGATACGAGGCTGAGTTTTCATCATGTGGTATCAGAGCATCAATTTTGATGCATGATCAGGAGTTTTGTATAATTAAGAAGAACCAACATAGGCTTAAACTTCTAAAAGGGCAAGTGGTATTCTAAGTTTTAGAAGTAGAAGCAGATCTAGTTGAGGTAAAAGTTGTGTTTTTCAATTTAAATCAATAATTGAGAATGAAGTGTTTTGAAGGTAAGGAGGATGAATACTTGTGAAGAAGTAGAGCATAATTGGCCTGAGAGGTAGAGAAACCTTTTTTGAGAATAGAGAAGCAAGGAGAGAAAATCCAGAGAATTGATTGAAATTTTTTATTGAAAAATATCCTGGCATAGGTATAAAAATTTTATGAGTTTGTTTGCAAGAAGTAGATTGAGGAAGGGTAGCAACCATATAACAAGCATAATTTTTGGAAGGAGAATTGTGACGTAACCCAAAAACATATGAATTGTTGAAGAAGGAGAGTGGACAAGAGAGTTCTTAGAGGGGAAGTGAGCAAGAAAATTGCAACACCCAGACAGCTAGGAAAGACAAGGAGTAGGTGTGCTCAAAGAAAGAGAAAGAGAAGTTTCTATTGCAGAGATGCAGATAGAAGGGTGATTTCCAACAAGCAACAGTTGGGGAGAAGTTGTCCAGGAAGGAATTTCCACGAGTGTGGGTAAAATTGTCAAAAAAAGTTCAAAAAAGGGGGACCAGAACTACTGAAAGGCTGAGCTCAGGAGGAAGCTTAATGAAGTATTGATAGTAGGTGCAATACTTGGTACAAGAGGGAGAGAGGAGGTTCGTTGCAACTCACAATAAGTGGACAAAGAGTGTTCAGAGAAAGAGGAAAGCATGGCTACTAATGGATATGATAAGCATTCAAAAAATAAGAATCACAATCATTCAAAGAGGAATGCCAAAGCAGATGGCATAAGGAGGATTAGTGATGAAGAGTTTGAGAGGGAGATGATTGATTTGAAGGAAGAATTAAATCATTTGAGACAACTATTATGATACTGAGTATATGGTTGGATGATGATGAAGAAGAAGGTAATATGGCCTTCACTGTATATGAAGTTGAAACAGGGAATGTGGCATTGTGTGCTAGGATGAAGGAAGAACATATAACAATTGAGTATGGGATGGAAGTTTTTTGTGAACCAGAGCAAGGATAAATACTTAGAAAAAGTGAAGATGAGGAAAATGCTGAGAAGAAACCTTTTGACTATCAACATATGATGACAAAGACATCAATTGAAACTAGAGAGTCTTTTGTTTTTACTGATAATTGGTATGTGAATGCAAGAAGTTTTGAAGATGATGTGTAGGAAATTGTTCTTGTTCATTGCAAGAAAGAAAAACAACAATCAACCATTGTTGGAGAGAGATAAGGGAAGTCATAATTTTCTTATAAAGTTAATCAAGATGGAGATTGTGTGCAATGGGTGAATGTAATCATGAAAGAAGACCTTGAGATAGAGGGATTTTTATTTTTGGATGAGATGCCTAATATGGAGACATTCACTTTTTGCAATGAAAGTAATGAGGATGGTAAATATTTGAAGGAAGGAGTTGTTGCAGTGGAGAGGGACCTGATGGATAGTCTCATGTTTACAAAAATGTATAAGGAGAAGACATTTGAGGAATCCATAGAGACCTTAAAATGTCTTGTTTTTAAAACTAATATGTGTTTTTTGTTTGTAGAAGATGAGAAATGCAAGGATAGAAAGGATTATGAATCTATCAATTTTGACGAATAAATATCATTAAAAGGATATGTATATATAGTAAATCAAATTTTCGTAGAGGATGAGGAAAATCATCAAATGATATGTTGTCTTGGAGTTTTTTTAGTTAGAAAAGTACAAGGAATTTTGGAGGAGGCTATGCAGAATTACCAAGGAGTAAGCATGAAACTCGTAAAAGAGGAAGAGATTGTAGAAGAATGGAGAAAAACTATGGAGGAAACCTTACATGAAGGTATGCGATGTTTGTGGAAAATTTATCATTTTAACAAAATGTAGGATATGGAGTTGTTCGAGCAGGAAGATAACTTGAAGTTACAGCTCAAAAGCATGCAACATAGGACATATATTTTTATTAATTAGAAAGATAAGGAGTTGGAAGTGAAAACAACCCCATGAATTCCTTGTGAAAGTCAAAAAAAGTTAATAAATAATACCAATGATAGCAGGATGCAGAAAGAGAGCAAACAAATTTCTCAAAGCATATACCAACCAGTGGACAAGTTGCGCATATAGATTGGAGAATTGTGGATGCTAATGAGGAAGACATGCAGAAAAGATGCAGTGGACAAAGGAATATAAAAAATGGAAAAGTGTTGCTAACCGAAGAACTTTGCATCATAAAAATAAGTGGGAATATGAAACATAAAGTTTGGAAACGAGGGAGAAATAAAGAGGCAACAGTGGGACAAGAACAACATGACACAGTAGTTGACTTAATACAAGCCAAAGTTTGGGATCCAAGAGGATTACATCAACTTATGAAAGCACATCTTTAGGAGACCATGAATGATTTAAAACTTAGGAGTATGATGCAAGAGAATCTTGCTATGGAAGTCAAAATGTACTTTGACTAGGCTAGGGGTATTCCATTTACCAAGGGAGTTGGTTCCCTAAGTGTGGAATTATTTAATTTATTGTATTTTATATGGTTATTAGATAAATGGACATAAATGATTTAATGTGAGGAATTGTTATATCTCTTCTAAAAAGAGAGATCTCGAGATTAATGAGAGAGTTATAGATATTTTATAATTAGTTGGATTCATGAGAGTATTTTGTGGATATAAAGATCTAGAAATATGGATTTTTTGAAGAATTTGTGGACCTAAACTAATTCTAGTTCAGAATTCCATTTTTTATATATTTTATAAGCCAAAATGCATCTATGTGGGAATAGGAAAGAGTGTGTGTATAGAGAGCAGAGAGGCTTTGACGACCGATTGAGGAAATAAGGCCAGAGAGGGCCAAGTCATTGTATTTCAGGAAAAAAGGCCCTCTTTCATTTTTAATTAAATATATAAAACCGAGGACACTCTATTTCGAGTATATCCAGGGAATGAATCTCTATTTAATGAATGAATGTCTAGCATTATATATATATATATATATATATATATATATATATATATATATATATATATTCATGTATTGCAGGTGAAATTCTAAAGCTTGGGAGGGGCTTGCGCATCCATACACATTGTTTGAAGGATCAAAAGTACTGTGTTATGCACACGGTATAACTGAAATGGCTATGGAAGGATAGGGATAGTGCTACGCACACAATTTAGTGGAAGTAATGTTATGCACACATAGGAGTCAAACACATAGCCTAGAGGATACAATAATTAGTGTAATTGGCATTGATAACAAGTATTTTAAGTAACAGAGGCGGAGAAAAACAATAGGCAGTGCCACGAGACAAAATTGAAAGTACTGGGCCACGTCATCCCCAAGAAAATATCCAGGAAGAAATATTTGGGACCCCAAGTCTACGCAACCGGGATCCGTCAACTAACAGGGTTGGGATATGACACTTAATAGAAGGGGAGACAAAGAAGGGAGCAACAACCAACTAGGAGTTGGCTAGACCTGGCAAGAAAAGTGGAATGCGATAAGGCGCTAAGCCATCCAGAGTCGTATTCTATGCGAGTCTTGGATCTACACAAGCCTTCGTATATATATTACAATCGGAAGAATGGACAATAGTAAGTGGGCCCTGCCCAAGGACTTATACCCGGTAGCATTTTATGTAGCCTTTTAAGAAGTGAAGTAGGGCCGCAAAGGTTCTTTGCTAAAGAATAAATGGCACTACACCCTTTTAAACTCCTCCCACTGTGATTAAATTTTCTAAAGGGGTTTATATCCCTAGGGCTAGAAGAATTTCCATTTTAGACAGAAGACTGGTCCTAGTGGGTTCTAAGTGAACCTGCACTCAAATACAAAGTCGGGTTTGCATCAATCAAGTCCAAATTTTAGTGAATTTGATAATATATTTCTTGTTGAAACTTGGGAACATGAAGAATTTATTGTCCACAACATAAACAGTTTTGTCTTTTGGTAAATTTGAAATAAATACCCTCTCATAGAGGTCTTGTATTATATATTTCTACATAATACACACCCTTAATATTTATATTAATCTTCTTAAAAAATAATTTTTCATCTAGGACGTAAGGGTGGATATTCCATATTAATACTAAAAAATTTCTTTTAACAATGCATTATTTTGCACCTATAAATTTTAACTTATATTAAAAGAAAATTAGATATAATTTGTCCTTACAATGGATTAGAAGATGATATTTCTAATATAAGAAATGAAGATAATAATATTTTGCTAGGGGGCTTTATTTCTTGAGAAAAACAAGTAATCAAGCTATAATCTTAACCAACATCTCCAATAATATATCTCTCTAGGTTGATGAGGACCTTAATCTAGCTTTCATGTAACATATACAATTTGAAGATTTAGGTGAATGTTTTAGTGAATAATTTACCAAGATTTGTAGTTATGAGGACCTCATAATTTTAAATGATTCAGGGAAGTGGCATAAATTCATCATAATGACTTGTTTCATGTGCTTAACAAGAATGTGGTAAACCATGTTATATTGGAGATCCCCTTACATAACTACAACACCCCACCCCACATCTACCTACTTTTACAAGTTGTCTAGGGTAAACATGAGCTGAGAGTTACTATGACATGACCCAACATCCAAGTTCCAGTTATGGAAGTGGCGTCTACTAACCAGAAACTTACTAATACCTCTTAGGGACATCTGATCACCTAGATGTCATACAACATCCACTGGTGATGTAACCCTGAGTTGAAACTTATTTTTACCTGACCTCACAGCCCAACTACATGCATGCCAAGTTGTGGATGCGACCAGAAGGCTCTAGTCGCATGAACAAGCCTTCCTTCATGCAGTTGCAACCAAAATTCTCTAGTTCATAGGGTGTGACTATATGCCTTGATCTGGATTTTTAGGATCAGTTCGAGGCCAACTCCCCAGAAATGCCCCACATTCTCTAAAATAGCCTTAATCTCCCACAAGAGTCATTACTCACTTTTATTGACTCAATTTTTTCCCAAATTTATCAAATACATGAAAAACATTAGAAAAACACTTTGCGGTCAAGGTACCTGTAGTCCTTAAATGCATAGTTTCATGAGAGAATCAACAAAAAGGCTTGTTTCCCTCTCTTACCAGTTGTAATAACACACATTATCATATTCATTCATATGAAATATCTAAGAACTCATTAAACCATGGAATGGATCTATAACAAGAGAATATCATAAAATAGGAAATATATAATGCATGTAACCAACATTTAACAAAAATAAAACCATGATAAACCAGTCATCAATTCATACATAAAATCAAAACTTGTGCCCAATAATATCAATAAGAAGCAACACGTAAATACATATGCAAGTGACAACCAAGTCAGGGACTTCCACGTGCCTCCCGACCATAGATTGGGTTGAACCAAATCTCTCTTTCAGCTAATCACCCTTGTGCCATATTCTAAGCATGAATGTGAGATCTCATGGGATAAACCAAAACAAAACCAACTGAGGAATCTAGAGGATAAACCAGTTCAATCCTCAACCACATTTATTTCACCTAAACGAGTCCAGAAATCACAAAACCAACACAAGGTTGGATGCCTCAAAATTTATTCACCATACCCAGAGGAATTTTCTTGTCTCCACCCACCTATCAAGGGATTCCCAAAGAAAATCATCTCCTGCCCCACCTTTCTCGGATATGTAATCTTCTAGAAATGCAAATCTCAACCACAAAGGAATCCCATCACACCATGGGTATCTAGGAAATGGAAAGGAAAGGTTGAAACCATTGTCAATCTAGGAAAATATCATGCCAATAATAGCAAAATAATATGTAAACCAAATGCATGCAATGTGCATTCAAATCCTATAAAGTAAATCACACATGCAGCCTGTTACATGCAAAATTTTCCTGTTGTAGCTTCTCTCCCAATATTCTCCTTACACTCCATTGCTTTCCTTTACTTGTCCTCTACTTGCTTGCTTGCTTGTTCTCTCTCCTCTTCTCTTACTTGATCAAAAGCTCATCCCAAAACTGTCAAAAGTTGTGAATTGTTTCCGAGGTGCCTTTTTATTATTGATGTCTCATGTTGCTTTCTTTTCTTTTCCATTTCCTTTTATTTTCCTTCATTTTCTCTCTAATTTCCCGTGCATGCATATTCCTATCTCTTCATATTCCTTTTCTCCTATTTTCCTTTATTTGTTTTATTAAAATTCCATTTAATGTGTTTCTCATTTGCCAATTTCAATGCCAATTTCCATAGCCATTAATTAACCACAAGTAATATCCACTTTAATGTTTTTCCCTCCATTCAACTTGGAATACTTGTCCCATGACATTGGTTTTATTTTTTCCTTTATAATGCCCTTCCAATTACATGGAAAATCAACCCGAGGTTGTCACCATAGTTAAATTGTTCAATTAAAGACCCTTAGTTTTGATTTTAAACATTTCCTTACATAAAATCCCATGAAAGATAGTTCTAATCATTGAAAATAACTTCATCCTTAAGAAAATAAAATATGATCATTTTTCTAATAGATTTATAATTAATTCAATTTCCTATTGGTAACAACAATATTAATAAGATCAAATTTAACTTTACAACATAACCATCAACTTGTATGAACAAGTTTCTTTGAATTTTTTTGTAAAAATAAAGGTTGAATGACCAACCCTTAATATGTAAAATATGAAAATATTGTTGGGAATTCTATATTAGGGAAGCCTCAAATAAGGTTTTAAAAAATACAAATTTAATAATCACAAAGCATTGATTAGAATAAAAATGGGACACTATGTGGGTATACAGGATAACCATTTATATATTTATTTTTTTCATAGGAAAATGTTATCCTCTAATACTAAAAGAAATAATATGATTGCAATGAGTAATTGGAAATCACACCTGAAAAATACTTATGAATCACCTAATTATTTAGACACAATTAAAACCCTTATTACAAAGAAATAAGTTTTTACTTTGGTTGATATTGAGTTTGAGGTTAAGCATCTACTAAAAGTGAAAGATAACGACATAAAAAATTATCATGATGTTATCTTAAAACTTAGAATATTTGTTTTTGTTGTTACTATTGTCATTGATGACAACTAGTATCATAGATATCAAAGGGGATTCCTAAGGAAGCAACATTGTCATTCATGAATCAAAGAAAGCAACAGTGTCATTCATGAACCAAAGGAATCAATATGATAGTTTTAACTCTTTCATTCCCTCATCAAGTGAAGTCAAAGAAGTGTGAAGTTTCTTGAGTTTTTGTCAAAGCTATGATATCCAAATGTGTCTATGGATGGTATGGCTAGATAGTCTTGTTCGCGACATTTCCAATAATATATCACACTTTGAAAAACTCCTCCTAATGAGACTTTATGGAAATTTGAATATTACTATTAGTAAAGGACCTACACTATAATGGGGAAAAACAAAAAAACTACAAATTTTCTAGACAACATGCACCTTTTGGGTGAATTTATGGTTTCATGGTCAAATCTATGAAAGATAGAAACCCAACTTGCATAAAATTTAACACCATTAAATCGAAATCATGTTTACTTAGATCAAACATATCTAATAACAAGTGAGGAATTGAATAACATATGACACATCAAATTTCCCGAGGTTTAACCGTTGTCAAGCCTCCATGTTGGCCAATCCCACTATGACACATGCTAGATGGTTATAGGTTGAGAATAGATGACATGGTAGGAAGTTTATTATGTGGCTTGGCATGTCATTAGGATGAAATTAGCAAAGTGACATGGAACCTCCAGGTTCTGCCATGTAGTAGTAACAATTGGTGCATTTTAATTGGTGAAAGGGGTCATAATGGGTGACACATGGCACCTCTCATGAGCTACCACATGGTATGATGACATCATGCTGACATCAAAATTCCTATGACCATTAACCCATAAGGATTTAGTCACATAGCATGGTCATATGGTGAGGGGACTAAGCCTTAGTGTCCTTGCATCACGCCATTGATCACATCATAAACTAAAGAACGATCACATGAGTTTAAGTTATAGTATTTAGTTTAAGTTCTAGTATTTTCAGCATAAAAAATGGCCCTAAGGTCAACCCTCACAAGCCTTGAGATCACACACACACACACATACGTGTGTGATTCAATTTAATCAATTAAACATATGATTGATCATAAGTTTGACATTAAGATTTGTGGTGGCGGTGTATTTGTGAGGTTTTTATGCTATGGTTGTTGATGGACGAGTCCTCCCAGACATGTGTTTCAAATATATATATTGTTTTTATTGGTTATGGTCATGGGATTTGTGAACTTCAAATTTCGGTGTGTGTGTGTGTGTGTGTGTGTGTATATATCCTCTTTTTTGATAGGTAATGACTTTCCGCTCAGGTTAGTTGATTGTATGGCTTGGGTTGTCTCATGAAGGTTGTGGGTTCGAGTCATGTCAGACTCCATCATTTTTTTTATATATGGGGTTACTAGCACACCAATTTTGACAATTTTGTAGAATAGTTAGATGTTTTGCAAAGCTTGTAAAATTTCATTTTGTGTAATGTACCTAGATGGTGCCATTCTACCAAATGATTAATATTTTATATAATTTAATATATTCTTATATGGTTTTGGGAGCTTTATAGGCTCCTTCCAAAGCCAAATTGGATTCCAAAAAAAACATGATGATCAAGATTCAATTACGAACATTTTTTTAGATATTAAAATCCTTGATAATGATTTTTGATGTTTGAAATCAATGTTATGCATTTTTGGGCATATGATCAGGTTGCAGTGAGTATAGTGTATTTGGATAGAACATGTTTTGAGAAAAATTTTATGTGACCATATTGATGAACACGTTGTAATAGAGTATGGACTAGATATGACAAGTTGATGATAACATTGTGATAGCATCAACATGATTAGTTTTCTGGCCTATTTTGAAGTGTATGTCATCAAGTTTAAAATATTATGAAAAGTCGCACACATGAAGTTGAAGAAGGATGTGGGTGCCTCCAGTGAGTTTGGCGCCTCTATCAAGTTGAAGCCTACAACAAGCAAAGTTTTTACATTATCAAGGTTGGTTCATCAATCATGTTGTAACCTATTGCAAGTGTGTGCTTGCACATTACGAGGTTGGTTCCTCAATCAGGTTGTAGCATATTGCAAGTGGGTGCTTAAACATTATCCAGGATTGTTCCTCAATTAGGTTGTATCCTATTCCAAGCAGTTTATTATACATCTTGGAGGTGGGTGCCTCCAAAAATTTTGCACCTACAAAGCTATGTAAATGAATTGAAGAATGAGAATAAAAGAATATTTGGTTTTCCCCCACAAGGGTTTCCACATAAAAGCTTGTGTCCTCTTGTGTTGATGTGATGATGGCTTATGTATGTGTGGTTTCATTTATTGTTATGATACATTTCTACATGATTTATTATTGATGAAATGTTTTGAAATTATAAGTTTTCCATTACATTGATTTACCCCCCTCTCAATATGATATTTGGTCTTACAAGTGGAGTCAGATTAGGTTCCTTCAGGAATAGTTTAGTGATGGAAGGTAAAACCTATCCAATAAAGGGAAGAGTAAGAAGCTAACCCGAGAACCTATCTGGCGCAATGCTTATTTGGTGATAACCCAAGAACCTATCTGGCACAATGCTTATTGGATGATAACCCGAGAACCTATCTGTGAACGAATAAGCTTCTTGGCCTCCCAAATTATTCATAATCTCATCCGAGAACGAAGTAGGGAAGGGGTCATGTACAGAGGCATCGTTCAGTTTGCACAAATCGACAAATCATGATTTCGCCCTTGCTCCTTCTCTCCTGAACCACCATTGGGCTTACCCAATCTGACTGCTCAACGGGTTCAATGATACCTGCAGCCACCATATTTTCTAACTCCTTTACCTTCTACTTATACTTGGGGTTCAATCGATAAGGGTGTTATTTGACAGGGCACGCATCCGGTTTTAATGTGATATTCATGACACCCAGGTCCCCCACAATGCCCTTCAATTCAGAGAATTTTGTAGGAAACAAATCCTAATATTCCGTCAGCAACTCTACAATCTTTCCTATTGTAACAGTATCCTAGTAGTCCCCAATATTGGCCAACTTGGGCTGCTCGTTTGTTCCAATTTTGACTTCCTTCAATTTCAGAGGTTTAATCACATCAGAGGGGCTTCACTTAATGAACCTATAACATATCACGTGCGATCATAACATATTAAACATCACCCTTAATTTGAGTACATATTGGAAAATACCTCTAAAAATCACATTATTTAACCCCCTCCCAATATAAACCTAATACACCTTCCCAATTTAAAAAGCCCCTACTTTCACTATATATTTTAGGTATCCATTTTTTCATTAACATTTTTTATACCCCTTTATATTTTTTCATTAACTTTGAGCTTCATTTTTTATACTTTCCAATATAAAAACCATTTACCACATATATATCCCCCAATATATAATGTCATTTTTTCCTCATTATGTATCCCCCAATATGAACCCATGTGATATGGTATTGCTCCCGTAGTGAAGCCCCTGTGAGTCACATCCACCGTCCTTAACGCTGGTCCTGCCACGATGCGCTCACCTTCCGATTCAGGGATACTAACATTCCTTTGGTCATCTTTGTTATCCTCACTGGACAAGTTTCAGTAGTTGACTATGTCTTTCATCTGTACATCCCACGTCAGCGCAATGTGCTCTCGGTGGGGCCGAGACTCATCGAAGACTAGTGCATCTATGTCTTGCAGTGCTTCATCCATTTTTTCTGAGCCTCCCACAGAGCTAAAGGTTTCCAAGAAGTCTTCAGTCATTGTATACCAATCTCGGGTGCATTGGTGTAACTCAACCTCTAGATACCAAGTTGTGGGGATGGGTCCTAATGAGTGGACAAACCTATGAACCCATTCATTCCATGTCTTCTCATCCCATACTTCCATCCATCTGGCTAGGTGTTTGCGCGGGTCTCCCCGTCCATAGAATAATTCAATGGGTGGTGTGGTGGAGGGTTCAAAATGCAGCATCTCATCTGTCTACATTATGTCCAGTCCTGGAAAGTTCCCTTATGTGTTTCCCACCACCGTGCTGGATTTGCACACATATCCAAGTCCAGTGCCCAGAACCTTCATTCCTCTGGGATGACTTTTTCTAGTGCTTCTAAAAATTCTCTGAAATTACCAAAATCATCAAATTAGGGTAGTTCCCTTACCTCAGAGGAGATGCTGATCCGGATTTATGTAGGAACATAACAGAATAAGCATATAACCATAAATACAAAGATGTAGCGGAAATAACACTTCATTTCATTAATATCAAAGAACTGAAATTTGCTTACAGATAGAATGGAAATAAACTAGCTAGGGCGCTAGTAGCTATCTGTGAGAAGAGATGTGGCAGCTACAGGCCTCTGAACTAAGTTACAATGAGGCTCGAGGGCCTATTTATTATTTAGAAATAATGGAAAACCCTAAACATCCAAAACCCTAACCATAGGAGATGAAGAGCCAAAACTATGGGCCCCGTTTGGGTAAATTGGTGTTTCAACTTCCCAAGGACGTAACTTTGGCATACGATCTCTGTTTTACGCGAACCATACCTTGTTAGAAAGACCTATATGAGGAATACAAATTTTGAGTGAGAAAAATCAATCCATGGACACATGTTGCTCTCGATTTTCCCAAAAAAACGTCGTTTAGGGCCTCAAAATGGCTCCAGAAGTTCACGACCCGAAAAACTACTAAAAATAGTAAGTTGTGCCGAAACTAAAAATCTGAAAGAGACAATGGTGGGGCCCCAACTGGAATAGGCAGGTGACCACCAATATCCACCTGGATCATTCCTCCCCCCTTAGGAAGCAATGGTCCCCATTGCGTTAAGTTCCTCCATGAGATGAGGAAACTTCTGCTGAACTTGGTCCCTGGTGAACCACTTTCCTTGGTGCAGGAGTTGGCCAGCTTTGACAACCCGTTACAGTTGGATATTCTATTGGCAAGTGGTCTTGATTTTCATGTCCATGATACAATATATGGTGGCCTATTCCATGCAGTCTAGGTTTAACTTTGTTGGTGTGAGTTGTTTTGCAATATCAGAGGTGTCTAGTAGAGGTGGGAAGTGAGGACAAAGACGGTCCACATTGAATACTGGGTGCAGACCAAGGAATGGTGGAATACTGCTCAGAGGAATTGTTCCCTACAGCCTTGGTGATGGTGTATGTCCCGTATCAGAGAGGCTGAAGCTTGCGGTGGGGTCCAGTGAGGCGCTCCTTCTACAAATGTAGCCACAATTTGTCGCCCACCTGGAAGCTGTGTGGCACCCGATGTTGATCATGGTGTTTCTTGTACTTAGCATTGGCTCTATCCAATATGTCATGAAATTGTTGGTGAATATGCTGAATGTGTTCGATGAAGCTATTTTCTTTATCAACTTCAGACTGGACATGAGCTGAATCGGCCTAAGTAGCTGCAAATGGCATGGCTACGTCAATGGGACATAGTGGTTAGAATCCCAAGCCCACCTGAAAGGTGTTGTGGCCGATTGAGCTGTGAAGAGCTCGGTTATAACTATGTTGTAAATAGGGGAGGCTCTCGTCCCATGTGCGGGGATGCTTTGAATTGTACATGCGCAGAATGTGTACAATCATTCTGTTGACGACCTTTGTCTAGCCATCTGTTTGGGGATGGAAAGTTGTGGACTTGGTGAGCTTGGTGTCCAGCATTGACCAGAGGCTGGACAAAAATGTGCTGAGGAACCTGCTATCCTGATTTGATATGATAGACTGTGGGATCCCAAAGTGCTCCCACACTTGTTCAAAGAAGAGTTTAGCAGTGGCTTCTGCTGTGATATTCTTCTTGCAGGCCGCCATAATGGCCATCTTCGAGAATCTGTCGACATTCACGAAAACACAGTCATTTCCATGCTTAGTAGAAGGCAGGCCCGACATGTAATCCATGGAGATGGATTCCCAAGGTCAACCAGGCATAGCTAGCGGAGTATATAGGCCTTGCTTCTTGATGTTCGGTTTGGAAATGACACAAGCAGTGCAGGATCTGATGTGCTTCCCGACATCCTTTCGAAGGTTCGGCCAATAGAAATACTTCTGCAGTACTGCTACTATTTTCTCGACCCCGAAATGCCCAACGAATCGACTATAGTGTGCTTCCCATACCATCTTGGCACACTCGCTTGAACGAACAAAAAGGTGTCCCTGGTGACATATAAGTGCATCTTGGAGGTGAAATTTTGGAAGTTGCGTACCCCCCAAGAGTGCCTTTTATGTGTGGCCGAAGTCTAGGTCACTCTCGTAGAGAAGCGGCCAATCCGAAGTCTCATGCCCACAAGAGTCAAGAACGGTGGTGAGCACCATGATCAGTGGTTCGCTGAGGTAGTCTGCAACATTATTGGTGCTACCCTTCTTGTACTTGATGTTCAAATGAAACTGTTGCAGATATGTGGACCACTTCTGATGGCGATCATTCTGCAACTTCCCTTGTGTCTGGATGAACTGCAGGGGCCAGTGGTCTGTGTGGATGATTGTTTCCTTCCCCAAAATGTGGCCGCGTTTCATTTGTCGACCAGTCATGTACAATGGAATACATTTCTTTGTCACAGGTGGGATACTTGCGAATTGTCTCAGACAATGTCTCACTGTGATATGCCACTGGATGTCCCTGTTGAGTAAGAACTGCCCCAATAGCATAGTCAGAGGCATCTCTCTCGATCTCAAATGGTTGTTGCAAGTTTGTAATGTGAGCACTGTGACGTAACAGAGGCAATTTTTTCTCAATTTCCGTGAATGCCCGTTGTTGAGATTCCGACTGCAAGAATTTTTTCGCTCCTCTCGTGTGACTTGACTCAAGGGCCATGATATGAGAGAATCCCAACACGAATCTACGTAGAAATTAGCAAGACCCGAGTTTTTCGAAGCTCAAGTATAGTGGTTGGGGCTGGCCAATCCCGAATGACTTGGATCTTGGTTGGATCCACATGCACCCCCCTTTCGTCAATAATGTATCCCAGATATTGAACCTGGGTCATGCCAAAAGTGCACTTCTCCAAATTGGCACACAACTTGTGCTGCCACGGTGTTTGGAGGACTTGTCGGATGTGGTGGAGGTGCTCTTCCCAAGTCTGGCTGAAGATCAGAATGTCATCCAAGTACACCACTACCAATGAGTTGGTGAATGGCCGCAAGATGTCATCCATCATCCTCGTGAAGGTTGTGGGAGCATTCGTCAACCCGAAAGGCATGACCAACCATTCGAAAAGGCCTTCCTTAGCTTTGAAGGCAGTCTCCCACACATCAGAGGGTTCGATTGGTACCTGGTGATACCCAGACTTCAAGTCGATCTCGCTGAAATATTTTTCCCCTTTGAGTTGGTCCAGAAGGTCATCAATCCGTGGGATCAGGTACTTATTCCGGACAGTGATCTGTTCAGCGCCGGATAGTCAATACAGAGTCTTCACGTCCCATCCTTCTTCTGTACCAACACAATCAGGCTCCCATAGGGTGATGAACTTGGTTGGATGTGACCTTTCTGCAGTAGCTCCTGAATCTGCCTCTTGATTTCATCGTTCTCCAGAACAGAGCGCCGATAGATTGGTCCATTGGGTAGTGGCGCACTTGGGGTCAGATCAATCGGGTGCTTGACTTGATAGTGTAGAGGAAACCTTGTGGGTGAGGTGAAGATGTCCCCGTACTCCTCCACAACCTTGTCCATTTGCTGTTGTCATGCAGAGGAGCCATGTCTAGAGGTTGTGGCCACAGTCTTCTTCTTGCCTTGGGGGTGGATCATCAGGAAAACGAATTTCCTGGTTTTGGAAATGAGCTTACTGCATTGTTTTGTAGTAACCAAAGAGATAGCGGCAGGAGGTGGTACCTCTGGTATCCTGTACAACTTATTTCCCAAAGTAATAATAACAGCGCGAGGTCGAGACTCATATACAGCATGACGCTTCCACAAGTATGGTTGTCCTAATAATACATCAGAAACATCAATAGGAGCAATGTCACATAATACCTCATCCGTGAAGGGCTTGATGTTAGAAGGTAGGCGGCACTGCTGGCTGATGCGGAGATCTCGTCCTTGGTGAAGCCACCTGATGGTGTACGGATGTGGGTGAGCTATGGTCGGCAAGCCCACTCGCTTCACGGTGTCTGCTGAAATGAGGTTCTTTTGGCTCCCATTGTCAACAATGAACTGTACTGGGGAGCCCTCTACCCACATCTAGGAGTGGAAGAGACGTTCCTCCTCCTCTGGATCTTCTGGTTCCTCCTTCTGGATCTTCATAGTGGCAACAGTGGCGTTGGGCTCCACATCAATAATTTGTTTCCGTTTGTCATTCCCCTTATCAGGTTTTGATTTAGAGTCGGAGCATGCATTTGACTCAGAAGCCCTCATCTCGGCCACCAACGACTGCTTGGCCCGACACTCACTTGTGTTGTGAGTGGAGCTCTTATGGAACTCACACCACTTTCCCATGTCCTTCTTTGGCTTTGTGGTGTTGTTCTTTGCTTGTGGCTTTGACAGGTTGTCTTGAGCCACCATGCCTTAGCTTTGTCCTTTGTTCTGTGATTTGGGAGCACCTTTCCCTTCCTTTTGATTCGCAGATCCAAAGTCTCGCTTCTTCTGTTTGAATTTCTGCTCAATCTTGGCAGCATACCGGTATGCTGTACCAAGCGAGGAGATGTCGAGGAACTCCATTTCCTCCTGAATGTATATTTGCAGAAAACTGCGATACTTTAGCACCAGATGTTTCTCTGAATCTTTGATACCCAACTTTGTGCGCAAGGTATGGAACAGATTCGTTAGCTCATGCACATCTTGATCCCTTTGTTGTCGTAGCATGGTCCATTGTATGTACTTGTCCTCATAGCTCCCCACGGAATAGTATTGTTCCTTGATGGCGGCTTGGAAATAATTCCAAGTGGGTACGGCCGAGAACAGAGAGGGTTTTGTCTCATCCTTTTTCTCACAGTAGGTTTCCCACCAGTCCTTGACATGGGGGGTAGCTTTAAGGAGTGAAAAAATAATCTTCTCTCGGTCGGAAAAGTCATGAACCGAGAAATATCCTTCTAATATATTCAACCATCTATCTACGGCATCTGCGTCTATTTGACCCTTAAATATGGGAATGTCAAAATTTACTTGTACCTTAAAGGGAGTTGCACCTCCAGAGTGGCTGCTGGATGCAGATGCGCCGCCAGTGGGCAGCCGTTGAAGGATCTGGGCAAAGTTATCCATCATCATGTTCCTTTGTTTTTCGAGGGCCTCCTCGAGCAATATTTTGATAAGATCTCCTGCTCCCTCATCTTTCTTTTCGTCCCCCGTGGGCATCCGTCGGGGTTTGTGAGGCTGATCTTGCAAAGGTTCCACTAGATCGAGCCCTAAATCATTATACCCTGACTTTGTTGGGGACATGCAAAGAATGATCCCTCTGTAAAGGTTCCCTCTATCGATCATTAAGTCATATGTGCGGCAGTTGTGCTCATCGTGTCCCACCGAAGAGAAGAATATGCACCATTATTGCTTCAATTCTGGGACATAGGCACCTAACCATGTGTGGTGGTCTGTATCCTGCCGCCCTGCCACCTGAAAATCAACGCACCATAATGTGGCGGTACTAGGCCCAACAATATCCCTTGAGCGTAGTGGACTTGGTCCCCCAACTTGCAAATAGTCCACTAGTAGAGGGCACTGATATTTGGTGTGGTCGGATACGCTGTAGCGTATGCACCAAAAATCTACACTAGCTTCTTTACCCTGGTCTCTTCATAAATTCTATATTTCTAAGTGCATCACCTCTAATTGGCTCTGAATATGTGATGCTCCAAATTGCGCATCATCCCTTGGCACAACTTCTAACTTCATAGCAATTTCTAGGGCTTCCTCCTGTGAGCCAAACTTTTGCTGACCCATGGGTCTGCGTAGATGCAGCAAAAGCATGGAAATGAACAATTCCTTATGCTTCTCGTCACCATAGGCAAATCCTTCGTCACTGATGACCTTTTTTAGCTGCTAGTCAATGTCCTAGACTAAATCCATAGGCCCTTGCTTGATATCTTTTAGTTCCACTATGCATTGAGAATAAGACTTCGGCTTTCGGAACTGCTGCATCAGGGCATCCTTGATCTCCTGTATTGTGGGATTCGCATGTTGAGCAATGTATCCCATGAACCAATCCAAAGCCCAAACTTCAAAATCTATTGCTAACTGTGCTCTTTTAACAACATCGTTATTGAGATTCTACGGAACCCAGACTGCATCCACCACAAACCAAAATCGATCCATATTTTCATCCCACAATCCTTTAAAAGTGGGCAACTTCATTTGTGCGGACATATCGTCCTCAGGAGGGGGTGGAGGTGGGGTATGAGGATTCTTACCCCTATTCGATTTTGATGGTGGCGTAACAGGGGGACTAGTCTTTGCGTGCATAGCACCGCTTTCATTTAGATTAGGTGAATCCCTTAGAGGAATATACACTGATTTATCCCCCTCTTGATTGCCCTGATAGTATTTACTACTTTGTGTCATGCTACCACTCTGATCGGAGGTCATTCACTTGGTGTGGCTACACAGAATGTCCTTTTCAAACAATAGTATCTTAATCAGCAGAGGTAAATTTTGTAAGAACTTAGCCCAAAATCCTTTGAAAACCCTTCGTTCAGCTTCAGAGTAGCACACAAACTGATCGACTGCAAATTCGGTTACAAATCCACCCAAGATGCTATCAACCCAGTGATCTACAGTCCTGGTAATAGAATTATCAGTCTTTTCCAATTGTCTGATTAATTCAGGGGTCCACTGTGTGACCTGATCGTCCTTCCAACAGGTTTGGAATTCTGCCAACCTTTCCAACCACTCTTGTAACTCATGTGCAAAAGTTACGAAAATATCTCGTGCACCTCCATAAAATAATACTTATTTTTCCACTCGTCTACAGACATCTTTTGACTTCTGTTTTCTTTTAAGGAAAACTCCTAAATCTGTTTTCCGAACCAGTCCTCACGTTCAAGTTTTACTGGTTGTCAATGACCTCATGACATCACCCAATCTCTCTCAAAATTCTCCTAGTCCCAGCAACAGAACCATTTGTTGGCTCGAGGGGTCCTGACCTAGGTTCGTAAGTGAGGTTGACCAACAAAACCCTCTTACTATTGGCCCTTTCGGTAGTGACCTGCTTGCGCAAGTCAAAGTCTCACCCGAAGCAGTATGGAGGAGTGTTGGAACCAGATTTCCGCACCCTGAGAGAGATTTGGAATGATGTGTGTGCCCTGAGATCCCAAACAACCTTAACAGACCTCTGCGAAAATAGCTTTAACTAGTAAACCCTTTACGGATAGATTTAGGTCAAGTATGTAAATTACCAGGCGCAAGTTAACACATCGATCATAAATTAAGTACTTACTACTAACCTTTAACACATCATATCAAAGATTTATACCATCTGACCTATCTAATAAGAAGTCATATAAACCTAATCACAATTGCATAGAGACCTAAGTGCAGACAGTACATAAATCAGAAACAAGATACAACAACATTCATAACATAACCAATAGATGTATAAAGGACTCAGATATTCACACCAGTACTTATTTATTACCAAATAAGTTCAGATCCTTCATACCAACACTTTAACAACCCGAACACACAGCCAGCAGGGTTCGCACATAGCAGGACTAAGGTCTCCATGCACACAGCCAGTAGGATCCTTCTACCAAGACCGATCCGGACCAAACTATCACAACTTATCTAGATATCTCCTCTACATCTATTCTTATCAAAAACTGACTTCTTAGACTCAATATATTCACTTATTTATATTATTTAGCATGCATTATCCTATGGTCCGCAAACCATGGTTTGCGGCCCCTTAATCAATCCTTTTGACCCATTACAATTCGTGAGGGGTTTTGACCCACCCCAAAACCCCTGCGCAAGACTAAATTATTACAAAATATGGCAAAATTGTTGGACTGAGGGAACCCTGCTCCAACAATTTCATTGTAAATACTCCAATGAGCTATGTTACAAAGCTCCATAGGCAATATATTTTGTTTTTAGCAGTTTGTTGGTTTACAGGTGAGACTGAACACCAAGGACAGTGTTCCCCTAAGGACGCGGGTTCTGTAACAACTTTGGTAAAAATCCATGTAATATATATCTATCTATCTATCTATCTATCTATCTATCTATATATATATATATATATATAAGACCACGGTCGATGGGACATGTATTCCAAGATAAATGGTGGGAAAAACATCTTAGTGGGTGTTCACTTTGGTTTATTATGGCTAAAGGCATTGGAAAGAGATAAGGAATTAATTTGAATTTATTTATGAAAATAATGGAAAATAGGAGAAAAGGAAGGTGAAATGTCACAGGTTTCATGTGAGGATGAAAATGAAGGAAAGTAATGGAAAATGAAGAAAATAGAGGCCTCATTAATAAAAAGGCTTCTAAGGATCACTTGGAAAGCTTTTGGCTTGAATTTGTTGCTCACATTTGGAGCTCTCTCATTATTCTCCCTCTCTCGCAATCTTGGACACTTAGATATTCTTGGAGCACTCTTGTAGAGTGTGGCATACTTGGTAATTTGGAGCAAGAAGGAAAGGGAAGAGCTAAAAAGCGCAAGTGGACATCACGATCAGCAACTACATCAAGTTTTCGCTGCAGATATTGAGTTACATGTATGTTTACCTCACTAATTTTGGCATTCATGGTGTATGAAAGTGGATTTTCCTAGCCTTTTCATTCCTTAGACAACTATGGTATTGTGGGTTTATTTCCATTGATTATTTTGTGATTGGTTATCATGATTCCTTTAGCTGTGGGTTGAGTTATTAGTTCCTAGAAACCTTGGTTGGACAAAGACTCTCGATCCCGACAGACATCTGTTGGGTTGAGATACTATACCTATAAGCCTTGGTTGGAAAAATGCTCGGGAGCCCTAGGTGGGTTGAGTTACTATTCCTGGAACCTTGGTTGGAAAAACATTTTGAAGCCCGAAAATAGCTGGGATTGAGTTACTAGTCCTGGAATCCCTAGTTGAAAAACTGCTCTGGAAGCCCTGTAATAGTTGGGGTTGAGTTACTAGTCCTAGAAGCCCTGGTTGGAACAAACACTCTGGAGCGCTGGAACAACTTGGATAGAGATCAATCTGTGATGCTTAGTGATGTACAACCGTGAGGTGGAATAATTATTTTGGGGTTGAGACGGTTTGGTTCGTGGAGCCCTGGTTTGGTGTTGATTGATGTGTTTGATAAAGCCCCACATTAATTTTTGGAATATGGCACAAGGGTGATTGGCGGAAGTGATATTTGGCTCAGCCAATCTATGGTCGGGTGGAATGTGGAAGTCCTATCCCTGGTTTGTTTTTACATTCAGTAATGAAGAGCTCATTACTCTGGTATTTGGTATGCAAATGTATTGGTTAATTTTTGGATTTATTTGTTGTTATAACCATTGTATTTATGTTTTTATTATTATGGTTATAAGCATGTATTTGATCAATGATGATGTATGGTTCTATCTATGTTTTTACTTATAAATGAATGAACAATGTATCTATGGTCAAATAGATTGTATTGTAGCCTATGATGTAGGGGAGCAATGCTTCTTAGCTATTCTCAGATTTGTAAGAGACCCCCATGTAAGAGACCTATATGATGACATGCAATGTTTGAAACATGTTTGACGAAATTCCTGTCATGGTTGGGTAGGTCCGGATGAGTTCCTGATGATGTGATTGCTTCCATGCATTTATTTTAATGTTATTTATCATCTCTTGAAGTTACAAGAAGTTATGCGTACTGACCTGGGCTAAGAGGATGAAAATGTGGCATGATTCCCAAAGCTGCGGGCACAGTATTGACCTTTTGGGGCCCTAACTGCGACCTTGACAAGGAAATACCACTACTAAGGGTATATAACCACTTCCTTTCCCTTACATTCCCGCGACTAAGCCTCAAATGGGTCAAAAATCAATTCCCCCTCAGGGAACAGGGCCCTAGAAGGTTGGGTTACCTCTTCGAGATGTCAATGATGTTGTGTAAGGTGTATTTTTCATGTTTCCATCCGATCCACTTCCTTCAGGTCATCTAGGAGGTTGAATCTCATATTAGTAGCCTCTCGTCACATGTTTACCCTAGTTGTTCGGTTACTTAGGTAGATGTGGGAAGAGAGTGTTACAGGCATAAAAAATACACTTAATATGATGCATGCAAAACACTTGTAGACAAATGATAATGGTAATATATGTGAATCTTAGGGGTTTCCAATTAACTTCTATGAGCCTATGAACTCTGCACATAATGCCTCCACTACAAATTGGAAATTGGCGCAACAAGAATTATTTCTTCTACTTTCCTTATTCCATTAATTCATCAAGGTCACTTTGGTGCACAAGGGAAAGAGCATACTAGTGACAACGAGGCTTTTAGGTCTTTTATGGGTAACTATAGAATAGATATTCAGTTGTCTTATGGGTTTTAGGTCAGGCTGGAGTTTGTTGAAGTTAATATACCACTTTCTACAGACAATGTAGTTGATTTTGGCACAATCTAAACAACCAAAGACTTTCCTAGGAATCCCACAACTAAAATTGTTCCCATGCCCCTTAAGATGAACATGGTGGCTATCATCACACCATGTTCACATCTTACCAACCTCAATAATTGCACATGTGTGGTGCTTACCACATGCAACAAATGTAATAATACGATTTCCTATAACATCAATTAATAATTTTTGAGAAACAGGTGCACCCATAGCATGGCCAACTCAATCATTATGTTCCTTGATTGTCATTCTGTGAGAAATAACTGTCAGATATTGGTAATACATTTCCAAATTTGAATTTGACAACTAGCATAGTGACTGCATGCCCATCACATTGAAATCCATTTTTTCTCTCTTAACCAATAAAATAGAAATTTTGGTGTATCCTCCAACCTGAGATAATAAGGACAAGTAATCTTAGTTGGGCATGAGGCTATCTAACTAATACCACATATTTTAAATGTCCATGAAAGACAATTCTTCATAGGTTTTGTTTTAAATTTTAGAATCTTAGTAGCTAGCACTATATAGCTATTCTTATTTAATTTGATCACATTGGAATGGCATGCCTCTCTCTATTTTGTTTATCTAATGAAAATAATGCAATAGCCTTCTAATAGACAATGATAAAGCTTATGTTTAAATGCTAAGTTGTTACCAAGCAACAAAAATCCAAGTAGCTTGTTCCTAAATGAAAAGTGAAATTCTGGATGTTGTGACAAGTTCATAACTGTTAAGCCACCTAATTTGATTATACTGGATGACTCACCTTTTGTAAAATGCATTTTGCAATTAGAGATTCAAAACAATTAGTTGTCAATCGAATTATGACTTATGTTGAGTTCATGCTTCTCTTCAGGCTATTCTCCAACATGCATGAGTGAGCTATGTTTATGTACTGTTAAGGGCTCAGTTCCTTTCTTTATGGTTCTTGATGCCTCCTCTATTATTACAACTTGGTGCCAAAAAGGAATAGTATTTTTTGTTGTAATTCTAAATACAGTTTGCATATTATGTAGAAATTTGCTGAATAATGAAGATTTATCCACCGAGATTATCCTGATCACATATCAATTCGAATTCATATGCAACACATAATCTCTTCTACTCAGATCATCACACATGCAGAAATAAAACAAGCAGTATGTGATCAAAAGATCATCAAAACATCACACACTTTTACACAATATGTATGGGGAAAGCTTATAGCTGAAAAACCCCAGCTATTATGTATATTGAGATGGAAGAGAACATGTAACAATCGCAGTACAATACTCCTCACAAGTACTCAGTACTGTCTCCAATAGTTACACACAAACTAGCTTGGTTTTGAACAAGTCACAGGTTCAAAACACATCCACTAATTGCCTGCCTCTATTGCGCAATCAAGGCTGGTCTAATGAGAGATCCAAGGTTCGAATCTCCTTGTCTTGACAGCGCAATCATCATGGGCAATTCCTCCAAGTGTGGTGCAAATCTCATGCACAACTGATGTCACAACTGATAGCTATCTCAACCCTTTCATCTACCTCTTTCACTGGTCTCCACTGAACTGTCCATGCACTGTAGTGAACTGATGGGTTCTTGAGTTGAATAATGATTTAATAATTAGTGAATTAAATAATATTTAATTCACTCCACTCATTACTAGTTGATTAGCTAGTTAAACTAATCTCAACTAGTTCAACTAAGTTAAACCGAACACAACTCCACCAACTGTCTCATCAACTCCACCAAACTTCTGCCACCGAAGTCCTAACTGAAGTCAACCATGCATGAGCTCACCAAACCCCAAGGAATAGCGTAATTCCTTCTGTCAGATGCATGGGCCACATCCGTAGCTCCAACTGAAGTGCTGTAAGAGAATAAACTAAAGTTTAGAGTCCAAATATTATTAAGGGCTAATAATATTTGACTGACCTATTTTTAGACAGGCAGTTTAAAAATAGACTTCGACCTGTATGTCTAAAAATAGAGGTCCATCTATTTTTACCAACTCGACCAATCATCCAAGAATAGCATACCGCAACTCCTAGACCATGCTCCATATGTCTAAAAATAGACATAGTCTAAAAATAGACTTTGCGCCAAAAATAGCCTGCGGGCCCACTTAGTGAAGGCGACTTCATTTCACTAAGCTCCATCATCTTGTTGCATTTTCAACACTCCCTCTCAAAAAGATATGGATTATCTACAACCCCTATCCTGCCTCTGTGGAATTCGAACTTGCTCCTGGTGAGCGCCTTCGTCAAGATGTCAGCATCCTGATCCTCCGTGGGAACATATGAAAGCATCATGATTCTCCGCTGAACACAATCTCTGATATGATGGTACCCGATGTCGATGTGTTTGGATCTATCATGAAATACTGGATTAGCCGAGAGTTTAATGCAACTCTGGTTATCACAATAAATCATTGTAGGCTCCAAATGCAACTCGAACAATCCAACAAGGATCTTCCTCATCCAAATAGCCTCGCATGCAGCCAAGCTTGCTGCCATGTACTCGACCTCTGCTAAACTGAGAGCCACGGATCTCTGCTTCCTGCTGTACCAGGAAACTGTTGTCGACCCAATGCTGAAAACTCCTCCAGATGTGCTCTTTCGGTCTGTTGGGCTCCCTAACCAACCTGCATTAGTGAAGCCAGAAAGATTCGCTCCATCCTCCTGTCTGTACCATAGACCATATCCCGATGTGCCACTAAGATAATGCAATACATGCTTGCCTGCCTTCTAGAAGAGCTTGGTAGGCTTAACCATAGCTTGCGAAAGCTGGTTAATAGCATAACATATATCAGGTCATGTATTGACCAGATACATAAGCGACCCCACCAACTGTCGATAGACAGTGGCATCCACTACCTCCACTGAAGCAGCATCCTCCTTCCTCCAACCACCAGGAAGAGGAGTGTCAACAGGCTTGCAGCCATGCATGTTGAACCTCTCCAGAATCTCCCGGGCATACTTGCCCTGAGAAACAAACAATCCTCCACTGTGCTGCCAAATCTCCAATCCCAGGAAATAATGAAGGAAGCCCAAGTCCTTCATCTCAAACTCTCGTGCAAGATCCTCCTTGCATGAAAGTATCAACAGCTCATCACCTGTCAAAATCAGATCATCTACATACAGTACAATGATCAGCAGCTTCCCCTCCACCACAATCTGGTATAGGTTAGGATCTGCCTCACTCTTGGAAAATCCAAGCCCGGTGAAATAACTGTCAGTCCGTGTGTACCAAGCACGAGGTGCTTGCTTCAGCCCGTACAGTGATCTCTTGAGTCGGCACACATGCGACTCACTGCTGAAGATCTCGAAACCTTCAGGCTGCTCTATGTACACCTCCTCCTCAATGACTCCGTTGAGGAACGCAGTCTTCACATCCATCTGATGGATGTGCCATCCCATCTGTGCTGAGAGAGCTAGGATCGTCCGTATGGAAGAGTACCTTGCGACAGGTGCAAAGGTCTCCTCATAATCGATCCCCTCGATCTGTGAGAAGCCACGGACGACAAATCTCGCCTTGTACTTCTCCACACTCCCGTCAGCCGCCTGCTTCACTTTGTAGATCCATCGCGAACCTACAACTGATTTCCCAACCGGTCTTGGGACAATCTCCCATGCACTGTTCCTGATGATCGAATCATATTCTTCGATCATGGCATCAACCCATGCGGGTTCCTCCACGACTTCCTCAAAAGAGGATGGCTCCATCACAACACATTGACTCACAAGAGCCATGTATCTAGTGTACCGATCCGGTGACTGTCTCTGTCTGCGCTGTGCTGTAGGTGGTCCTACAACCTTCTCTGCATCCCGAGCCAGTCGCTCAGCTTCTGTAGTGCGCATGCGCCCTCTGATGGTTGGCGTTGCATGGGTGGTTTCTTCCACCTCCTGAACTTCCTCTTGTGGCTGATCCACATCCGGAAGCTCCTCCTTAGGAACTAACAGCTCCTCATCTGCATGCAAGTGTAGCTCCCTCTCAAGCGAACAATGCATGGCTTTCTCCTCCTGAAATTTTATATCCCGTCGCACAACAGTCTTGCGACTGTCTGACAAATACACCCGATAGTTGTGAGGTGTATCAGTGTACCCCACAAATATTCCAACCTCAGCAGTCGGATCCAGCTTCCTTCTCGCATCCTTCGTCACATGCATGTAGACAGGAGAACCAAAAATCCGCAAATGGGAAATATCAGGCCTCTTGCCAGAATAAGCCTCCTCCGGTGTACTCATGCCAAGAACCTTGTGAGGACAACGGTTCTGCACATACACTGTTGTATTGCATGCCTCAACCCACAAGTGAAGGGGTAGGCCCTGATCATGCAACATTGCCAGTGCAGCACCCACGATTGTTCTGTTCTTCTGCTCAGCCACCCCGTTCTGCTGTGGATTATGGGGTGCGATGAGCTCTCTCCGAATCCCTTCTACACTGCAGAACTCCTTGAATTCAGCCGAGATGAATTCACTACCATTATCACTCCTTAGAGCAATCACCTTCTTCCCCGACTCCTTCTCGACCAGTGCTTTAAACTCACAGAACTTCGCGAATGTATCGCTCTTCTTCTGCATGAAGAAGATCCAGCACTTTCGAGAGAAATCATCAACAAAGATCATGTAGTACTTGTGCTTTGTTGTCGAAGCAACTGAGAAAGGACCACACACGTTTGTGTGAACTCTCTCAAGGATCGTCGTGGCGCGACTATCCTTCTCGTGAAAGGTGGCTTTCACATACTTCCCCAAGGTACACCCCTTGCACTGATCTGACTGCGCAAGAGTGCCCTTAGGAAGCCCAGTAGAAATCTGCTGCAGTATTTTCAAAGCTCCATGGTGAAGGTAGCCCAATCTCCTGTGCCACAGTTCGCCCTCATCATCCCGGCTCACCACTTCTCCCGCCTTGCATGCCATTGCTGCGCAGCCATCTACTTGCAACTGATAAAGGTTCTTGACTCAAACCCCTATCTTCCGGGTCTCACCAGTAGTCTTACTGCGCAAGAAGGCTTTTCCTTCGCTGAAGACCACATCATACCCCTTGTCTTCCAACATCGCCACAGAGATCAGGTTCTTCATCAATCCTGGAACATGCAAAACTTCCTTCAATATGAAAGGTTTACCAGACTCCCTCTCAAAGGAAATGGTACCGATACCAGTCGCACTGTCTCTACCATCATCGCCCATCTCGATGTGCACTCCAAGATCTTTTTCCTCCAGATCTGAAAACAGATCTCGATCTCCGGTCATGTGAAATGACGCACCACTGTCCAAGAACCAAACTGATCCCGCCACACTTGAAACCAAGCATGAGATCAGTGAAAAATCCAGTTTGAATTGAGAAGCCAATGCCTCTCCCTCTGCAGATCCGGCAGCCTTCTTATTTTTCTTCTTCTACAGACAATTTGTGGCATAGTGTCCATGCTGGTGACAGTGAAAACACTTCACCTTGGACATGTCTTGCTTCTTACCTTTCGCACTAGACTGAGAAGCCTTCTTGCTCTTCCCCTTCTTTGCTTTGGTAGCCAAAGCGCAATTTTCTTCATCAGGTACCTTTGATGAAGATCCGTCCCTGGTATTCCTCCTTATCTCCTCTTGCATGAGATCCGCCCAAAGGTGCTCCCATCCCGGAAACTTCTCCTGACCATTGACACTATCTTGATATGCATGCCAACTTTTCGGAAGACCAAGGAGAGCCAGGTCCACCATATCCTCTTCTTCGACAGTCACCCCCACACTTCCCAGCTCATCTCTGCATTGAGTGAACTTCGTGAGGTATTTGGCGATACTGTCATCTTTCTCCATCTTAATGTTTCTGAGCTTATCCTTGAGCGCTAGCTTCCTTTGGTCACTTCTACTCTGGAATAGATCTGTCAACGCTTTCCACATTAAATATGGAGAATCTTTTCCATGCAGGCTGGATACAATGTGATCCTTAACGCCCTCCAACAAAATCCTTCGACATTTCGCCATCTTCTTTTGCCAAGCTTCGACTTCAGTAGGATCAGTGGGCTTCTGGACATCCGTATCTACGAACTCCTTCAGTCCATTATCTTCTAATACTGCCTCCATGCGATCTTTCCATGCAACATAATTCGAACTGCCTTCAAGAGCATATTCGAGTCGCAAACCGTTGAAAGACATTTTCAACTCCGGCACTAAGAAAACAAACTGCTGCAAAATTCGAATTCCAAGCTCAAAAAATCCACCGTTCTTGATCTGTGAGAACAAATTATTTCTAGCACAGAGATCGACTGCAGGGGCATTTACTGGATGTATCACCTTTCAAAGGAAAGGATGGATCCAGAGGCTACCTGGCCCGCATGCAGACTCTGTCTACCGAAATAAGTTTGTAATCACTGTGATGATCAATCTCTGCTTCAATAGCTCCGATACCATGTAGAAATTTGCTGAATAATGAAGATTTATCCACCGAGATTATCCTGATCACATATCAATTCGAATTCATATGCAACACATAATCTCTTCTACTCAGATCATCACACATGCGGAAATAAAACAAGTGGTATGCGATCAAAAGATCATCAAAACATCACACACATTTACATAGTATGTATGGGGAAAGCTTATAGCTGAAAACCCCCAGCTATTATGTATATTAAGATGGAAGAGAACATGTAACAATCTCAGTACAATACTCCTCACAAGTACTTAGTACTGTCTCCAATATTTACACACAAACTAGCTTGGTTTTGAACAAGTCACAGGTTCAAAACACATCCACTAATTGCCTGCCTCTATTGCGCAATCAAGGCTGGTCTAATGAGAGATCCAAGGTTCAAATCTCCTTGGCTTGACAGCGCAATCCTCATGGGAAATTTCCTCCAAGTGTGGTGCAAATCTCATGCACAACTAATGTCACAACTGGTAGCTATCTCAACCCTTTCATCTACCTCTTTCACTGGTCTCCACTGAACTGTCCATGCACTGTAGTGAACTGATGTGTTCTTGAGTTGAATAATGAGTTAATAATTAGTGAATTAAATAATATTTAATTCACTCCACTCATTACTAGTTGATTAGCTAGTTAAACTAATATCAACTAGTTCAACTAAGTTAAACCGAACACAACTCCACCAACTGTCTCATCAACTCCACCAAACTTCTGCCACTGAAGTCCTAACTGAAGTCAACCATGCATGAGCTCACCAAACCCCTAGGAATAGCGTAATTCCTTTGTCAGATGCATGATCCACTTCCATAGCTCGAACTGAAGTGCTCCAAGAGAGTAAACTGAAGTTTAGAGTCCAAATATTATTAAGGGTAAATAATATTTGACTTTTCTATTTTTAGCTAGGCAGTCTAAAAATAGACTTCGACCTAAATGTCTAAAAATAGAGGTCCATCTATTTTTACCAACATGACCAATACTTCAAGAATAACATACTGCAACTCCGAGACCATGCTCCGTATGTCTAAAAATAGACATAGTCTAAAACTAGACTTTGCGCCAAAAATAGCCTGTGGGCCCACTTAGTGAAGGCGACTTCATTTCACTAAGCTCCATCATCTTGCTGCATTTTCAACATATTACAATTATGTGACCATATGAAAGTCTACAATTTTGTAGGTCTCGATCTATAAACTATTCCCCTTCACCTCTCTTCATGTATTTTAACCTAGAACTCTGAGGCTCATTAGCTTAGCTTGCTGGTATTATGTTCCAAAAATTTGGAGGATAAAAAATGATTAGAGAAACATCCCCGTCGCCATCCTTGATGGGAAAGATAGAGCATTAATATACAATTGTTGATGAGACAAGATAGAAAGATAGTTAGTGGTGGCCCTACAAAAAAAAATGACTTCATTAGCCACCTTACGCCTAGATGGAGTTGAAAATTTGGTTGTCTCTCCATAATTTAAAACCATGGCTAAATGCTAAATGATATGCCTTTGAAAAAGCGACAACAAATTCCCTTGGATTCTACACCAAACCGCAACAACAAACCCCTACCCAAAGCACTATCTATAGGGACATCAAAGTTAAATTTTTATTTATACTAGGTTGTAAATACAAAAGAATAGCTAGCATAAATTGTAAATTTTTATTTATCCTATTTTTAAATGACTTTCAAGTGGTTCTTTATCCATGGAAAAATAAAACAATGAATAAGCAAAAGCCAATTTTCTGTACATCCTGTCGCTTTCTTTGGAAAAAGCTATTCAAATATTCAAATGGAAAAATAAAACAATAAATGATTGGTTAGTTTTTTAAGCATGATTGAAGCAAAGTAAGTAGCCTATAGATTTCTTTTACAAGACTTTGACAAAAGTGATACAAGCACCCATGGCTTTGAACGCAGCCATATATCCACCGATGACGGATTATGTAGTGCATGGAATAAATTTCTGTCTTTCGGAAGCTTCTTCTGAATTTCTGTCTTTCGGAAGTTTGAAGCCGTGGGCTTTTATAATTACATTCAGAAAAAAACTTGAAAACTATTCCGGGAAGCTATTTTGTTGCTTACTCAAAGATGGCCAGGCAAGATTATACGATGCAACCACTAGCTCAAGAACTTTTGGCCACAGATTTCCATGACCTCCATGCATAGACATTCAGACATATCTATGGTGGTACGTATGTGATACGTGAATGTCTGACTTCTTTGCCTGTGTAAGCCACTGAAAAATAACTTAACTTGTGAAGATATTAAACGGATTCCTTTGCTTTAGATAAAGATAACGACAAAGCATTATTCAATCTAAAGCTATGAATGGTTATTGATCCACTAGGAATAGGGTGGTTATAGGCCCAATGTTTCATTGGTTTTTGCTGAGAAACATAATTACACACAATTGTTTCCAACTGGTCCTGGCAATGTCCACTCACGTTACTATTCTTTACAAACTTCATCTGGATAAATACTGCCATGTTACTTTGACTTCAACTATGTATTCGTGTAGTTGCAGCCTGCAGATATTGAAGTTTTGACTCTTTAATTGTGTATTACGTATATTTGTTTGTGTACTTGTGTATATCTGTACAAATTTGAGGCTACCAAAGTTTTCAACACTGTTATTCATTTATGCTACAAAATCTCGAACGGTGAATAAAATTTCCCGACTAAAATTAATACTTTGGTTTCAATTATGTATTTGTTGGGTTGCTTGTATCAAAGGAGTACAAGAGTTGAGGCTACAAAAGTTTTCTTGATTTTTATTCATTTATACTGCAATTATTTTCTTAATTAATTTTTTTATTCAATGGTGTAAATTTGAAGATGTCAGTATATGCTCGTTGTTGCTATCACATCAATGGATGAAATTCACACCACTAAATTTTTTGCATATCTAAATCATATGCTTAAATCTTACTTAAATTATTTTTTTACAAAACACTGTTAAAAATTTATTGTACAAGTTATTTGTCACTACTTATTAGAAAAATCAAAGTAAAAATATAAATGTTAAAACTTACATTATTGAAACGTGGCTGCATTTAAATGTTAGATTACCATGCGTTACATTTTTAAAATTATGATTTTCAAAAATCCTAACGGAACACATATATGTGCTCTCTATTTATTGGCTTTCATTGATCGCATTTTTTATCAAACTGCCAAAATATTAACATTGGTTTTAAGTTAATCTGCTTTTCAATTTTCAATTTTAAATTCTAATATAAATTATATATTTTAGGTTTTAAATTTTAATATAGTTTATATAATATTAAGTTATAATTTTTTTAAAATATTATATTTTATTATATTATATTTTAATATTAAATTTAATATAAATAATCATCATGAAATTTTTTAATAAAACACTGAAATGTGTATTATCAAACATTCTATGTAAAAATTAAAACAATGTATTTGGTCATCTCTTTCATCATCGAAGCACTGAATTCATTTTCAAAATGTTGGAGGATTAACATTGTATAATCAATAATAGTGAAAAAAATTATAGAAAAAATTAAACAATTCCACATTAGATTAACAAACTCCTTTTAAATTCTACCAATTTACTATGCCATTTGTCAAATTTAATGTCATGAACCAAAAAAAGAAATTGAAACTTAGACACTAAGTAATTTGTGAAAAAAGCATGAACAATATGAAGTGAAGTTTAAAGCACTAATTCATAAAACTTTAATTAGGAATCTATAGATAAAGGAGACTATCTTTGTCTCACATTCATTTATAAGTAGACAATTAAAAATGGTAAACCATCATTTTTTTTTTAATTACTTCAATCACTTATATTATAGTAATATTTCAGTTTATACTAATATTATTATATTATAATAATATATATTAGGTTTTAATATATTTTTAAAATTATGTTTTAATATTAATGTACTTTTCTTCTATATATATATGAAAGGATTGAATCCTCACATTTTTTATTTTTATATTAAAAATTAAAATTCTTTAACTATAAAAATTATTGAATATCCAAAAATAATTGACAAATCATTTTTTGCAATTATTAAATAATGTTTTTCAATAAGAAATTCATCAATTTCAACATAGCATAAATCCTTATACCAACAATTTCAATTATATAATAAATATAATTATATAAATATAAAATAATAGAGATATTGTTATTTATATAGTTATTAATAATTACAAATGTTTGTCTTTAACCAAATATACATGTGATACCAAATACATGTGACGGTGGTGTATATATGTCTATGGCAAAGACATTGGTAAATGTGGTTGTAGAGATATTTTATAATTAGGAAGGTATGAAGGCATATTTGAAGTTAAATCTCTGCATCTTGGGGCTACCCAAATTTTCAAGTTTTTTATTCATTTATATTGCAAAGTATGAAGGCTTATTTGAAGTTAATGAAATTAGAAAAAATAAAAAAATCTTTTCAGCTTTTGTGGATAGATGTAAGTAGTTTTTTTTTTTAAGTTCAAAAAAATAGAATAGATTTGTAGAAGGATAAAATCTGAAGAAAGTTAAGAGTTTTTGGAGAAAAACAGAGAGTTTGGATTTTTTTTTGGAAAATTCCATCTCATCTAAATTTTAGTAATTTTGTAATTTTGTAATGATAGAAGAGAAATTAAAGATTTGACTGCAATTTTTTCATAAAGAAAAAAAAAAAAATTATGTTAGACATTTGTTGAAGATGATGTGAATGGAAATTAAATTGAAAGTGTAAATATATGTTTTTTTGATGTTGTCTACCGAACATATGGAATAGCCAGGATGACAGATTTTTGCTGGAATCCAATAAAAAAAAAATTCAAAAAATCAGGTAGTTGGAGCCTTTGAATTGCATTTTTGATAGTGGAAATGGATTCAGCACTATCAAAAACCCTTAAGGCACCCAAAATACTGAAGTTTAACAAGATAAATCTTTGCTAAGCTATTTTGTTGTTTTTTTTAGACTACTATGTTTTTTTTAGTTTAACCATTAATCTTGTTGCAGATCTAACAAGACAGGATTGAAAATGTAAATAAGTTTTTTTTTTTTTTTTTTTTTTTTTCAGTTCAGCCATTAATCTAATCTTGTTGCAGATCTGACAGAATGTGGCATCAGCTCCGTATCTTGAAACCAGGCTACCAAAGCTTTCAAGGATTTTATTCATTTATACTGCAACAAATAATTATTCTATTCGGCAGAATACTATATTCATTGCAGACTCCATCAAATTATTGAAATTTATTAAGTGCCATTGAATGCATAAAATTTCCCAACAAAAATTAGTAAAACAGCAAAATATTATGCAACGTGATACATAATATACTCGCTAATTGCATGTGAGACGAACAAGAAATCTGAGACAGAGAAAGACGAGAAACCCTGTTACTATCAATTTTTATTTCATCAATACTGTAACAAGCATGTACTAGTGTGTAATTATCTATTTCTGTCTTCACATTTACTATATTATCAGATTTTGATTATTATTTATTCTAATTTCAATAATTTCAAGATTATTAAAAAAAATTACAATTAAATTCTAAATTATTCCAAATTTTATTATCAAATTATATTAAACTATTTTATAATAAAAATATTACAGAAAAGTGGTTCACCAAGCCAATCTTCAATCGTTAAGGCAACCGCTCCAGCACAGCACACTCAAATCTTCAACGCCTGACCAGCTTTTCCAATCTCCCCTCTCTTCCACCTGTAACCTCGAACTTCTGTCCGCTGCCCCCAGCCCCGTTTTCTAATTAATTTTGCAGTAGCACGACGGGCTGGACACCTTGTACTATGCCAACGGTTCCAGTAGTGCTCCATTCAATCGTTGAGGCAATGGCTCCATCACTTCAGTTTGGAACACTCAAATCTTCAACGCCCTTCCAGTTCTTCGACATAAAGCATCTCGAGTGATCTCACACCTTCAACATCACGAACAACATCAAGATTCTCGCCATTTGATGCAAACTGGTTATCCATGTGTAACTCTCGAAGCCTTCTCAGTGCCGCCAACCCTTGTATTCGTTTTAGCCTTCCACATCCTCCTGTAGCCCAGAACTTCTCCAGAGATATCAACCTTTCTAGACTTGGCAGCTCCTCTACTTTTGAACAGTTTCTGATGTCTAGTTCCCGAAGTTTTGTAAGATCACATAGGTCTTCTATTTTCCGCAGGTCATGACAATCGGACAAATCCAGCCTTACAAGTGTTGGTGGCAATGCTCCAACCTCCTGCAGAGAGTAACAATATTTCGAGAGCAGATGTGTAAGGTTGGGGCAAACACCTTCGTCGATGGATACCCTCTGGTTGCAACACTGTGAAAGGTCTAAATATTCAAGCGTGCTGATATTTTTCAACCATGAAAGGTCCCGAATCATGGAGTCCATGTCGATACATTGCATATTCAGATGTTCAAGTCGAAGTAAATTACGGAAATTACTTGATTTCAATATCAATTTCCAGCAGCGAGAAAAATCAAGGTGTTGGAGGTTCATTAAGCATCCGAAATAATTTGGAAGGTATTGCAAATTCCCGCAATAAGAGAGATTGAGGGTTCGGAGGTTTGGTAAGTCACAGAAGGAATTTGGAAGCACGGCCAATCTCCGGCAACCAGAGAGATTGAGGGTTCGGAGGTTTGCTAAGTTACCAAAGGAATTTGGAAGCTTAGCCAAAATCTTGATGTAAGAGAGATCAAGGTATTGGAGGTTTGTTAAGTAACCAAAGGAATTTGGAAGCTCAGCCAAAGTCCTGGTGTAAGAGAGGTCAAGGTATTGAAGGTTTGTTAAGTAACCGAAGGAATTTGGGAGCATATGCACTCTCAGGCAGTGAGATAAATCGAGGTGTTGGAGGTTTGTCAACTGCTGGAAAGAATCAGGCAACGACGTTATATATATTGGGCACCCAATGGATGCTAGTAGATGCTTCACCACAATCTTTTCGATGTGCTTCAGCTGCCCAATGGACTTAGAAAATTTTGAAAGATGAGAATAAATATGTAACTCCCGCAACTCCAAAGGTGCCTGCAACACAATATACATCTTTCAACTATAAGAAAGATAAAGATTTGGTCATTTTCATTTATAAAATCTTTCAAAAGCGCTAAAAACCCATGCTTGTATATCAATAGCAATAATCTACCATAAAATACAACAGGACCAGATTTAACTTGAGATCCTTCTCGCCACAGAATTTCCAATTTCTTGCCTGTCACTTCTAGAACCCTCAAGTTTTTCAATGGAATCCAGGAAGGCAGATAAGGGTAGGGACAGTTCACCCAGCGTAGCCATATCAGATTTGGTGACTTAACCCTCTTCATTATGCTTTCCAAAACACCATCTTCTGTTGCAATCAGCTCTAACTTGGTGAAAAAACATGGCGTAGTGTAATTCATGAGTTGCTTCAGGCTGTTCTCGAACACATCAGGAAGCCAAATTTTGAACCGTGTCACTTCTTTTGTCTCTGATTTTGGAATATCATAATAACTAATAAGGCCAGGAACCTTCTTAATTCCACGCACCTTGGATAGTACTTGTGCATTCTTCCAAAACAAAGCAGCAAATAAATAAGACAGAGTAACAAGATTTATGTTTATGGAATAAAGAAACTTTAAAGTTGTCTAAAGCATTCAAGCACTTATATACGATTGTTGCTGTAGATCATCAAAGTTATCGATCAGTGACCAAAAACGATGCGGGATTACTGCAGAAGACCCTTGCTGTTGATCTGCAATACCTCTTCCAAAATCTCTGACGTGATCATGCATTTTTATCCTATTTTCTGTGTCCACCTCAACAAGGCATTTCTCCTCCAGGTTTATAAACCCCACCAAACCCTTCCACCCTGATCCATCCCAAATCCTTATGGTCATATCCCTATCTTCTCCAATGAAACAACAAGCGATGTCAAGGAATATTTGTTTTTCCTCTCCACCGAGTGCTTCAAAACTAATTTTCAGGCTGTTCTGTATCTCACTGGGAAGTTCTAATTGGCGAAGCTTATCCAACTGGCCTTCCCAGTAAGATTTATCGCTCTTTTGACAAAGAAGCCCTGCAACTACTTTCAAGGATAAAGGCAAACCATCGCAGGCTACAAAATGCGTCTACAAAATACTCGAATCCTAGTGGTGGATGAGGCTGGCAAAAGGCATAGGAGCAGAAGAGTTGTTTGGATTGTTCTTCAGTGAGGCCAGATAGCTTATAGATTGATGAAACTGTTATCCCTACACTCATGAGGACATCCTTGTAGCGAGATGTCACCAAAATCAAGCTATCTGATCAAAGGACATCCTTTATTGGCAAAAATGCATGTAGCTGATCCACATCATCTACATCTATTGGAATATTGAAAATTCCAAAACAATAGAAATGGAGAGAGTAAACTCCTCTCCTCTGAACACAGAGAAATTAAAATTCTTGACAGGAGACAGAGTTTCTCACACTAAAAAACAAACTTCTATTGCTTTCAAAAAACTGTTACAAAAGATTCCTCTTAACACAAAGGGATAACATAAATGGTGACTGCTTCAAACGTAGTGCACAAACCTTCACTGTCTATCGAAAAACACACTCTGTCTCTGTAAACCAACACTGTTGTGTTATTCTTCTCCGCACTGCTGTGCAAAACCATATGAAAACAAAAAATAACACATTACAACCTACAGGCTCTCGGGATGTTTCACTTTATATATGACACGGTGGAAAATATAAAACATAAAACAAAGAAATAAACCAAATTACAAAGGAAAAACCTTTGTGGAACAAAAAGAAATTCAAATGCACGACGTACGAGTGGGGACCACATCGCAGTCGGCAATCAGCGATCAGCAGATCGGCTTAACAAAAAACTTTGCGATTTAGCGATGTGTGATGTTGCGATTACGATTGGATCGCATCGCAAACATCCGATGGAACATTGCGATTGTGATTGACATCCGAACGCGATGAATCCTTTCAATTCTGCTGCATAAACTCCATCGGGTCCAGGCTTTAAACAATAGCATGCACCCATCCAAAACTTCCGATTACGATTGGAATCCAGATGCGATACAACAATAAACTACGCCATAAAAGGACCATTGGGTCCGCCCTTTGGTTGGTGCGATCGGAGCACACAATAAAAGGCCTCCGAGTGAACCATTGCGATTGCAACCTTGCGATCGTATTATAAAATGCCGCATGGTTTGTGGATCCACGGGCCTCGGCTGTGGTGGAGGGCAATTATATAATATAAAGTTTGGTTGTATATTGTATGCAACCGTTCTGCTACGGAACTCTGCCATATCAACAAGACACTTGGACTTTACAATATATGTATGTTGCGATTTTTGATTGCAATTGCATCGCATCGCAAGACTTCATATCAACAAGACACTGTTTATAAACTTTGCGATTTCGATTGGAACTTAAGTGGTGGGGACCACTTGTCCCGCCTTTCAAAAATTAAAGGACTTCCGCCTGATTTAAACAAATTCTTCGTTTCTGGTTGTTGAGGGCTTAAAAGCCCGAAGTGACTGGTTTTAATAAGTTCTGCTCCTTTGTAGAACTGAACTACGAAAATATTCGTCCTTCCGCTGTGAGAACGGCTACTCTCGTAACAAAATCAAATCTCCTCTGCAATTTGTGTCTGCAGCCCATCAAGAATTAATTTCTTCCTTACTGTTCTTCCATTCTTCTTTAATTTACAGTGTTGTGCACTAAAAACTCTGCTGTTGCTGCCTTTGTACTCTTTTCTTCCTGCCCAAGGTTGGCAGGTGACTTTAATATTTTCAACAACATCATCTAAAACCACTAGAGCATGGTCAGAAGATGACAGAGATGTTTTGAGCACTTCTATGCCTTGATGGACATTGTCTATTTGTACATCTCTCTGAACTAAAACCTTAATAACTTTGGCCTGCAACAAATTTAGAGACTTCCTACCTGCAGTCTCTCTAACTTCAAACAAGAAGCAGGATTTACCGACATCTGAACTCTTCCTATTGAACAGTTCTTTGGCTAACGTTGTCTTGCCCACTCCACCCAAGCCCACAATCCCCAGGACCTGAGCTTTCCCACTCTGCTGCAAGGACATTTTCCTTTCAAAGTCCTCCACTTTTTTTTTAGACCGGTTGGATATGTGGCCACATTCAAGGATATTTTTCTGCACTTTTTAAGCACGCTCTGCACTAACTTCTCCGACAGCTTACCTTCGTCGCTGCAAATTCACAACAAACCAAAGAAAACATTAGGTGCATATGAATATATAAAATTGAGATCCATAAGATGCGCAGGTGAGAGTGAGAGTTCCAACCCATTATAGGACGCGAGTTCGAAACCTATGATCCAGGAGACGTCAGAGAGTGCTTTTCTCCAATTTTCAATTCTTTGGAGATCGCATCTGCATTTCTGTTCATGAATACTCAGGTCTTCAGCATAACTTCCCGTCCATCGAAGCTCCGAAGGCTTCACATTGTAAAAGACAGGAAAAATAGTAGCCCTCGTCTCCAATATAAGCAGGAGCTCATCAAGACACCATTTTGACTGCGCAAATGTTGGGGAGAAAATAACGATATGGATGGAGGCGGTTCTGATGGCGCCTTCGATTTGAGGAGTCAAGTAGTCTCCTGCCTGCAATTCCTCTCTGTCGAGGAAAGGTTGCAGTCCATGTGAAAGAAGTCGATGATAAAGATAGCTAGCAAAGGTGTTTTTGACATCAGGGCCTCTGTGACTGATGAATACATTGTAATGGAAACCACCATTAGCGGAGGCACTGGACGTTGATGTTGAAAATACTAAAGTCACCTGCCGTGCCTTTGGGCAGGAAGAAAAGAAGTACAAGGGCAGCAGCAGCAGAAGCAGAGCGTGGAGTGCACAGCACTGTAAATTGAAGGAGCATGGAGAACTGTAAGGATGAATTTAATTTTGATGGGGCGCAACCACAAATTGCAGAGGAGAATTAACAGGTGATGGGCGGAGACGTTCTTCACAGAGGAAGGTCGAAGATTTTTTTTTGTACATCAGTTCTACGGAGGAGCAGAGTAATTAAAACCAGTTACTTCGAGCTTTAAAGCCCTCAACAACCAAGTATCTTGTTGATGAAGGTGTTTGCGATACGATGCGATCAAATCGCAATCGCAAATCACAACATACAAATAATATACAACCCAAGTGTCTTGTTGATGGGAGAGTTCCGCAAGCGGAACGTTTTAATAAATTGAAACACATATAAATCGCCCCCCCACAGCAGCGGAGGCCCGTGGGTCCACTTGACCACGTGGCGATCACTCAATGGAATCGCAAGTCTTGAATCGCAAGGTTCAATCGGAGCGGCTTTGTTTTGTGTTCTGATTGAAGGCCAGACCCGATTGTGTTATATATCACAGTCTATGCGCCAATCACATCTGTCGTTTGATCGCAATCGGAAGATCGGAGTTTTTTGTTTAAGGTTCGTTTATTGTTAAAGTTTCTGACCCGATCGATTTATATGCCAGGTTTTATATCGGGCCATCGCGTCCGTTGTAATCGCAATCGGAACTTCCGTTTGATCGCATGGCTTTGTATTTTTGGTGCGATTGGAGTGGCAGACCCGATCTATATTTTAGACTGGAATTGATATGTGTCATCGCATCCGCTATTTGGATCGCAATCGGAACTTTTGTGTTGTGTGCTCCGATTGCACTTGTTTGTTATTTGCGATTGCGATGTGGTCCCCACTCGCAAGTCATACATTTGAATTTTATTGTTGCGCAAAGGGTTTTCCTTTGTATTTTGTTTTATGTTTTTTGTTATTCCTGCCACGCCATATATATAATGTAAAAAGGCCCGCGAGCAATGGTTATTTTCATTGTATTGTTTTGGTGTTTCGCACAGCAGCGCGAAAAAAGAAATACACAGCGGTGTGTTGACCGTATGAAGACCGAGTATTTTTCTTGAGAGAGACAGAGAATCACTTGTGCACTGCATCTGTAGCAGTCACCATTGTTGTTATCCCTCTCTGAAGAGGAAGAATTTGTAACAGTTTTGAAAGTAATAGAAGTTTGTTTCAAAGTCTGGAGAAACTCTGTCCTCCTGTCAAGTTTTTTTAAATTTCTCTATGTTGTAGAGGGGAGCTTATTCTCCCCGTTTGGAATTCCCAAAATTCCAACATGGTATCGGAGCAAGTTCAGGCTCTTTGAAGGATTCAAAGAAGCTGAAGAAGAAGACCGGTTGCAGTGTTTTCTCCAGCAGTGTGAAAATCTCAACAGAGGTCAAAGTTCAGGTATTTCTCAAAGATAATAGTGTTGTTGCTTTGTATTTAAAAGGAGTTTGTTCTTTCAGTAAAGGAAAGACAGTTTGTTTAAAGTCAGAGTTCAGTTTTGAAGCAATGGCTGGACCAAGCACTGGTATGAGTCTTGAAAGTGTTCAACTTCCACAGTTTAATGGAAATAACTATGATTATTGGGCCATTACCATGAGAGCCCTGTTTGTCTCACAAGACTTATGGGAGTTTGTAGAAGATGGTTTTACTGAACCAGCTGATGAGCAGGCTTTTAATGCCTTAACTCAAGCAAAGAAGGATTTATTGAAGAACAATAGAAAGAAGGACTCTAAAGCCCTCTTCTATTTGTATCAAGTTGTAAATGAGAGTGTGTTTCCAAGGATAGCAGCAGCTAAGAAATCCAAGGAGGCATGAGAAACTCTGAAAGTAGCCCTTCAAGGTATGGAGAAAGTTAAGACAGCAAAGCTTCAGTTGCTGAGAAGAGATTTTGAAACTCCCTGCATGAAAGAGTCAGATAGTGTTGACACATTTTTTACACATGTGATTGGGATTGTAAATCAGATAAGATCCCATGGAGAAACTCTTGAAGAAAGAAGAATTGTGGAGAAAATTTTGAGATGCTTACCCTCAAAGTTTGATGTTATTGTAACTACCATAGAAGAGACCAAAGATCTCTCACAGTTCACAGTGGATGAACTTCATGCCTCACTAATAACTCATGAACAGAGATTGAGCAGAGATGAAAATTCATCTCTTGAGCACGCCTTCAAGACCCAGATGCCTTCAGGAAGAGGAAGAGGCCAAGGAAAAGGAAGAGGAAGAGGCAGAAGCCAGAATAGAGGTGGAAGGAACATCCCTTCACATTCACATGGAAGGAGCAACAGTCAAAGCCAAACCCATGGCCAATGCAACAACCAGCGAGGTGGACATCAACACCAACATGCTCATGGACAAAGGTATGACAAATCCAATGTCCAGTGTCATTATTGCAAGAAATATGGGCACTATGCCAATGAATGTAGAAAGAAGCAAAATGACATGAAAAATAAGCAGAATGCTAATGTAGCAAAAGAAGAAAAGAACCCAAGCAATGTGCTATTAGCTTGTAATGTAGCACAAAATAAAGATGATGATGTTTGGTTCTTAGATTCAGGATGTAGTAACCATATGACTGGCAACAGAGCAATGTTTGCCAATCTAGATGAAGAAGTTAAATCTGAAGTGACCACAGGGACTGATACTAAAATATCTGTCAAAGGAAAAGGCAGAGTGAGTATTAGAGCAAAAAATGGGGAGCAGAAATTTGTTCCTGATGTGTATTATGTTCCAGGTCTGAAATGTGATTTCTTGAGCATTGGGCAGCTCATAAACAAAGGTTACAATGTAATATTCAAAGATGATATGTGCACAATAAAAGATATACCTCCAAGTAAGAAAATTATCACTGAAATACAAATGACCAGCAATAGAATGTTTCCACTCAAGCTCAACACTGACTTGAAGGGAAAAGGAAAGAATGTAGCAGCTGTAACTCAAGAAGCCTTTCAGAAGGAAGCAAAGGATGAAAATTGGTTATGGCATCTGAGATTTGGACATCTCAATTTCGGAGGATTAAATTTGCTACACAGAAAGGGAATGGTAAGAGGTTTACGATTGATTGAAAAACCTGACAGCCTATGTGAAGGCTGCATCTTGGGAAAGCAACACAGAGAAAATTTTCCTTCAGGGAAAAGCATAAGGGCGAAAGCACCCTTAGAGATCATTCACTCAGATTTATGTGGGCCGATGCAAATAGCATTTGTTTCAGGCAGCAATTACATGCTGACTTTCATTGATGATTTCACACGAAAAGTGTGGGTTTATTTCTTAAAATATAAGAGTGAAGTATTTCAGAAATTTCGTCATTTTAAAGCTCTTGTAGAGAAACAGAACGGACTTCACATTAAAGTCCTCAGAACAGATAGAGGAGGAGAATATATCTCAAAATAATTTCTGCGTTTTTGCAGAGAGAATGGCATACACAAGCAGTTTACCACAAGGTACACGCCGCAACAGAATGGAGTTGCTGAAAGGAAGAATCGAACCATAATGGAGATGGTGAGAAGCATGCTGAAGGCGAAGCACTTGCCGAATGAGTATTGGGCAGAAGCAACAAACTATGCTGTATATATTTTGAATAGATGCCCCACAAAAGCCGTGATGAACAAAGTTCCAGAAGAAGCGTGGAGTGGCAGAAAACAGGGAGTCACCCACATGAGAGTTTTTGGGTGTGTTGCATACGTACACATTCCAGACAAATTGAGAAAGAAGTTGGATAGTAAGGGGGAGAAGTGCATCTTCCTTTGATACTCTGAAGATTCCAAAGGATACAGAATGTATAACCCATCCAAAAAGAAGTTTGTAATTAGCAGAGATGTGCAATTTATTGAAGAGTAAGCGTGGGATGGAAGCATTGAGAAAACAGTCAATGTCAAAAACTGTTTATCTCATGATGAAGATGATGTAGATGTGGTTGAGATTAATAACCCATCCATTGCACAACCTCCAGCAGCGCAAGGCCAGCAAGGGATGCCTCAAGCGGCAGTGAGAACACCCTTGAGAAGAAGCGGCAGTGGTTCACCGAGTACACCACAAGGAGCAGAATCGAGTGCTTCATCAAGCACGGCTACACCAAGTGAAAGAGGAACAAGGTTCAGAAGCCTTAGAGAAATCTATGAGCAAGGAGAAGCAGATGAAGGTATGAATTCCTTATTTGCTTTGTATTGTCAAGTTGATGATCCTATTCATTTTGAAGATGTTATTAAAGATAGAAAATGGATAGAAGCTATGGATGAAGAAATTAAAGCCATAGAGAAGAACAAAACATGGGAATTATTTGATCTCCCAGAAGGAAAGGAAGTCATTGCAGTTAAATGGGTATACAAGACCAAAAGAAATGCTGAAGGAAAAATAGAAAGACACAAGGCCAGACTTGTTGTCAAAGGATACAAGCAGAAGCAAGGGATTGACTATGAAGAAACTTTTGCACCAATTGCAAGAATGGAGACAGTGAGAGCAGTGTTGTCCATAGCAGCACAAAACAAATGGGAAGTATATCAGATGGATGTAAAATCCGCATTTTTAAATGGAGTTTTAATGGAAGAGGTATATGTGGAACAACCTCTTGGATATGAGAAGAAAGGCCAAGAGCATAAGGTCTGTAAATTGAAGAAAGCTCTTTATGGGTTGAAACAAGCACCAAGAGCATGGTACAGCAGAATAGATTCCTATCTATTGGAGAATGGATTTGAAAAGTGTGAGGGAGAACCCACCCTCTACATCAAAGAGAAGGATGGTAAGCTGTTGATTGTTGTTTTATATGTTGATGATTTAATATTTACAAGTAATGAAGATTGCCTTGTTGAGAATTTTAAAACAGTCATGAAGGATGAATTTGAAATGACTGACATGGGTTTGTTGAGATACTTCTTAGGAATAGAAGTAGAACAAAATGAGAAACGGATTTTTATATCTCAAGCAAAGTATGTAAATCAAGTTTTAGAAAGATTTAACATGCAGGAGTGCAAAGCTGCAATTACTCCCACTGTAATGGGATTGAAGTTAAGTAAGAATGACAGCAGTAAGGATTTTGATCCAAGTTTGTATAAAAGCATAGTTGACAGCCTCATGTATTTGACTGCAACTAGGCCGGATATTATGCATGCTGTTAGCTTAATTTCCAAATTTATGGAGAAGCCAAAAGAAGCACATTGGCAAGCAGCAAAGAGAATTCTGAGGTATGTGAAAGGAACAAAAAGATTTGGTATTTTGTATACAGCTCCAGAAAATTCAGAATTAGTTGGATACACTGACAGTGATTGGGCTGGAAGTGTAGATGATCGGAAGAGCACTTCCGGTTATGTTTTTCATATGGGTTCAGGAGCCATTTCATGGGCTTCTAAGAAACAGCTGGTTGTAGCATTGTCTACAGCAGAGGCAGAATATGTGGCAGCTACAACAGCAGCGTGTCAAGCAATTTGGATGAAAAGGATGTTGAGAAGTTTGTGCCAAGAACAGGTAAAGGGCACTGTGATTTATTGTGACAAGAGCTCAGCTATTGCATTGTCAAAGAATTATGTGTTTCATAAAAGAAAAAAGCACATAGATACAAAGTTTCATTATATCAGAGAATTGGTAAACAATGGAGAAATTGTTTTACAACATTGTAAAACAGAAGAACAATATGCAGATATTTTAACTTTACCATTGGGACAAAAGACATTTGAATTTCTAAGAAAATGTTTGGGCATGATGGATAACCCAGTAGCTAACTTTAAGGGGGAGTGTTGAAAATACTAAAGTCACTTGCCGTGCCTTTGGGCAGGAAGAAAACAAGTACAAGGGCAGCAGCAGCAGCAGCAGAAGCAGAGCGTGGAGTGCACAACACTGTAAATTGAAGGAGCATGGAGAACTGTAAGGATGAATTTAATTTTGATGGGGCGCAGCCACAAATTGCAGAGGAGAATTAACAGGTGATGGGTGGAGCCGTTCTTCATAGAGGAAGGACGAATATTTTTTTTTGTAGATCAGTTATACGGAGGAGCAGAGTAATTAAAACCAGTTACTTCGAGCTTTAAAGCCCTCAACAACCAAGTGTCTTGTTGATGAAGGAGTTTGCGATGCGATGCGATCAAATCGCAACATACAAATAATATACAACCCAAGTGTCTTGTTGACGGGAGAGTTCCACAAGCGGAACGTTTTAATACATTGAAACACATATAAATCGCCCCCCCACAGCAGCGGAGGCCCGTGGGTCCACTTGACCACGTGGCAATCACTCAATGGAATCGCAAGTCTTGAATCGCAAGGTTCAATCGGAGCGGCTTTGTTTTGTGTTCCGATTGAAGGCCGGACCCGATTGTGTTATATATCACAGTCTATGCGCCTATCGCATCCGTCGTTTGATCGCAATCCAAAGATCGGAGTTTTTTGTTTGAGGTTCGTTTATTGTTAAAGTTTCAGACCCGATCGATTTATATGCCAGGTTTTATATCGAGCCATCGCGTCCATTGTAATCGCAATCGGAACTTCCGGTTGATCGCATGGCTTTGTATTTTTGGTGCGATTGGAGTGGCGGACCCGATCTATATTTTAGACTAGAATTGATGTGTCATTGCATCCGCTATTTGGATCGCAATCAGAACTTTTGTGTTGTGTGCCCCGATTTCACTTGTTTGTTGTTTGCAATTGCGATGTGGTTCCCACTCGCAAGTCATACATTTGAATTTTATTGTTGCGCAAAGGGTTTTCCTTTGTATTTTGTTTTATCTTTTTTGTTATTCCCGCCGCGCCATATATATAATGTAAAAAGGCCCGTGAGCAATGGTTATTGTCATTGTATTGTTTTGGTGTTTCGCACAGCAGCGCGAAAAAAGAAATACACAGCAGTGTGTTGACCGTATGAAGACCGAGTATTTTTCTTGAGAGAGACAGAGAATCACTTGTGCACTGCGTCTGTAGCAGTGACCATTGTTGTTATCCCTCTCTGAAGAAGAAGAATTTGTAACAGTTTTGAAAGTAATAGAAGTTTGTTTCAAAGTCTGGAGAAACTCTGTCCTCCTGTCAAGTTTGTTTAAATTTCTCTGTGTTGTAGAGGGGAGCTTATTCTCCCCGTTTGGAATTCCCAAAATTCCAACAGTTGAGGGCAAGGAGCCATCGACTCTGAGAGGAGGGGTGGATGTTTGCGGGTCCGTCATTGAGGAGGAATAGAAACTTACACAAAACAAATATAAACAGAAGGATGGCACATGAGATCAATTTCAATTCTGTGCTCAAAACCAGAAGCTGAAACTATTTGTATTATGTGTTCAAAACATGTTGTTATTTACAGATACCATGACACTGGCTGTTGAGTACAGAAGTGATGAAGAGTGGTTTTCTTACTTTTCTTTTTCTTTGAGTATTAGGGTTGTGTTATTCAGTATTGGAAAATGACGCGAGCAGTGACGTTGAAGAGAGCGCACTGAGAGTTTCCTTCATTCCTCCCTCCCCACCAATCTCAATCTCATTTCTTAGGGTCTCCAAACTCCTCCCTGCACCACTCTTTTTCTTTGGATCGCGCAAGTCTTCCTCGGGGAAAGACTTCGGCTCCACCTCTCGTTTCGTCCATCAAAGTAGACTAAATAAAAGAAAACAGAAAAGTCGGTGGATATGAAAAGTCGGTGGATATATTTTTTTTTGGTCATTTCTTCTTTCAAATCTGAACATTAATATAATTTAAGTGGGTGAGAGGTTAAAAAAAAACCGGTCTCCATCATATATATTTATATATTTAATTGTAAAACAATAATCTCAATAAAATGCTGACAATATATATATTTTTAAGTAATAAAATCATATAACTAATTAAATAAGCTGTCATCTCGGTTGACAGACGTTAAACTTCAAACCAAGCAAAATGGAGAGCCTCACTCTTGGCCCCTACCCTCTTTCGTGCAACTGTCTTGCTCCTCTTCAATGTCAAGGGGGTTGCAGGTGGATTCAAAATTTTTGATTTTTTAAAATCATTATCATATATTTTGAATGAATTTATTGCCCATCGATAAGCATTCCATCTCTAAATTTGATTAATAATTCTCATGTTCCATCACTTTTTCTTTTATTTTTTTTAATTATCTTAATCTCTCTTCTCTCTTTAATCTGTTAATTCTTACATGTAATCATCTATCTAATTTCTATCATTAGTTATTAATTGTAGAATCCCAACAATAGTTATTTTTCAATTTTAATTCTTACTTAATGATATTTCTCTCACCAAATTAATGGGATTGGTCAACAATAATTTTTACTATCTAAAACCTTATTTTATTAATTAATGAAATATTAATTAATTATTAATTCGAATTAAATTCTTCAACCACTCTCCCTCCATGTATTTTTTGTTAATTATAATTTCATTTTTCTCATTCCTCATATTAATTTTTTTTTTATATATATATATATATATATAATTTTATGGGACTTGGTCAAAAGCTAATCAGTATCTCTGGTTTAATTTATTCAATTGCTCTCCAGTCGTGAAGATAGATAGATTGTGTAACCATCGGAAAAGTTATTTATTTCCAAAGATTTAAATACACAATTCTCTTCATGAAGTTTATTACAATACATATATGGATTTAACACTCTAAAAAAACCCCTAGAGCACTTCGATTCTGCTGAGTTTTTCCATCAAACTTGTGAATTCAATGAATTCCTACCAAAAATTAACAAATTATATAGGAAAACTTTTCAAAAAATTAAATTAAAAACCATTGTGTAATGAATAAGGTAAAAAAGATATAATTTATAAATTTTGAATTAATTTAAAAAAATTTAAAATAAAAAGAAATTTAAATATATATTTAAATTAAATATATAATGTAATTTTTTTTGAAATATTCATAGATATAAAAATTGAGTAAATGAAATTATTATTTTTATTCTAACTAAAATTTAAAAATGTTTATAAATAATTGAGTTGTAATTAAAATTAAAATAATTTTCTCTTTCAAAATTGTTTGAAGAATTTTGGGTAGGTGGCAATTTTCCATCTTTAAATTGTAACTAAAATTGAAATAATTATCTCTTAACATAATTTTGAGAGGACCATGATTTGCAATAGGTAATGGAGTTTCAACTCCCATCTCTCAATCCCCATATATATCACCAAATCAACAACGTTCAGATTTCCATCCATGCATTTCCTTTTCCATAATTTGAAGCTTTCCTCACTGAAATTGGCATGGGAGACTATACACCTCAGATTTCATGGAAATTGGCATAGTAGACTATACACCTCATCCTCATATGCTCATAATTTGATCGTCAAAAGATATTGTCATCAGAGATCTTCCTTGTGAAAGCAATTCCTAAAAGTTGAGGTATCACAAGGTGCAGCTCATCCGGGCTTCGTGTGTAATGTGAAAATTGATGTAAGTGTATGGGAAGGCTGCATTTAAATCCCTCCATGTTTTCAATTTGGTAGGGCAATGGTCTTTACCTTCTCACCTTTCCATTTAATCTCCCTATCTGAGCCCTATCATCGATTTACCTCTCCATTGGTTTACTTTTTTTCAGAATGGGAGGATTTATTGGAAGTTGCTTTTCTATGGAAACGTGAGTGGAGATGCTATTCTATGGAAACGTTAGTGGAAATGGTTTTCTCTCTTAGTCATTAGCATCACACAAAACGTGAGTGGAGATGTTAGTGGAAATGGTTTTATCTCTTAGTCATTAGCATCACACAAAACATGAGTGGAGATGCTTTTCTCTGGAAACGTTAGTGGAAAATGATTTTATCTCTTAGTCATTAGGACCACACAACCTACCACGATTGTACAAATCAGCTTCACTTCAATTTTCCTTTGTCGTTTTCATTTTGGTAGCCTAATGGTCGGTCTTACTCACCTTTCCATGTAATCTCCCTATGCTTGAAATTTTCAGTAAATCAATTTCACTTATTTTTTCATTTTGGTAGCAAAATAGTGGTACCTATTCACCTTTCCATTTAATCTCCTTATTATAGCAAGAGCATTATCATCTTTACTCCACCTTCAATGATGATACAAATCAATCTCTGTGTTCAAAAACAGAAACTCAATTTTAATTATGTGTTCAAAATATGTTATTACTATGATGTATCTATTTTGGAACAATGTTTATGATTTAATTTTCACATAATATTCTAAAATATTTTTAGTAGTATTTGCAAATTAAAAATTGAGATTTATTTCAAAATTAGTTATGTGTTTTTTTTAGTTTTGTCATTAAATTTATTGATTAAAAAAATTTCATATAAATATGAATTATGATTAACAAACCTTGGTTACAAGATAAAATTTTCCATAATAAAGTGGGGTGAATATTCATAGTTAAAAATCTTGTTACAATTTTTCAAATCTTTATATTTAATCTATATATTAATCATTTTTGTAATTAATGAGAATAATAATAATTTAAATTATAATTATAATTTAGTCATTTTTTATCTATTATGAAGTGTGTTGATGTCTATCAATATTTACTAGCACAATAATATTTACCAATGTAGTTGATACAAGCCCATAAGCTTATATGAAACATATTTACAACCACATTAGTAAATATGGTTGATATAGGTCCATAGGCTTATATCATCCACATTAATAATTATTAAGTGCATATTACTAAACACTAACTATTACTCATTATTAATAATTATATAAATAATAACCACTATATTATTGTATATTTATAGTTATTATATTAATATTATATTATATTAATAGTTATATTTCAAACTATAATATAATTAAAGTATAACATAATATTTAATTATTAATAATACTTATTTTTCTTCATTATATTATGGCCAATAATTATGATATATTTATTAATATAATTTTCAATATATATATATATATATATATATATATATATATATATATATATAAAAAGTAAAAACCCAATAATAGTACAATAAATTATCTAAAGGGATTAATAAACCTAAACCATTAATATTATAAACTCAAGGGATTAATATTAAAAACAAGAACAATATGCTCATAAAACTTATCAAGCATCCAATAGATTCTTCGTTGGAAGTTTGGGTTATCCTCCCCATGTGCATAATTACAATGTAGAGCATCCACATTGCCGAGCTTCAACTGTTCATGTGCTTCAGAGCTTTGATTAATTTCTACTGATGACCCTAAAGTAGAGTAATAATGTTGTTCATGTGCTTCATAGCTTTGATTAATTGCTACTGATGACACTAAAGTACAGTAATAATGCTACTCAGTAGAAGATGGATCAACGAGAAGCTTCTTGTTTATCCAGAATCGCTCTTGTATATTCAAGCATCCTACATGCTAAAGAGATCATAATCTTCCTCATCTTTACCTTCTAGATCAACATCCTCACCAACATCTTCCTCATCACTTTCTTCTCTTTTAACACCTTCCTCTTTGTTCATTTTCTTTCCATCCAAGGAGTGAGTCCAACAAAATTATCCACTGCTTCAAATTTACAAATTTTAATCTTGTGCTAAAATTAAAAAAAATTTAAGATTTTTAATTTTCTATGTTTGCATTTGAATATTAATTTTGAATGTCCTAAGGAAGCTGCGCCTAATTTGTAACCAATTCAGGAGAAAAATGATGAAGGAAAAGATGGAAAAAGGTTTAAAAAAAGGACAATTTCAAAACCTACAAAAATGAAAAAATATGAAACTGATCAATGTTGGAATGAGGACATTTGGAGACTCCTAGCACTAGAAAAGGGTACAATTACAAAATCAATGTTACTAGAAAATAGCCTAATTGCAAATCCTAGTGCTAGAAAGAAGTCTAATTGACAAACTCGATGCTAGAGTAAAGAGAAATTAGGAAGCCTAGCACTACAAAATGGCACATTTGGAATTCGTAGTAGTGGAAAAGGAAACAAGGTGGAATCTTAGCACTATAAAACAAGGTAGATGAGAAACAATATAGCACTAGAAAGTTTAAAAAGTGAAAAAGCTAGTGTTATGAAAAGGACAATTTAAAAAACTAGTGCTAGGAATGAAGGAAATTGGAAAGCCTAGTGTTACTAGGGAGGGAAAAATGAAATCCTAGTAGTAGAAACTTGAACAAATGAGAAACATAGTGCACCAATGAGAAACTTGAGCAAATGAGAAACATAGTGCACCAATGAGGAGAGGAGATTATTTTTGGAGAGACATCGTCCATGAATGCCAAAACCACCTAGCATAAATATTAATTGCAAACTACCATAAATATTAATTCCAAACTACCTAGCATGAATATTAATTGCAAACTACCATAAATATTCATGAACAAACATAAATATTAATTGCATATTAACTATCTAGAACTCATCATCATATTTTTTTCCAATGCATAAAACACAAAATGAATGCTAGAATGTCAAAAAAAACTTCGCTAGCCATATTTATCATCGCCTTCTTTTGCATGGATTGCAAATTTTCCTGGACATGGAGGAACTGTAGGCAGGAGATTACTTAACCTCTCAGATTGAAGGTGCCATCATAATTGCTTTTGTCCACATCACTATTTTCTCTCCCAGATACGCAGAATCAAAATGATGGTGCCTCGATGAGCTTCTCCTTATATTGAAGTCTGGGGTGACTATTATTCTAGAATTTTATAGTGTGAGTCTTTCGGAGCTTCGATGGAAAGGACGATATATGTAAGCCCTATATACTCATGAACAGAAAGGAAGATATGACACCCAGACAATTGGGAATTGGAGAAAATCCCTTTCCGACATCTCCTACTTAATTGGTTTTGAGCTCGATGCCTTTAACGGTTTGGAACTCAAACACTCGATTATCAATGTACTAGTTCTTTTATCATATCTGTTATCAATATACTAGCTTCTATTGACACGCTCTTACTATTTTTCCTGGAATGGGTCATTTAGAAGCTTTGCTAAGGGGAATTTTGTGATCTGGGCTCTCTCAAATACCTACAACTAAGGTGCCAATATTGTATGGAGTGGCTCCCTGCTTCTTTCAAGCACTTAACAAATCTGCAGCACCTCGATCTGTTAGGCTTGATAATTTTGTCTAGGCTTCCAAATAACATCGGCAATTTAATTTGGCTTAAATATCTGAACTTGTGAAATTGCATCAAATTGAGCATGTCGCAGGTTACATTTGCATATATCAGCACACTGGAGTATCTGGATCTTTCAAACTGCTAGAGCATCGAAGAATTTCATTTTCAATTGGCACAACAATGATGGATGGTGTTAGGTCCCTGTAATTTGTAAGATTGGGAAAAACAAGTAGCACATAACAACATCAAACCACTTTTGAGTCCACGACCTAGCCTTCCTGGGCTCAAAGAGGGCTCTCTCTGTATTTATGATTAACTGATTTAGCTTTATGATTATATTTTATGATTTTAGGCTAGTTATAAAGATTTGGGTTGTTTTTTTGATTGTTTTTTTGGTTGGACAAATAGAATGTGGGAAGTTTAATCCATTGGGCTATGAAGTCATAAAATGGCTAAGTTGTACATCAAATTTTCAAGGGTTTTCATAGGGCAAGCTAACTATGTCAAATGGATCTTTGTGGCAAGATGAATATGAGATGGTAGTGAGTTCTATAAAGCTAGAGAGAAGTTAAGAATTATTTAACTATACTTCAACATAAGTCCAGAGTAGACAGTCTTTGAATTCTGCATTCAAGTTTTTAGAGGAAAACATTTAAGATAATAGTTTAGTGATGGTAAAGAGCAGTTAAGAATTCTTTAACCCAACTTCACAAGAAAAACCTCAAGATAATAGTTTCAGAGAAACTAAAGAGCAGTTAAGAATTCCTTAGTTTAAACTTCAAAAGAAAACCTCAAGATAACAACTAGGTCAAACTAAAGAGCAGTTAATAATTCTTTAGTTATACTTTGCAGAGGAAAACATGGAGATAACAATATCATACATAATTAAGGTGCTCATGCAGAATATCTTAATATAAAATTTTTGTTTCTGCTATTAGGGAGATTGATGTATAGTATGGAAAAAACAAAGGAGAAACATTAACAAAAGAGGGATAACATCACCATTCACATAGCTCAAGGATCCTGTGAAAGTGATTGTATTACTAATGTCCAGCTCAAAAACAGTTACCGTGCTCCAATGCAATAGTTTTAGCAACTCAGAGTCTATACAAAGTCCAACCCAACAATCAATACTGATATTGAAAAATACATGCAATATTTAACTGCAACTGAGGAGGTTTCCCTAATCTAGGGTAACAGATTGCATTTACTACAAAATAAATGAAGTTTTAACAATTGAGACCATGCAAGGCCCAAGCCAAAAATATCTCTGACAGATCTACAGTAATAATAACTTTTTATTTAACCCCTGAGCTAACTTTAAAATATCTTTGACTAACTGCCTGAAAATTTAACTTTTATAATAACTTTCTAAACTGATGGTAAAATATCTCTGACTGCACTATTAACTATGGTAGCTTTTATTAACTCGAAATTAAGCTGAAGGTGGCCAATATTTTTGCGAAGAGCTAAAGGATGAATGGCCTTGACATCTAGATTTGTCTTTATCGATGATTTTATCCTCTGATTTTTCTTTAAACTTTAAACTGTCCTTATCTGCATATCTCTTTACTGCCTTTGCCTTAACTCTGTCCTTTCATTTTAACCTGTCTTTATCTGCCTTTGTTGTCACTGTAAATTTATTTTTACCTTACTATATCACCTTCCATTTAACTTTCATTGTCTTCTTATCTATTTTTATTTTTACCTCAACTACTCCTTTTCCAGCTTTATTCACTCTCCCGCTTATAATCCTCTATTGTGCAAAACCATTTGAATCCATACCCTATGAGCTTTTTGGCAGGAGGTGGATAGGTGGGGAATGTAGAAAGGCATGTAGGTTGTTGGATCAGATGAGGGGTGGGGAGCAGATCGGACGACTGTCGGTGTTTCGGATGGATTGGTAAGAGATAGGATCAGGCGGTCTAAGGGGAAGGTGGTTTACGGTTTATCACGCGATGATGGAATGGTTTGCGTTTTGGTTTGGGGAGATACGACAAAGTAAGGTGGTGACACGTGGCAGATGGGAGGGTTGCAAAACCACCCATTTCGCAACCCTCCAAAGGTTCTAAACAACATGCAATTGGGGACGCAATATGTGTAGAAATTTGAATAATTTGTTGAATTATTCACCGAGATTATCCTGATTACACACTATTTAAGCTTCATGCATAATACATAACCTCTTCTACAATTGATCATCAATATGCGAAAATAGAAACAGTCGCATGCACACATAAACACAATAGTCGAACACACATATAACGCAGTATGTAATGGGGAAAGCAATAGCTGAAAACCCCCAACTATCTGTATAATATAATGATAGAGAACATGTAACAATACATAGCACAAAGCTCTCACAGCTCTCAGCACTATCTCACATGCTACATACAAACTAGCACGGAAGATGAACAAGTCTCGGGTTCAAATCTCCTCCACAAGTCTGGGCCGCTCTACCGCTTCAATCCAAGATGGTTAATTGTGAGATCCAAGTTTGAATCCACTTACCAGACCGCGCAAAATCCTCATTGGAAATCTCAATCAATGTGTGTGCAAATCTCATGCACAGCTATAGTCACAACTGATAGTAGACTCACCTTTTCACCCACCTCTAACACTGGTCTCCACTGAACTGTCCATGCATTGCAGTTAACTGATGTATTCTTTATTTGATTTATGAGTTAATAATTAGTGAATTAATTAATAATTAATTCACACCACTCATCACTAGTGTATTTATTAGTTAGACTAAATACAACTAGTTCAACTAAGTTAAACCGAACACAACTCCACCAACTGTCTCATCAACTCCACCAAACTCCGCCACATGAGTTCTAACTGAAGTCAACCATGCAATAGCTCAACTAACCCATAGGAAAAGCGTATTTCCTTCTATCAGCTGCATGTGCCACATCCGTAGCTCAAACTGAAGTGCTCCAAGAGGAAAAGATAATGTTTATAGTCTAAATATTATTAAGGGCTAATAATATTCGACTATTCTATTTTTAGCCCGGCAGTCTAAAAATAGAAACCGCCCAATGTCTAAGAATAGAGGTCCAACTATTTTTACCAACTCGGCCAATCATCCATAAATAGCATCCTGCAACTCATAGACCATGATCCATATGTCTAAAAATAGACATAGTCTAAAAATAGACTTGGCGCCAAAAATAGCCTGCGGGCCCACTTAGTGAAGGCGACTTCATTTACTCAAGCTCCATCATCTTGTTGCATTTTCAACACTCCCTCTCAACAAGATATGGATTATCCGCAACCCCCTATCCTCGCTCGTGGTATTCGAATTTGCTCCTGGTGAGCGCCTTCGTCAAGATGTCAGCATCCTGATCCTCCGTGGGAATATATGAAAGTAACATGATTCTCAGCTGCACACAATCTCTGATATGATGGTACCTGATGTCGATGTGTTTGGATCTATCATGAAACACTGGATTAGCCGAGAATTTAATGCAACTCTGGTTATCACAATAAATCACAGTAGGCTCCAAATGTGACCTGAACAATCTGACGAGGATCTTCCTCATCCAAATAGCCTCGCATGCAGCCAAGCTTGCTGCCATATACTCGGCCTCCGCGGAACTGAGTGCCACGGATCTCTGCTTCCTGCTGTACCAGGAAACTATTGTCGACCCGATACTGAAGATCCCTCCAGATGTGCTCTTTCGGTCCGTTGGGCTCCCTGCCCAATCTGCATCCGTGAAGCCACATAGCTTCACCTCATCCTCCTGTCTGTACCACAAGCCATATCCCGACGTGCCTCTAAGATAACGCAATACATGCTTTCCTGCCTTCCAGAAGAGCTTGGTAGGCTTAACCATAGCTTGCAAAAGCTGGTTAATAGCATAGCATATATCGGGTCATGTATTGACCAGATAGATAAGCGACCCCACCAACTGTCGAAAGATAGTGGCATCCACTACCTCCGCCGAAGTAGCATCCTCCTTCCTCAAACCTCCAGGAAGAGGAGTGTCAACAGGCTTGCAGCCATGCATGTTGAACTTCTCCAAGATCTCCCGGGCATACTTACCCTGAGAAACAAACAGTCCATCATTGCACTGCCAAATTTCCAATCCCAGGAAATAATGAAGGAGGCCCAAGTCCTTCATCTCAAACTCTCTAGCAAGATCCTCCTTGCATGAAAGTATCAACAACCATCAATTGCCAGAACCGATCATCTACATACAAGACAATGATCAGCAATCTCTCCACCACAATCTCTGCACAGTTGTGATCCGCTTCACTCTCGGAGAATCCAAGTCCTATGGAAATAACTCGTCTATCCGTGTGCATTCAAGCACGAGGTGCTTGTTTCAACCCGTACAGTGCTCTCTTGAGTTTGCACACATGTGACTCACTGCTGAAGATCTCGAAACCTTCGGGCTGCTCTATGTACACCTCCTCCTCAATGACTCCATTGAGGAACGCAGTCTTCACATCCATCTGATGGATGTGCCACCCCATCTGCGCTGAGAGAGCAAGGATCGTCCGTATGGAAGAGTACCTTGTGACAGGTGCAAAGGTCTCCTCATAATTGATCCCCTTGATCTGTGAGAAGCCACGGGCAACAAATCTTGCCTTGTACTTCTCCACACTCCCGTCAGCTGCCTGCTTCACTTTGTAGATGCATCGCGAACCCACCACCGATTTCCCCTCCGGTCGTGGGACAATCTCCCATGCACTGTTTCTGACAATAGAATCATACTCTTCCACCATGGCATCTACCCATGCGGGGTCCTCCACAGCTTCCTTGAAAGAGGATGGCTCTATCACGACACATTTTCTCATAAGATCCATGTATCCAATGTACCGGTCTGGTGACTGTCTCTGTCTGCGCTGTGTTGTAGGTGGTCCTACAACCTTCTCTACATCTCAAGCCAGTCGCTCAGCTTCTGTAGTGCGCTTGCACCCTCTGATGTTTGGCGCTGCATGAGTGGTCTCTTCCACTCCATGAAATTCCTCTTGTGGATGATCCACATCCGGAAGCTCATCCTTAGGAACTAATAGCTCCTCATCTGCATGCAAGTGTGGCTCCCTCTCAAGCGAACACTGCATGGCTTTATCCTCTTGAAATTTGATATCCCGTCGCACAACAAGCCTGCGACCGTCCGGAAAATACACACGATAGTTGTGGGGTGTATCGCTGTACCCCACAAATATACTATCCCAACCTCTCGCGCTTCACTAACCCGCCCTTCTTTCTCGTCATCCCTTCATCACATGCATTGTAGATAAGAGCCAAAAATTCTCAAATGAGAAATGTCAAAGCCTCTCGCCAGAAAATTCCTCCTCCGGTGTACTCATGCCAAGTATCTTGTGAGGACAACGGTTCTGCACATACACTGCAGTATTGCATGCCTCCGCCCACAAGTGAAGGGGTAGGCCCTGATCATGCAACATCGCCCGTGCAGCACCCACGATCGTTATGTTCTTCCGCTCAGCAACCCCGTTCTGTTGTGGGTTATGGGGTGTGATGAGCTCTCTCTGAATCCCTTCTGCGCTGCAAAAGATGAATTCACCACCATTGTCACTCCTAAGAGCCTTCACATGCTTCTCCGATTCCTTCTCAACCAGCGCCTTGAACTCACAGAACTTTGAGTATGTCTCGCTCTTCTTCTGCATGAAGAAGATCCAGCACTTCCGAGAGAAATCATCAACAAAGATCACATAGTACTTGTGCTTTGCTGTCGAAGCTACTGAGAAAGGTCCACATATGTCTGTGTGTACTCTCTCAAGGATCGTCGTGGCGTGACTATCCTTCTCGTCAAAGGTGGCTTTCACAAATTTTCCTAAGGTACACCCCTTGCACTGATCTGACTGCGCAAGAGTGCCCTTAGGAATCCCAGTAGAAATCTACTGCAGTATCTTCAAAGCTCCATGGTGAAGGTGGTCCAATCTCCGGTGCCATAGCTCGCCCTCATCCCGGCTCACCACTCCTTCCGCCTTGCATGCCATTGCTGCGCAGCCATCTACTTGCAACTGATAAAGGTTCTTGATTCAAACCCCTATCTTCCGAGTTTCTCTAGTTGTCTTACTGCGCAGGAAAGCCTTTCCCTCGCTGAAGACAATATCATACCCCTTGTCTTCCAACATCGCCACAGAGATCAGATTCTTCTTCAATCCTGGAACATGCATCACATCCTTCAATACGAAGGGTTTACCAGACTCCCTTTCAAAGGAAATGGTACCGATACCGGTCACACTGTATCTACCATCATCGCCCATCTCGATGTGCACTCCAAGATCTTTCTCATCCAGATGTGTAAACAAATCCCGATCTCCTGTCATGTGAAATGATGCACCACTATCCAAGAACCATACTGATCCCATCAAACTTGAGACCAAGCATGCGATAAGCGAAAAATCCAGCTCAAACTGGGAGGCCAATGCCTCTCCCGCTTCAGATCCAGCAGCCTTCTTATTTTTCTTCTTCTGCGGACAATTTGTGGCATAATGTCCATGCTGGTGACAGTGAAAACACTTCACCTTGGACATGTCTTTCTTCTTGCCTTTCGCACCAGACTGAGAAGCTTTCTTGCTCTTCCCCTTCTTTGCTTTGGCAGCCAAAGCGCAATTTTCTTCATCAGATGCCTTTGATGAAGTTCTGTCCCTGGTAGTCCGCCTTATCTCCTCTTGTATGAGATCCGACCAAAGTCGCTCCCATCCCAGCAACTTCTCCCGACCATTGACAGAGTCCTGATAGGAATGCCAACTCTTCGGAAGACCAAGGAGAGCCAGGTCCACCAAGTCCTCATTATCGACAGTCACCCCCACACTTCCCAGCTCATCCCTACATTGGGTGAACTTCGTGAGGTACTTGGCGATACTGTCGCCTTTCTCCATCTTAATGTTTCTGAGTTTATCCTTGAGCGCCAACTTCCTCTGGTCGCTCTTGCTCCGGAATAGATCTTTCAACACTTTCCACATCAAGTATGGAGAAGCTTTTCCATGCAGGCTGGATACAATGTGATCCTTCATGCCCTCCAACAGAATCCTTCGACATTTCGCCATTTTCTGTTGCGAAGCCTCAACTTGAGCAGCATCAGTAGGATTTGGGACCTCAGCATCTATGAACTCCTTCAACCCGTTATCATCTAATACCACCTCCATCTGGTCTTTCCATGAAACATAATTCGAACTGCCCTCAAGGGCATATTCCAGTCGCAATCCGTTGAAAGACATTTCAACTCCGGCACCAAGAAAACAAACTGCTGCAAAATTCGAATCCCAAGCTCAAAACTCGAACTGCTTCTGCTTTGATCTAATGTGAGAACAAAGTATTTCTCATACAGATATTGACTGTGTGGGCGTTTACCATATATCTCACCTTTCAAATGAAAGGATGAATCTGGAGGCTACCTGGCCGTATACAGACTCTGCCTGAAGAAATAAAATGTAATCACTGTCGTAGATCCGATGATCAATTTCGCTCCGATACCATGTAGAAATTTGAATAATTTGCTGAATTATTCACCGAGATTATCCTGATTACACACTATTTAAGCTTCATGCATAATACATAACCTCTTCTACAATTGATCATCAATATGCGGAAATAGAAACAGTCGCATGCGCACATAAACACAATAGTCGAACACACATATAACGCAGTATGTAATGGGGAAAGCAATAGCTGAAAACCCCCAACTATCTGTATAATATAATGATAGAGAACATGTAACAATACATAGCACAAAGCTCTCACAGCTCTCAGCACTATCTCACATGCTACATACAAACTAGCACGGAAGATGAACAAGTCTCGGGTTCAAATCTCCTCCACAAGTCTGCCTGCCTCTACTGCTCAATCCAAGATGGTTAATTGTGAGATCCAAGTTTGAATCCACTTGGCTTGTACTGCGCAATCCTCATTGGAAATCTCAATCAATGAGTGTGTGCAAATCTCATGCACAACTGATAGTCACACTCACCCTTTCACCCACCTCTAACACTGGTCTCCACTGAACTGTCCATGCATTGCAGTTAACTGATGTGTTCTTTAGTTGATTTATGAGTTAATAATTAGTGAATTAATTAATAATTAATTCACACCACTCATCACTAGTGTATTTTCCATTTAGACTAAATACAACTAGTTCAACTAAGTTAAACCGAACACAACTCCACCAACTGTCTCATCAACTCCACCAAACTCCGCCACATGAGTTCTAACTGAAGTCAACCATGCAATAGCTCAACTAACCCATAGGAAAAGTGTATTTCCTTCTGTCAGCTGCATGTTCCACATCCGTAGCTCAAACTAAAGTGCTCCAAGAGGAAAAGATAATGTTTATAGTCTAAATATTATTAAGGGTTAATAATATTCGACTGTTCTATTTTTAGCTCGGTAGTCTAAAAATAGAAACCGCCCAATGTCTAAAAACAGAGGTCCATCTATTTTTACCAACTCAACCAATCATCCATAAATAGCATCCTGCAACTCATAGACCATGATCCATATGTCTAAAAATAGACTTTGCGCCAAAAATAGCCTGCAGGCCCACTTAGTGAAGGCGACTTCATTTCATTAAGCTCCATCATCTTGTTGAATTTTCAACAATATGGAGTGGGAGTCGTTGGATGAGAGGGTGAAGATCGAATGGTGGTCGGGCTTTAATGAAATGGCAGGTTGGTTTGGATGGTGGGGTCGAGATTGAATGGAACGGTGGGTTAAAACATAAAGTGGGGCCACGGTTAATATTAACGTGGAGGGGTAAATGAAATGAAAACCGGGGAGGAATAGTTTAAAGCGGAGGCGTTTAAATATAAAGGTGATTCGGGGTTTTTAACACAATAAGGGTCGGGGTTTAATAAACAGGGTTTATCAAAGTGGGACTCGAGATAAATATAGTCGGGGAGGGATATAGGATAAGCAGGAAAATAGTATAAGGTAGGGGAATAGAAAAACTTAAGGAGGGGGGTTAAAAATATATCAGGAATGGATTTGTACAGTGGGGCCTGATAGTTTAAAATTTATTTTAAAACAATGTAAAAATGGGTTTTTACATTGTTTTTAATGAAATAAGGGGAACGAGTGAAGGGGAAGGGATATTAGCAATGGGAAAGGGGTTTTAGCTAGTGAAAGGGGTTTAAGAAGGGGAAAAGGATATATATATATATATGGGGGTTTAGGGTTTAAAATGGGGTATTAGAGCATGAGAATGTCAGAAAAGGTAAAATGAAAGGGTAATGGACAAGCTAAATGAAAAATAATGAAGGCAATAAGATTTCTAAAAATAAATGATAGTCAGGGAATATTATTTTCAGCATAAAAAATATAAGGAATAGGCAGTCATCTTGTGATACTGTAAAAATACAAGAGTCTAACAGTGGCTCCAACTGGGGAGGGCAACTCCTTTAGGAGGTGTCAAGAACTTTGTAGACCAGTAGCCTGATTTATTTGGCCGATCCCTACTCTGTAATCCTGATCTGCTGCAAATTTTGTGATTGTGACCTTCAAAAACTGAAATCCATACTTACTGCAAACTAAGGTCTAAAACACACTTGATCTTGAGCTGAAATAAACAATCTGAAATTGAAAACTTTGAAAAATGCTCAAGTATTTAAGAGCTCTTTTGCATACCTACCTACCCTAATCTAACTTGGAGGTATATATTCACTAAATGAACTCCCTTCACTAATGCAACCAATCAAGTAAATGACTACATGATTGATTCTTATTCAGCCTTTGAGTATGCTGAAAATACAAAAAGGCCACTCCCATCTTACCTTCCTTTGAACTACAGTGCTCAAAATTTTCTTTAAACTCGGAAACAAACCATTCCTAGCATAACATGCTCCTTCTTTAGATGTTTCTAAGAAACCAGTAAAAGGATCTTGGAATAATACCTGGCCCTGAGAATTTAAATAATAAGCTTCATCCAGAACTACTCCCTATTCCACTTTGTCATGCTCGGGATTCTTTTGAGAGAGAAAATCTACACATTCTTCATGGTGATCTGACACGACATCCTCATAATATACCATTATCTTGTCCTCAAGCAAACCTGATATGTCCTGTTTGAATTGGTTGAATTATGTTTGAAGGAAATCATTTTGATGAGTATGAGCACTCTCTGGAAATGGCCCTTCTTGAGAAGGTAGTACAACATCAATATCAATCTTTTCTTTGGTTTCTTCATGAGGAAATGCTTCAGTACATAAATTAGCAGTAGCACAAATAGAGATAATTTCTTCATTATATAAAAATTTAGGGGTTGGGTGCATGCTTAGAATTTGATCGATTTCTTCTTCAGTTAAAGGAGGAGGCAGTCTTTGTTTTCTTTGGATAGAACCACAGTTTTTTTCTTTCTCTTGTGAAGACTGATCATAAGGCTGAATGTCTTCTTGAGCCTCACAAAAAATAACAGATGAATCATCATTTGTCCCTTCAGAGAGATCTTGTGGATCTTCTTTCATTTCCTGATTTCTTTCATTCTCAATCAACTTATCTTGGTTGTCATGACAGTTAACTTGAGAATGAAATTCACGAATTTCTTCTAATAGATCCTCAGGATGCCAATTTCCCAAATCTTCATCAATATTTACAAGGTATTGTATGAGATCTTCAAACTGATCACAACAATTTTTAGCTAATGATAAAGATGGAGAATTTTCTTTATAATGCTCATAAAACACCTTGTTGAAATTTTTTAAAGAAAACAAACTACCTGGGTTCAGGCCTTCATACCATTCCCTTGCTTTCCCTCCTAATGTTAGCATGAACATATCCATGAGGCAATCCTCATGCCATTCAATCTTCAACCTGCATGAGTGTATATGAAATTTAATGAGATGTAACAAGGGGTCGTCAACCTTTCCATCCTAAAAAATAGGTAGATTTCTGTCCCAATTTACCTGAGGCATTTTGTGTGGGAATCCGGGAATGTGATCTCTATTCATTGGGGCATACCTTCGTTTTATTCTTGGATCCATCTTTTTCAATCAGCCAAAGAAAAGGGTCGGTGCATCTTTACAACCAATCTGGATTCTTATACCAATGGAGTCTTTAGGCCAATTGAAAACTGTGGAGTCGCGAGGTGGATGATTTCAACTTTCTTGAGGCTGGATGTTGTCCACCATCAGCAACCAGATACTAATCTTGGAAAACACTTGAATCATATAATTTTGAGTGGGGTTTCTGAGTTCTAAAGAAATATTAAGTTTTTTTAATAACTCAGCTCCCCAGTATGGTAGCCATTATGTTAGGTCCCTATAATTTGTAAGATTGGCAAGAACAAGTAGCAGAGAACAACATCAAACCACTTTGGAGTCCAGGACCTAGCCTTCCTAGGCTCAGAGAGGGCTCTCTCTATATTTATGATTAACTGATTTAGCTTTATGATTATATTTTATGATTTTAGGCTAGCTATAAATATTGGGGTTGTTTGTTCGATTGTTTGTTTGGTTGGACAAATAGAATGTGGGAAGCTTAATCCATTGGGCTATGGAGCCATAAAAGGGATGAGTTGTACATCAATTTTTCAAGGTTTTTCATAGGGAAAGCTAACTATGTCAAATGCATCTCTGTGGCAAGATGAATATGAGATGGTAGTGTGTTCTATAAAGCTAAAGAGAAGTTAAGAATTCTTTAACTATACTTCAACATAAGTGCAGAGCAGAAAAACTCTGAATTTTGCATTCAAGTTTCTAGAGGAAAACATTTTAAATAACAGTTTAGTGAGGGTAAAGAGCAGTTAAGAATTATTTAACCCAACTTCAGAAGAAAAACCTCAAGATAATAGTTTCATAGAAACTAAAGAGAAGTTAAGAATTCCTTAGTTTAAACTTCGAAAAAAAACCTCAAGATAACACCTAGGTCAAACTAAAGAGCAGTTAAGAATTCTTTCGTTATAATTTGTAGAGGAAAACATGGAGATAACAGTAACAGACAGAATTAAGGTGCTCATGCAGCATATATTAATCTAAAATTTATTTTTCTTCTATTAGGGACATTGATGTACAGTATGGAAAAAACAAAGGAGAAACATTAACAAAAGAGGGATAGCATCACCATTAACATAGCTCAAGGATCTTGTGAAAGTGCATGTATTACTAATGTACAGCTCAATAATAGTTATAGTGCTCCAATGTAATAGTTTTAGCAACTCAGAGTCTAAACAAAGACCAACCCAACAACCAATACTGATAATGAAAAATACATGCAGTATTTAACTGCAACTGAGGAGGTTGCCCTAATCTAGGGTAACACATTGCATTTACTATAGAGTAAATGAAGTTCTTACAATTGAGGCCATGTAAGGCCCAAGCCAAAAATATCTCTGATAGATCTACTGTAATAATAACTTTCTATTTAACACCTGAACTAACTTTAAAATATCTTTGAATAACTAACTGCAAAATTAACTTTTATAATAATTTTCTGAAATTATGCTAAAATATCTCTGACCACACTATTAACTATGGTAGCTTTTATTAACTCAAAATTAAGTTGAAGGCCGCCAATATGTTTGCAAAGAGATAAAGGCTGAGTGGCCTTAACATCTGGCTTTGTCTTTCTTGATGATTTTGTCCTCTGATTTGTCTCTAAACTTTAAACTGTCCTTATCTGCATATCTCTTTACTAACTTTTCCTTAACTCTGTCCTTTCATTTTAACCTGTCTTTATCTGCCTTTGTTGTCACTGTAAATTTATTTTTACCTTACTGTATCACCTGCCCTTTACCTTTCACTCTCTTCTTATCTGTTTTTATTTTTACCTCAACTTTTCCTTTTCTGGCTTTATTCTCTCTTCTGCTTATAATCCTCTGATGTGGAAAACCATTTGAATCAATACCTTGTGAGCTTTTTGGCATGAGTGAAGGGGAAGGGGAAGGGATAATAGCAATGGGAAAGGGGTTTAAGAAGGGGAAAAGGTTATATATATGTGTGTGTGTGTGTGTGTGTGTGTGTGTGTGGATTTAGGGCTTAAAATGGGGTTTTAGAGCATGAGAATGTTAGTAAAGGTAAAATGAAAGGGTAATGGAGAGGTTAAATGAAAAATAATGAAGTCAATGAGATTTTTGAAAATAAATGATAGTCATGGAATATTATTTTCAGCATAAAAAATAAATAGGCAGTCATCTTGTGATATTGTAAAAATGCAGGAGTCTAACAGATGGAAGAGATCCATTTGTTCGGTATGTTGCATTTGAAAGAATTGCCCGACACTACAACACAAAGGGGGTTTTAAGACAATATTTAATACAATTTTCGGGTAAATTGTCTTCAGAGACAAAAGAAAATTTGTGTATTGTCTTAAATATTGTCTTTAAGCGGGGTCTCAAATTAAATTGTCTTAAAATTAAATTTTCTTAAAATATTGTCTCTATAAAGACAATATATAACACAAGAATTTTTGTCTTTCCAGAGACAATTTCAATTTTTTCTTTCTAGAGGCAATTTTATTTGTGTCTCTCTAGAGACAATAGTTGGGATTAAAGAGATATTGTCTTTAAAGAGACAATGTCTTTGATCCTAACTATTGTCTCTCTAGAGACAATACAAAATTACATTCAAAGATAATACATCACTTTTGTCTCTTTAGAGACAATATAAAATAATAAATCTAGAAAAATATCTCACCCTTGAAATAAATAAATATATAAAATATTTAATCAAAGATCAACTATAATAACTACAATATCAGTTATTACTTCATGTTAGGGCACAGTGGAATCGAACCACTGACCTACTGCATATAATGCAGGTGCTATTCCATTGAGCTAGCACCCTTTAAAGAATTATGATTAGCAATGTCAAGGGGCTCAACAAGTAGCCTTTAAAGAGTGTCAAGTCCTATCGAAACTTCCCTACACTGGAAATGGTCTGGTAATTGTTCATTTCCAATCATCGTCATGAGTTTTTTCTACGAACCTGCCAGCTTTAGTCTATTTAGATTAGCATCGAAGTCTATTATAGATTGTTTTTTTTCTGAAAGTAATAGTATCTAGTGCCATTTTTTAATCACTGTACATGATACTCTTCTATCTATTTGATGGCCAATTCTATCTTTTTCCTTCATTTTCCAATCTGGAAGTCTATTCTAGATTGTTTTTTTCTAAAAACAATAGTATCCAGTGCCATTTTTTAATCACTGGACATGATACTCTTCTATTATTTTATGGCCACTTCTATCTTTTTTCTTCATTCTCCAATCTAGACATGTTTTCCCATTTTTGCTTCAAAACTTGTCCCATTGCTCTTAGGGAAAGCCTTGTTGGACAGCTCTGCACAAAATTTCTCAACCCACACAATTATTCATAAAATAAATGCCCTACTAATATTACTAGAAAAATATATATTTTCATTACATTATATAAAACAAGTATGCATGGAAAATGCAATACCTGCCCACAATAATGGACAATAAAAAGTCTCAATTATTACTTCTGTAAAAATTTTAATCTATAACCAATTATCATGAATGTTATAAAGAAAACTAAATATAAGGGTTAGGGCTAGACAGAGTATGAGCCAGAGCCTTGAAGTATTCAATGTAAACAAGCCAACCAAACACCTTGCAAATGGCAATTGTTCAAGAAGCTCCATTCAAGGGCTGTTTGCAGTAGAAAAATTAAGGTTGGGTTATGGTTCTATGTTTGATGGTTTGTGGAATATGTGGGTGGTTCAGTGTTCATTGGTTTGTATCACTTACATCTTTGAGTTCCTTCTAGAGGCAGCCTCCCCTCTCTCCTTATTCCTTCCCCTCAAGCTCCTGAGGCATGCAAAATAAATGTGTTCAAATACAAAAGTTGGAGGTTCATACATGTTTCAGCGCATCAAAAATTGGAGGAATCTTAGTGGGAAGTGTCTGTGGCTCAAGGAAACTGCCCCTCTCATATGTTTGCAACATCTTCCTTACATTCCAATTCCAGAAACATGGCAAGGCATGTCCTCAATTTTGGCTTTTTTCCTTCAAAAATTTTGTTGGTAGTTTGGCAGTTTACATTTTCTCTGATTTCTGGAAGGGATCATCATCTATTTTAGTCAGTCACCCTATGCTGAGATATTAATTTTCCCAGAAGATGGATTCAATTTGAATGTTCTATGGCTACAGGGCCCATTTCCCATTTTAATAGCAGTAAGGCCTACTTATCACACTAGAAAACTCTTGTTCATAACAGGTCCCTCAACACTCTTTTGTACATAAGCTTGTAGGAGTTAGGGGTAGTGTTCCTATGGAAAACATTGATGTAAGAAAAACATGGAGTCTTACACTGTCACAAGGAGATCAACCAAGCCAATTGCAGTACTCTGATGGTAGTTTCTTATAAAATTTCTGATTCGGAACAAACATGAACCACACACAATCCCAATGTAATGAGCATAAAATTTCCCCATAAATAGAGATTGCATACAATGTAAACTGAATGCAACAGACTGTGAAGCTTAATACTCAACAAATGGAATCTCTCCATGGCTTCTAATAATAAAATAAATGAGAACTCACTCCAAGTTACGCCAAAGGAAGATAAAATAGTTCAGCTTTGCAACCCAAGGGAAATTGAAGGCCCAAGCTCCCCTCAATATGATGAAGGGTGAGGAAAAGGAAGTGTCCATTTATGTCGTCAATGATATATTTCTACGTGGTATTTATTTTGGGTAAATATATAAAACAGGCCACTTATCGGCCAACTTGGAATCTATGTTTGATAGTGACTTTTAATTTTTTTGATGTAATTTGAATTTTCAGAACCCTGTTATATTTTGTGCAAGGTTAATGGAATCAACCCAATGTAATCTACTGCTAGTTTCAGCACAACTGTTTTTCAAATGAAAAATTCTGTTAGTTAAAAAATAAATATTAGACGACAGAAACAAAGTAAAAGATACATGATTGAATAACTGGGACCAAAAATACAACTAACTTTACACTACCATGTTCACAAAAAATAATTAATACCTCCTACAATGAAAGCCTTCGATTAGGAAAAAAGACCCATGCATATGATGCCCGTGATAGAATCCAAGACACTGCTATAACACAACATAAATAAAGAGACCAAAACAAAAGGATTTCAGGTCACACAGAATGTCATTTCTATCTCCCGAGGAAGCACCCTTTTCCAAACCTAGACCACGACATAAAGTTTACAGATGCAAAGACAACACCATCTAAGGCAACATCCTCTCCAACATGTCCACACTACTCTCAACAATCTCAGTGTTTGTGAGGCTAACCTTGTCTCTAGGATAGAAAAGTTATAAAAGAAAAGGGGCGGGAAACCACTGGCTCCCTAATGGGCAACCATTTGGGTCCAACATTGATGGCTAGGAGTCAATCATTATTAACCCAGAGCTTGATGTTACTAGCTAGGGCCAACTTATAGAAACCATGATGATCCACCATACAATGTTGTCCTCTACTCATCGTTGCCAAATGTTTCCCACTATGTGTTTATTCCTAGGCCACTGCACTGTGGTGCACTATTTTTTGTATTAAATACACACACACGAGGGGTTAGCTCAACCAATTGCTTCCAATGTTATTGGGTATTTTTCTATGCAAACAAGTCCCTAATTCGACTCTCCTAGGTAATTTACACTAGTGTGTAAACAAGTTTACTATGGATGTCATCCATAATTGTTGAGAAGCATCCGTGGGTTTCCTCATGAAGTTTTCCTTGAAGAAAAGGAAAAAATAATATATATATATATATATATATATATATATATATATATATATATATATATATATATATATATATATATATATATATATATATATATATATATATGAAAGGAATCAAAACTCAGAAATTTCATTTTATAGCCACTCCATGATAATATACAACACTAAATGAAAGCCTTCCCACACACTTCTTTGTCTCACATATACAGGGACAGGAACAAGGTGGATGATGGCCTTTCAAAGAGGCATCAGGGCTGAAGTGGGGTGTTTGGACCATTCAGTTTCTCAGCATGGGCATACAAATGATTCCATTGATGAACCTTAGCTATAAAATTCTCTACAGACAGATACTCTGACTTCTACAATGATGTATTTTTGTTTTTTAAATACATGAAAATTTTATTTCTGTTGTTGATATAGCTCACATGTTTTGTGATAGTCGATAGCTTTCAGAGCCTTCTTTTGAAATTTCTAATACTTATCCTTTTAATTCAAGAAACCAACTTTTTTTTTTAATTAAATCACTAATATGTAAGCCATGTATGCAAAGTTGTCATGAGCCAAATGTGATACCTCTCACCCAAAGTTAGGGAGGTTACAGATTCAACTCTCTTCATCCCCTAGCAGTTAACCACCCTAATTATGGCCACTTCTTTACCAAATTTACCATCCATGGATCGTGGAAAATTACTTGAAGGGTTTTCCATGAGGTGTTCTCCTAAGAAAAAACATACTCATGAGATTTCTTTGGAAAAGAAAACAATTATGTGTATATATATCTAGATAGGTAGGTAGGTAGATAGATAGCATTGTCTTATAGCCCCAATGGTTAGTTCAAGTGATTTGGAAAGCCATTCCAAAGCCATAATGACCACAAAGATCACAAATATCACAAGGTATAATCCACTTGGGTCCCTTGAGGGTTGGCACATGTCTACCAATAGCAGAGCACCGTTGACATTAACTTGGATCACTAGAGGGTTGGAACATGTCTATCAACAGAAGAGCAGCGTTCACAGAATGTGAAGAAACGTTTTGAGGGTTTCCCCAAGGAATTTTTATATGGGAAAATGCTATTATCATCGTTTATATCAATACTTAAAGAAGAGTTTTATCAACAAAAGCAAGGGGGAAATAACACTCTACCATTCTCTTAATTAGGTTTATATTGGAGAACCTAGAGGCAATGTTGCACATGCTTGGAACCTGTTATTACATTTGGGAGTGTCAAAGTAAGGCTTATGTTTATTGTTTCTTGTCTTAATACAGCTAGTACAGCTCCAATGCTCTGGTGAATTAACACTAGCATAGTCCCAAGTGGCTCTTTATGGGGAGAGGATGAAATGCACAATGCCCTCCATCTATGGCTTAATATCACAATACGGAGCATTTCTCAGCTTGTATTCATCTGTAGTATAAACTTGAAACCTATAAAAAGAATTTGGCATCTTTTCTTTTGGATTGCCATGATGACTAGGGTTGTTAAGCATTGAAATTTTTTCTTCTGCCATTATTGGTTTGTTTGTATTTCATAACAGCCTAAAGGCTCAAAATTTGCAGGGTTAAGATCTAGGAAAAATTTAGGATATATGTGAAATTCCTGTTTTTCATTAAAGCCTTGTTTGAAAAAATTCAACAAATGTCCATGCCAAAGTTATGGAGGATGCTATCACATTCATTTGTAGACTTGCACCTAAAAACTAACTTCCAGATTGGTAAATATTTTGGTGCGGGTAATTCCTTAGGAAATAGGTTCACTTTTATTTTCTTATGAAAATGGGCTTTTGACCCCTTTTAGTTAAAACATTACTTTGTAGGTCCCTTTTATGAATATACCTTATCAACACATTTCCTTTTAACAAAGGGGCCTTTGTACATGGCTTCCCAACTATTTGAATAAATTACAAAAAATCATTATTTTTTATGCATGGCTAGTATATCATAATGTAGGCATCAAAATGGGGTATTACAGAGAGGAACCACCATTGTTTTTTTTTTCAACTTTGTGCTTTGTGATTAGACAATGTCTGAATCGAAATACCAGTTGCCTCAAGCTCTTCCAAATGATAACTGTATATATGATTTAGCATCCAGCATGGGCATTTGATGGTGCCTTTTATGCAGGGGTTCAAAATAATCCAAATTCCATGCATTCCATGAGAAGACACTTTTTTTAAAGTAAGGATACATCATTTTCTTGATCTGTGGGGTGCTACCAACTCCAGCTTGGCACTTTTTCAACAAACTCACATTAGTGTGGGGGCTATCAAATTTGGCCAAATTTTAATTTTTAACATCAATTGAGGCTTTGTGCTTGCTAGGGTTTGAACTCGGGTTTATTGTGTTGATGTCTAGTGTCAAACACTATTCCACATCTACAGTCTAGACAAAGATTCCATCAGAAAACTTTTGTTTAGGGGATTTTCCTTAACCTCAATCCAATCGCCTTTGACCGTCCCTTCTAATTGGTTTATCTCTTTTAATTCATCCATCATTTCTAATCGGTTCAATGTTGTGATTGCATTGGATGGTGTCGAAATTGCTGTGAAAAATTCATTCAATGTTTGTGGTTTTCTAAGAGGTTTTTTGCCTCCATGTGTTGAAACCTCAGTATGCAAGGGCAACAGATGTAGTGGCAACATAGCTTCTTGTTTGCATTTTTTGAGGTTCATAGTTCCGAGGATTGGTAGCTGCACCCTTAAGGTGAAATTAAGGCAACCTAAGAGAGTCTTTCGGTTCCTGAAATGGATGCAATATTTGAAGAGGTGGTCTGAGGTTGTCGCTACTTTCCAATATTGGGCCATTCCTTCTGACCACAAATCCAACCATCCTAGGGAAAATACAATCTATTTTAGAGTTCTTTTATATTTTGAAGGCATTCTATAGTTTGGTTCGCATCATCAAGATCATGACTTGGAACCAATAAAATGCAATGTTACGGTCTGTTTGCATTATGCATTTAAAAAACATGGTTGTAAAGTTTTCACAGGACTCGTTCCTTTGAAAATATTTGGAAATGGATTTTCCAAAGAATCACACAATATTTTTTTCATATATATATATAATATTGCATACAGTATAACAATGGAACATTGTTTGTCTTTTCTACAACCCTCTCTATTTTTCTCTGAATATTAAGTGTTTTCTCCTAACAAAAATACAATCTACGACTTTCGATCATATCAAGAAATCGATTGCAAGTGCAGCCTACTGCACCATATTTTGAGGCATATCAATCTGTTGAACACCTACTTAAGTTGCTAAAGCCTGAAACACATAATCAATGCCATCAATGCACACTTTGACACTTCAAGCACCCCAATCCAATTTGGTCCCTTCTGCTTCCTTTGCTAGCAAGTATATTTTGACTACAACAACAAGAAAGGGTAGTAAGAAGGAAAAAAACTGTAGCTAGCCCCATGGGATAATTTATCTACCTTGGGCAAGGCCCATCACATCTAGTTCATTATGTGTCCAAAAACCCTTAGGGTGCACACTAAAGTTTCACATCCATAATGGGGAACTCTGATATACACATAGTCATTGTCACCTTTGTTGAATGTCAGCAATCGAGAGAAAATAAAGTAAACCAAGGGCTCTTCACAACAACCTAGAAAAATGGAGCGGTTTTTCCCTCTTGTTATTAATAAATTTTATTGTCCTTTCAATGTTATATACTTGGAGGATAAGAACTAAATGTGGAGTACAAATTTTACTTTTCATTGCAAAATGAAAACCTTCTCATGGATTGTGAAGGGTCCCCCCAACCATAGTCATAAAGGTATAGTTGCAAGAATATTGGTCATGTTACCCTTCACATCTAGGGGTAACTCCAGGAAAAAAAATTCTCCTATCATCCTAAACAAAAACAACAATTCCACACATAACATCCATGGATCTCCATAGGTTGATGATACTTTCCATTTCCCCACACATGGGTTGGTTGTCATATGTCACACATATAGGTTCATGCTTCAAATACCATGAAAAAAGGAAGATTCAATATGTGAGGTTGATATACCTAGAATGAATAAAAAAGAAAGAAAATTAAAATTAAAAATTAAAAAAAAAAAAACAAATTACAAAACATAATAAAGAAAGAAAAAAAGGAAAAAAATCTAAGGAAAATAAAGCATTAGCAATGCACCATTGTTTTGAGGACATCACCCCAAGTATAATGCAGTGAATGCATACTCAAAAAGGGCTAAGTGAAGCAAAATAAAATTCAAAAGCCAAAATAGGTTAAATAAGCAAGGAAAATGGTGAATAAGAGGTGGAAAGCCAAGGTGCCAAGGAAAGGGAAACTAATGCATAAGTGCTCCCTTAACAAAAGCACTCGTGTGGATGTATCATACATAACCTCACATGAATATCCTGGGATTTTTACCCCCAAACCATACCATCTATCAGTACACATACTCCTTGGTGGGTTTCTTGGGAAATACTTCTATTCTTATGGTACAAGCACATGTAATATGGGCTATTGATGACCTTCATATACCTAGTCTTGGAAAATTATATGAATTCTACAAGTCATTTTGAAGTTTGAAGGCAATGTTTAACATGATTTACCCAGTGGCATTTACATTTTACATGACTTAGTTTTTAATATTTATGTTGGATTGAACTTGTGTTCAACTACGTTGGCTCACTTGATCACCTTTTGGGATGATGCACTTTGCATGACCTTGACTTGGATTGAACCTTCCTCATTTGGAGGAGGTTGGAGAGGCCACACATATGTTTGATGTGTGCATTTCCATTTCATTTGGAGGTCCTTCCACTTCTTTTGGAGGATGTTGGGATTCTTGAGGATATAACACCCTTGTAGAGAGGACTTCGCACCTTTTTGAGGGGATGTTGCACCTCTTGGAAATGATTTAGCAATTTTTGGTTGAAACATTGCACCACTTGTAGGAAACATTTCACTATGGAGACTCTACATGTGAATTTTGACTCTTAATCAAGGCATCCACTCTTTGAAGACCATAAGTGCCCTCATGAAGCACTCCAACAATAGCCTTATGTACAATGGTTACACACTATAACTGGGGAACACTCTGAGCAGACACTAAAACTACATTGTTGTTCAATCAATGTTTGTAATAGATGTTCCATAGTGTAATAGACAAAGACTATTATTCTATATTAACTTTTCAAAAAATTGATTAAGCCTTTCAATAATACTCTATGTCCTAGGGTTATAGGGTAGCCATAACTATGTCTTTATTCTATTTAGCTAAAATGTGACAGACAAGTCATACTGCCTTGGCCTACCAACATACCTTATCATTGAACACATACCTAAATACTATCATTTGTTGCAGTTTTTGTTCTACATTAGGTGGTGGATTTCATGATTGGTAAAACTCTACCAGTAGCTCAATGTGTAATCAATAAATAAGATAGTTTTAAGCCACATTTGTTAAATATTGATCATCGAAATTCTTCATATTCAAAGGTGAAATACATTGATTGATCACTCCCAAATCAGACATGAACTTCTTAATTATTTAAAACATTAACAGAAAAAAATATATTTTAAAATTCACTGTTTGTGAATTCAAGCTAGAAGCCTTGATAAGATGTTAAAAATGCATACCGCTGAAATTGAAGGTGAATCTGCATGTCCTAGAGAACTATGTAAAGCATCCCCCCAATAATAATTTTTGGTTTCGTTGAAATTTTTGGGCATCCTATGCACAAATTCCACAGCTAAGATAGAGTTGAGGCCACCAACTTGAAGAACAAAACAACACTTCCAACAATATCCACATACAAAATCAATAGCTAAAATAGAGTTGAAGCCACCAACCTGAGAACAGAATAGTTCTCGCAATCTCAATATACAAAAGCAAGGGGCTCACCCCAAATGGAAAAGTAATATAGAATCTATATTAAATATTAATCAACGAATATTGATTAAATAACTTTACATTTAATTTCAAAGTCACATTTTTTAAATATCAGTCATTGACCTTCCTCATATTCAAAGGTGAAATACATTGATTTATCACCCCGAAATCAGACAGGAACTTCTTCTTCCCAGACCCTAAAACAAGGAATAGGTATATATAATATAAAATTTTATAGTCACAAAATATTGTTTAGCATCATAAAAATAATTAAAAACTAGAATCATTCATTAACACACACAAAATTACACAATCACCATAAGGGTCAATGTTATTCCTCTCTGGTAAGATGCAGAGCAAAAAATGATGCAGCTTTTGATGTCTAAACTTCATTTGACTTAGCATAATTTCAACCCTGTCAACAGGGCTCCTATTTATATCTTGTGGACTTTCTTCCAAAACCCTCAGGCAATCGGTCATTGCCTACAATAGACATTTCAATCATATGCAATGTCCCAAAATGAAAAGGATAACTACAATTGTTTAATTCATATGTAGCTTTACATACCAATCCTCTTTAGACACAACATCGCTGAAGCTCACGTCCCATGTTCATTATTTCATTTGAAGGACTTATTGAATTGAAACATGCAATTGCCCATTCTCCAATTTTTGTTTCCCAAACCACAATCTAAGAATAGGTGATTTGGATAAAGTAAGTCTAGACTCTAGAGTGAGTTTGCTTGAAATCAAAATTTCAAAAACTTCTTGAAACAAAAATACCTTGTTGTTAAAGTTGAAACAACCATTCCTTGGAGCCTTTTCAATCTTCCCAAACTTCAGCTACTAAGAAATTAAGCAAGATTAATGGTTAGAAAGGAAAATGATCTTTAATTGTAAGAGGCATCATATGCATAGGAATATATAAAAGGACTGACACATGTCGCTCAAATAATAATAAGCATCAAACAAAAATAGAAACATAAACCATAAATCCTTTTATTTTGTAATATCCCCAACCGTTTAACCAGTTGGACCAAATCACAATAGTAGAAGACTAATAAATAAAGTAGTGAATAAGCGGCATTGGCCCATGGTTTTCCCTTTTTGGTTATTTTGACCTTAGTTATTTTCCCATGGTTTTTCCTTTTGGTTGTTTTGACCCCAAGTATTTGCCCATGGTTTATCTAAGTAGCCCGTCTATAAAAAGAGGAGGAGGAATGAGAGCAACGCATGGAAAAAAAAATTGGGATCTTTCTTTGTGATATTTTTTGAGGGCTCAGGCGAGTTTTCAAGAGAGGATTTCAGGTGAGATCCTCAGGCTTTCTTCAGTGGGATTCGATCTCACTCTAGTAAGCAAACCCAACTTCGGTGGTTTCTCTGATCACCCTAGCTGGTTTAGTTTATTTTATTTCTTCAGTAAAGAGAGAATTGTGCATCATTTTATTTTTCTGTGTTAATATCGTGCCAAGCTCACGATTCCACTTTACCATGTGATTTCCCACCCTTCACGCATGGTCAAACTGCCTTGGGCTAAATAGTAATAAAGTGTTCTCTTGAAGTCCATTTATGTGTATTTAAATGGAGATTCATAATACATCGTATGCACCTTTATGCTTATGGAGTTTATGGATATTTTAATCATGCACCTTTATGGATTTTATGGATATGGGTATTATAATCAAGTTTATGCTTATATTATTTTATGGCATTCTTTCCATATATTAAGAAATATGTTACTCTAGTTTGTCATTTTATCAAGCATCATTAAAAAAGGGTGTCATTTCTTTACTGAAGCATATTACAGTGGTATCAGAGCCTCACCTTGGCCAGCTATAGAATGCCAAGGAAGGATAAAAAAAGGGTATTACTGTTAATTGGGAAGGAAAAAGGGCTAGGAGTCAAGGGAAAAACAAAGGGGAAGAAAGACCAATGGGTGATCACGAAAATGCCAAACTTGAAGATGCTTTACAAAGGATCATTGACACTCAAGACACCATCATAGAACTCCTTAAATCACAGATCGGGCAACCTAATGTGCAAAGAAATAATGGGTAAGGAGGTTCCCATTCAGGTGGGGATGGTCCACCGTAGGAGTATATCAATGTTCATAGCAACGACCCATTACACGAACACGTCAACACTCGAGCAGCCCTTTTAGTCGGCCAACCATGCCTCCATTTTTGGATGGCTCCCCCAGGGAGCAAGATCGCCCTTCACCTATTGCAGAGACAGTTACCGCCTGGATGAAAGAATATGATACGTTGCCTCCCAACGTGAAAGCAACCCTGAGCCTTAATGACTTTTACTACATGAGGAGCAAACAAAAAAGGAAGGCGACCACATATGGGGGCCATCAGTCAAACGTAGATTTGTAGAAGGTTGTGGGAAAGGTAACTCTTCCTTATTTTGATGGATCGTCGAAGTGTTTAGCACGGTCATGGGTACAGAAACTGGATACATATTTCCAGCTCTATCCCATGCAGGAGAAGGATGCCATAAAATGCGCCACACTTCATCTTGATGGGGAAGCACATGAATGGTGGCAACATGGTATGACCACTCTGGGACATGCGAGCATCATCTCTTATACAGAATTCACACAGAGGTTAATAGAAAGATTTGATAGGAAGGATCCTGAGATATACTTCCGTGAGCTAACCTAGCTCCTACAGACAGGGAACCTTGAATCTTATGTTGCAGAATTCCAGAGGCTTGCAGTAATGGTCAACGACCTCTCCATGACCCGGTTGGTCATGTTATTTATAGAAGGGTTGCCAGAACCCCTATGAGGTTGGGTTAGGGCCTACCAACCCGCCACCTTGCAAGATGCAATTAACCATGCAAGGGATATGCAGGATGTAGTACCCAAGAATATATTCCTACCTAAATTCTCTATTCCTCAAAAAGAGAAGGAATTCAAGTAGCAACAACAGGAACCATTTGGTAAGGGGAAGCTGGATGATGAGACCAGAAAAGATCTCAGAAGGATAAGGCTATGCTTCTCTTGTCAAGAACCTTGGGCACCGAGACATCGGTGTACTAAAGGGAAGGCCCACTATATTGAAGTATTTTCTGAAAGCGAAGATGAGGAAGAGAATCCAAAGCTCAATCAAGGGGAATCACAAGGCATGGGAGCAATATAGGAAGAAGTCCAGGAAGGATTCATTGCCTCTCTCATAGGGGTCACAAGATATCACACCCTCTGGGTTAGGGGCACCATACAAGGACAAAAGGTTACTGTGCTAATTGATAGTGGGGCCTCCCACAACTTCATTGATGTAGAATTCATAGCCAGAAGGGGACTAGCCACTGAATAATTTGAAGGCTTTACAATTTTGATTCCTGGAAAGAAAGAGCACAACCACATGCCCTGCAATAAGATAGTTCCTAACATGAGCCTAACAATGGGAAACTACAAAGTTACAGATAACTTCTTTATCGTAGACTGCCCAGACTCTCATGTAGTATTGGGGGTACAATGGCTATATTCTATCGGAACTCATACAGTAAAATACCAAGACTTGGAACTCGCATTCATAGGACTAGATGGTAAAAAGGTGAAGTTGAGAGGAGTGCATGCATATCCTCCCAAGGTTGTGACATCCAATCGGATGGAGGCAGACCTCCGACATGGGGATATTGTATGGGTAGTAGAGTGTCAAATCATGGAGAAGAAACCAATAGAACAACACAAGGAGTACTCACCTGATATTATGGCACTATTGCAAAAATACCAGAAGGTATTTGGAGATATTCCCCCAGGACATCCACCTGATAGGGGATTTGAGCACATCATTGAACTAGAAGAAGGGGTCCAAGCTATCATCACTACCCCTTATCGGCACCCCAAAGTGTACAAGGATGAGATAGAAAAGGCAATAAAATAATTGTTGGCATTAGGACACATTCGGCCGAGCTCGAGCCCCTTTGCTTCATCAGTAGTCTTGGTTAAGAAAAATGATGGGTCCCTGAGGATGTGTATAGATTATCAAGCACTGAATAAGAAGACCATCAAAAATTGATATCCTATCCCTAGGATCGAAGAATTGATGGATGAGTTAAAGGGAGCCAAATATTTCTCAAAAATTGACCTTCGCTCAGGGTATCACCAGATCAGGGTTCGTGATCAAGACATTCCAAAAACAGCTTTTAGATGCCACTATGGACATTATGAGTTCCTAGTGATGCCTTTCGGGTTGAACAATGCCCCTGCAACATTCCAGTCGTGCATGAACCATATATTCAACAAGCAACTGCATAAATTTGTTTTGGTCTTCTTCGATGACATCTTGATCTTTAGTGAAACATGGGAAGAGCATCTGCAGCACCTGGACGAGGTCTTGGGAATATTGGAGGCACAACAATTTTATGCCAAAATCTCTAAATGTGAGTTTGGGATGACAGAAATGCTATATCTGGGTCACATCATCGGGGGCCAGGGTGTTAAGGTCCACCAAGAGAATATTGAGGCCATTCTCAATTGGCCAACTCCCAAAAATGTAACAGATTTAAGGAGCTTCTTGAGTATTTGCACTTATTACAGAATATTTGTAAAGGGATATTCACAACTAGAAGCCCCTCTTACTGACTTGACAAAAAGAGGAGCCTTTTTATGGACAGAAACAACCCAGGAGACTTTTGAGCAGATGAAGGAAGTCATGAGTTCATGTCCAGTTCTAGCCTTGCCAGACTTCTCTCAACCCTTTGTATTGGAGTGTGATGCTTCTGGGGAAGGAATCGGGGCTGTCTTAACACAGAACCATCATCCCATTGCTTTTGAGAGTACAAAGTTGCGTAATTATGAACGCTCTTACTCCATTTATGACAAAGAAATGTTGGCTATATGCATGCATTGGCCAAGTTTCGTCCATATCTAGTGGGGAATCGGTTCAAAGTCAAAACTGATCACAATAGTCTAAGATACTTCCTCGATCAGAAGGGATTAAATGAAAGGCAGCAAAAATGGGTCAGTAAGATCCAAGCTTATGATTTTGAGATTGAATATGTCAAAGGTAAAAATAATACAGTTGCAGATGCCTTGTCAAGGAGACCATCTACCTTCTCTCTCATAGATATTGTAGATGACTGGAAGTCCCATCTTTTGGTGGAATACTCAAAAAATCAATCATCTTGTGAGATCCTTGACGGACAGTCATCAAACACCCGTTATAGAGTTGTCAATGATATTATCTATTATAAGGATCAAATCTATCTAGTACCTGAGTCTCAAATTAAGATGAAGATTCTACAAGCAGCCCATGACTCCCCTTTAGCCGGACATCTAGGCTTTCTGAAGACTTATAGGACCATCAGGGAAAGGTTCACATGGAAAGGACTCAAGAAGGACATTATCAAACATGTTCAAGAATGTGGTACCTGTCAAAGTAATAAGGTTGAACATACACACCTGGCAGGTTTATTACAACCACTACCTATTCCAGAACAAAAATGGGAAAGTATATCCATGGATTTCATTACAGGGCTACCTTTTTCACAAGGCAAAGATTGTATTTTTGTGGTGGTGGATCGTCTCACCAAGTACGCTCACTTCTTTGCAATCCCCTCCAAAAGTTCTGCATCTCAAACAGCAGAAATATTTTTCCAAGGGGTATTCCATCTACATGGTTTGCCCAAAACCATTGTGAGTGACCGTGATAGTAGATTTATGGGAGCATTTTGCCAAGAATTATTCAGGTTGGCTGGAACAGAACTCACTCCTAGTACCATTTATCACCTGCAAACAGATGGACTGACAGAAGCAGTGAATAAATAGGTGGAAGGTTACTTACGAGATTATGTCACAGGACAACAACGAGCATGGACCAAGTGGTTGTACTTAGGAGAATACTGCTATAACACCACTTATCACATGTCCATAGGGATGTCACCTTTTCGAGCCTTATATGGATATGAGGCACTATATTTTGCAGATACAATGTTTGGAGATAGTAGAGCACCTTTGGCAAAGGATTGGATCCAGGGGTGTCAGGATATTCTGAGAGCCCTTAAAGACAATCTGCAGACGACACAGAATTGACAAAAGTTATATGCAGATCGTCAAAGGATAGAGAGGAGTTTCGAAGTAGGAGATGCGGTTTATCTCCGACTTCAGCCATACAGGAAATCTACTTTGAAGCAGAAGGGGGCAGAAAAATTAAAGCCACGATTTTATGGGCCCTATCGAGTTGTCCAGAAAATAGGAGAAGTGGCATATGAGCTAGAGCTTCCCGCAGAGAGTACAATTCATAACATCTTTCATGTCTCCTATTTGAAGAAAGCATTAGGATCAAACATAAAATCATCACCAGAATTACCGCCATTAGATGAAGAGGGCCATCTTCAACTGGTTTCTGAGGAGGTGTTGGAGGTTCGAGAAAGGAAGCTTCGAAGAAGAATCATTCGCGAATATTTGGTATGATGGAAAGATCTGCCTGTTGAGGATGCGACTTGGGAAGGAGAACACATATTGCAACATCCAACATTGAAATTGCTTGAGGGCAAGCAATTTTGGGCAGGGGGAACTGTAATATCCCCAACCATTTAACCGGTTGGACCAAATCACAATAGTAGAAGACTAATAAATAAAGTAGTGAATAAGTGGCATTGGCCCATGGTTTTCCCTTTTTGGTTGTTTTGACCCCAGTTATTTGCCCATGGTTTTTCCTTTTGGTTGTTTTGACCCCAGGTATTTGCCCATGGTTTTTCTAAGTAGCCCGTCTATAAAACGAGGAGGAGGAATGAGAGCAACGCATGGAAAAACAAATTGGGATCTTTATTTGTGATATTTTTGAGGGCTCAGGCGAGTTTTCAAGAGAGGATTTCAGGTGAGATCCTCAGGCTTTCTTCGTTGGGATTCGATCTCACTCTAGTAAGAAAACCCAACTTCGGTGGTTTCTCTGATCACCCTAGCTGGTTTAGTTTATTTTATTTCTTCGATAAAGAGAGAATTGTGCATCATTTTAATTTTCTGTGTTAATATCGTTCCAAGCTCACGATTCCACTTTACCGTGTGATTTCCCACCCTTCACGCATGGTCAAAATGCCTTGGGCTGAATAGTAATAAAGTGTTCTCTTGAAGTCTATTTATGTGTATTTAAATGGAGATTCATAATACATCGTATGCACCTTTATGCTTATGGAGTTTATGGATATTTTAATCATGCACCTTTATGGATTTTATGGATATGGGTATTATAATCAAGTTTATGATCATATTATTTTATGGCATTCTTTCCATATATTAAGAAGTATGTTAGTCTAGTTTGTCATTTTATCAAGCATCATTACAAAAGGGTGTCATTTCTTTACTGAAGCATATTACATATTCCTTCACAGATAATAATAGTATTAAGTTTGATTCCATAAAATGCCATGAGTTTAGGGCCCAAGGGACAAAATCTTACTTCAGCCATGAAAGCATAGAAAAACAAGCACCGTTGCATTCAATAGAGGAAATAAAATATACATCTCTATGTAGTCCTCATTTCCTTTCCAGGACTTTTCTTTGTGAAAGCAGAATACGACAAAAGCATTTTGACTATAAGCCAACATTCAAAACACGAAATGTATACATCTCTTTTATAAGTGCATTGATTCATTGCGAATGAGAATCAACAGTCTAATTATGATGGCTTTGCATAGTAAGGCAGCCAAATGAGAGATTCTAACCAATCCATGACAAAATTCAGGAAACTTGAGAAAATCTAAAGGCTTTAAATATAACAAACCAGGTTTTCGCTTAACAAGTCAAAAGGCATATAATTCATGGAAGACAAGTAATATACTCGTAGAACAAGCCCATTCAATAATGAAATTTCCGGATAGATTATCGTGGTAAAACTTATGATTCGAATAAACCAAACCCAAGGGATTAACTAAAATAGCCATCGCTAATGTTTCTAAGTACTTAGCTAGTTCTGCACCAACAGGTGTCTTATACAAATCCCCTTGGATGATGTTTACTCTAAACTAGTACTCTAAGGCTATGAATGAGACTAGTATAAGTAGCCACAGACTAGCTTTAGGTTGGCATGTAGCCCTACCAACCAGAGAGGGCTCTCTCAATGGTCAAACTCAAAGGAATGGCTAAAAAATGATCTTAGGCTAGGTTTTAAAGCACATTGAGGTGTTTTGTAATTTAGGGGTCTGTTGGATAGAGGTTTGATAACTAAGAACTTGGACTATTTTCTCCTTATGATTAGTTTCAAAGTTTAAAAAAAGGGCAAGGTAGGTGAAATTGAATGTACAATCAAGGGTCATTGTAGTGGAATGATGTGAGGAATGAAAAGAATAGTGTAAGTGAGCATTGTAATGTGAATTCACCTACAGAAAAACATTAAACATTACTGCCAAATCATATAAAACAGAGCCTAAGAATTTTCTTCCATAACTGATCATATTTATATAAAGAAGAAACATGGAAATATATTATCAATCACATAATAAAATAAGAAAAAAATTACACCAATTTCAGCAGATGAATCCCTATAAAAACTTGCTGCAATCTGTATTAAGCTGCTGCAAAAACCTGCTACAATGGTTTTTAAAACTTCCGAACAATACTACCCCATAACCCCTCTTTCATTACATTGAGTATACAAATGGATGAAAAACTCTGGTCCTACCTCCAAGGGTCGAATCCTTCAGATTAGGATCAGATTCCCGGAAAGATCTACAATAGAACACAAAATATGGGAAGTTTGAACTGTCTCCCACATTTCCCTCAACTGACCTTTAACCTTTTGAAAAACATTAAATGACACCAAAATTACATGAAATTGACTTTACCCATTATAATTTAATTTGGATTACATCATATGACGTCATACAGGTCGAACTACCACCTTTCAATTTCAACTAGACAGTAAAAATTCAAAATTCTGGAATTTTGTCAAAATTGCAGCGTCCACCCACAGAAGCGTAACGTCCTCTTTGAGAATATTTTTAGGGGATTTCTGATACTTTTTTTGCTTCTTATTATTGGCATGAGCTTTAACACTATATTCTTTGCTTCATCAACCTCTTGACAACAACACTTGGATATCCATCTGGCTGAAACTACTCCTTGGTAACTGAAGATGATTGCTGATATGCCCCTCGATTTGGTGCTGGCATAGGAAATTTTATAAATTGATCTTGAACACCAGTGTATTTTGGGGATTCCACATAATGACTCTGAGACGAAAGGGAAGTCGAGCTAGTTGGAGTCTTTGGTATGTGAGAGGGTGCCTTCAATATCAACCACATTTAGTTTCCAGAGTGAATTAATCATCAACTTTTTGTTGGACTGTAGATATGCTTCCAAATTACCTTCAGAATAATTCCTCTATGTATTGAGCTGTCAATTCATATATTCTTGTAATTGTAGTAATGCAAAAACACCTGTCGTTGCTGTGACCTGAGATTTTATAAAATGCCCTTTGTTTTCAAACCATTCATCTATAAATGGTACACCCAAATACATGTCTTTCTTTCCAAGTTCCTTTGCTGCTTGTCTTGCATATATGTAACCAATTTTCTGCAGCCTATTTCCTCCATAAGCTGCATTGTTGAGCCGTTGAACCTTAGATTTGGCTTGTTGTATAAAGCCTTTCGTGTCACCTTCTACATATTGATTCAGACAATCTTTCAAAATATGTGCAAGTTTTTCTTCTCTTCCCTTTCGGAAAGCCTTCATCTTCTCTTGTATTTTCCTAGTATCTATATGTTCACCTTTAGTAAACATCTCAAAAGAAGCCATTAAAGCCATTGCAAGCTGGCCTATATAGTTTTCAAACAGCTCGCTTCCAAACAGCATAACAAAAACTGTTGTTGGATCTATCATCATTTCCATGGATACACCTGCTTTTCCATGTACATCATATGCTTCCTGCTGTGCTAGATCACTTAGAACTTGGTAAGCTTCTCCAAATACTTGAAAATTTTTTGCCGCTTGAACTTTGGGTTTTTATCAGGATGAACTTGCCTAGCCTTTTCATACCTATACTCTTTGTCTTCCTCAATTGTTGTCATCATGGCATTATCAATGTCCCTGCATGTTTGAGGTGGATATGGCTCTTTTTCATGTCCTTCATCTTTTGTCGCTGTTGAGATTTCAGGCTCTTTTGTCTGCATTTGGAGGTCCATTCCTTCTAAATGATCATCATTAGCAACTTTTATTTCATCTTCTTTTCTTTTGTTCTTGATCTTTGCCTCGATGGACCCCGCTTTGGTCTGTAGCATTATATATAACTCTGAGTTTTGTGATTTGAAATTATATTCTACCTTCCTCCCTATGAAGCCTGATTGTGATTGTGCTCTCGGGTGTGCCACATACCCTCCATTTTTTATTGTAATTTTTATTTTGATATGAAAAATATATTATTAAAACATAAATTAATTTCATATAGGAAAATGCTCTTATAAAATTCACAGTACTATATGGCCTCTATGAGACATCTACAGGTAATTTAGGAATTTCCTACTACAGACATGGAAAAATAATTAGATTGAATGTCTGGGAGTTCTAACTGACAAAGAATCCTGCCTGTAATATTCCTTTGTGTTGGAGAACCCTTCTGAGCCAGGCCAATTATGTGCATCTGTGCAGTAGAACCATATCTATTCCTGTAATAAGCCATGTTGAAAATTTTCTCATACAAATTGGCGCATATATCTTGGACCTCTAGTGTTCCACTGCTAACTAGTCCAATTTTCAAAAGAATACCATTTTACTAACTAATTAAGCAACACCCGGTTTCACTTTCACTTATCCGATCATCAACTAGTGTAAATAGAGTTTCAAGTACTGTTAACACACATGAAATTTGTTGTTCCTTCAGGAATAGTACTAGAGGCTTGATGGCACCTGCTTCTAATAAACAATAACTACTTTATAGGTGGAAAAATCCACGATATATCTTGCAGACAGTAGGACTTGATGAGAAACAACTATATCATTTTAGAGGATCTGGCTTCTTAGTTAAGGTAGGGGTGCTTTTAGGAAAAAAGTATAGTGCTTGAGTTGTTCTTTCTTTTGTCAAAATCCTTCCTGAACTTAGAAGACTAACCATCTTTTGAGTTACTTTCATCTCTACAAGTTTTCGCTGGTGCTCCTTCTCCAAACAAAATCTTAAAAGAGCACCAACACAAGCCTCTACAACTACATCATTGACTTTCTCTAGCAGATTAACTAGTCGAGGCATCATATTGGCATGTAGTAATAATGATGATATCTACTTATCTTCCGGAGGAAGATTAACTAAAATAGATACAGCAACAACATGATCTAATTCAACATAACCATTTTTAAGCATATCCATAATGACGTTCAAGCTTCTTGGTTGTTATTTTAGAGTTGAACAAGCATCAACTCCGAATGTACTTGATAAGAAACTAAACAGATGGATTTCTCGTTCTCTGACTTTCTGATCTACAGCTGTCACCCACAGATTTATGAGCAAATTAAAAGCATTGTTTTTTTCATCTTTGTTTTTATATTTTTTCTTGTTTGCTCTCCATTTTCTAATCCTATCATCCCTTGCAGTAAGTAGCAATGAACTTTTGGTGGTGTGATACGACCCATTAGAGAAATGAATGTCGAAATTAGCTCGTCCAGATGTGCATCTCTGTGGTTTCTTTCTTCATATTCCTCTACAATGGTGTTAAATATATTGCAAAGCACATGTGCACACCTGTTTTTCTTGCTTTTGAAGATCTTGTACAGTTTAGTTTCTTTACAAGTATCCATATACCTCCAACATTCTCAATTATTTTTCTTATAGACAAACATATGAGAGATTTTCAAGGGCACTTATTGCTGATACACATGCTTCATTATATTATTTTCTGCCATTGTAATAACATCATTGTCACTCTTTGGCAAGTTCTCAAGAATAATACCAACATTTTTAACAAACTCCTCTTCCTTCATGAGAGTCACAAGAAAGAGAATTGCATTCTATTCCCAGTACCCCAGTTCCCTTTTTGATGCTTCAGTCAATTACTGCAGTCTTGAATAAAACAGTGGCATATTCCCATTTGTCTGAATTTCGTTCCACATTAATACTTTTCTCCCTCTATACATGACTATTTTTTTTTTGGGCAGTATCTCGATTTTCTGACAATAACCTCATCAGATATACAGCTTCAGGAGCTTCTTCCTTTTGTCGTACAAGGCAGTGCACAATCAAATCAGTGACTCCATTTTCCACCATGATCCCCAAACCAAAAGAGGGCAAATACTTATGACACCTTTGCGACATTTCTCGAATATAAGTGGAGATGATGTGGAGCAAGGATAGTATGAAAATGACACATTAAATGATCATATAAAATGCATTTGATCATCGGTGACATTTTAGGTGCTAACATATGAGACACAACACTATTCTACACTAGGTTTACCAAGAATTCCCTCCACAAATGTGGGGAAGTATCCCCTAGTGTAGCGACTCTTCTGCACTCATAGCTAGAATCAGATCTCTATTGATAATCTAGTGGGAAGTAGAACTAACAAACATTGAAAAGTCTTCTTGAAAACCATGAAAGAGGATACTAAAAAGTACCTTCCATTCACCTCATTTCCGAAATCAAAGTTTGGAAGAAATCAGTGTTTGCAATGGCTAGAAGAATCAAACAAATAATGGCTAGACTGTATGAAAAAAAATTTCAAAGATGAAAAAAATGGGATATAGTATTTGTGAAATTATCATAAATCAGTTTGCAGAACTTAGAAGTACATTATAGTCATAATGTTATAAGAATCACTTACTTTTCTCATCTACGATGCTAAAAAAAACCACCAGTCAGACAACCAAGTCATCTCTACTCCAAACCAACCTCTAAGAATGAACAAACATAAGGACATACCAACATGAAATAGTTTTTCAATCTCACTCCACTAGCATTTGGTTAACACCCAGTACCATGTTTGTTTCTTCAGCCAGAGATTTTAAGCCACATATGTGCTCAATTACAATCAATGATTTTTTTGCACATATCGTAAATGTACTGTATGGAACTTGTCTAGAAACCTCCTTATAAAAGAGCCAACTCTTTTTTCTTTCAAGTTTTTACTCTATAATAAACAACATTTTGCAGCGAGGAGGAGGAAAACAAACTTTAAAAACAGAAGCTAAGTTATAGCCATGTCTATCTTGCCAAGCAATCAAACCCTATAAGACAATAGATGAGGGGGGTGTGGGTTGGATGGTGTGACCTATTTAATACACATATAGAACTAATGTAAGGGTTGGATTCAAGTCAATATCAAGTAGTAATTTATCAATGTTTTAATCAAATTACATTCACATCATAACATTGTGTTTTCTTTTGCTTCATTTTAAAACAAATTAGTAAAGTATCACTATTTTTTTTCAAATACAACCAATAAGTGAGTAAAGATCAAGAAACAACTTTCCAGATCATTTCTTTGTGTTGACCATTTGATGCAAAAATTGTAGCTTTCTGTGCCATTTCTAATAACATAGTGGTACTACCCAATCTGGAAGACACATGTGAATACAAGAGCACTCCAAGTGAAAGGATGTCACAAGCAGAAACCTATCAGAGAATACTTGCAACAAACAGACTATTATATTTCACAACTGCAACTCCACAATAATTTCAAAGCCAAGATTACAAAGCAAGATTTCCTTTTGAATATATCTTCCATAATTAATTGTTGATTGTTAACTAATGGAGAGGCATGATATGAACACTTTAAAACCTGTTGAGGCGAACTCCCCTAACATACTGTTGCATCAAATTAATGATCAAGTTTATAAAGAAACATGTTTTCCCTAGATGTTAGATTTTCCTCATTCCCCAGTGCATCTCTCAAAATCCGCATGTCAATTAGATGCATTGATGTTGAGAGCATTTTTCAAAGTGCTTCAAAGTGGGCAGGGACTGAAGCAAGAGATAACAAGTTGTGGTGTAGGGACAAAACCAAGAGCCAATGAGTTGTAGAACATTGATGTAGACAACATTCTTCAAAGTGATTCAATGTGTTGTAGTACATTGATGTTGGCAACATTTGTCACAGTGCTGTGGTGGTGCCTTGTTGAAATATGCCCCCTATGTCATGAGGGTGTTGCCTGATAACGATTTCTACGAGACACAAAGAGGCATTGTAACTTAATTATCTGACAGTGTTTAATTGTTACCATGCTCTGGATATAACTGTAATGGATGCCTAGCAGAATACATATATTCATATTTACGTACATATATTCATAAATTTGAACGTATGGATATAGAAAAAGCGATTTCATAGAAACTCAATATTGCTCTGAAAATAGTTTAAATTAATATTGAATTGTGTAGAGTTCATGTTAAAAATCACGTTTTAATTTTGCATCTCTACTGATATGTGGTACAATGTATCCTTGTATCCCTATGTTTGCATTTTTTTAAAGCGTAGGTATAGAATCTTGCATTATATTAAATGTTTTGAAACAAAAAACTTTTTTTGTCTTAAAAAAATGTCTTGAAATCCCCTTCCCTGTAGTAGTGTGAGTAGAAACTATTCCAAAGTCTATTTCAACGTGTTCCCAATATGCATACTCCCACATAGAAGAAAAAAAACACAAACTCACTCTTATAAATACGCTGCCAATTAATGGCTTGGCATTATACGTGTTAGAAAACAAAACAACACAACCTGGCTATTCATATCACATACTTGGTCTACCTGTAGCTGGGAGAGTTGTTGTTCAAATTTGGTCAATTTTCAATGATAATGTGAATGTAAAAGATCCACCTTCCACACGACAAAAGGTAGGGAAATATTTTGTTCCGCAGATGCTAGCTTATGGGTCCATGAAGGTAAGGAAATTGGTTTGTTTCTTTTGTTAGGTTTGTGATGCTAGTCTTAGGTCCGTGATGAGAGCCTGATTTAATTCCAATGGAAGGAATGAATGATGGCTAAGTGAAGGGTCACGAAAGTGTATAATGACAACCTAGCTAAGTCACATGATATGGGGATATGCGGATTTGAGAATCAGACTCGGGTACGGTGACCCTCAGAACAGGACACGTCTGGGATACGATATGTTATATATTATTTTATTAAAAAAAATATATATATTTTAAATATATATATTTTAAATATATATATATATATATATATATATATATATATATATATATTAAAAATTAGATATTTTTTTACACAAATTCATAAAAATTCATTGATTCGAACATAGATTTAAGATCTTAGATACTCATACATGATACATTGATACATCATAAAATTGTCAAATTTACTCAGAAAGACAAGATAGTAAGATACTGTAGTTTTCTCATTAAGTCATCATAATCAAAATGTGTTACATAAGTACACTGCCAATGGGAAATAGAAATAGAAAATACAAAAAAAATACAGTCTACAAGACTACAAGATTGAAGCCTCAATGAGTCAGAGTCAATGAGTCATCAATCCTCATCATCATAATCAACATCACTGTCCTCAGCCCAATCATCATGCTCACCACTTTTCTCCTATGGCTCTGATGCATCCTCCTCCTTTGTCATCTCTGCATCTACTGGTGTGGAGGATGACACCTCTACTCCATCATCAAATGTGAAAGGCTCTAGCACTGGCGCATTGAGATCCAAGTTGGCCAATGCCAACTCAGCACTGTTTTCAAAACCCATATCATCAGGAAGGACATCCCACATCTTTGTCTTTCCCTTCAACCAATCCTCCCTCTACCTGTATATGAGACGAAGGTTGGTGTGCACATACACCATTGTCTCTACCCTGGACTGCTCAAGCTTGCTCTTCTTCACACTATACAAATTCCCATATGTGCTCCAATTCCTCTCGCAACAAGAGGATGAAGTCACCTGAGAGAGGAGCCTCATGGCTAACTATTGTAGAGGAGGGCTTGTTTCCCCATGAGTTGCCCACCAAGAATAGGGCTTCTTAGCCCCCTGTCTCGAATCACATCATAGCCTGCAAATCGCCTAGTGCTAGTGGAAAACTCTGCAAAGGCATCCTCCACCTCATCAAGGGATTCCCTGTCCTGAAAAATACTCCTCAATGCATCTTTCCTCCCCTATGAGATTTCACCATCCATGTGAGGAGGGAATCTATGGGAAGTTCCACCATTCAACCACTCACGGTCGTAGTATTTTGGGTTCAAGGAGTGAGCCAAACAATGTAAACATGTGCAATTCTTGTCCCATCTGCTGACAAGAATATCATGTATGCTAGTGAAGAAGGCCTCTGGTGATGTTTCATACTTTGGGCATTGACTCTATAAAACAATGGTCCTCACAAACTCAATCATGGAATCCCATCCCTCATAAACCTCTCCTAGGATGGGTTGGTTTGTATCTGCAAATTGGAGCAAGGAAATGATAGGCTCCATGATCTAAATAACTAGATCTATCTTCTCCCACCATAGATCATCCAACACTGTTTCCTTCACTTTCTTTGAGGCTTCTTGATCCGTCTTTCTCCAAAAGGACCAAAAATCTAAAATAACCATGGCCCCAAGAGTGGTCTTGACTTCCCTCGACCTCTTCAACATGATGAATGAAGAGGCAAACCGTGTATCTGAAATCTTCAACAATGATAGATTGTTGTACTCCTTGTTGATAGTGAGGGCATTGATATGGTTTTGTACAAAGTTGCGGATATGCCGTGCATCCTCAATAATGGCTCCAATCCAAAGCACATCAAAAGAAATAGATTTCAGTTCCAAGTTCAATGAATGGACAATGCAAGGTGTCCAAAATATTTGTGGATATTTTTCTTCCACAATCATGCCAACAGCCTTGCAAATAGGTGCATTATCTGTAATGATTTGCACACAAGAATTGACACCTACATCTTCAATAATTTTAATAAATAACTCACCCATATATTGTGCATCCTTGTAATTTCCAAGGGCATCCATTGATTTCAAGAGAACTGGACCATTCAAGGATGACAACATGAAGTTGATGAGTGGGTGGCATGCTGGATCTGTCCATCCATCAGAAACAATGCTAACCCCAGATGTTGGTCATGCTGATTTAATAGGCTCAACCATTTTTTCCACCTCTTTCTTTGCCTTTGTCAACGATGTGTTTCTAAGCTTCTCTGACCTAGGAGGCACATACCCTGATGGAGCCCCATGACTAAGAGCTCAACACATCTCAATAAATGAAGGTGACCATGCAACATTAAAGGATATGAAGTTCTGATAGAAAAAAATTCAATGGTTAGATCAAGATCTTCCCTCTTCTCTTTTTGAAAAATCTTGTCCATTGGACCAATTGCAGTTGCCTTTCTCTTTGCTGATTGTCCCCTACTAAAAGTATCCAAAGGGAACTTGTTGCTGCTCTTCCTTAAGAACGGAAGGGGGTCATCATTCTTGTTTTTTTTTTAATGCCACATTTGCCTCACCAATAAATTGCTCTTTCTCCAATTCCTTCCTCTGTGGCGATTGAATTGTTGTACAAAATTTAATGCCACAACCTGGAATACCCAAAAAATGAGCTTTCACACGGAAATATGTGCAAGTGAAATGGTCGTTGCAAAAATTGCATTTCCATGAACAATTTCCTCCTCCTCCCTTTTTTCTTGCCCCTCCCTCTCTTGTCACATATTTCCATAATGGGTATTTTGGGTCAACAGTTTGTTTTCCCTGCACATTTGAAGCTGCTATTGCAGCCCCACTTCCAATAGATGGAATACTTGTAGACCCGGATGAAACAGGGGCAGGAGGGGCATCTCCAATGGGGAAATTCTTCCCCTTTCTTTGCCCCTGTCTTGTTTCCTTTGATTGTGCCATGAATACTGTAAAAAATAAACAAAAATAACCAAATATATAAAACATACGCACATGCAAACACTAATAACAAACTAAATGAAAAATATGGAGGGACAGTGCACTCACCGGATGCTCGAATCTCTTCGAAAGAACTCCCTTTCTCCTTGCTCACACTTGCTCCTTGCTCACCTTAGCTCCTTGCTCACTTCAAAAAATGAAATGGGTGAGAAAGAATAACAAAAATCACACTTTTATTTTAAAAAAAAAGAGCAGAATTTTTTGGATGGCATGTCCGACCATACCCGATTCATGGGGTACGGCCGTATCCGTATAGGGTACGGTTAGGATTCGCCGTACCCTGTACGAATACGACCGTATGCCGTGAATTGGGTATGAATCCAGCCGAATCATATTTGATTCGCCGTATTCGGGATTCGATTTCTTAGCAACTTGGTAATATGGAAGGATAATGATGTGGTTTATGAAGATGGAAGATTTCTCAATGATGGTTGAGAAAATTTATATAGCTCTTCCAGCCTCTGAACAAGACAACAAGGAGACTAGTAAATGTAATAGCATGGTATTAATGCTCAAAAATTATGTGCCCCATTTCATGAGGAAACTAGGTGCATGATAGAGGAATGTAGAAGTGGAGGGGATTGGGGGAAGGTGACTCAGGTCATTTGATTATGAGGAATTAGTGGTAGAAGGCGGGTCCTTAGATGAATTCCAGACGGTCGAACTGAAAGTCAATTCTCCTTTTGTTAGATAGAACAACCTTTCCTTCTCAACGTTAATATCCTTTTGAGGGATTTGTTGTTACCATCAGTGTTCTTGTAAAAGTATCTAGATTTTTGGTAAATTGACATACATTCCCAACCTCATACACTTTTCATTTCATTGAGAAAAGAGGGAAACCTCCCTTTGTAGGTAAAGTTTCCTTTCTTTATGTTTAAAATTGGCATCACTGTATCATCTTCTATTTACTTCACTTCCCTAGATCATTTTGGATGTCATAATTCCTCTCTAGTGAATTTTGTCTCTTTCAAAACTAGGTTTGTTGAAAGTACACACCTGCTCAAAACAATTTGTAGCTAATGTTTTTCCTTTAATTGAAAGATATGTTGAAAGTATATTTAGTGAGGTGCGTGTCTTCTAAAATACGTGTTATTTTAGTATGTAATACTCATGATAATGCATTAAATGTATGGACAACAAGTCAACACAACACTATGGCACTGCTTCTCCACAATATCTATTTTTTTCTTATTATGAAGTTCCAACCTACTAGAAATAGTTCAATATGGTGCCCGCCTTGTAATAAATTGTTTTTTTCCTTTAGTAACCATATATATCTATTGATAGTCATTTGTATGGATGAAATACAAACATTTCCTAGAAGTATCCTCCTTGAGCATACCCTCTCCAAGACTGTTCACTGTTTGAATGGTTGAAACAAAAAATCTGCAAATAATAATCCATTTTGACTACGTCACCTCTAAATATTTTCCTTTCTCATTGTAATAATTAGCGTGTGGATGAAAGTAGGTCTAATTCGACTTCGTGAAGAAAAGAAACCTTGCATATATGGTTAGGTTGAATTGCATCATGAGGAGTTTCCAAGAAGAGGTTCACATGCAAGGTGTGGGAATAAAGGTTTATTTTCTCTAAAATAGTATGATGCCTAGAGACTAAAATAACAAAGGATAAGGTGTGTAAAAATAGAAAAAGGCCCTCAAGCAAGGCACCCTTTCCTAGACTAGATTAGAGCTCTTAGGCTTACACACATGAATGCAAACTCTCTTTAAAGCAAGCGCTTCACTATAAATAAGAAATCTTCTCAAACACCATTCAACTCAAAATTAAGCAATAGAAATTTGCAAACATTTAAAAATAGTAAAATGAATATATTTTTCTTTTTCTAATGTCGATGGCTCTCTTGCTAATGTGGATGGCTCTCAGTCAATGGGGCATTGAGATCCGATGCCGTAGACTCCCTTCATTTGCTTCAATATATCGATAACAATGTTGAAGCCAAGAATAGAGGAACTTAAATTTGTAGATCATAAAAATTGAGAAGGAGAAACACGTCAAGCTATTCCAGGGTCAAATGGAGTTCAAAATGAGAGAAAATCACTCTGGTGGAAAATTCCCAAATTGCATTTAGTGCTAATTTCGCTAAATTTGAATTTTATAGAGCAACACTTTCCCCATTTCTTATAAAATATGCACATGGTTTTTGGAGGCTGATGTAAATGTTGTTGGTTCAAGAATAATCACAAAGGTACATTATGGTTCAAGGGTAAGTGTTGAGCGAGGAAATAAAAATTTGCAAACCCTATATAGAAATGGTGAAGAGTAGTTTCAACAGTCCAACATTTTCAAGAAACGAAAACTCCAAATGAGGATAGTGGCTTTGTCAGGTCTTACAACATCTTATTAAAAATATAAATCAACCTCCAACAAATTTTATCCATTCATTTATCATACTTTATGAAGGCTACCTATGGAAAGGGTTCTTTCATAGCCTAACTCTAAAGATTTAGATTTTTTTAATGGTTGTTGCAGGTTTTTGTGATGAAAAGGATGATCTCTAGCCTCTTTGAGGACAGTTTGATAATTGATTTTGATGGATGGATTTGGAAGTTTATAATTTTTTAATAAAGGAAACTTCAATTTATTTGGAGATTGGCGCTTATGTCACAAATAAATTCCTTCATGAGTTCAATATTCCATATGTAACATTTATTCTAGCATAAAAATTTGATGCTCCTATGATATGTTTGACCTCAAATTTAGTTACCATGGGAGAAATATTAGTCCTCAAAGAAGTGTCTGACTAGGATTTGTATGCCACTTCTCTCAGGAGAATATCCTAGTAGGCCTTGTAAATTTTTTATCAACTAGTCTTTTTCGTCCATTCCTAGTCGCCTAAATTTTATTTTATATACAGTGATTTTGATCTCAGGAGATGTATTTCTAAACCTTCTAAGTACTGTGGTAAATTCTATAATGTTAACTAATAATATGGGATATCGAGAGACAAAATATACGTTATGAAAGGATAGATCTTGGTTTTATTCATAGCAATGTATGTTGTGTTGAGGTTGAACTATGTCTTCCAAGCTATCTAAATCAATACACTGAAGATGGTTCCTAAGGGGATGATGCTTGAGACTCAAAAGAAAGTATATTTAGTTCATAGAGGTTTCTAGAGTTCATTATGTTCCTTAAATTGGAAATATTATAAGATATACTATTCTACTTTGGATATATTCTTATAAATGTTTTTTTTGAGATAGTGAATGCATATTCAATAAGAAAAAATTCCCATCCGTGATTTTATAATTAATATGGTCATCAATGGTAGAGGTTGGTAGAGGTTGTCCTTGTGAAATAATACAAGGTATATAAAATTGTATATGCATTTCTAAAAATGCTTTATGATTTACCTAGTGTGTGAACGTTACCAAAGTTGCTAGTGGAGAATATTATATAGCATCTATAGAAGAAAAAAAACGTGATGAGAATTTCACATCAAATTCCATGCAACGATTGTTTGTGTTAATTTTATATCATATAATAAATATGGTCATCAATGGTAGATCCCTACGATCAGCCTAATTTTGTGTTTGACACTGTCAAAGTCTCTCCTCAGCAATTGTAGATTTTCTATCTTCACCTTCTCCATATCTTGATAGGCAGTCTGAAGGGTATCCCATTCATCTTTGGACCTCTTAGCTATTTCTATCCTTGGAAACACACTTTCATGCACTGCTTGATAGAGATAGAAGAGGGCTTTTGAGTCCTTCTTCCTATTACTCTTCAACGAATCCTTCTCTGCCTGTGTTAAGGCATTATAAGCTTGTTCATTTGTTGGTTCTTCAAAACCATTTTCAACTAACTCCGATAAATCCTGAGAGGCAAATAGGTCTCTCATTGTGATTGCCCAATAGTCATAGTTCTTCCCATTGCACTGTGGAAGTTGAGTATTTCCAATACTCTTTCTTGTGTTGGCTCCTGCCATGGCTAACTTACTGAACTATTCTCTAAACTTGACTGTGATTTTTAAACAAAATGTCTCTCTGCTTAAGGGACAAACTCTGTCTTCAAAAAGAATTCTCTGAACTGCACTTTTTAAACAAACTCAAAACTCTATTTTTGAGAAATACCTTGCTTTTTTTAAGCCTTTACACTGCTGGAGAACTGTTTCAACAACTCCTTCCTTCAGCTTCTTTGAAAAACTTCATAGAGCTTGGACTAGCTCCAAGACCATGTTGGAATTTCTGAATGATTCCAAACAAACAAAGAGAAATAAAATCTCTCCTTCTAACACAGACAACTCATTAAAATTTTATGGACAAAGATGCTTTAAAACAAACTATTTCATTGAAATAAAATTCTATTACAAACATTGACTCTTCCTCTTCCAGAGGGATTACAAAAAAAATGGAAACTGCTTCACATGCAGTGTTCCTCAACAAAATTTTCTCTCTGTCTATTTTTCAAAAATAACGCACACACAGTGCTATTTTTCTTCTCTACCTTTTGGCTATTTTTAAAAACATTACACATAGTCATATATTCCTTCGGGCTTCTTTTCTTTTTATATGACACATTAAAAAAAATCAAGCCATTTGTACCTATATATATATATATATATATATATATATATATATATATATATATATATATATATATATATATATATATATTATAAACTTTAGAATTTTATAATATATATATGTATATTCAACGTATACATATGTCAAAAGTCAAAATGGCTTTGAACCAAGAACTATGGCGGCATTAATATAAAGTTTAAACCTATGTCTTTTAACCTTTGTCGCGGATTTGAAAATGGGAATTAAATCCCATTGCAAACAATTTTGCATACCAAATGCCCTTGATGACGTAGGGCTCCAAAATTGCGCGATCGTTCCTCGATTGGTCGGAGGTGGGGCCCGCCGGATTTCAAAACTAAACTAAACTCCATTTCATGAAATTATCACATACTAAAATGGTTCGGTGACGTCACCCTCATTTCTATGCGATAAATTCTATTGGTTGGTGGTTTAGTGATGTGGCAGAGGTGGACCCCTTATCACATTGACTGGTGATTGGGCACAAAACTGCATGATAGCACGTTCATTGGTTCATGTGGTGAGAGCATGAACCATGGGCTCCACTACTACATGGCCCATTCAAACGAGAATAATTGCGTGGCAAAAATGCTGGTTGGTGGGTGAAGTTATGAAGGCACGTATGGCGAGCTTTGAAGGCGGAGGTTGCATGGTTCAGAACCACAAAAATTTAAATTTCAAACACAGGAAAAATGGCTACATCCATTCACTTAAAAAATGTTTTGCAAGCTTTAATAATAGTGTTAAATTCACAAAGGAGTGCACACAACCGAAAAACTCTGCCCTTGCTATACTTCTTCTTTCTCTGCGCAGCGTAGTAGTTGAATTTAAAAATTCAACATAATGGTGGTTTCCATTACGATGTATTAATTAATCACAGACGCCCTGATGTCAAAAACACCTTTTCTAGCTATCTTTATCATCGACTTCTTTCACATGGACTGCAACCTTTCCTTGACAAAGAGGAATTGCAGGCAGGAGACTACTTGACTCCTCAAATCGAAGGCGCCATCAGAACCACCTCCATCCATATCGTTATTTTCTCCCCAACATTTGTGGAGTCAAAATGGTGTCTTGATGAGCTCCTGATTATATTGGAGATGTCTCGCTACAAGGATGTTCTCATGAGAGCAGGGATAACAGCGCCATCAATCTATATGCTATATGGCCTCACTAAAGAACAGTCCAAACAACTCTTCTGCTCCTATGCCTTTTGCCAGCCTCATCCACCACTAGGATTCGAGTATCTTGTAGATGAGTTTTGTAAAGCCTGCGATGGTTTTCCTTTATCCTTGAAAGTGGTTGCAGGGATTCTTTGTCAAAAGAGCAATAAATCTTACTGGGAAGGCCAGTTGGATAAGCTTCTCCAATTAGAAATTCTGAGTGAGATACAGAACAACCTGAAAATTAGTTTTGAAGCACTCGGTGGAGAGGAAAAGAAAATATTCCTTGACATTTCTTGTTATTTCATTGGATAAGATAGGGATATGGCCATAAGGATTTGGGACGGATCAGGGTGGAAGGGTTTGGTGGGGTTTATAAATCTGGAGGAGAAATGCCTTGTTGAGGTGGACATAGAAAATAGGATAAAAATGCATGATCAAATCAGAGACTTTGGAAGAGGTATTGCAAATCAACAACAAGGGTCTTCTATAGTAATCCCACATCGTTTTTGGTGACTGATCGATAACATTGACGATCTACGGTAGCAATCATCTGTAAGTGCTTGAATGCTTTAGACAACTTTAAAGTTTCTTTATTCGAGAGAGCCATAAACATTAATCTTGTTACTCTTTCTTATTTATTTGTTGCTTTGTTTTGGAAGAATGCACAGGTAATATCCGAGGTGCGAAGAATTAAGATGGTTCCTGGCCTCATTAGTTATTATGACATTCCAAAATCAGAGACAAAAGAAGTGTCCCGGTTCAAAATTTGGCTTCGTGATGTTTTCAGAAATCGTGTGAAACAGCTGATCTACACTGCACCATGTTATTTCAAGAAGTTAGAGCTGATTGCAACAAAAGATTGTGTTTTAGAAAGCATAATGAAGAGGGTTAAGTCACCAAATCTGATATGGCTAAGCTAGGTGAATTGTCCCTACCCTTACCTACCTTCATGGATTCCAATGAAAAAATTATGTTGAAATATTAACTTCAATTGCAGATGTGATCCAGAAGGACAACGACAACAATAATTTTCATGTTTCTTGCACTCCACCATAATTTAAATTATGTTTTAAAGAACCTGCAAATCATATTTTTTGTTTATGGCCGTCAACCTGAGTTCTGCATTTAAAAACCGTTCTTCACTCCACGCAAACCTAGCTTTCAAGGCTCTCCATGCTGCCATCAAAGCTCTCCATTCCTGTGTTTAAACACTGCAGCAACCAGGATTTAAAACCTCACCAACCTACTTCATTTACCGCCAACGTTGAATTGTTTTTTAATGGGTTTTGACCCCACCACTGCCAATGCTGCAACCGTGGACCAATTAGGAGGCGTTCACATAGGAATTGAGCTGATGTGGATAGGCTCAATTCAAACTTGATAAGCCCTTATCAAATCCGGTTGATATTTATTTGAAATCCGTCGGGCTCCACCAGCAGCCAATGGGAGGTTTATCGCATAGTTTCATTGTCCAGTCAGCATGGACCAATTTCAGATGTGATTAATCAAGTTTAACCAGTTTGCATAGTTAACCTTGAAATCCGCGAAAATGATTTTGTATAAGGTTTGAGAAGTTAAGGTCTTATGTTTTAATTTTTTACATGCAGCGACATATAGTTTTAAAAGGACTTAAAGTATAGTCATATATATGTTTTAACATATATCTATTATAAACATTTAAGATTTATAATATATATATAATGTAAAGTTTGTTTTAATTTTTTTTGGTTATGTCATATATAAAAAGGAAAAGGCAGGAAGGCAAAGGTTGCTGCTGTATTTTTTAAAGAAGATAGAATGTCTTAAAATAGTTGGACTATGGGAGCATAATTTTTAAGAGAGCACTGTATGTGTGTTTTTTGCAGTGAATTGTGTATTGAAAGAGCAAGAAGGCTAAAATAGAAATAGCAGTGACTATATTGTAAATGCCAGAAGGAAGAAAACAAAGTTTTTACTATGTGTATTTTTTTTGATGTAGACAGAGAACATAATTGAAAGAAAGCACTGTGTGTTTTGTAGCAGCAAGTCTGTTTTTTTTTAAAGTCAGAACAGTAGTTCTGAGCCATTTTGTAACAACCTTTTAAGTTTAATGAAATATTTTTTTTGTGTGCATCTCTGTCCATTTAATCTCTGTGTTAAAGAAGATGAATTTTTATTCCTTTGTTGTTTGGAATCATTCAGAAATTCTAACATGGTATCAGAGCTAGTCCATGCTCTTTGAAATTTGTCAAAGAAGCTGAAGGAAGGAAGAATTTTGTTGCAGATTTTGACCAGCAGTGTGAAGGCTCAGCAGAAGCAAGGTATTTTACAAAACAGAGTTTTGTTTTTGTTTTAAAGAGTGCAGTCCAGAGAAGTCTTTTTAGAGACAGAGTTTAATCTCTTAGCAGTGAGAAAGTTTTTTGAAGAACAGAGTCAAGTTTTTTAAAGCATAGTTCAGTGAGCTAGCCATGGAAGAAGCCAGCACAAGCACGAGTATAGGAAATACTCAACTCCCACAGTTCAATGGGAAGAACTATGACTATTGGGCAATCACAATGAGAGCCTTGTTTGCCACCAAGATTTATGAGAGCTATTTGAAGATGGTCTAGAAGAACCAGCAGATGAACAATCATATAATGCCTTAACACAGGCAGAGAAAGATTTGTTGAAGAGTAATAGGAAGAAGGACTCAAAAGCCCGCTTCTATCTTTATCAAGCAGTGCATGAAAGTGTGTTTCCAAGGATTCCAGCAGAAAATAGGTCTAAGGATACATTGGATACCCTCCAGACAGCCTACCAAGGTATGGAGAGGGTAAAGACTACAAAACTTCAATTAGTGAGAAGGGATTTTGAAGTCATTTGCATGAAAGAGTCTGATACAATAAACTCATTCTTTACTCTAATGATTATGTTGGTTACCCAAATGAGATCTCATGGAGAGACAATAGAAGAAAGAAGAATAGTGGAGAAAGTGTTGAGGAGCTTACCCTCAAAGTTTGATGTGATAGTCACAACCATTGAAGAGACAAAGGATCTCTCAAAGTTTATTGTTAATGAGCTTCATGCATCATTGATAACACATGAACAAAGATTGGGTAGAACAACAAACTCATCTTTGGAGCATGCCTTCAAGACCCAAATGTCTTTTGGAAGAAGAAGAGTTCAAGGCAAAGGAAACTACAGAGGAAAAGGAAGAAGCAGAAGCCAAAACAAAGGAGGAAGAAATATCCCTGCAAATACAAGTGGAAGGGGTAGCAACCAAAATCAGAACCAAGGCCAAGGCAGCAGCCAACAAGGTGGAAAATATCAAGCACATGGACAAAGGTATGATAAATCCCAAGTCCAATGTCATTACTGTAAGAAGTATGGGCATTATGCCAATGAATGTAGGAAGAAACAGATTGACATGGGTAATAGGCCCAGTGCTAATTTCACAAAATAAAATATCAGTCAAGAGAATTTGTTTTTAGCATGTAATATGGCTGAAGAAAAGAGTGAAGATATATGGTTTCTAGATTTGGGATGTAGCAACCATATGACTGGAAAAATTTCCATGTTTTCCATGTTAGATGAAAATGTAAAGTCTTAAGTAAGATTGGGGACAGACAGTAAGGTCTCTGTCATGGGAAAAGGTAGAGTAAGTATTTTGACAAAGAAAGGAGAAGAAAGATCCATATCAAATGTATACTATGTGCCTGGTATGAAGTGTAACCTCTTGAGTATTGGACAGCTCATTCAAAGGGGGTACAATGTTTTCTTTGAAGATGATGTATGCACCGTCATGGATAAATGACCAAGCAAGAAATGCATTGCACAAGTGAAGATGACAAGGAGCAGAATGTTCCCTCTCAAGATGAGAGCAGATTTGAAGAAAGGAGATGAAATGGCAGCAGTGACACAAGAGACATTCCAAAAAGAAGAAAATGATGAAAACTGGTTATGGCATTTTAGATTTGGACATCTTAACTTTGGAGGTCTGAATTTGTTGCATAGGAAAGGAATGGTAAAGGGATTACCATGGATTGAGAAATGGGATAGCCTATGTGAAGGCTACATCTTGGGAAAACAACACAGAGAAAAATTTCCATCAGGAAAGAGCATAAGGGCAAAGGCACCCTTAGAAATTGTCCATTCAGATTTGTGTGGACCAATGCAAACACCATCACTAGCAAGTAGTCACTATATGCTAACTTTTATTGACGATTACACAAGAAAAACTTGGGTTTATTTCTTGAAATATAAGAGTGAAGTGTTTGAGAAATTATCCCACTTTAAATCACTTGTAGAGAAACAAAGTGGGCAGCATATCAAGGTCTTAAGAACTGATAGAGGATGTAAGTATATCTCCAAAGAATTTATGCGTTTTTGCAGAGAAAATGGGATTCATAAACAATTTACAGCAAGGTATACACCACAGCAAAATGGAGTTTCCGAAAGGAAAAATAGGACCATCATGGATATGGTAAGAAATATGCTGAAGGCAAAACATTTGCCAAATTAGTATTGGGCTGAAGCTGTACATTGTGCAGCATACATCTTGAATAGATTCCCAACCAAAGTTGTAATGAACAGAGTTCCGGAAGAAGCATGGAGTGGCATAAAACAATTTGTCACCCACATGAGAGTTTTTGGTTGTGTGGCTTATGAACACATTCTAGATCATCTAAGGAAGAAGTTGGACAGTAAGGGGGAGAAGTACATATTTATTGGATATAGTGAAGAGTCCAAATCATACAGGCTGTATAACCCATCCACCAAGAAGTTTGTTAGAAGCAGAGATGTACAGTTCATTGAGGAAGAATCTTAGGATGGAAGCATTGAGAAAATAGTGAATGTAAAAACTTGTTTGTCTCATGATGATAATGAGGAAGATATCGCTGAAATACATCCCTCATTAGCAGCACCACCTCCACCAACATAAGGACAGAAAGGGACACCACATGCAGGTATGAGAACACCCCTGAGAAGTGATGACAGTGCTTCTCCAAGCACACCACAAGGAGAATATTTGAGTGCTTATACAAGCACAAGTACACCAAGTGAAACAGGAACCAGATTCAGAAGTCCGAATGAAATCTATGAGCAAGAGGCAGCAAATGAAGGTATGAACTCTTTATTTGCATTGTATTTTCATGTGGAAGATCCTATTCATTTTGAAGAAGAAGTGAAAGATAATAAATGGATAGATGCTATGGATGAAGAAATGAATGCAATAGAGAAGAACAAAACATGGGAATTGGTTGATCTCCCAAAAGGAAAAGAAGTTATTGGAGTGAAATGGGTCTACAAGACCAAAAGCAATGTTGAAGGTAATATTGAAAGGCACAAGGCCAGACTTGTTGTCAAAGGCTACAAGCAACAGTAAGGAAGAGACTATGAGGAAACTTTTGCACCGATTGCAAGAATGGAAACAGTGAGAGCAATGTTGTCCATAGCAACACAAAAAAGTGGAAGGTTTACCAAATGGATGTGAAATCAGCATTCCTAAATGGAGTATTGATGGAAGAGGTTTATGTTGAACAACCTCTGGGCTATGATAAAACAGGTCAGGAGCACAAATTTTGCAGATTGAAGAAAGCTCTATATGGGCTAAAACAAGCACCAAGAGCAGGGTACAGTAGGATAGATGCCTATCCACTGGAAAATGGGTTTGAAAAATGTAAAGGAGAACCCACATTATACATCAAGGAGAAAGATGGTAAGATGTTGATTGTTGCTTTATATGTTGATGATGTTATATTCATAGGTAATGATGCTTACCTCATTGAGAATTTTAAATCAGTCATGAAGGATGAATTTAAGATGACTGATAGAGGATTGCTGAAATACTTCGTAGGAATAGAAGTAGAGAAAAATGAAAATAATATTTTTATCTCTCAAGCCAAATATGTAAATGAAGTTTTGGAAAGATTTAACATGCAGGATTGCAAGGTAGCAATTACTCCTACAGTGATGTAATTGAAGTTAAGCAAAGAAGATAACATCAAGGATTTTGATCCAAGTTTGTACAGGAGCATAGTTTGCAGCCTCATGTATTTGACTGCAACTAGGCCAGATATTATGCATGCTGTAAGTTTAAATTCCAGATTCATGGAAAGGCCAAAGGAGGCACATTGGCAACTAGCAAAAAGAATTCTAAGGTATGTGAAAGGAACAAAGAGGTATAGTATTTTATACACCACTTCAGAAAAATTTGAATTGATTGGATATACTGACAATGATTGGGCTGGAAGCATAGATGACAGGAAAAACTTTCATATGGGTTCAGAAGCCATTTCATGGGCTTCTAAGAAACATCCAATTTTGGCTTTATCTACAGGTAAAAGGCACAACAATTTATTGTGATAATAGCTCAGCAATAGCATTGTCAAAGAATTCAGTGTTTCACAAAAGAACGAAACACATTGATGCCAAGTATCACTACATCAGAGAGCTAGTGAACAATTATGAAATTGTTTTGCAACATTTCAGAACTGAAGAGCAGTTTGCTGATATACTGACAAAACCATTGGGGCAGAAAAGTTTTAAATATTTGAGAAAGTGTTTGGGTATGGAAGAGAATCCAACAATTGAATTTAAGGGGGAGTGTTGAAATATTAACTTCAACTACAGATGTGATCCAGAAGGATAGCGACAATAGTAATTTTCATGTTTCTTTCACTCCACCATAATTTAAATTTTGTTTTAATGAACCTGCAAATTAGATTTTTTGTTTATGGCCGTAGGCCTAAGTTCTGAATTGAAAAACCATTCTTCACTCCACGCAAACCCAGTTTTCAAAGCTCTCCATGCTACCATCAAAGCTCTCCATTCCTGCATTTAAACATTGCAGCAACCAGCGTTTAAAACCTCACCAACTTGCTTCATTTATCGCCAGCGTTGAATTGTTTTTAAATGGGTCTTGACCCCACCACCGCCAACGCTGTAACCACGGACCAATCAGGAGACTTTCGCATAGGAATTGAGCTGATGTGGACAGGCTCAATTCGGACCCGATAAGCCCTTATCAAATCCAGTTGAAATCTGTTTGAAATCCGTTAGGCTCCACCACCAGCCAATGGGAGGCCGATTGCGTAGTTTGATTGTCCAGTCAGCATGGACCAATTTCGGATGTGATAAATCAAGTTTAACCAGTTTACATAATTACCCTTGAAATCCGTGAAAATGATTTTGTATAAGGTTCGAGACATTAAGGTCTTATTTTTTAATGTTTTACATGGAGTGACATATAATTTTAAAAGGACTTAAAGTATAGTCATATATATGTTTTAATATATATCTATTATAAACATTTAAGTTTTATAATATATATATATATAATGTAAAGTTTGTTTTGATTTTTTTTGGTTATGTCATATATAAAAAGGAAAAGGCACGAAGGCAAAGGTTGCTACTGTATTTTTTAAAGAAGACAGAGTGTCTTAAAATAGTTGGACTATGTGAGCATAATTTTTAAGAGAGCACTGTATGTGCATTTTTTGTAGTGAACTGTGTATTGAAAAAGTGAGAAGGCTAAAACAGAAATAGCTGTGACTGTATTGTAAATGCCAGAAGGCAGAAAACAGATTTTTTACTGTGTGTATTTTTTTTTTATGTAGACAGAGAACAAAATTGAAAGAAAGCACTGTGTGTTTTGTAGCAGCAAGTGTGTTTTTTTTAAAAGCCAGAATAGCATTTCTGAGCCATTTTGTAACAACCCTTTAAGTTTAATGAAATAGTTGTTTTGTGTGCATCTCTGTCCATTTAATCTCTGTGTTAAAGAAGAGGAATTTGTATTCCTCTGTTGTTTGGAATCATTCATAAATTCCAACAAATTAAGGGTTATAGAAGTGATAGGAAAGAAATTGGAAATGTTGTGGCGAGAAAGATCTCAGGTTAAATCTAGCCCTGTTGTATTTTATGGTAGATTATTTCTATTAATATACAAGCATCAGTTTCTAGTGCTTTGAAGATTATTGCTATTGATATACAAGCATCGGCTTGAAGATTTGAGTGTCCCAACTGCTGTGGTGGAGTGGTTGCCTTAACGATTGAAGATAGTCTTGGTGAACCAGATTTCTGTAATATTTTTATTATAAAATAGTTGAAAATAGTTGAATATAATTTGATAATAAATTTTCAATAATTTAGAATTTAATTGTAATTTTTTTAATAATAATCAAAATCAAATTCCGATAATGGCACAACCTTAGTGATAGTAAATGTGAAGACGGAAATTGATAATTACAGACTAGTATATGCTTGTTACAGTATTGATGAAATAAAAATTGATAGTAAGTACAGGGTTTCTCGTCTTTCTCTGTCTCAGATTTCTTGTTCGTCTCAGATGCAATTAGCGAATATATTATGTATCATGTTGCATAATATTTTGCTTCTTTACTAATTTTAGTTGGGAAAATTTATGCATTCAATGGAATTTATTAAATTTCAATAATTTGATGGAGTAATTGCACCATTCGACATGCAGAGATTTAACTTCAAATGAGTCTGCATTGAATATAGTATTATGTTGAATAGAATAATTATTTGTTGCAGCATAAATGAATAAAAATATTGTAAATTTTGCTAGCCTCGATTCAAGATGCAGAGATTTAACTTCAAATAATTCGTCATACTCGGTAGTATAAATGAATATCAATCTTGAAAACTTTGGTAGCCTCAATTCAAGATGCAGAGATTTAACTTCAAATAACTAGCCTTCATATGTTCCTAATCGAATAATTATTTGCTGCAGTATAAATGAATAAAATTCCAGGAAACTTTTGTAGCCTCAACTCTTGTACTACTTTGATACAAGCAACCAAACAAATATATAGTTGAAACCAAAGAAATAATTTTAGTCGGGAAATTTTATTCACCGTTCGAGATTGTGTAGTATAAATGAATAACAGTGTTGGAAACTTTGGTAGCCTCAACTCTGTACAGATATACACAAGCACATAAAAAAATATACGCAAATACACAATTAAAGAGTCAAAACTTCAATACCTGTAGGCTGCAACTACACGAATACATAGTTGAAGTCAAAGTAACATGACACTATTTATCCAGATGAAGTTTGTAAAGAATAGTAACGTGAGTGGACAATGCCTGGACCACATAATTACATTGTGTGTAATTATGTTTCTAAGCAAAAACCAATGAAACTTTGGGCCTATAACCATCCTCTACATCATTACATTCCAGTGGATCTATAACCATCCTTTACATCATTACATTCCTAGTGGATCAATAACCATTCATAGGTTTAGATTGAATAATGATTTTTCATTATCTTTATCTAAAGGAAAGTAATCCATTTAATATCTTCACAAGTTATTTTTCACTGGCTCACATAGGCAAAGAAGTTAGAGATATACGTACCACCATAGATATGTCTGAATGTCCATGCATGCAGGTCATGGAAATCTGTGGCCACAAGTTCTTGAGCTAGTGGTTGCATCGTATAATCTTGCCTGGCCATCTTGTAGTAAGCAAAAAAATAGCTTCCCATAGTAGTTTTCAAGTTTTTTTCTAAATGTAATAATAAAAGCCTACGGCTTCAAACTTCCAAAAACAGAAATTCAGAAGAAACATACTAGTGGCAGAAATATTTTCCATGCAGCACATAATTCTCGATCAGTGGATATATGGCTTCATTCAAAGCCATGGGTGCTTGTATCACTTTTGTCAAAGTCTAGTAAAAGAAATCTATAGGCTACTTACTTTACTTCTAGCATGCTAAAAAAAACCTATCACTAAGCAACTAACACACTTCATTTCCCCTTCCCTACTAAAACTTGTAATCACAAACATAACCCTACAAAACCAAGAAACACAGAACATTCAAATAACAAAAGACAAAGGGTATTTTATACCACATGGTATAAAATTATAAAATTACAAATAATCAGTTATATAATGTAAACATTAACTTTTATTTTCTTTAGTTACAAAAAAATCAATATATAAGTTAAATATATGTATATTTTAAAAAGTATAACAAAATTTTTAATTATGGATATTCACCTCCACTTTACCATGAATATTTTTAACTTGTAAATTGATCCAGGTAGATATTGGTGGCCACTCGCCTATTCCACTTGGGGCCCCACCATTGTCTCTTTCAGTTTTTCAGTTTTGGCAAAACTTACTATTTTTAGCAGTTTTTCAGGTCTTGAACTTCCGGAGCCATTTTGAGGCCCTAAAAAACGTTTTTTGGGCATCGCTTCTCTGGCTAATCTGATTTTGTTTCAAAATCTACATTTGCAATCAACAATTGTAGTCATCGGACAGATATTTCTAACAATGTATCATGTGCGTCAAACAGAGATTTATTACCAAAGTTACAACCCTGGGAAATTGATATAACAATTTACCCTGAGGGGCCCATATTCTGGTGTTTCATCTCTTAGGGTTAGGTTTTTGGATGTTTAGGGTTTTCCATTGTTTCTCAATAATATATAGTCCTTCGAGCCTCATTGTAAAACATAGTTCATAGGCATGTAGCCGCCACATCTCTTCTCAGAGATAAGCTATCAACACCCTAGCTAGTTTATTTCCATTACGTCTGTAAGCAAATTTCAGTTTTTTGATATTAATGAAATGAAGTGTTATTTCCACTGCATATTTGTATTTATGGTTATATGTGTGTTCTATTGCATTCCTGCATAAATTCGGATAAGTGGTATCAAAGCGGTCTGCTTTTTCTTGATCATTCTTGGCACGTCCCCAATGAGGTAGGGGTATAAGGAATTAGGCTCAATCTATTTGAACCTTTGCAAGATTAGCCTCGCAAACCTCAAAGACCACCCATGGGGGATGAAAAGAAAGATGAGGGAGCAGGAGATCCTATCAAAATATTTCTTGAGGAATCCCTCAAAAAACAAAGGAACGCGATGATGGATAACTTTGCCTAGATCCTTCAACGACTGCCCACTGGCAGTGCATCTGCATCCAGCAACCACTCTGGAGGTGTGACTCCCTTTGATATTCCCATATTTGAGGGTCAAATAGATGCAGATGTCGTAGATAGATGGTCTTTGACATTCCCATATTTGAGGGTCAAATAGATGCAGATGTCGTAGATAGATGGTTGAATCTATTAGAAGGATATTTCTCGATTCATGACTTTTCTGATCGAGAGAAGATTATTTTTGCACTCTTCAAAGCTACCCCCCATGTCAAGGACTGGTGGGAAACCTACTGTGAGAAAAAGGATGAGACAGAACCCTCTTTTTTCTCAGCCATACCCACTTGGAATTCTTCCTGAGACGCCATCAAGGAACCATAGTATCATGTGGGGAGCTATGAGGACATGTACATACAATGGATCACGTCGCAGAAACAAAGGGATCAATATGTGCATGAGCTAACGAATCTGTTCAATACCCTCCGCACAAAGCTTGGTATCAAAGATTTGGAGAATCATTTGGTGCTAAAGTATCATAGTTGTCTACACAAATACATTCAGGAAGAATAGAATTCCTTGACATCTCCTTTCTTGGTACGGCATACTGGTATGGTGCCAAGATTGGGTAGAAATTCAAACAAAAGAAGCGAGACTTTGGATTTGCGAATCAAAAGTAAGGGAAAGGTGCCCCCAAACCGCAGAAGAAAGGACAAAGCCAAGGCATGGCGGCCCAAGAAAACTTGCCAAAGCCGCCAGCAAAGAACAACACCGTGAAGCTAAAGAAGGACACATGAAAGTGGTGTGAGTTCCATAAGAGCTCCACTCACAACACAAGTGAGTGTCAGGCCAAGTAATCGCTGGTGGCCAATATGAGGGCTTTTGAATCAAATTCATACTCCGACTCTGAACTAGAACTTGACAAGGGGAATGAAAAAGGGAAATAGATTATTGATGCAGAGCCCAACGCACTATTGCCACGGTGAAGATCCAGAAGGAGGAACCAGAAGATCACGAGGAGGAGGAGCATCTCTTCCACTCCAGATGTGGATAAAGTGTTCCCCACTACAATTCATTATCGACAATGGGAGTCAAAAAAACTTCATTTCAGCAGATGTCATGAAGCAGTTGGGCTTGCTGACCATAGCACACCCACTGCCATACACCATCGGGTGGCTTCACCAAGGACGGGATCTCCGCATCAGCCAGCAGTGTCGCCTCCCCTACAGCATGAAGCCCTTCACGGATGAGGTATTATGTGACATTTATCCTCTTGATGTTTGTGATGTATTATTAGGCTTACCATACTTTTGGAAGTGACATGTTGTGTATAAGTCTCAGCCTCGCGCTGTTATTGTTACTTTGGGAAATAAGTTGTACAAGATACCAGAGGTACCACCACCTGCCACTATCTCTTTTTTCACTGCAAAACAATGCAGTAAGCTCATTTCCAAAGCCAAGAATTTTTTTTTCCTGGTGATCCGCCCCTAGTGCAAGAAGAAGACTGTGGCCACGACCTCCAGATAGGGCTCCTCTGGCATGACAAAAATAAATGGGCAAGGTTGTGGAGGAGTACAGGGACATTTTCACCTCACCCATAGGGGTGCCTTTGCACTATCAGGTCAAGCACCCCATTGATTTGACCCCAGGTGCACTGCTACCCAATGGACTGATCTATTGGCGCTCTGTTATGGAGAATGATGAAATCAAGAGGTAGATTCAAGAGTAGCTACAGAAAGGCCACAACCAGCTGAGTTCATCACCCTGTGGGAGCCCGATTGTGTTGGTACAGAAGAAGGATGGGACTTGGGGACTCTATATTGACTATCGGGCACTGAAAAAGATCATTGTCCAGAATAGGTACCCGCTCCCACGGATTAATGGCCTTCTAGACCAACTCAAAGGGGAAAAATATTTCAGCAAGATGGACTTGAATTCTGGTTATCACCAGGTACCAATCGAACCCTCCAATGTGTGGAATACTGCCTTCAAAGCCAAGGAGGGCCTTTTCAAATCGCTGGTCATGCCTTTCGGGTTGACGAATGCTCCTGCAACCTTCATGAGGTTGATGGATGACATATTGTATCCATTCACCAACTCATTTGTAGTGGTGTGCTTGGATGACATTCAGATCTTCAGCCAAAATTGGGAAGAGCACCTCCACCACATCCCACAAGTCCTCTAAACACTGCGGCAACACAAGTTGTGTGCCAGTTTGGAGAAGTGCACTTTTGGAATGACCCAGGTTCAATATTTGGGATACATTATTGATGAAAGGGGGGTGCATGTGGATCTAACCAAGATCCAAGTCATTCAGGATTGACCAGCCCCAACCACTCTAACAAAGCTTCGCAACTTTCCGGGTCTTGCTAATTTCTACCGCAGGTTCGTGTTGGGATTCTCTCATATCACTTGGCCCTTGAGTCAAGTCACCAAGGGAGGAGCAAAAGCAAAATTATTTTGGTCAGTATCTCAACAGAGGGCATTCGTAGAATTGAAACATCGCCTTTGTTCTGCCCTAATGCTTACATTACCAGGCTTGCAACAACCATTTGAGATCGATACGAATGCCTCTAACTATGCTATTGGGGTAGTTCTTACTCAACAGGGGCATCCAGTGGCATATCACAGTGAGACATTGTCCGACACAGTCCGCAAGTATCCCACTTATGACAAGGAAATGTATTCCATTGTGCAGACTTGTCGACAATGGAAGCATTTCATTTTGGGGAAGGAAACAATCATCCACATAGGCCACCGACCCCCACAGTTCATATAGACAGAAGGGAATTTGCAGAACGATCTCCATCAAAAGTGGTCCACATATATGCAACAGTTTCATTTGAGCATCAAGTACGAGCAGGCTAGCACCAATAATGTTATAGATTGCCTCAACCGACCACCAATCGTGGTGCTAACAACTATTCTCAACTCTTGTGGGCACGAGAATTCTGATTGGCCGCTTCTCTACAAGAGCGATCCAAAATTCGGTCACACATACAAGGCACCCTTGAGGGGTACGTGAGTTCCAAAATTTCACCTCCAAGATGCATTGTTATGTCACTTGGGACACCTTTGTGTTCCTTCAAGTGAGCATGTTAAGATGATATGGGAATCACACTACAGTCGATTCGCTGGGCATTTTGGGGTCGACACCAAGCTCACCAAGTCCACAACTTCCAGGTTAGCGACAATGTCTGGCTACATTTGCAGAAGGAGCGCCTCACTGGACCCCACCTCAAGCTTCACCCACTCTGATATGGTTCCTACACCATCACCAAGGTTATATGTAACAATGCCTTCGAGCTCATTATTCCACCATTCCTTTGTCTACACCCAGTATTCAATGTGGACCGCATTCGTCCCTACTTCCCACCTCTACTGGACACCTCTGACATTGCAAAACAACTCACACCAACAGTGTTAAACCCAGACTGCATGGAACAGGCCACCACAGATTGTATCATGGACATTCAAATCAAGAAAACTTGCCAATATAAGATCCAACTATATCAGGTTGTCAAAGCTGGCCAACTCTACACCAAGGCAAGTGGTTCACCAGGGACCAAGTTCAGCAGAAGTTTCCTCATCTCATGGAGGAACTCAACGTAATGGGGAACATTTCTTCCTAAGGGGGGAGTAATGATCTAGGTGGATATTGGTGGCCACCCACCTATTCCACTTGGGGCCCCACCATTGTCTCTTTCAATTTTTCAGTTTTGGCACAAACTTACTATTTTTAGTATTTTTTCAGTGTCCTAAACTTTCGGAGCCGTTTTGAGGCCCTAAACAGTGTTTTTTGGGCATCGCTTCTCTGGAAAATTTAATTATGTTTTGAAATCTACAATTGTGATCAATTTTTATAGTCCTCGGATAGACCTTTCTAACGATGTATCATGTGCGTCAAACGAAGATAGTATGCCAAAGTTACAACCCCAGGAAATTGATGTATCAATTTACCTTGAAGAGGCCCATATTTTGGCGTTTGATCTCCTAGGGTTAGGTTTTTGGATGTTTAGGGTTTTCCATTGTTTCTCAATAATATATAGTCCTTCGAGCCTCATTGTAAAATAGAGTTCAAAAGCTTGTCGCCGCCACATCTCTTCTCAAAGATAAGCTACCAGTGCCCTAGCTCGTTTATTTCCATTATGTTTGTAAGCAAATTTCAGTTCTTTGATATTAATGAAATGAAGTGTTATTTCCGCTGCATCTTTTTATTTATGGTTATATGTGTATTCTATTGTGTTCCTACATAAATTTGGATCATAAATAGGGTTTGTTATATTACTATGACTTACTAATGCCACATGCCCAAAAAACCATATTTCATATCTATATGACATTTTTTTAAATTAATCAATTTAATTAAAAAGGAAGAAAATGCATAACTAATTTTGAAACAAATCTCCACCTTTTATCTATACATGCTACCAATAATTTTTAGAATATTTTGTGGAGATTAAATCCTCACTATCCACCTAATAATTATTGATAATTAAATTAAAATTCTCAAAATTCTTGTATGAAATAGACACATCATAATAATATCATCTTTTTATGTATATATATTATTTATATATATTTCTTGTGAGTTTATGTCATTTAAAACAAGTGAAATTGATTTGTATCATCCCACAAGCTAAATGAGGTTGACAATTGAGAGATAAAATTACTTCCACCAAAAGGAAAACTAGCTGCCAATAAAGCTTCCCACTTTATAACAAAAGGTAAAGCAAAGGAGAAGCAAATCGATGATAGGGCTCAGATAGGGATATTAAATGGAAAGATGGGTAGGTAAGGCCATTGCACCACCAAAATGAAAACATTGAGGGATTTGATTGCATCGTTCCAATTCAGTGAGATCAATTTTCACGTTTTACATTAAGTGCTCATTGAGATGAACTACATGTTGTGCTAGGTAAACCTTTGGGAATTTCTCTGACAAGGGGCGTGATGAAAATATATTTTTGTGATGGTGAGCGTATGAGATCTACCCTGGGTCCATCCATGTCTGAAACCTTCTACAGGTTAGGGGTATATAGTCTACCATGTTAGTCTCCATTAGGAAGGTTGCAAACTATAGATAAGGTAACACATGGATGAAGGGTTGGTGATCTATGGGAACTGAAGGATGGGAACTGAAAGCCTTCTTAGGATTTCAGACTTTATTATCTACTGCAAATAGCCATCCTTCCAAAAAAATTTAAATAATTTACAAAGAGGGAATTATTCCAATTTTAATTACAATTCAAATATTTGAAAACTTTTTACACTAATAGGTGCCCCCCTGATTGGAAGTAGGTATATTAATCCATTTCTCAATTACAATTCCAATCGTATGTTTGAAAATGAAAGATGCTAGCATATTCTGGTTGTCTCCTCTAAATCAATGGACGAAGTTCAAATAATAACTTGCATATCTAAATCGTGTGTTTAAACCATGTTTAAGTTAAAAAATTACAAAACATGATTAAAATCATTGTTCCACTTATAATTAACCATGTATAAGGATTAATAAAAACTATATTCACCTACATTGAAAGATGGCTTGGATTCATGTGTATTGAATTATGTAACATATTTGATTTTCTCAGGGTTACATGTTTGTGCTCTTCCATTCACATTCCTCTATGTGTTTAGTTTCATTTGCACCCGTCACCTTGTGATTGCTGCATAGCGTTACCATCCATTTTCCCGATTTCTGCATGTTTTAATGTTGGTGGAACTATTAAAAACATAATATAATATGTAATATAATATTATAATGTTATTATTAACATTAATATTAACATTATTATTACTAATATCATTAGTAATAATATTGAAAACATAACATGGTCAATCATGATCAACATGGTTGAATGTAGAATGGTCAATCATGGTCGACTATGAACGACCATGAACGGCCATGGTCGACCATGAATAACCATGGTCAATCAAGGTATCTATAGTCAACCATAATGGTCAATCAGGGTATCTATAGCCAGCCATGATCAACCATGGCCAACCATGATCTACAATGATGAACCATGGTCAACCATGGTCAATCATAGAACCAAGGTGATCCAATATCAACATGGTTATAATGGTAAACCATGTCAACAAAGGTCACCAATGGTTAATCATGATAAACCATAGTCAACCAAGGTCAACCAATATTAACATGGTTAGAATGGTCAAACATGGTAAACCATGGTCAACCATGAGAAACCATGATCAAACATAATGTTCAATAAATATCTCTATGGTTAGAATCATCGAACATGGTCAACCATGATCAACCATGGTTAACCATATTCTACTATGATCAACTAAGAACAACATACTTAGAATGGTTGAACATGATCAACCACGGTCATCCAAGGTCAACCATGATCAACCATGGATAACCATTGTTTAACATGGTCAAACATGGTCTACCATGATCAACCATGATCAACCACGATCAACCATGATTAAACATGGTCAACCATAATGGTCAATCATGATCTCTATGGTTAGAATGGTTGAACATGGTCAAACATGATCAACCACAATTAACCATGATTAACCATAATGGTCAATTGGGATCTCTATGGTTAGAATGGTCGAAAATGGTCAAACATGGTAAACCAAGGTACACCATAGTTAACCAAGACGAACATGGTTATAATGGTTAAACATGGTCAACCATGATTAGCCATGGTCAACCATGATTGACCATGGTCAACCATATTGGTCAAACAAGATCTCTATGATCAAAATGATCAACATGGTAAACCAAGGTCTCTATGGTTTAATATGGTCAACCATAATGGTTAATCAAGGTATCTATGCTCAACCATCATTAACTATGGTCGACCATGGTCCACAATGGTGAACCATGATGAACCATACCAACCATCATCAACCATCATCAACCATGGTTGAAGGTCAACCATGATCAACCATGGTTGAATATGGTCAACCATGGTCAACCATTGTCAACAATGGTTGAATATGGCCAACCATTGTCAACCATGATCAACCATGGTTGAATATCGTCAACCATTATCAAGGTCTCTATAGTTGAATATGGTCAACCATGGTCATCTTTGGTCAACCATAGTCAACCTAGAACATTCCATGCTCTATTGACTCCTAATGGCCAACCATGGTTATAATAGTTGAACATGGTCAACCAAGGTCTCTATGGTTGAATATGATCAACCATAATGGTAAATCAAGATCTCTATGGTTGAATATTGTCAATAATGGTCAACTCTCTTCAACTATGGTCAACCCCATCAACTATCTCAACCATTAATTTGTGACCATTTTGGTAACGTTAATGTAAGCTTGACCATGGTCAACCTCATCAACCATGATCAATGAATCAACCCCATACACATTAGCTATAACTAACACAACCACATTTACTAATATGATTAATATACATCGATTAACAACGTTTTATACTTTTCATAGACTTATGGACTCATGAAAATGACATCAATCAACATATATCAACCACATTGATAATTGAAGTTATATTAATTATATTTTTAAAAATTAAAAAAAAAAATTAATTTAATTATTTACTTGATAATTGAAGTTATATTAATTATATTTAAAAAAAAAAAAAAAAATTAAATTTAATTATTTACTTAATTTATATCTAAGATGACTTCAAACATTTCGTTTAAACTATTTATTCAATTTCAATTAAAAAAATCAAATTAATTGAAATTTAATTACTTATCTACTTTTATATGTTATATGTTAGAACACTTTAAACATTTCCTTATATGTTAGAACACTTTAAACATTTCCTTAAACTATTTGATCAATTTAAATAAGCATTTAAATGTCTAACAATTTTATTTTATTTTTAAATTGATTCAAAATTTATATATTAATTTTTTTAACATTTGAAAATATAAGTAAAGAAGACACTCAACAGTAAATAAATCATGGTAGAATGGATGACGATTCAAGATTGTTATATTCATAGGACACAAGTGTTTGAAAATATAAGTAAAGAAGACACTACACAATAAATAAATCATGGTAGAATTTCACAGCTGGGATGACGATTCAAGATTATTATATTCATAGGACACAAGTGTTTAGATCGACTGAGTTTTATTGGTGAGAAAAAAATTATGCACCCTATGGCTTTGGAAAAACAAAACAATTTGAATCAAAATCAGTTGACGGGCTTAGATAGCTTGAAGCAAATGTTATGTGATACTTGACCTTAATTTCAAAATATATAATAATGGACTTAAAAAAACCAAAAAAGTTAATTTTAAAATATATAAAATAATGTATTTAAAAAAACCAAAACAATTATTAAATTTTAAGTGTATCCATTTCGGATTGTTAACAAAGAAGGCTGGGATAAGAGTGAGGCTATACTTTTTGCTTAGTATTTGTTAAAATTAATGGAGAATATGTATTATTGGAGATGGTTTGTTTCACAATTATGCGTGTGTTTTAGATTATGATTAGTTCCTATTTTCTAGGTGTCGGTTCTGATTCTCCCTATTATGATGTAAACTTATATATTTGTGATTTTAATGATTAATGTATAGAGTATTTTCTGCTTACACCTCTGAGCTAGTTTCGGTATATAAGTTTAGTCTTATATTTTTAACATGGTATCAGAGTTGGTATGCCTTAGTGGTTGATGAGTGCCTTAGTGGCAAAATGCGAGAGCCTTAGTGAAAAAATTGGAGTCTTCGTGGCAAAAGTGGAGCCTTAGTGGCTATTTAATTCAAGTGCAAAAGTGGAGCCTTAGTGGCTAGTTAATTCAAGTACCCTTGGTGGCAGAGAGAGGCTGGAGCTCAGTGGAAGTGTGGAGTTTTGGTGGCTAGAGAGAGACATTTGTTTATTGAATATTGTAGTACTTGTGAGAATGCTGCACATATTTTTACCAAACCCCTTCGAAAAATTAAATTTGAATTATTTAGCAAGATGTTAGGAGTGCAAGTGAACCCTTTCTTTATTAAGGAGAGTGTTGAAATTAATGGAGAATATGTATTATTGGAGAGAGTTTGTTTCAAAGTTATGTGTGTGTCCTAGATTAAGATTAGTTCCTATTTTGTAGATGTCAGTTTTATATCTCCCTATTATGATGTAAACTTATATATTTGTAATTCTAATATTTAATATATAAAGCTCGGGGAGTCTTTATATGCTTACGTACATGTAAACTACTAGTTTGAGTATATAAATTTTGTCTGAAATTTCAATGTTTGTAAAAAAAATGACAACTTATTTAATTTATTATATGATTTAATTTATTTATAATTTTATTGAGATGGTTGTTTTATATAAATATAAAATGAGGTTAGATTTTAGTTTTTAACTCTCACCAAATTAAATTATATTAGTTTTATCATTTTAGCACAAAATGGAAAGTAATTCAAATATTTGAAATCGAATTAATCAATAAATATAAATGGCCGATTTAAGGAATGACCAAAAGAGACTAAAAGATACCCACGTACTTTTCTGGTTTCTTTTATTTTGTTTACCTTGATTGACAAAACAAGAGGTGGAGCAGCCGTCTGTCCTCGAGGAAGACTTGCGAGATACACAGAAAACGAAAGAAAAAAGAGTGGTGTAGGGAGGAGTTTGTAGGAGCTACGAAGAAAAGTAATGGAAGAAATGAGATTGGTGGGGAGGAAGGAAACTCTCACTGTAATATCTTCAATGTGTAAGCATGGAGGTTTCTACTCAGTCACCATCTATCCTTGTTGCAAAGGGTAATGTGAAGGCTAATGGCGACAGCAAATTAGGGTCTTGTGGGTGGTTGAGTTGATATCCCAGCTAGGAAAATGCACTCTTAAATTGACACGTGTATATATTTGGTTTATACAGGGATCAAAACATGATACTAAACACTTAAATGATTTTAATTAAAGAGAATATTATTTCAATTAAAACTATAATGAAGAAGATTATTTCAATTTAGATATTTCGAAACATTTTGATGGTTGAGAAGAAAAAATGATAATTAATGTCACATTAGCTTATAATAATTTGTGATCTTTTTTGGATTCCAATGCATTAGAATGTCGAACTTTTTTATTGTTCATCTAGTTTTTGACATTCATCTATTTTTCATATGAAGCTGTGACTTTTATGTAGGTTTTATCAAGACACAGTTTTTCAATCAATGCTTTAATGAATTGTAGCTTTTTTCAAATTTTATTATTTCTTCTTTGTCACTGCTAAACCTTTTTATTGTTTATCTAGTCTTTGACATTCATCTATTTTTCATATGCAGCTGTGACTTTTATGTAGGTTTTATCAAGACACGATGTTTCAATCAATGCTTTAATGAATTGTAGCTTTTTTCAAATTTTATTATTTCTTCCTTGTCACTGCTAATATATGCACACTCAACTTTTCCATTTAACAAATCATCTATTATTTTCTTCTCCTGCAACATTTATAACTAACCTTCACTTGAAAAGTTTTCCTCATCATATAGCAGTTCATAAGTTGTAACACATTCATCATTAAACATTTAATCACAATGAATTTCCTTACAATCACATACTACTTTAATGTTAACAACAAACATACTTTCAATGCCACCTTCATCTTCAACTATCTCACTGCATTCCATTTCAAGCTAATTCGAATCTATATTTGGTTTTTCATATGTTGCCTCTTCCCTATGATACTTTCCCCTGAATTGTTTAAATTTTCTTTGAAATCATTTAATTTTACTTTTCCTACTCATAATTTCCTCCTCCTTTTGTCTTCTTTAAATATGATCTATGTCCAGGCTTCTCAAATTCAATGGCAACATATACAATTTTAAAATTTGTAGCAACAATTCTCAGACAAGATATACAATTTAATTAGCATCGATCCAACTATCAATCCAATCATTCATCTTAGACAGAAAAATAAAATTTCAAAATGCACCAGGTCCAAAATGTCTTCTCAACGCAAGATGCAAATGCGTATGCACAAAAATTTCTATCATGGGCTTCAATGTACAAACCAACGAAAAAGCTTCAACATTCTCTGCTCAGTAAAGGCTCCTCTTCTTGAATTCTGCTCGAGGTCTAGCCGTGTTGGGCATATCACTATAATGTTTGGTCCAACGATGACACTAAGCAACTCCTCCACCTCAATTCTGTGATCAAACAAATTTAGGCACCTCTCCCAACAACAATCGATCACACTCTGAACTCAGTCACTGCACTAGTCCACCTTCACGGATTCTCTTGCATTCACACTTTGGTCAATGCCGCTCTATTTCGTCGAATTAGTCTTCTCCTACAACGGATTCCACTTTGATGTACAAAGTAGGTCGCAATAATCAATGACCTTGGCTGCTCAATGCAACTTTATATAGGCTCTCAACTCAATAGATCACAACTAAGCTAGGACATTATGTAGCACTCCACAATGAATAGAAGAACAATTCTATGGTTCACTCCCACAACTCTAGATGTAATTCACATGTGCTCAACTCTAGCACTACACCACTTCTCGCTCTTCACTCCACATAGATCCCTGGGGATCTCTATTAATTGAAGTCTCGAAGATTTATTTGTTTGAAAGCTTATAGAACCTAAATTCTCAAGGCTAATGTGAAATTGGGAACTTCTCAATTTACTAGATAGTCACTCACACAAAATATCAATGTGCAAAACACAGAGTCTCTCCTTTTCAATCAGAGTTGAATCGTATGTTGATGAAGTAGGCTCTAGTAGCTTCAACAGAATAGACTCAAGTCTCCAACAAATTCACAACAATGACCTTCTCTAATAATAGAAAACAACTTCTCCTCCTCGATTCAACTCGATCTGAACTCTCTCAACCCTCAACAATCAGAACTCCTCCTTCAAGGTTCATACTTGCACCATTCACCCTCAGGAACGTAGACAATAATCAACAAAAAAATAATGATCGACATACCACCAAGTTCAGATCTCGACCAAGTTCGCTAACACGCGAAGGACAGAGGGATCCTCCACATGGAAGCCGAACGACAAAAAAAGGCAAATGCTTCTTTCTCTTCCAAACTCAGAAACTTATGCATAAATACCACAACTTTGTTGGAAATAACTCCCAACCCCTGCCATGAATAAGGAGTGGCAGTAGCCCACACTTTAGTAAATTTTTGTTGCAAGAAGGACAAGTAGCAGGTTTCTGGCCTAAAGACGTTTTTGTGAAATCCACGCAAAAGATCAAATAGAGTACCCGAGCCGCACACCATGCATTTAATTCTTACCCAACACATTACTTACCATTTTCCCGCAGTTTGCAGCCCGTAAGATTTAAGTTTTAACTCTTAAGCCCTCGCCAATGTTAAGTTTCCGCCGATGCAAAATCGGCAGGACCCACCTACCTTACCGCATTGCAATCATGCACAAAATTTCACATTCTGCCTTTCCTTACCTTTCCACCTTACCGCACTTCCCACCGTTTAAGTGCCCGCACATCGCAACATTTAGCGTTTACCACTTAACGCTTCACCGAATGTTAAATCTCCGCCGATGCGATCCGACGGGACCTACAAACCTCATCGCACTTCGCAAGATTTCCCACCGCCCACAGCCGCGCACTTCCCAAGTTTCAAGTTTTAGCTTTAAGCTGCCCGCAAAGTTATGTTATGCTATTTGCGATGTGATCAAAAGAGGGGCATGTGTCAAGATTTGGAGGATAGCGCACATCGCAAGCTCAGGAATTTAACGGATAAGCGCCTGCAAGTTATTTTGTTTTGGATGCGATGCGATGTGACACCCAGTTAAAAGTTAAGATCACCGATATGTGATTTGTGATAGAGTGCCGGATGCGATGTGTTTTCAGAGCTGGAAAGCATAAAATTTCAAGTCCATTATTTTGTGTTCTGAACGTGTTTTGTACGTTGTTTCGTGTGTAAACAAAAAATTAGAATAGAAGGACGATTCTTTTGTTGAACACCCATTCCCGCATTGAATTGCTTTCAATGCTCATGCTTCAACCATCTGTATTAAAAACTATGTAATTTCATTTTGTTTTTCTAGAGAGTGAAGGAATGAAAAATTTAAATTGGTTCCTCTCCTATGTAATTTGTTGTCTGTGTCTATGAATTTTAATTTACGCAGTAATTTGTGCATTCTCTGTGTTATGGGGGAAACACAATTCCTCTGTGTTTGTTGTATTCAAGATTTTCAATATGGTATCCGAGCAATTCTAGGCTCTTAGTGAAAGAACAAGCTCTCTTTACTGAAGAAGCTGTAAGATTTTTTGTAGAAGCAGAAGTCTGTAGTAGTGAGAAAGCTTTTACAGCATTTTTTTTGTTACACAGTCAAGATGGCAGCAGCAGGCACAAGCCTGACAAATCCACAATTATCACAGTTCAATGGTAAGAATTATGATTATTGGGAGATTACAATGAAGGCCCTGTTTGCTTCACAAGATATTTGGGAGCTGGTGGATAATGGTTTCCAAGAACCAGCAGATGCAGCAGAACTTAATGCTTTGACACAAGCACAAATATATTTGTTGAAATAAAATAGGAAGAAGGACTCCAACGCCCTCTTCTATATTTTCCAAGCAGTACATGAGAGTATTTTCCCAAGGATTGCAGCAGCAACAAAGTCTAAGGAGGCATCGGATACCCTCCAGACCGCCTAACAAGGTATGGCAAAAGTAAAGACAACAAAACTTCAAATGCTAAGGAGATATTTTGAAACTCTTTGCATGAAATAGTCTGATAGCATAGACTCATTCTTCACACATGTGATTGGGTTGGTTACCCAAAATAGGTCTCATGGAGAGACACTTGAGCAAAGAAAAATAGTGGAGAAAGTGTTAGGAAGTCTACCATCAAGATTTGATGCCATAGTAGTGGCCATAGAAGAGACAAAGGATCTCTCACAATTTTCAGTGGATGAGCTTCATGCATCACTGATGTCTCATGAGCATAGACTAAACAGAGCAACGAACTCCTCATTGTATCATGCATTCAAGACACAAATGTCTTTTGGTCGAGGTAGAGGTCGAGGAAGAGGAAGAAGCCCACACAGAGGTGGAAGAAGCAGCCCTGCAAGCACAAGTGGAAGGGGCAGCAATCAGAATCCAAGCAAAGGCTCAAGCCAAAATCAAGCACAAGGACAGAGGTATGATAAATCTCAATTCCAATGTCATTATTGCAAAAAGTATGGGCATTGTGCTAATGAATGTAGAAAGAAGCAAAATGACATGGGTAATAGACCTAGTGTAAATTTCAAAAAAGAAAATCAAAACCATGGTAATGTGCTTTTAACTTGTAATGGAGCACAAGAAAAACAAGAATATGTATGGTTCTTAGATTCAAGTTGTAGTAACCATATGACTGGAAACATAGCAATGTTTTCCAAACTAGATGAGAGTGTGAAATATGCAGTGACAACGGAGACTGATAGTAAAGTCTCTGTCATGGGGAAAGGAAGAGTAAAAATACTGACAAAGAAGGGAGAGGAGAAGTTTGTGCCAGATGTCTATTATGTACCTAACCTAAAATGTAACCTTCTAAGAATTGGACGGCTCGTGAATAAGGGCTACAATGTGTTTTTTAAGAATGATGTGTGCACAATCATGGATATACCTCCAAGTAGACAGGTCATGAAAAAGTGCATATGACAAGCAATAGGATGTTTCCTCTCAAGATCATAATAGACTTGAAGGAAGGAGGTGTTATGGTAGCAGTCACACAAGAAGTCTTCAAGAAGAAATGAAAGATGAGAAATGGTTATGGCATTTGAGATTTGGACATCTCAATTTCAGAGGTTTGAATTTGTTGCACAGAAAAGGGATGGTAAAGGGATTACCACACATAGAGAAACCAGATAGCCTATGTGAAGGCTGCATCTTGGGCAAATAACACAGAGAATCATTTCCAGCAGGAAAGAGTATAAGGGAAAAGGCACCTTTAGAGATTGTCCACTCAGATTTATGTGGACCAATGCAAACGCCATCATTAGCTGGCAGTCATTATGTTTTGACATTTATAGATGATTACACAAGAAATACATGGGTTTATTCACTAGCACATTTGGCCCAATTTCTGACGGCCAATTCATCGCTATTTCGACACATAGGCGTTGCAAGAGAGACAGTATAAGGCGGGGCAAAACATGGTTAGCCATAATGTCGCAATTCTGACACTTCAATAAAGCGTCAGAAGAGCGACACTTATTCCGACGTTTCTAGACTTCCATTGCTATTTCGATGTTCTCCAAATCGTTGCTATTCCGACGTTTTGTAAGCGTCGGTCTTCCGAAACGCCACATCTGTCGGTCTTCGAACCTTACCAAACTGTCATATTTCTGACGCTTATAAGGTTTTCAAACAAATGTTGCAATGCCAACGTTATGTGCCAAACGTCGCAAGAATGACGAAAATGTTAGCATCGTCATTTTTCCAACGTTTTGTGCCAAATGTCGCAAGACTGACACAAATGTAAAAAACATCGCATTTCTGACGTTTGGTGCCAAACGTCGCAAGTCCGACAAATATGTTGGCACCGTCGCATTTCCGATGTCTCGTGCCAAATGTCGCAAGACCGACGAAAATGTAAGGCGTCGCACTTCTGACGTGTACGAGGTGTTGCTTTTCCGAAAAAATGGTAAAAATACTTTTAAAAAAAGACGTCGCTTTTCCAACGTCTAAAGCATCGGTCTTCCAACGCTTGGATAAAAATATTTTTAAAAAAATTAAATATACCCTCGACCTCCTATTTTTTGATGTTGATTCTTTTTACGGATGATGTAACTATGGTTATAACATTTGTGTTGTCATTTGGATTTGAAGGTGATGGACCTAATTCTTTTCGGTTAGTAGCTCTAATATCTTGGCCTAATGATGTTTTTAAGAGTGCTTCAAGCTCTTTCAAATCACCATCTTTATCAACCTAAAAATATAAAATGATCAAGACGCAAAACATAATTGCGTAGATAATAGAAGAAGGAAGAATGAATCCTTGATTTAAATGAAATTCTCTTTCAAGGTTTTTCCTCCCTCTGTGAATTACATAACTGGACTTGCTTAACTTTGATACCTTGCTTGCTTTACTTTGAAAACAAGACCCTATCCCTGATACAATCCTGTCATCCTTGGCTTTTTTGCACTTGGTTTCCCTTGGGTTCTTTGGAGGTCTGGTGCATTGCACACTGTAGATATATAACCTAGTAAAAATCGTATGCAAACCATTCCATTCAAAGTTTAAACATGCAAACTCTTCACAAACCTACCACACAAACACAACTGTAATAGGTGGGTATACTATATCTAGTAAAACAAGTGCACAATAAAATTTCCATTGTTGTATTGTAATTGACATAGCCCTCCAATCCATAAAAAAAAAAAATTGTATGACTAGTGTATATGTTGAACACATTAGATTCATCATGTCAAAACTATGGATTGAAAAATACTCCAACTCTTGAGATTTTTTGAAAATAAAAAGAACTAGTCTTATTGTGCGCTTCAATTTCTAGGCACATTCTATTCTTACCTTTGAAAATATGCATATGTGTGTATGCGACTTTCATTTTATCCTGGATAAACATGCGTAGGTTTGTATACATTTCTTATTTATGCCTCAGGGGGTATGTTACCTTTAAACCTACATCAAGCTCTATATTATCTCTTTGAATTCCATGCATGTGTCAAATTCTTGTTACAAACTACTTCAAAATTTGTGTTTGTGTCAGGGGGTCATTATAGTTTCTTAGGATGGATGCAGTCTGTAGTATACCTAGGGGGGATAATATAGGGTACAGAGGGAGGTACCCAAGGGAATAATATGATGTAATAATATAAGAATGATAAATAAAGGGGCCATAGTTAATAAATAAAGTGGTTAACCCACATTATGTAAGGGACCACATGTAGCTAGGGAATAAAGTGGTAAGCCCATTGTATTGGATGTATGGTATTGAGAGACCCATGGTAACTACCCATGGTATTGCTTGTATGAAACCTATATAGAGGCTAGAGACTCTCCATTGAGAGATGTCAAGGATTATTGTATGGGCAAGCATATGGCTTGTGGAGTGATCTCCTTCCTTAAGGAGTGAATGTATGGTGTTGCCCTACCTTAAGGGTTTTGATATTAATGAAGATTTGAAGTTTTGTCTTCTATGGTGTTATTTATTGAGAATATTCTCTATTTCTATATATTTTCTTGTCATATCTACTACAAGTGGTATCAGAGCACTTTCTTGGGCAGAGTTTGGAAGATTTGTTTTTTCATTTTTTGCAGGAAATTTTGGGCGGCGAGTTTGTAGAGCAGATATGAAACTTTTGGCACAAAATTTTCAGAAATAGATATCATATCTGGCTTCCTTACACAAAAATACTCAATTTCAAAAAAAAAATCAGTCGAATCGGAGTCCGGATAAGGGTGATATCGCTGATTTAAATTCAGCTGTGTTGCAGAAATGTTTCTGACGGCAATTTGCGTACGACGGCTCTCCTGACATTTTTTGTAGGTTTTGGTGAAAAATTTCAGACAACCAATTACAGATCTGATCTCCTCTTGAAAAATCACCCGATTTCAAAAAAAAAAAATCGGTCAAATCAGAGTCCGGATGATGGAGTTATAACTGATTTAAAATCGGTCATTTTTTCAGAAATTTTGTGACGGCGGGACTATTGCAGCGTATATCTATGTTTTTAGAGTACCTAGATTGGGATTTCAGCCACATTGATAGATGAAAAATGACTATTCCATTTCAGAAAACAGGTTATATTAAGGATTCTGAGTTATATTGACCAAGTAATGTCTATTTTAAATTTTTTCCAAAGTAAGTGATTTTTTTTCAAAACCCTTACTTTGTTTTAGAGGTTCTCGCGAGATGAAGTTTACAAGAAAATATGATGGCCCTACTATTGAAGATTTTTTACAATATCACAAGGCTCACTACCGAAAAGTTTGGATATGCTCCATAGGGCTTCATATGAAAGATGAGGCAAATAAATGGTGGACCTCACTCGACAGCTCAGTGAGGAAACTTCCCGAGAAAAAACTTGAAAAAGTCCTTTTGGACAAGTGGTCTCAAGCCGGAAAGAAGGATAGTAAGAGCCATAAAGACTTATTTTCTATTAATATTTCCATATTACGGGTTCATGGAAGTATTCAAAAAGAGAACATCATTGTGTCTATCATTCCTAGTTGCAAGCATAATTGTATCAATGTGAATTTGGCAAAAAAATTGCAAGTTCCAGCAAAGCATATTGAAAACACACAGGTTGATAATGAAGATGTTCAAATTTATAAAGATTTGAAGATTTCTATGGATAAGTATGTGTTGCATTCTGATTTTTATGCTTCAAATATGGATGTTGTGGACGTTGTTTTGGGACACCCTTGGATGGAATCCGTTGGTACTGTCAATTTTAATGTGCAAAAGAAATTCATGAAACTCTGGTATAAAAAGAAGAAAATTACATTGCACGATATTTGCATTAAGAACCATGCAGAGACCGAGGAGACAGAAGCACAAATATCTAATGAGACAGACACATCAGATGATGAGCCTTTGATGGTAGACAGCCAAACACAGACATCAAAGCAAGTACCAACAAAAGAACCAGACACCACTCCATCACCAATAATGGAGGAATTAATGAAAGATATTACATCAGTCAAAGCTTCAACATATCACCACCCGCATCACCCAGCAAGACAACAACCAGCAAAATGGCAACGAATTAGCAACAAGGACAACAACCCTTGGATGACACATAGAGAGGTGCGATGATCCACTGACAACACATCAACACAGAAGAACCACCAGAACCTGCTTCCATCTCCAGCGAGCGAGGCACCGACTAGATCGAGTGTTCACCTTTCTCTTGGATGGCTAGATGCACGTGAATGGTACCAGTGGAATACTCTTTTGAGTAGATCTTATTATTTTTGTTCTTCTCATGTTTCGGGGATGAAACATGTTTAAGGGGGGTGTAATGTAGTATACCTAGGGGGGATAATATAGGGTACAGAGGGAGGTACCCAAGGGAATAATATGATGTAATAATATAAGAATGATAAATAATTGGGCCATAGTTAATAAATAAAGTGGTTAACCCACATTATGTAAGGGACCACATGTAGCTAGGGAATAAAGTGATAAGACCATTGTATTGGATGTATGGTATTGAGAGACCCATGGTAACTACCCATGGTATTGCATGTATGAAACCTATATAGAGGCTAGAGACTCTCCATTGAGAGATGTCAAGGATTATTGTATGGGCAAGCATATGGCTTGTGGAGTGATCTCCTTCCTTAAGGAGTGAATGTATGGTGTTTCCCAACCTTAAGGGTTTTGATATTAATGAAGATTTGAAGTTTTGTCTTATATGGTGTTATTTATTGGGCATATTCTCTATTTCTGTATATTTTCTTGTCAGATCTACTACACTGTCTATATATTCTTTGGTGTGACTAGAACTTAACTATGAAAAAATAAATTAGGTAATCCTTTCCCATAGCAAAGAAGAAAATCTCATTAAAATATTCCATCTATCACTAGTTGAGATCTCCCACCATCCACTCCCTTTGACAAACATCTTGTAGGCCCTATATTTAATCATGATTTATTCTATTCAATTAAGGTATGTCCTATTGTCCACATGGGTATAACCGACACTTGCATACAATGGGAGTAAGATGGAGATTTATTTTTGTTTGGGTTTAAGTCTAACACACAAGCACAAAATCTTAAAAATAACATGACTATTCACAATAAGCCAAAAACACATTATGAACATTAATGTTTGCATAATGGGTGCAACACATCTATATTATGATAAGAGAAGAGCATAAAAATGATAATTCCTACAGTTAACAATGATAGATTTAAGAAAATATAGATCTGGAAAATACGATCAACAAATTCATTTGCTTTCAAATAATTAGTGAACACTTCTATAATTGCTGAAAACTTCTATAAGTCTAGGATTCATTTTCTTTCAAAGAACTGACCTCATTTTTTAACACATTTGCAGTGGAGTCCCCAGAGAACACACGATGCAGAAACTCACAAAGAGTGCAAAATACCAATCAGCAAATCCCAAATCACACATCAGGAATCTCCCAACAAGAATGCACTCCAATGCAAATTCCCCTGAAGAATGTTTGCCAACTGAGATTGCACCTCTGCCTAGCAAGACCCTGAAAAGGAAAATCCTAAAAAATATGCTTCGTTATTTCTTCCTTTGGAAAGGAGAGGCAAAGACCCACGGAAAGGTCACTCTTGATCAAATAAGCTTTGCAGGGGAGAGCCTGAAATTATTTAGAAGTCAAGAAGACTAGTTTCCTTTTTCCATTCTTATTGAAGTCCCTAAAAGATTCATCCTCATCATTCTTCTATAGTGAAACATGCACAAAAGAAAATATCTTTTTATAACATAGATGCATACAAGTTTTTAGATAACAAGCAATAAGCCCAAGATACACCTTGTCACTGTCCACCTATCATAAAATCATGTTGAATACGTCACCTTTGAAAAAGGATACCATTTGGAGACAATGCCACATACATTTTTGCTTCCGATGGGCTTTCCTATAGATTAAACTCCCAATAGATTATAACCGAAACAGATTAATATTACAGAAATAGATTAATAAATCATTAGGGTCATTGTATGTGTAATTTATTGCAGACTGTTAAATAACCTTTGGGAAAGTTATAAAATTCATATGAAAAGACGTTAATTTACATATCAATAATTACATCATAAATATTTTAACTTGTATAGGTCCCGTGAGGCAATTTTGGCCTTAGTGAGCCTTACATAATCATGCCAATTCATGAAATAGGCCAAACTAATAGCAAGGTAGCTATAGACTTGCATATGAAACCTATGTAAACATAATACAATGAGCCATTATGTCATAGTGATATCTCTATAATTAGTTCATTACAGATCAAAGCTATCACTATTGAAATGAAGCACAACTCTGTTTCTCGAGTTTCTCAAGTTTCTTAAGTTGTATGATCTGCATTCCTTTGCTATGCGTGTCTCTAAACTTTCAGGACCACATACAAAAACACCAATGTCAACATTCTCCCACTCATTTGAAACTTTCCCAAATATACCTGCATTCAAAACCATGTAAAAGATTGTCAGATCTTGAGACCATCTTGATCAATGTAGCAATTATGAGTTTCCATGGGAATAGTCACAAGCAATTGGTTTAAATGTTACAAACCATATATGAAATAATATCAAATTAATCAAATCAATCCCAATGCAATTAACAAAATTATTATTTTGAAATAATCATAATTATTTAGTTTAACGTTACTGGCGTGCCAAGATTGGCCGATTTTTCCCTATTATTTCTTGATTATTGTAGATTGAATCTTTTCAAGGCCCTCACTGATTAATCGTTGATTACAAATTATTTCATCTATGTTCCTAACAGCTGTTTCCCAATTTTATTTATATTATTTCTAGATATATAGATATAGATAAATATTCCTTCAAAGCTGATCTATTCAAATTTCTTATATGTTCATTTTGCCTTCTCAAGGATGGCATTTGACAACGGTATGCCTCTATGGCAGTGCATAATCATGATTTTCTGGTTACTCAAAGCAGACAAAGTAGGGGTTCTCAACTATGACATATCTTTAGTCAATAAAAATATAACTTATTTTCACTAACAAATAAGCCCACATATGATACATTGAAAGATGGAAAGGTTGAAACACCATTTTGAAATGTGATTAGAACTCAAGAACTGGGATACAATAAGACATTTTAAACACACAAGACAGTAAGGTCTAGAAAGGCTCACGTTATGCAGATAAAAAATGGATGGCTGCAAGATGAATTGACTTGATAGCCCATGCCAATTTAAAATTCATATCAGAAGGTAGGCTTGGAATTTTACAATCACCCCTAGATATCTAGCTAAACTTTGATGATAGTTTCAGTTATCACATTGCCATTCATAATATTCCGACGTTTTAAAAAGTCAGTTTGCAAAGTCAGTCTGCAAAGAGGCCCATTTTTTCAAGACAACACTTAACCTATCTTCGAAATTCACTGTTACCCTAAAACTATTATAAAAGTATAAATCAAAATCAATGGGTTGAATATCTTCAAAATTAGAGCAATTTCAAGCATGAATTGTAAATAAAAAAACAAAAGGACAGATCCATCATGGCATCAAATTGCCCCTTCTGCAAGCCTGCTTTCTCTCCTTATCTTGTAATATAGGTATAGATATTGTTTACAAAGGGAAAATTTAGACAGGAATATCTTGCTCACATAAACTTCAATTCATATGCTATCTTACCTGATTATACAAACATGGATATTTCCCCAAGTATAACTTTGATGGAAAATCCAAGGATAGCCCTGCTCTAGCATGGGAAGGAATCATCCTAGAAACCAAAACACCCACATTGTAGCACTGACCTTCAAAGTTTTAGACAGAATACCAAATAAAAAAGCAGAACTCAAGCCCGCAAAGAAAACAGGGTGCTTGAGGCAGATAATGTCTTTGGTAAGATGTTGGGGGAAGGGTTAGCTCCCTCCCTGGTGACTTATACCATGCTTGTTGATGGACTATGTAGATTCGGTGCCATTGATCTTGCATATAAAATATTAGACAAAATGGTAAAGCAGGGATGTTCTCCAAATGTCTACACTTACAGTGCACTAATCTATTGACTTTGCAGGGAAGGCAAACTGGAAGAGGCTGAAATGTTCATTGATAAAATGAAGGAGAAAGGCTTACAGCCTAACCGAGTAACATACACATCATTGATTGATGGCAACGTCAAATCAGGCAGGGTGGATCATGCTTTTGATCTATTAAGTAAGATGATAAATGAAGGATGCCAACCTAATTATCGAACTTATTGTGAGCTTATGAATGGTATAGTTCAATAAAACAAGATAGAAAAAGAACACTTGATTCCTAATGAGGATGCAGTAGGTAGTTCAGATCCTAATAACTTGGATGAAATTCATGACCTGGATGGAATGCCACTTGAAATAAATAGTGTTCTTGCATTTAAGCTTCTTGACAAAATGATGGAGAAGCAATGTCAGCCTACTGTAGATACTTATAGTGCCTTAATTGCAGGATTATGCAAATAAAGTAGACTCCTTGAGGTAGACCAGCTAATAAAAAATATGTTAGAGAGAGGCCTCTGTCCCAATGAAGCAATTTATACAGCTCTTATTAATGGGCACTGTAAACAGGGAAACTACATCTATTGTCTGGAGCTTTTGGATAGAATGGTTGAAAATGGTTATGAACCACAACTATCTTTGTACAATTATGTGATTCCTGGACTTTGTAAAGAAGGTAAGGTGCAAGAAGCGGAAAGGTTGTTTGGCAATGCATTGCAAAGTGGACATAACCCTGACGAAAGGACGTGAACAATGCTAATTGATGGCCTTCTCAAGAATAAGTTCCTTGGAAAGTTATGAATACAAATGACCAGTTGTATGTCGTTGTTCTTTTTTGCAAAGAGTGAACTGTAAGTGAGCTTATTTATGACTGATTTTCTTGCAGAGAGGGGCAATGTTCATAGGATTAATTTGATTTACTCTCACAGAAGGAGGATTATTTGTGCTAAATCTAGCAAAGAAGGCACCACTCCTAAGCCGAATTTGCATGTGATAGGGACGATGCCTTTAAGGCTAACTGTTGCCTTGTTTTTGTGCCTAGAGTGGTACTGTTTGGAAAATACATAATGTAAAACAAGTGTTTGTAAACACTGAGTTCTGTTGACAGAGACAACAATATGAACCGGCATTCAAATACAATATTACCAGTTGTTATAACATGAAGATATCCATATTTTGATGCACAACAAGTTATGTATGGATGACATGAAATCAGGTTTGATTGTGAAGATTGCACAACAGAATCTCTTTTCACCTAAGTTTTGGACCAACACAAAGGAAAGGAATGAATATTAACAGATACTAGCATTGCAGGGTTGTTTTCCAGTATATGGGTGTTGTTGTTTGTGTTAAAGTTTGAACCTAGCACCTGGAAATTAGTTCCTAGTAGATTTATAACTCATATACTGAACAAAAGCACAACACTAGGTTCAAAATTGCACACATCGACAACCCGGCCAAAACTACCAATTGGAGACACGAATGGAAGACTACTGGGGAGCTGGGATTAGAAGCAGCTTTTCATGAATCATGGAATGCATATGTAAATGCTCTGAGTGCTCGTCAAATTTGATTAACTGACAGAGAGGACAAGCTTCTCTGGAGTTCCTCTCCTTTTGGTGAATATTTCCCCAAGCTTGGATACATCACAGTGATTGCAGTTCGAGTCCCTACAAAGTTAAAGTTGTGGAGGAAAATGCTTTGGAAATCTAAGTTCCCAGCCAAGGAAAATTTTTTTATGTGGTGCCGAAAGAAAGATCTCAACCTTGGATGTGCTTCAAAGAAGGTATGTGATTGGGCCTAGTTGATGCCCCTTGTACAAAAACAATGAGGACATTATCATTCACATTTTCCAGGAATTCCCTTTCATCAAACGAATCTAGGCAGTATGCCGAGCGACTGTAGGCCAGCTAGGACAGTGGGAAGGATTAGCTATCGAAGAAACTTGGAGAAGGTGGCTTGCATTATCAAAACCAAAGAAACCTAAAGGGAATTGGATTATCATTGGATAAACACATAAACTTAATGAAAAGCACTGCATATTTAGGGCAATCTGTTACAGCAATAAATATTTCAGTGGGACTATTGAATGAATACATGGATTACCTTGTCTGGGGCATTTGACGGCATGTTCTTCAGATTTCACCACTTTTCCTTGACTTTTACTTCTCCAAATCCCACTGCTTGGGGCTGAATGAAGGCCTTTGAATCCACAAGGCAAGTATTGATGTCTGTATACAAGGCACAAGAATATTATGATAATTGTTGTTGATCATCAGACCAAAGGCAATCGGGATCAGATGTATCAGAGAAGATTCTTTTTGTAGAAGGAAATAAATCACCAGACTTCAACCAAATGTATCAGAGCAGACCTGCAACAGGCACTTGGGATCAATTTCTTTACTTACTGCATCCTTCCTCCGAACCTGCAACAGTATGGTTGCATCCTTCCTCCAAACCTGCAATAGTATGGCTGCATCCTTCCTCAAAAACTGGTGATAGTATGGCCACATCCTCCCTCTTTCCTTGGACAAACCATGCAACTGGAGGGAAATGAACGAGGGAATTTAAAACTTTTGATATTTGAAAAATTTTGACATTTTGAAAAGAAATACGTGTGTTTTTTAAGGCCACTCAAATTCCATTAAATAAAATGTGTGAGACTTTTGTTGGGGTTAATAAGGGGTTTGGGTAAACAAGTGTTATTGTTGATTATAAATAATTATTAATGAGATTAGATCTAAGACATTTATTTAAATTATTAATTATATAAAATGGTTGAATTTTTATTTCATAAACTAGAGATTTTGGTTGATTTTTTAATCTAATTATGTGATATTAAAGATGAATTATGGTAACTTAAAAATAAGTTTTATGTGGTTAAAAGGGAAGTAGTAATCTTATGGTATGAATGATTATTTTCAATGAAATTTTTGGTTTAGTACGGATAACTCATCTATGGACATTTTCCATGATTTTTAAGACGGAGTCAATATGGGAAAGGTGATACTTAAAGGGCTCCCACATGCTTTAGAAATTTTATATCTATTGGTTTATAAACATTAGAGGTGGAAAAATATCCTAAGCTCTAGAGCTAAGTTTGTTCCAACTTAGCTATATCTTGAACAAAAAATTGTTGTTGACGTCAAGGATATGATAGAAATTTGGTGGGTTGTAGGGTAGTCTTGTCATGAAATAAATGTAATGTAGTTACTAGGTAGGTAGGGGGAACCATTTTGGTGGAAATTGGCCATAAATGGGACATCTATCCATGCATAGTTTTTAAAGAACAAATACACCTAGTGGATTATCATTGTACGGGAATCACTTTAGGATCTAGGCTACTGTGCACATACTAACTAAAGGGATATTAGTGAAACCCACAAAAGTATTATAGGTGCTTTTATATAAATAGGTGTTCTTGTGTTCTCATTGGTTAGTTATGGGAAAATGACAATAAATTAAGAGAAGTTATAGGTGCTTTTATAGAAATAGGTGTTTTTTTGCTCTCGTTGGTTAGGTATGGGAAAATGATAATAAAGTAAGAGAAGGATTTGACTACTAGACAATTAGAGGAATGATTCCACACAAAACCAAGCGTGGTGCTGCTGCACTTTCTAGGCTAAGGGATTTTTAAGGGGTTCCCCCACCATATGACTGGAAGAAGAGAATGGTCATTCCAGATGCTCTGAAAGTGTTGAGGCTTCATACAGGTCATAAGTAATAATGTCTACTAGGAAGACTTTCTAAAGAATTTGGCTGGCATCACTATGACACTATTACGGAATTAGAAGGGAAGAGAAAGGAAAAGGCTCAGGTATCATATGAGAGAAGGAAGAAATTGGCAAAATTGAGATCAAAAGCAGTGGAGTTAGCCGAAAAGCAGCTTGCCCCAGAGATGGATAAGATAAAACTTGACAACATATTGGTCAATTTCCTTGACCCTTTATTGGTTATTCAGAAGGAGTATGAATACACCACCGTTAATATCAAGGTAACCCCTAACAGATCAAGGGCTACAAGTTGTAGTTTTCGTCTGAATATCAACATACCACAACCATGCTTACAACCAGGATATGTTTTTTGAGGAGGAAAAATCTCATCGAGATCAACGTCAAGAATCCATTGCAAAAAAAAAAGTACAACTTGTGGTGATTCCAGATGAGCATAGATGAATAGATACAATAGATGTCAAATGTGGAAATTATGGAGGAAAAAGATGAAATTCATCTTCCTTTTGCATTCGAGCGAGAGGAAAATCAATCATCAATGAAAATTCAAAATTTTCAAGCTGAGCAAGATCAACCAAATTGGGGGCAGAGTTTGGGGAACCTTCATAAATGAATGGGGCCTATGTGATATGGCTATGAGTTATCTACCCCCACACAATCTGATATGCAAACAGTAAACATTGTAGGCATAGGGTTAATTAACCCCACACATAGGGATTACATAGGTTTTGTTCCCACGCCACATGCTCATGAACTGAAATCTCTCTTTACTGTCAATATGTGCATATGAAGCAACAAGAAATCTATTCAATTTTACTGGTTGGGTGACTCTAAAAACCATGCCCGAACGCGTTTGGGTCGGCGCCCTCAACCGATACGACCCGACCTAAACAGGTTTAGGCGAGCGCCCTCAAACGAAACGACACGGCATGCCTGACCGAACAAAGGCACAAGGGAGCATTTCACTATGGCTTGTGTAATGGTACACTCATATCAATGCTAAGCTTAACCAATCATACAAGATCAACTATTATATACACATTAGCAATCAAACTGTGTTTCTACTTAAGGTTTATAAGATACACATGTTGGTATAGAGCTAGTAAGGCTATGTACTTATTACTATGATTCCGGTCAGTGTTAATAAGGTATGAAATGAATAGGGAAACAGAGATCATTTGTCATAATAAGGAGCTTAGCTTGAATATGGAGTTCCTAGACACTGTAATCTAAGACCTGTATTAAGGATATCATGTTTATATGAATATGTGTTATTCCATTACGTGTAGTTACATCAAGAAAAGCTTGGTCACTAATTCAATGGACTTGATTCATTAGTACTAATAGCATAGTGAAATAAATAAGCTTATAGATTCAATAGAGCTTAGTACTAGCTTAAGTAAGGTGATATAGTGATAGTTACTAAGCTTGAGATGGGCATCATAGGTACGATACGGTCTCTTATATATACCAATCTACTTTTAGTTCCTTATAGCTGTTATCATTGTAACTAATACATGGGAATCATAGAAGAGAGATAAGGGTGAATACATTACTCAGCTTAATCTAATCCAACTCTTTTCACTAATCAAAGCTGGAAAGAGCGTATTCAATGATATCGAGCTAGAACAAGAACAAGCATATCTCAGTATTGAGCTTACATTACACCTATGTCCACATTAGCTATTGAAATACAAGATGATTTATTAGGTAGAATATTGTATGCTATTATTCTATCCTTAACCTATATGACAAATATGGACATTGTAGTATACACTAGAGTAGCACTGAAACGTACTTTTTATAAAAGACCAATATGAGATAATGTATATTAGGGAAACACTATCCTCATATAAACCATACAAGCTTATGGATCCAGATATGATCTGAGCCTATACTACGATATGTATATTTTTTATCACTTTATTATGATATATTGATTGGCCTAGGATTAAGGGACATTTCAACATCTCGAAGCACTGGACAATACACCATTGGCTTGGCACCTTGGTACAAGGGTTTTAAGGGTACAATTGAATGAAGAACTATAAAGGATAATTGTGTGTCTTACACGATTAGTGGCATCATAGAGGAAATTAATGAGACAACATTAAGAATTATAGAGTTTCCTATTCGCAAGTGGACTCAGGATTACAAGGAATTTCTGGAAGCATTGATGACAAGGAATGATAAGATTAAAGAACCATTCATAAGGTACTATAAGGAATACAATACTGATACCAGGGTCCATTTAGAGGTTTCATCGTCTGAAGAGAATATGAAGATTTCACTTCAAGAGGGCTTTTTAAGAAAATTCAAACTGACTACTACAATCAGTACAAGTAACATGCATCTTTTTGGCTTAAAGGGAATCAATCATAAATATGAGACCCCTGAGCAAGTTTTGGAGCTCTTATATCATATCCATCTTGAATTCTATGAAAAGAGAAAGAAAGTCCAATTGGACAACCTTCAGCTTGATTTGCTGAAATTGGAAAATAAAGTCAGATTCATCCTGGGAGTGGTAAATGGAGAAATCATAGTGAACAACATGAAACATGCAGAGTTTCTTACAATCAAATGGATGAAAAAACACATACAAAAAACTAGATAATAATCATGAACAAGCTTAATATTGAATTATGAACTGTAAAGGAACTTAAAAAATGTGACACTACGAACCTGGTCAAGCGCACAAGCAAAAATATCCTGGACATGACCCTGGTTGACAAGTTGTATTGCTCATGATGAAAGAGGATTTGTACCTGTGCTACGAAGTCATTCAAAATCCATAATTATTTATGTTAGAGTCAAGCAACGGAAAAAAAATAAAACACACACATATCATAAAACATGAGACAACAGATTTAACGTGGTTCACACAACCAATTTGGGCTACATCCACCAAACAGAGGCATTGGCAATCTCATTCATCAACAGAAGAATACAACAACAAAATTACTCATCTGCAATTCTCTTCCACTCACCTCACATCCCTCATGCTCATTTTCCTCTACGGGCTTACATTTTATAACTGAGAGTAGAAACTGAATCATAAATTCAATCACAAAAAAATAGGATGCAATAACTCCACATCAGGATTAGATGCAGTAATTTTAGCAACAAATCCTATTGTTGTCATATTCATGAGATTTTCTCCAAATTTAATATAAGAAATCTCAACAATCTCCACCTTGGAAAACATTATCCTGATACCCTGTTCCATTATTATTTTTATCTTTTCTGCAAGCCAAGAGAAGCCAGACACCATCATAACTTCTCTAATAAAACTGGTTTCGTGAACATGTCTGCATAGTTTTCCTTTGTATGCATTTTTTCGAGAGAGACTCCCCGTTCAGTGATAACCCGTCTTAAAAAATGGTACTTTATAGGTATATGCTTTGATTTACTATGATAGGCCACATTTTTAGCCAAGTGAATTGCACTTTGACTATCACAAAATAACTTTATGTTGTCGTGCAACCTACCAAACTCACCAAACAAACCTTTCAACCAAACCGCTTCTTTGCAAGCATGTGAAGCAGCTATATATTCTGCTTCAGTAGTGGATAAAGCAACAATGTTTGTAGCTTTGACATCTAGCTTATAGCTCCACCTGCGAGAGTAAAGACATATCCTGAAGTTGACCTTCTCTTATCCAAATCACCTGCAAAATTGGAATCAACATATCCGCAAACAAATTCACTACTTCTGTCATAAGTGATACAATAATCACTTGTGCCTCTTAGATATCGAAGCACCCATTTCACTGCTGACCAGTGTTCTTTTCCTGGATTTGGCATATACTTGCTAACAACTCCAACTGTATGTGAAATATCTGGTCGTGTACAAACCATCACATACATCAAACAACCTACTACATTGGCATATGGAATTCGAGACATATATTCCTTTTCTTCATTTGCGTTAGGAAATAAACTTGAAGAAAGCTTAAAATGGGAAGCTAAAGGGATTGAAACAGGCTTCACATTGTTCATACCAAACCTCAAGAGTATTTTCTCAACATACTTCTGTTGTGATAACCACAGCTTACCATTGCTCCTGTCTCTGAAAATCTCCATGCCCAAGATCTATCTTGCTGCTCCTAGATCTTTCATATCAAACATCCTTGCCATCTAAGCCTTTAACCTGTTGATCTCTGTTATGCTTTTGCTTGCTAAAATAATATCGTCAACATATAACACTAAGATAATGAACATGTCATTACTCAATTTCTTAAAGTAAACACAATGATCATATTCACTTCTTATATAATTTTGACTCATCATGAAAGAATCAAATTTCTTGTACCATTGTCGAGGCGACTGCTTCAGACCATACAATGATTTATTGAGCCTGTAGACAAATTTCTTGTTGCGATTTTGAACAAACCCTTTCGGTTGTTCCATGTAAATCTCCTCATCTAAATCTCCATGTAAAAATGCAGTTTTAACATCTACTTGTTGTAATTCTAAATCAAGTAAAGCAACTAATGCTAACACAATCTGAATTGAAACAATTTTTACAACTGGTGAAAATATCTCATGAAAGTCAATTCCTGCTTTCTGATAAAAACCTTTCACAACCAACCTCGCTTTGTACCTGTCTTCTTTATCATCAACACCATTTTTCAATTTGTAAACCCATTTACATCTCACATTTTTCCTATCTTTAGGAAGTTCTACCAGATCCCATGTGGCATTCTTGTCTAACGCCTTCATCTCATCCTTCATAGCTTCTTTCCACTTATAACTGTTAGAACCTTCTACAGCTTCCTGATAGCACAAAGGTTCATCATCATTAGTGGTTAAAGCAACTGAAGTAACATAATCATCAACCTTTTAGGAGGACGTTTGATTCTCGTGGACCTCCTTAAAGATGTTTATGGTTCTTCCACAATTTGCTGATTATTATTTGTAGGAACTTCTTCATGATCTGCATCTGAAACATGTTCATGATTTGCATCTAAAAATTGTTCATTATTTTCATCTGAAACTTTTTCATCTGGACTATCATCAGTATTTGAACTCATTTCAAACTGAATATGTTGAAACTTAGGTACATTATCCAGCTTCAATTTATCATCTACATCTGGATTATCGAGTGAAGATTCATTGAATTTAACATCTTTGTTAATGATGATCTTGTGAGTAGTAGGATCCCACAACCTGTGTCCCTTAGTCCCATCACCATATCCAACAAAGATATATCTTTTTTATTTAGGATCTAATTTAGAACGCTGATGTTTCGGAATTAGAGCATATGCATCACAACTAGAAACATTTAGTTTAGAATAATCACAAGGATGACCTTTCCATAACTCTTGAGGAATTTTGCATCCTATTGCAGTTGATGGTGATCGATTTATCAAATAACAAGCCGTAGATATTTCTTCTATCCATAGTTCCTTCTGCAAATTGGCGTTACTAAGCATACTTCTTGCTCTCTCTAAAAGAGTCTTGTTCATGTGTTCAACAACTCCATTTTGCTGAGGAGTATATACAGTAGTTTTATGTCTTTCGATCCCAACTTCCTTGCAATAATTATCAAATTCCTTTGAAGTAAACTCACCACCATTGTCAGTTCTTAAACATTTAATGGTTCTTCGAGTGATGTTTTCTACTAATGCTCTAAACTGTTTGAAAATTGTGAATACATAAGACTTTTTCTTTAACATATAGACCTACACTTTTCTAGAGAAATCATCAATAAAAGATACAAAATATGACGATCCTCCATATGAGGTTGTAGGAGATGGACCCCAAACATCAGAATGGATATAATCAAGGATTCCCTTACTAGTATGTTTTCCAGTTTTAAACTTCTGCTTGCTTTGTTTCCCATACAGACAATGTTTGCAGAAATCTAACTTAGAAGATTTTAAACTAGGAAGTAACTTACAATCAGATAAAATTTTTAATCCTCTTTCGCTCATATGGCCCAACCGTTGATGCCATAGACGAATAGAATTACAGTCGTTTTCAGATACTGTAGAAGCATGATCTGACTCGGTTATTCCTTCTAACTAAAAAAGATTTCAAACCTTCTTTGCTTTCATTACTAGTAAAATTCCTTTATAAACTTTCATTACTCTACCTTGAATAAAGGTTTTATATCCATTTGTGTCTAGCACTCCTAGAGAAATGAGGTTTTTTCTGAGTTCAGGCACATGTCTTACATCAGTTAATATTTTATTTGTCCCATCAAACATTTTAATCTGGATGCTTCCAATTCCCACAATATTACATGAGACATCATTTCCCATGTAAACCATTCCATCATTGATTGATTTATAAGATTTAAACCACTCTCTATGAATGCACATGTGATTTGACACACCAGAATCTAATAACCAATGTTGATCATGATTAGACAAAATAACTGATAACACTTCATCACTCATACCTGAACCGGATGCTGAACCTATATATGTCATGTTTGCTTCTTTCTTTTCTGTCGAAGAGTCGCCTTTAGATGTTTTCAGTCTCTTCCAACCGTCCTTCTTCAAATGTCCCGATTTTCCGAAAACCAACATTTTAACTTACTCTTCTTCCCTTTCGATTTTGACCACGAGTTGTTCTACTTACTAAAGTGTCTTTATTTAGAACGACCTCTAACCATAATTTATTCTGATGTAGAGGTTTCTAAATTTGACCTTTTCCTTGTTTCTTCAGATAACAAAGCTCCAACAATATCATCAAATTCAAGGGTTTCTAATGAACTAAGACTTATAGAAGTAACAAAATGATCCCATGACTCGGGCAACGAGCATAATAAAGTTACAGCTTTATCTTCTGAATCAAATTTTACATCTATACTATCTAACTACACCAAAAGAGTATTAAAGGTATTCAAATGATCAGTTATTGATATACCTTCCTTCATGCGCAAGCTGTACAATTGTCTCTTCAGAAGAATCCTATTGGTGAAGTATTTTTTCATGTACAGCTTTTCAAGCTTTGTCCACAAACCGGCAGCAGTTTTATTTGACACGATGTTAAACAAAACATCATCCGCCAAACACAATCGAATGCTGCTTAGTGCTCTTTCATCGACGTCACTCCATTCGTCATCCATCATGGCAAAAGGTTGTTTGTATTTGCCCAAAAGTGCCTTCACCACACCTTGTTGCATGAGTAGATCATGCATCTCAACTTTCCAGATCTCGAAGTTGTTTTTCCCATTGAACTTCTCGATCTCAAATCGAGCACTTTGAGTTTTTGACATTTTTAATCAAATTAATTTGATAAAAAAAAAAATAAAAAAAAAATCCTTTAACTCAGCACATGAAAAAACTTCACATAGCACTTTCATTAACGTCACATGCAACGAATTTTCAAAAAAATAATTTTTTTTTGGATACCTTCAATTTTCCATACAGCAACAACTCTTCCCTGCCAAGCATATCTTAAACAATGCCAATCGTGGCGCCGTTTAAACATGCAGCTCACGGTCTCACGGCCTCTCAGTTTTAATTTTGCATGAATTGGCTTTCTCCTCAGTGAACCCGACCTCACGATCTCAAAATCGGCCTCTCCACGTATTGCAATACCTTTATAACTAGAAATTCAAACTTGGCTCTTCCACCGCAGACTGTATTTTCATGGAAATTCTCAAGCTCAGCTCTACCACCGCTCTTCCACCGCAACCTCACAAATCGGCTTAATAGGTCTTCCACGCTTGGCCAGTGTTTTGCAGGGCCCTCTAGATCACATCACTGTTTTCATCTCATGACAGCTCGATTGTTCACGGCAGAGCGCGGCAGTTTCAAACATCTCACGGCTCTACAACTAAGCAACGCGGCTTCTCTGCGGACTCTCATGGCAGACAGATTCCACACAGCCTCTGGTTAATGCAGGTCAACTGTATTTTGATCTCATGGTCCATCTCCAAGTGCAGCCCACGTATTCTAATGATCAGTTATCAACGAAGCGTTGCCAGATGAAACACTGCTCCTCCCATTTGAACTGTTTACAACGCAGAGATATCTCCTCTACGCTCTTGCAATATCAGTCACATGAAACCTCCACACATACGCAGAGTTTTCAACATTGGAAGCATCTGTTCCAGCAGCAATACCAAGATCTTCTACCTCAAGCACTCTGATACCAATTGTTAGAGTTAAGCAGCGGAAAAACAAATAAAACACACACACAGCATAAAACATGAGACAACAGATTTAACGTGGTTCACCCAACCAATTTGGGCTACGTCCACCAAATAGAGGCATCGGTAATCTCATTCATCAATAGAAGAATACAACAACAGAATTACTCATCTACAATTCTCTTCCACTCACCTCACATCCCTCATGCTCATTTTCCTTTACGGGCTTACATTTTATAGTTGGGAGTAGAAAATGAATCATAAATTCAATCACAACAAAATAGGATGCAATAACTCCACATCAGGATTAGATGCAGTCAATTTAGCAACAAATCCTATTGTTTTCATATTCATGAGATTTTCTCCAAATTTAATATAAGAAATCTCAACAATCTATACAATAAATAAAAGTAATGGATGTAGTATTTTTTACTCTAAGATGCATTCTTATGATAACTTTAGATCATATGTTTAAAATGTCAAAACATACCTAAATAAGCTCCTCTTTGTTTCAAGAACAATTTATTGGAGTCGCCTGAACTTGGAACAAGCCTCCCACGATCTGAAAGAGTAGCAACTAAGTCAACACCGACTTTTTTGTTGCTATGTTGAATCGAGGGAGCTTTGCTCCAATATTGAATCTCTCCAATAAATTATTCTCTACTAAACAGGGCCAACCACATGAAGGTGGAAGCTCTTATGGCCCCTCCCCCACCCCTCACATCACTCTCAATTCCCCAATACCCAATCTATATTTCATTTTTTACTTTCATGAATAGAAAAAAAAATATTCAATAACTAATAAAAAAACAATGCAACAAAAAGTATGCAAGGAAAAATTGAAATTAGTGTTTGACATAAAAATAGTATGATAAATGAGTTTTCTATATAACGCAAAAAACGTTCCAAGTATGGTAACGTTTGTCTTATAATAATACAATATTTCACACTATCAAATTTTCTTTTTCTTCTTCCTACTTCTAAAGCTCCTAACTACATCATCAACATCATCGTGCTCTACTTCCGTTTCGTGCCTTTTCCGCACTACTGACCTAGTTGCATAGTCACGATGTTTGGTCTCATCCAGTGACGGGGCATCGCCTACAAAAACAGATAATATAAAATTTGAATTGTAAGTTTTTAAATATCATTGAAATATTTCGGTAATATTAATAAAAAAAAATTGCAATGAGATTATTTACCTAGTGCACCCGTTGTCACTGTTGGGACCATTGCCTTGTCTTCCTCTCTGGTGGTAAGATCCTCAAGTACACCATTCTATGTCATTTAAACAAAAAACATTACAAGGACAACCATCAAGGTATAATTAGAAAAAATTATAAGTGGAAATTAATTACTGTCATGGTCCTCGTTGATAGTAGCATTTCCGGCCTGGTCCCCACTACAATGATCATGTTGCACGTTAGGAACATGTTCTTCTAGCAATATTTCGCTCTCAACGCACTACTCTACAACTGGGTTATTTGACTCGTTGAAAGTGTTGCTCCCCTGATTTAAACAAAGTTGTTAGACACTAAATTTATGGACGAAAAAAAGCATATTTAAAGGTTAACGTTTTACCTTATCAGGCATTCTAGATCTTGGGACCTGTCCCAAGCTTCTACAATATTCAACTACGGCTTCATAGCCGGAGTGGAAAGCGATATTTTTATCCTCCTCTGTAGTTTCCATTCCAAATTCATCACCCTACATTACATATGATTGTGTATTTTTAATGTTATTTTATGGGATTACAAAAACATTGGAAGGCGATACAATTAATTATAAGATGTTTAGCTACTTACAATTCTTGCAACTAATTTCAAGTAGCCGCCCTGGCCTAGCTTATGATGGCCCTCTTTTTCAATCCTAGATTTGGTTACCTTCGAGGTGTTAGGCAAATTATCATCAAAAGATTGAAGTCAGATATGACGTAGCACACTTTTATTTTAGACTTAGAGAAAATTAAAGCTATTGAATTAAAGTTGTAATTTACCTTGCAGGTCCAGTTGGCATTTTTCCTTCTTTCTTTGCCCTTTTCTCTTTTCCGTCATGTATGAGTGCTCTCCACTCACTCTCTAGAACTGTGAGAGGATGCTCGTATCTAGGGTTAAATTGCAATTTCATCCTATAGGTGTCCCTGGTATATTTCAAATATTTTCCAGCTACCCGAGCCACCACTGTTCTGTCAAATGTGCCCACCCCAAAAAGGGCTTCTAGATAATCTAGAAGTTCTTTTTTCAGGTTGGAATTATAGGAATTCCACCTTGTGCGTATGGTTGGGCCAAAAATTACCAACGCATGGCTCTCCAAAAACTTGTAGAACTCATTGTTTCCTACACAGAAAAACGATATTACCATTAATTTAAAAATAAAAATCACGATAAAATATGTTTTAGATAGAGTACATGAAATAGTTAAAATATTAAAACTTACTTGAGAGTTGTACGTGCTTTATAGGGACACCTTCATCGTTCACCAAAAACGTTCCATTAATGGTCCCTGTGGAGCTGACACGTGTAGCTCCAGGAAATGCAATAATATAGTTGACCATATTAGCCTCATCACTGCCAACACGTTCAGCGGTTGGCTGGGTGTCTTCTTGGGCAGGGTGCGTTTCTTAGCTGCCCAATAATGATTAGCCATGTGCCTCAACATTTTATTTTCCTTGTTGGCCTTCTCCAACAGCTTTTCCAAATGAATATTTACCCTATCAAGCCAAGTTTCACGATCAGCCTCAATCTCTTGCTCAAGTGATGTCATCTCGGTTTTTCTCCTTTGGGCAGCTTGTCGATTCTCACGTATGTTTTGTAGCTCCATGATAGTTTTCTGATCCTCTAGCTATTTGTTTCTCTGCTCAAGGTATTTGATTATCCACTGGGCTCTTTCTAGTTTGAGGGACAAAGTATTTATTTCCGCCTTCTGCTCCTGAATGATCTCTCTCAGCTTTGAGCTTGGTGAGCCCAAATCATCATCCTGAATGAGTATGAAGTCTGTATCCTGCCCTCCTAAAGGCCCCTCATCATGTATTGGCTTCTTACCCTTGTCCTATACCTATACTGCTGATGAAGGAAGCGAGACCCCTTCCACCCCGAGTGGAGATAATACTCGCTTGGCTGCTGTGAATAACCTCCTAGTGCCCCTCTGATAGGTGACAAACACCGGCACACTAGTGGTCTGTATCTCATGGCCCTCCTGTAGATGTGAAGGTTCACCTGTCTCATAAAAATCTTCCGGAGGCACCGGAGGAGATGTGAAGAACTCATGAGAAATGAAATCCTCCCATGAAATATCCTGCAAACCAAGTTGATGCATAACCACAATTTTGATGAGTGCAAAGTGATAGATACTGTTATACTGCTGCTCAGGAATTTTCTTTTGCACTAGGGTGGTCATTTTCTCAATATTTTCGCACATGAAGTAAGGGAGGTTCATCATTCTCACCCTGGTAAAATGCATCAACAACCTGATATGATAGGCATAGAGGCGAGAAAAATGGCCCTCACAACTGAAATATTTGATTATGAGCTTCATCAAAGGAGCGTATGAATATTTCAGGAACCGAAAGGGAAAAATTCTGCTGAGTTGTCTTAAAAAACCGGGTTTGATGTATGGCTCATAGTGTTCCCTGTCAACTTGCTGCCTTTTATTCCATTGTTCTCCAACATTTGGAATACTGGTTGCTAGAGAGATAGACTCAGGTGTCAAGGTGAATGTCACACCTACAAGAGTGACTTGGCCATTATGTAAATGAAGCACAAAACAATCTGGCCATCTCATGATGGTGGTGGACTCTAGCAACCATCTCACAAAACTGATAACAAGACTGTTGTTGAAAACATGTAATAACAAGAGGACAGGCCTGCAGCTCAGCAAGTGAAGTAGGCTCCTCCCTCACATGTCTGCCATTCTTGTGAGGTCTCCTTGGTGCATGCAATTCAGTTGTAGAGTCACTGTCCCAGTCATAAGAGGAATCTATCTCCATGTTTGCCAAAGTCTGTGTTGTCTTAGATGAGTATGAGGATTTTTAGGTGTATTTAGGTTTTTGTTTCCAAATGTATGAAAATGTGTGAGGGACTATGGAGGGAGAGGGTAGGGGGAATGTTGAGAATATTGCGAATTGAAATTTGGGGAATTAAAGAGTTTTAGGGGCAGTCACTAGGATTTTTGGGATAACATTTGGGGTTTGGGAATTTCGTAGTTAGGATGGGATAATGGGAATATGGGATAGGGGTAGATGAATTCTAGGGATATGGGGAATAGGGAAATGATTTGATGAAACTAGAACAGTAATGAGGGAATAACAAGGTGAGGGAGTGATAGGCACAAAAAACCAAACTACAAACCCTAAATGATCATGTCCTAAGAAAAGAGGTAGGGTTTGAAATTTTTTTATTAAATCCTCATAAAAATCATAAGACTCACGTTCATTGGCAGTGGAGGGATTACTTGACTTACTTTGGATCGGTGGCAGTTGTGAAAATTTGAGTTTGAATGAAGTCGTGGTTCAAAACAAGTGGCAACTCTATGCGCCGCGCCACCAACCCAACGCGCCGCGCCAGTCTTATGCACCACGCCCGTGTATTTTTGCCACTGTGGAGGCCAACCCAATGCGTCGCGCCTGTTCAAGCGTCGCGCCCACAAACTTGCATGACTCTGTTGTGGTTTTGCTCTCTTCGTTCTACACAGCCATTTCCTTTGCTCACTCTCTTTTCTTGGAATACAAATGAGCCTTTGAAACATGATGATGACTTATATACCAAAGACTTTTAATTTTCCATTTCAAAAAACCCACTTTGTAATGTTTACCTTTGACATTTTTTTTTAAACTCTATTTTGGGCAATTTGGTTGATTTCGCCTCTGATTAACTGAATGATTTTCTCTTTGTTTGCCTTGCAGGGTTGCTGAATTTTAACAAGGTGACCAGGGTTGCCTTTGAAATTTCTTACAAATGAGAGAACATGAAATTACATTGAATTTATACATAAAAAGATGAAATACTCTATTTTTCTTCAAAACAGAGTTTTGAATAAAAATACATTATTAAGCATATGATGATGAATTTTTTGGTACTGAAACTTTATTCAAACTCCTCATGCGCCTGCTGACCATTATTGGGCATTCTGAAGACCTTCTTGATGAAACCCTAGACTTAATGACACTAAAACCTTAAAAAATGACTCTTTGCAAACTATGAGACAAAAAGTGACTGCAAATGATCTTAACGAAAAGAAATGGGCCAACAGGTAAAGGACATGAGGGAAAAAATGTATAAAAGCCACTACCGTCAGATGATCCATGCTCCTAATGGAATGCAGTTTGACGAGCGAGACACCTAATATGCAATGCAACAAGATAACTTTGATCACTGACGGAGGGATGAAGATACCGACACTAACATTGGCTCCAATGGGGATGGTAGCTCCTTGGAGGTGTCAAGAACTACAGATCTCTGGGAAAGTAGGCAGTGCCTTCGTCCATTGGGCTATGGAGTCAATAACTTCGACAAACCAAAACCAGACTCTTGACTCATTTTCAGAACTAAAAACCGACTCAAAGATTGACTCAATTTCAAGATTGAAATCGACTGAAATACTTGACTCTAACAAACCAAACCAAAAATGAAATCAAACTTAAGCTATATAGCCTTCACCTTAGGCCCCAAACTAAAATAATGATGAAAACACATGCTTGCAATGAAACTTAAACAAACCGGTATGTACAATGATGTGTATGACAATAGAAAACATTTAAAAAATAGTACCGTTTGAGTAGCCGACCATTGACTGGCCCACCTGGACAATATTCTCCATTCATTTCTTTCAAAAGGAAATAATTTTGGCCTCGATATGCAGAAATTTTGAAAGGCCCTTTCCAAAGATTCTCAAACTTGCCATGCTTACCTTTATCTTCATTTCTTGCGTCCCATTTTAGCACCACTTCCTCTATTTGAAACTTGTCCGCCTTTGCCTTTAGATCATATATCTTCTTGATTCTCTCTTGCAGCCTGAAAGTGTTCTGAAAAACCTCCTCTCTAGTCTGCTGTAAATGGATCATTTGATTGATTCTTCGTTGCAAATGATCATCCTCGCTGCCAGCTTCCTGCAGAATTTTAACCACTGGAACTGCGAGAGAGGTCGGGAATACAGTGTCAACACCATACACGAGCTCAAAAGGGGACATGCCTATAGATTTCTTTTGACTCACTCTGTATGCCCAAAGTGCATTAACCAGTTTCTTGTGCCAACCTTTCTTGTTTATTTCCAGCAGCTTTTTAATAATATTGACCAAGGATTTATTTGAGGATTCGGCCAATCCGTTGCCTTGTGGATGATATGTGGTTGAGTGCCCCAAATTTATTTGATACTTATTACAAAAGTCAATCATTCTTTTAGATTTAAAATCTGCTGCATTATCAGTGATCAACTTGTTTGGACAGCCAAAACGAGACAAAATATTGTTTTCAAGAAATGAAATGATTACCGAATCAGTGGCCTACCTAGCGGGAATCGCTTCAATCCATTTGGTAAAATAGTCCATCGCTGTAAGGATCCATTTATGCTGCGCTGAAGAGGTAGGATGAATCTTTCCAATGAAATCCAAACCCCACTGCTGAAATATAGCACTTACTTCAATGGGCTTGAGCGGTAAAGGCTACAATTTTCTCCTCCCTTCAAAAATCTGACATTCATGGCAGCTTTTAACAGTTTTGTACACATCAGCAAAGAGAGTTAGCCAATAATATCCTGCTCTCAAAATTTTTTTCGCCATCGTCTTCCAAAAAATATGACCTCCACAATATCCCTTATGAAAGTCTTCCATAACCTGCTTTGCCTCTTCTTCAACCAAACAATTAAGCAAGACACCACTGAGATATTTCCAATAGAGTGCATTATTCATGATACAAAACTTTTCAGCCTTCAATTTCAGTGTCCTACTTTTGTTCTTAGCCATTCCTAGTGGTGGTGACAGATTTTGGAGTACATACACAATGTTTGAATACCAAGGAGAAAGAAAAAAAAATTCTGATACCTAAGCAAGCGAACTTTCTTCATTTTCCTCGGACATAGCAGTAATGAGATTAATGTCCAAGGCATGCAAATTTGACTCAACCATTAGCTTAGCCAGCCCCTGTCCTTTGATGAGCTTTGTAGGCTTGATCTCCACGTCATATTCCAATAGGGCAGCAATTCATTTGCCTCGTCTCCCTTCTAGATCTGTTTGCACTAAGACTTCTTTAACAACAGCATTAGGAACATAAGCAAGGATGTGAGAATGCAGAATATAAACTCAAAAATCTTTCAATGCTTTTACCAAGGCAAGAGCTTGCTTCTCAATAATATTATACTTTAAAGCTGCATCTCTTATGGTTCTGCTGAAAAATGCAATTGGTTTCTCAAGCTGGTCTCTTTTCTACATTAAGACTGCTACCATAGTATGATCCAAGGCAAATGAAAACAAAATGAAATCCTGAGTATAGTCTGGGCTGATCAAAACCGGAGCTGAAGAAAGGGCCAATTTCACCAAATTGAAAGAATTTACTGCTTCCTCAGTCCACTTCACTACACTATCTTTCTTGAGCATGTTTGTGATTTCCCTTAAATGTTTTGCAAGATTGGGCACAAAGCGACGTAAGAAATTCATCTTATCGTTGAATGATTGGATCTCCTTTTTATTTCGGGGAAGATCGATTTGCTGAATGGCTTCCACTTGGGCTGGATCAATGCGGATACCATCCTTTGATATAATATGATCGAGAAGCTTGCCTTCATCCATGGAAAACAGACTCTTCTTTGGATTGAGAGATACACCATATTTTCTACACCGCTGAAATACAATCTTCAAATGATAAAGGTGCTCTTCATCTGAATTAGAAAAAACTGTCAAATCATCAAGATAAACCACCAGAAAGACATCTTTTTCATTTGCAAATGCCATATCCATTGCTCGCTGAAATTTCGCACTAGCATTCTTCAATCCAAAAGGCATTTTAGCGTAATGAAAAGTTCCCCATGGAGTGGTGAACGTTGTTTTATCTCTATCATCCTCATGGACCAGAATTTGGTTATAACCGGAATAACCATCGAGTAGCAACATGCGGGATGCTCCAACTACTCGCTGAAGTATGTGATCCATTTTGGGCAATGGATAGTTGTCTTTCAAATATACTTTATTCAGATTCCTAAAATCAATGCATAAGCGAATCTCACCTGTTTTCTTGCACACGAGCACCAAATTAGAAATCCAATCTAAAAATCTTATGGGGACAATGATACCAGCTTTAACAACCGATTCACTGCTTTCTCTTTTGAGGGTAGCAGCTTTGGATTTATTCTTCTCAACTTTTGTCGAAAGGGCTTTTGATTTGGCTTGATCGGGATGGTATGCTGAATTATGTTTGTGTCATATGTCTTCAAATCCGAATAGTCCCAAGAAAATACATCAAAAAATGAAGATAATAAACTGATATACTTTTATTTTACCTGTGGAGGCAATGCCTTGGAAAATTTCACCATTTTAGGATTTTCTGTTGATCCAATGTTCACATCCTCAACTCCTTTCTCGGTTGGCAGTGTTGTGGATCATTATCTGCATATCCTTTTTTATATTTTGTTTCGAAAATCAAAAAATCTGGAAATGCGAAAAATATGCTATAGTATGAAATTTTTATACTTTATAATAAAAAAAGAAATGAAATGTTTTTACAAAGAATGATGTACATAAAGTAGTCATAAAACTTTATTTTGATATATATGATTTCAATCTTAAGCTCTGAGCAACTTCCCGAGCGGAAGCGGTGATCACAGAAAAGTGCTTTCGGATAAGTTATTGCGGGGGAAGAAGTAGCTCGTTGTTTATCAAATCCTGACCCCCCGTAGTTCACTAGTCAAATCTTGGATGAGCCGTGATCAACGGCTTGGATTCATTATGGGGGGTATAGGTTGAAGTTTTCCGCCGTACTCCAGGACCCCCCCGCAGTGACGTCATCAGGCGAAGTGGAAAATAGCTGTCATCCGCTCTCAACGGTTTGTCCACATCATGTCGGAATTTATTACGGATTCCCGTAGCTTATTAAAGAGTTCTTTAGTCCCGTTTTGTCCATGTGTGACTATTTTTCCCCTTTTGAACCGTGTTCTTGCCACCTTTGCATTTTCCGTTACCCCGCGAATTGTTTTCAGTTCCTGTTAGTCATGGCAAAACGAATATCCTTGTCTGGTTCATCAAACCTCAGTCCCCTCCTGGATAGTGAAAAGGACGTCCAGGATACCGCGTCGTCCGTCAATCATCCCTTATTACATTACCAAGTAACCCTAAACACTGATAAATCCCCTGTATTATCTGCTATGAAAAGTTCTGGTGTGCTATCCACCTGTGTTCCGAAAACTCACTTCTTCCCTGAGTTCATCTCATGGTTAGTCTCATCAATGTACCCTGGTAAATGTTTCGTCATGAATTCTCAGGGAGAAAATGTCCTGCAGGTATCAACACAATTAATTCGCCAAGCATTGTGCTTTCCAGAAGATAAGTCTCTGTTACAATTCTCCGAAGATTCATTGGTTCACTATTTCGAAGACCTTTCAAACGAAGAGTTCATTCGTTGTATGTCATTTTTGAAATCAAATCCAGAAAAAACTCAATTTGAAGGAGAAGAGTTCAGTTTGGAGGCGTTCAATGTTCAGTATAGGCCAGTTCTTAGCTGCATTACGGAGATTTTGGGGAAAGACGATGACCAAAAAATTGATAAACCAGTCTTGGGGATGTTTGCACTGATGATGAAACCAGGGGTGGTCCTTGACATTCCGTCTTTTTGGCAGGAAATAGTAAATTCCCAATTGATAGCTTTTCCTCTAACAGGTTTCTTCAGATTTCCATCATTGGTTGTTTACTTACTTTTGTATCAAAATGTTGAAGAGTTCATGAGTTTGGGTTTAAATATAGTTGATAGTAATAAAAATAAGCAATCAGTTTTATTCTAGACCGACATGATTAGAAAAGAAATGAATGAAGCAGGGCTGTTTGAATTTGCTAGTCATTTCATGTCTATTACTTATAAAATTTTGAATGGAACTCTTCCTCCATGCTTTCTACCAAAAGCCCGGGATTTCCTACAGATAGGACCCAATTGCAGATTTGGAGATTGGTTTGTATTCGAAGAATACTCAGAGATAAGGCTGTATGGAGTTAGAATTGAGCCCTATAGGCTCCCAACTTTTGTACCCATGCGAATTTTCGCCCTGAAATTCATAAGGCAAAGTCTTAATGTAGACCAAGTTCACTTTCTTCCCATGAAGAAAGGTTTGATGTACAAATTGCCTATGAGTGTGGGACCTTTTGTGGTCAACACGAGACAAGCTTTTGATGAAGTCTCAAAAATGTTGGAAGGGACAATGTTGTTGTTGGGAGAAAAATGGCCTTATGATCCGCATGGAATAATTTCTCAGAAAAGGGTTGAGAACGGGTATGCTGCATTCTCCCATGTAAGCAAGCCTGATATAGAGAAGCTGGAAAATCCAGGTGAAACAAGTGCCTCAAAAACCAGCATTCAAACACTTGCCATTATGGAAAGGGCAAGCAAAAGAAGTAGAGAAGATGTTATTGAAATAGATAATGAGGAACCCAGAGAAGAAAAGAGAACCAAACTAGCAGAAGATAATTCTCCCAATTCGCCTGGTTTTACCCTTCATATCAATGAAGAATCAAGTGTTCCCTTTTCTCCTAGAAGACATGAACTTTACTCGGAAAGGATGCCGGCAATCAAGCAAGTATTCACGCAAATTGAAGAAAGAAATCAGAGAATAAAAGCCAATGTAGAAGCGCAAGCAGAACATCACACAGCTGCTGATCAGACCAGATTATTGACTGTAATGGATATTGAAAAAGATCAATTTAGAATGGCTCTGTCACATCCAAAGGGAATGTCCCTTGGGTCTTCGAGCAGATTTAATGAGGTAAACATAATCATGGATGCTAAAAAGATCCCATTGTGGGACAAAATGAATCTTCATATGCAGACCGGGCAGTTGATTGTAAATGATTTGAGCAAGACTAATGCCATAGCAGTCAAGACTGAAAACATGCTTGCAAAGGTCATCAGACAATGCAAAATGGAGAAAGCTAATTCAAGGGCATTAACAACTCAAAACGAAGAGTTGAAGAAGATCATTATGAAAATTGGTGTGGATCCAAATGATAAAGCTGCAATTCAAAAACTCATGAAAAGTGCAGAAGTAGAAATATCCTCACTAAGGAAAAAGTTAAAATTACCAGCTACAGAGCACTCAATGGCTGCAGAAGTAGCTGAGGTGGAAAAATAAAAGGAAGAGTTACGTCTACAATTGTTACAAAAAGATGAAGAGTTGTCCAAAGTGAAGCAGACTGCTATATCTCTGCAGAATCATATTCAAAATCATACTTGCACTTTTGTTGTTCCTACAGGTGACAGAGATGCAAATCCTCGAACACAAGTTGTTCAGCTCAGCACAGAATTGAAGATGGCTGAAGGTGATCTTAAGCGGGTTCAGTCAGAGTTAGAAACAACTATTAAGATTATGAAAGGATGGGAAGATAAAGCAAATGAAAATAAGCAGAAACTACAAAAGGCCGAAGATGAAATTAAGGAGCTCAAGGAGAAGCTAAAAGGTAACATATCACTTTTAAGAGCTAAAGATATTATTTGGACTGAAATTATCTCTGAAATGAAGTCAAATTGGGATTCCCTGAATATAATTGCTAGAGAGAAACGCCTCATCTCAGACCATGAGCAGGAGATATTATCTGAAAAACAAACGGCCCTTAAAAGAGCAAATTGGGCTAGGAGGTTTTTAAATTTTATCAATTCCAAATCAGATGAAGAGTTAGAAGAAATTGAGATACAAGACAGATACCTTTATGCTGAAGAAGTCAATAAAATGATAATTAAAAATGATCTACAGAAAGCTGCAGAGAAAAGGTTAATAGGGCTTAAGGAGGCGGTAAAGAAGTTTGATATAACTTTTGATAAATTGATCCGAACAGGTTTACCTTCATGCTGGACAGAGAAGGGAAGTATTTTGACATGGCAATTTTATGAAGATGCATTAACACTGGCAAAGAGCAGGGCAGATAGCAGACATGAAAAGACACAAGTTTTGAAGGGAGAGTCAGTGTTTAACTAATTGCAGAGGCACTTCAATTTGCTATGGATGGTAAAAGCACTCTTCACCAAAAGGCTCACTCACAATCAGGCTGTCACATTTAGATTGGAATACCTCAGTTACAAGAACGCTCCTATAACTCAAAGTGAACTCTGGAAAAAATGCAAAATCTTCTCTATTGACACAGCAAAAAAGATTCCAACGGATGAATCAAAAGTAGCCGTTGATTCCGCAGTAACTTCAGGACCAGTTGTTCCTTTAGATTAGAAGTTTTAAAAATTCTCATTATGTCATTTCTCAGGATTATGTAAATGTAATAAGACTTTTTCGAGGCATGTACCTCCATGACAATTAACAGTTTAGGCAGTTAAAGTTGGTTAGAGTAGTTAGAATCAGTTTCATTACTGGAAACTGTTTTGTCATAATGTATTTAAAGACAATTTGAAGAAAGAGAAAGGTTCCGAGTTTTGGACCTTGAAGCCTAATTTTGTACTGAAAAATATTGAATCAATGAAAATTTTTGCAAGTTTCCTTCATTCTATCTATGTTGAATAGTTTTCCAGTTTTCATTTCGTTTCCATATCTATGAATAAAATAGAGTGATTTGAGCTGCAGGTCTCTTGATATCTATGTATCTAAGAGTTAAACATCCTTAATGGGCGCTCCTCTATTTTAACTTTATTGTTGCTCACTTCTTTAGGGTTTTATAATGGTAGATTATGTTTTAAGCAGCATATCAAATTGAAATCCTTTTCTTTCTTTTTCTTCCATTCATTCACTTCAGCATAAAGAGAACATGGCATTGCAAAACTTGTAGGGGTTTGATATTTGGAGATTATATTATTAATATTTGAAGGTTTAATAAACAGAGACAGATATACACTTGTTTGTGACATAATCTTTAATGTCTTGAGCACGGATTCCTTTACACAGCAAGGAATTGTTTCTCAAGGAACAACAGGCAGCAAGCTCGGTTTTCAAGCTACATCATCTTGGTCGAAAAGCTCCTCTAAAGGTATTAGACCCTTGGGAATGACATTATCCTTCAGCTGCAAAACTTCCATTTGATTGAATTCTATATCCGCCTCACCATCATCATGCTCCCCATCAATAGAAGTGTCTTTGAATTTACCTTCATTTTGCAGAAATTCATCAATTTCTTTATCATCTTGAAACACTTGCCAATACCTTTGATTGTCAGGGACAGTCGGACGATGCTTCACATGAATTTCAAATTTGTTGCTTGAATTCATTGGAATTCTCAAATTACTTGCTATTGTTGCAAGTGCATCTGCAATTCCATTCTGAATACGAGGGACACACGTCAAAATATAATCTGAAAACAATCTCAAAATATCTAGTACCGCATTGCAGTAGGCTCGCATTCAAGGATGCTTAGCTTGGTATTCACCTTTCACTTGCTTAATAACTAACTCGGAGTTGCCATACACTGCAATCCTTTTGGCATTTAACTTTCTAAGAATTTTCAAACCAGCAATTAAAGCTTCATATTCAGCCTCATTATTTGAACAGTCAAAAGCCAATTTATAAGAACAGACCCTTACATTACTTTCCACTTTTTTTGGGGAAGAGAAAGCGCTGCGTATCCAAATGCCAATTCCAACACCGTCCTTTCCTACCGCACCATCAAAATCCATGGTCCATAAACCATATTCATCCTCTTCCAAGTGCTGAAATTTTGTTTGCTCTTTTACTTCTCCTTGTTGTCCATCAATATTTTGCTGCTGTCGGAAGGCTGATTGCTCAACAGTACTTTCAAGTCTTTGTCTTTCTTTCTTTAAGACCTCTCTGAAATTTTCAGTGATTTCTGGAATGTCTTCTACTTCAATTAATTGGCTATTTACATCATTAATGCTATCTGAGTATAAAACAAATGATTCTAAATCAGTATGTACATAGTTGATTGGATGATTTACCGGTTTCTCCTTGCTACTGATCATATACTTCATCTTTTGCTCCCGGTATAATTTCCTCATCTGACCGAACACGAGAATAGTAGCATAGGAGAAATCAAGCTGCAATGTCCCTTTAAGTTTCGCTCCCCAAGATCTGGAAAGAAGCATGCCAAATATAGGAGGAATATCCGCCACAACCACATCCATCAAAACATTTTTAGTCGGAATCTGATCCAAACTGGCCACCAAATATTTGATAAGACCAATGCATCTTACTCTACTAGAATTGAAAGAGTAAAGGTCATGATACTTTCTAGTGATATCTAATCCCAATTTCTCCATGATTGCCCCAGGCATAAGATTATGAGAGGCTCCGAAATCAAACATAGCATTGTGTAACACATAGTCGTGCAACCTAAGGCTGATGTAAAAAGGAGGTACATCACTATCTTGAGACTGACCATCCAATGCTGGACCAAAAATCAACTTAGGTTGACCATCTTCCACCTTTACCATATCAGATAATGGATCTAAACTCAAAATCTTAGACACCTAACCCTTATAGCTATTATTATTCATCAATTCAGTCAAAGGAATGGATACTTTTAACTTAGAAATTTCATTTTCTAAGTTCAAAACTGAAGTTTTCTCTACCTCTTTAGCTGGGACATCCTTCTTTTCAGCTTTCTCCTTTGATATATTTGGCTGATTGGATCTTTCATTTGCTGATGGTGATTTGCTAGTAGTGGGATCAGCTGTCTCTTTTCCCTTTTTCTGCACAACGAGTGAATCGTTCTTTGGTGCTGTCGCTTCCTTTCTTTTTTGAATTGGATTAATGGGTACATATCTACTTCTGAGTGAATATTTTCGCTGTTGGGCAGTCAAAGCATTCATGTATCCCCTCTAATATTCATCAGACTCTTCTTCAAGGGCTGTTTCATTCGCCAAGATCAAATTCTCGTCCTTTTGCACAGCTGAGTTCTCGGAATACTCCTCATCTTCAGTGATAAAAATTGGCATATCATTAGGTGTAAAGAAATGATTCTCTTCTCCAATTACATCCTCCTCATCATCTGATTCCGGACCATGTACAAAATTCTGCTGTAAGGGTGTCTTCATTTGTTGCTGTACTACTTGTTCTTGTGCTCACTGCTCTCTTTGCTTGATTCTAACTTGTGGTTGTTGCTGGCCACATAAATTAGGATTTCTGACTTGCGGTTCAGACTTGTCAATTGTTAATATTTCAAACATCTTTTCCATCTTACGGAGTACTTTATTTGAAGAAGAAACCTCTTCCTTTATTGTTACTTTCTTTTCAGCTTTCATTCTAGCTCTCCTGGCAAGCAAATTGGTTTCAATGATGATTGCAATTTTCTGCACATCTTCTAAAGTGGCCGGATCTCTTTCTCTTAATTGATAGGCCATGCCAGGATCAAAGCCATCCGGAAACTTAATCAAAGTCGACCCCCTAGGTGGCTTTATATCAACAGGAATTGCATTGTAAACAGAATTGAATCTAATACAATAATCTTGAACAGACTCACCAACGTTCCGCTTGATATTGTCATATTCGGAAAAGATCTGAAGAGGGTCTTTCTTCACTTCCCATCGATCCAAGAATTGTCTCTGAAGATTAGGCAATGTAGTAATACTTCTAGCCGGTAAAGCTCTGAACCACTTTCTTACTTCACCTCCAAAGGTTTGTACAAACAGTCTCATTGTCACATTTTCCGCATCAATCTCATGAAGGTCAAAGAAATCTGCCATCCTATCCACATGTTGCTGAGCAGTAAAACTTTGAGGACTGCCATCAAACAATGGAATTTTTCTTTGATAATCAGTGGGCATGTCATCCAAGTTTTGAGGCAACACAAGGGGTGCAAATCAAGCAGCCATTGCTCTAGGTGGATTTACAACCGAGCTTGGGGATATAGGAGGAGTTGGAGCAGCTGATGTATGAGGTGTATGTGGTGTGGAGGGAGGTGATACTACTGCAGATTGTTGATTAGAGATATAAGGTTGCACGGGAATGGTGGGAATGAAAGGAGGCTCGGTAGGAATTTGTGAACTAGATGTAATTGCGGATGAACCAAGAGTTGACGATGCAGACTCTATGAATTCGGGAATGTTTGTAGCCACAATAGAAGTCTGAAGATTCAGGATGTAACTATCAATTGATCTATTAGCCTTTTCAATTTCAAGGTCTTTGACAAACTCTGGATTTAGGACAGTAAAATCAATAACACTTTCAGATTTGGTTTCAAACAATGACAACTCAAATTGTTCGTCAAACTCAAGGTCTTCAAGATACTCAAAAACAGCGGGACATGAATGAGATTTAAACACAGGAATCACAGGACTTTATCGACGAAGGATTCTTGAAATAATATTTGGATTTTCATACACAGGAGGAGGATCAAGATCTGGATTTTCCCTGGTGTGTCGTCTGGAAGCCAGTGTGTTGAATTATTTCCCAAAAATCAAATGGAAAAAATCAACTTGTTCAGCCTATCAGATTCTAAACTCATCACCCAAAAGTCTAGAATTTTCTAATGTACTGGGGAAATTTTCAAGTCAGGTGTCACGTTTATAAGACTAGACCGGAGATTGAATGAAGCAACATTTATCTACTTATGCACTTGCAAAGAAATGTGTAGTTCGAAGGCTACCTGGCATAACTTCAGGCTCCGTCTATAGTTTATACAACGAATAAAACTAACAAGCAAACAATATTGTGTTTCCCCAGTATGGTCGCCACTATGTTATGGCCTAAATCTACCTCAAGCTGAGGAAGGTAGCATCTAGGGTAACATCAAACCACACTTAACCTTGTAGCTAGCCCTACCAGATCGGGAGAGGGCTCTCTCCTTGTCAATCTCAGCAAAAAATGATCGATGAGGCTTGAGATGACTTGAATGAAGGCTGATTTTAGGCTAGGTATATATGCAAAAGAGTTTGATTTGATTTTGAGGGTGTTTTTTGGATCAAAGGGAAAGGCATATTTTGGGTCTGGGGAATGAGGCCCAGTCTCGCAGAGATCTGAATGGGGCAAGGTAGGCAATTGAGTTGACACTTCAATTTTGAATGAAATGGATAGCTTAGACCGGTGAGGAGCTGAAGAGGGCAAGGAACCTTCAGGAATCCTCTTCAAATAGTCGAAAACATAGAAAATTAAACAAACCCTAGGTAGAGCACTGCAAATTTTAATGAATTCCACCTTTATCCTTGTTTGTTTAACTTAACAAAAATTAAGAGGGAAAATGATACACATAAAACACCAGTAGACTTATGTTTACAGAGAGAAACACATTATCAAAGCAAAGTACCACATGAATCCCAAAGAGTGCTACAAACCCTGGTCTATTTCCTTTGCCAAACTGCAGAAATGATGTACAATGATGCTCAAAGAAATCCCAAATGTCCAACCATGCTAATGACTGAAAAACCACAAGATATAGACAAACAATAACTCATCCCCAGCCTCTAGGGGTCAAGCTCATAATTTTAGGAGCTATTTCAATAAGATCTAAACTGAGAACTAGAAAATAGGCAGTGGAACAGCTTGCCTCTATAAGATAGGAAACTGATTCATTCAATTGCAATTCACCTTTTGATGGATGAATATACCTCCATGAGTAAAAATTTAACAAAATTACATCAAGATCCATCAAATTACATCCAATTACTCATGATTTTAACATTTGGAATTAAGAAATTCAAAATGTCAAAAACTAGGCAAAAAATAGAGTTACTGAGTCCAAAATGAGCAAAAATCCCCAATGCGCCGTGCCTGATTTCTCTATGCGTCGCATTAGTTTGGATCTGGTTTTGGAGGCCTTCCCGATGTCCAAATTTTCTCCAAGTGGGCTTGTTGGAAAGGTCTGCCTGTCTACTTTCCAACACAAGTGGAATTTTTGAATTTGGCTTCCATATGCCCCTCCAAAACTAAGTTCTCCCAACATTGCTTCCTGTGTGTCAAAAAAGGGGCAGAAAGGTCATTTTTGGGGTGTTTTTGACCCTTCTGGAAGCCCAAAACCTGTCAAAATCTCTTGGCCATAGGTAGGCATGCATAATTTTCCATTAAAAATCCAAAAATGTAAATTTTGCACCAAGAGGAGTCCCCCATCAAAAGCGAGCGCCATGTGGCGCGGCGCATAGAGCTGAAAAGTCTGTTTTTAGGTCAAAATTTTAAAATTTGCAAAAAGTGTCCCAGATTTCTTGAAATTTGGGTTGAGTGTCCTCCATTATGTACTATGCTAATCCAAGGAAGCCTCGGCCAAGATTTAAATTCTATCATGCCTTTTCTGATGCTTTGAGGCCTTCTTCAACTTAGCCTTCAAAATTTTGATTTGTGCCTTGCAAACATGATTTCTTGCCCAATAATGATTAGCCATGTGCCTCAAAATGTTCTTTTCCTTGTTGGCCTTCTCCAACAGCTTTTCCAGATGAATATTTACCCTATCAAGCCAAGTTTCACGATCAGCCTCAATCTCTTGCTCAAGTGATGTCATCTCGGTTTTGCTCCTTTGGGCAGCTTGCTGATTCTCACATATGTTTTGTAGCTCCATGATAGTTTGCTGATCCTCTAACTGTTTGTTTCTCTGCTCAAGGTATTTTATTATCCACTGGGATCTTTCTAGTTTGAGGGACAAAGTATTTATTTCCGCCTTCTGCTCCTGAATGATCTCTCTCAGCTTTGAGCTTGGTGAGCCCAAATCATCATCCTGAATGAGTATAAAGTTTGTATCCTGCCCTCATGAAGGCCCCTCATCATGTATTGGCCTCTTACCCTTGTCCTGTACCTGTACTGTTGATGAAAGAGGCGAGACCCCTTCCACCCCGGGTGGAGATGATACTCGCTTGGCTACTGCGAATAACCTCCTGGTGCCCCTTTGATAAGTGACAAACACCGGCACACTAGTGGTTTGTGTCTGATGGCCCTCCTGCAGATGTGAAGGCTCACCTGTCTCATAAAAAGCTTCCGGAGGCACCGGAGGAGATGTGAAGAACTCATGAGAAATGAAATCCTCCCATGAAATATCCTGCAAACCATGCTGATGCATAACCACAATTTTGATGAGTGCAAAGTGATAGATACTATTATACTACTGCTCAGGAATTTTCTTTTGCACTAGGGTGGTCATTTTCTCAATATTTCGGCACATGAAGTAAGGGAGGTTCATCATTCTCGCCCTGGTAAAATGCATCAGCAACCTGATATGATAGGCATAGAGGCGAGAAAACTGGCCCTCACAACTGAAATATTTGATTATGAGCTTCATCAAAGGAGCGTATGAATCTTTCAGGAACCGAAAGGGAAAAACTCTGCTGAGTTGTCTTAAAAACCGGGTTTGATGTATGGCTCATAGTGTTCCCTGTCAACTTGCTGCCTTTTATTCCATTTTTCTCCAACATTTGGAATACCGGTTGCTAGTGAGATAGACTCAGGTGTCAAGGTGAATATCACACCTGCAAGAGTGACTTGGCCATTATGCTAATGAAGCACAAACAATCTGGCCAGCTCATGATGGTGGTGGACTCTAGCAACCATCTCACAAAACTAATAACAAGACTATTGTTGAAAACATGTAATAGCAAGAGGACAGGCATGCAGCTCAGCAAGTGAAGTAGGCTCCTCCCTCACATGTCCGCCACTCTTGTGAGGTCTCCTTGGTGCATGCAATTCAGTTGTAGAGTCACTGTCTCGGTCATAAGAGGAATCTGTCTCCATGTTTGCCAAAGTCTGTGTTGTCTTAGATGAGTATGAGGAGTTTTAGGTGTCTTTAGGTTTTTGTTGCCAAATGTATGAAAATGTGTGAGGGACTATGGAGGGAGAGGGTAGGGGGACTGTTGGGAATATTTCCAATTGAAATTTGGGGAATTAAAGAGTTTTAGGGGCAGTCACTAGGCTTTTTGGGATAGCATTTGGGGTTTGTGAATTTCGTAGTTAGGATGGGATAGTGGGAATATGGGATAGGGGTAGATGAATTTTAGGGATATGGGGAATAGGGAAATGATTTGATGAAACTAGAACAGTAATGAGGGAATAACAAGGTGAGGGAGTGATAGGTACAAAAAACCAAACTACAAACCCTAAATGATCATGTCTTAAGCAAAGAGGTAGGGTTTGAAATTTTTTTATTAAATCCTCATAAAAATCATAAGACTCACGTTCATTGGCAGTGGAGGGATTACTTGACTTACTTTGGACCAAAGGCAGTTGAGCAAATTTGAGTTTGAATGAAGTCGTGGTTCAAAACAAGTGGCAACTCTACGTGCCGCGCCACCAACCCAACGTGCCGCGCCCGTGTATTTTTGCCACTGTGCAGGCCAACCCAATGCATTGCGCTTGTCCAATGCGCCGCGCCACTCAGCCAATGCACCGCGCCCACAAACTTGCACGACTCTGTTGTGGTTTTGCTCTCTTCATTCTACATGGCCCTTTCCTTTGCTCACTCTCTTTTCTTGGAATACAAATGAGCCTTTGAAACATGATGATGACTTATATACCAAAGAATTTTAATTTTCCATTTCAAAAAACCCACTTTGTAATGTTTACCTTTGACATTTTTTTTTTAAACTCTGTTTTGGGCAATGTGCTTGATTTCACCTCTGATTAACTGAATGATTTGCTCTTTGTTTTCCTTGCAGGGTTGCTGAAGTTTAACAAGGTTACCAGGGTTGCCTTTGAAATTGCTTACAAATGAGAGAACATGAAATTACATTGAATTTATACATAAAAAGATGAAATACTCTATTTTTCTTCAAAACAGAGTTTTGAAGAAAAATACATTATTAAGCATATGATGATGAAGTTTTTAGTACTGAAACTTTATTCAAACTCCTCATGTGCCTTCTGACCATTATTGGGCATTCTGAAGACCTTCTTGATGAAACCCTAGACCTAATGACACTAAAACCTTTAAAAATGACTCTTTGCAAACTATGAGACAAAAAGTGACTGCAAATGATCTTAATGAAAAGAAATGGGCCAGCAGGTAAAGGACATGAGGGAAAAAATGTATAAAAGCCACTACCATCAGATGATCCACGCTCCTAATGGAATGCAGTTTGACGAGCGAGACACCTAATATGCAATGAAACAAGAGAATTTTGATCACTGACGGAGGGATGAAGATACCGACACTAACACTACAATCATCCTGTCTCGGGGTTGTTCCTGTACTGCCCTGATCAGTCTGCCACATTGCAATAAAATTAGAAATTTGAAAACTTGAAAACAATATCTAACTTGAAGACACAAAATGAAAACTGAAATAATTTCTAAATTTACCTTTCTAATACATAAACTTTGTGCATTAAAGTGGCCCTGGAGTGGTTGAGTATAATTAAAAGTAAGGGTTATAAGCCAAATTTTTATACTTACACCTTGCTAGTAGACAATTTCTGCAAAGTAGGTAGATTAGATTAGGCTAAAGAGATTTTCAGTGAATCTTGGAATGGTATCCATAGATGGGGTAGTCGTCATAACTATATAATGGGAAATATGCAAAATAATAATAACTATGGATTCAAACCATGTAAGCTTGAATAGGCTTTTCACCCTGAGGATGGTTGATGTGAAAATTTCAAGCCGTAGGTGACTAATGTCTTTGTGATCTCAATCAAATGAGTAGATTACTAAATTTAATTAATGCCAAAATTAAACCATAGCCTTGATCACAAAATATCTTGAAATTAAATAGCAAAGCATAAAAATAGTTTCAAATTTTCAATGAACTTGCAAGGAAACGTCCATAAGCTGCTAGGTAAAAAAATACAGAGATACCAAAATAACACCCTGAACTAAGCTTGTACAGCTTGCTTGAGAAAGTACACTAAAAAAACAGAAACAACATAAAACTGTTGTATGGCCTGCTAGAAAGCCTGCAGAGCCTGTTTATATGATTGTATGGAACTGCTCCATACATCTGTATAGAACTGTGCAGCACCTATACAGACTGCTACATGTTGTCGAGATTTTCCTCAGCTAAATCCCTGCTCTCTCTTGGTTACATGACTGCACAAGCATGATAGTATGGGTGAAAACCTCTACCTTAACATGTCCTTATACTTTTAGCTGAGAATCTATTTTGAAATTACTCCTAGTCTAAGTCATGCAATGAGATACAATTTTTAGACTCGTATGATAAATATAAGACTTCACTTTTTTTACTAAATTAAATTACAAAATACAATTACTTTCTCATTTAATAGAACTACTTTTCAATAATGTATCGAACTAGTCGCACATTCACACCAAACCTATGCAGAAATTGCTTCCCAAGCTATAATTCTCAACAATTTGCATTTCTACATGTTGCAAAGTTCATAGTATGAAAGCCAAAAGACTTCAATCTTGTATTGTTCATTCTAAGTTGGTAGGAAACATGAATTGGAACTTATCGAGCACAGCCTCTCTCAGAATAATAGATTTCAGATCTGCACATAATCATACTCACCATAAAACATTCTGCTTCATTTAAGTTTTCAATATTATAGTCAATTATGTATTTTATTTCTATTGTGTGTTTGCATAAACATACAAGATCTATCTATGTCAAGGAACACAACATTCCTGAGGTTATATTTTCATACCAAAATTACTCTCTAGACTTCTGGTGTGACTTGTGGATCCATCCCAGAGAGATCGTATATTTAGGGATCAGATAATAACAGAAACATAAAGAGTTTATTATTGAGTCTGAGGGGTGTAAGATTCTAACTTCTCTAAGTAAAGATTTCAGCAAATTGAAACCTTGTCGTTTGGCTGCAGTTTGGTGAGCTTCCAGAGGTGTCGAGGATGTCCTCACATCCACTCTACATGCAATCCATGTGAACCAGTGCAAGCCTGATCCAACTAACAGGAAAGCATGAAAACCCTTGGAGAAATTCATTTAATCTACATTTTTCATATTATTCAAGTGAGTTGTGCTTGAAAGACAATCACATCTATTTGATATGGATGTTTTGGTCTGGTCAGTATAAACTCAGTGCAATACTTGAAGGTCATAATGATATGTACGTAGGCATGATAAGTCTAACAATTCCTTGACTGAGATTTCCTGAGTTGTTGTACCTATGCACAATGAGATTGTAGCGAGAATTACTATCACATATTGACAACTGTAGGATCACTATGTTTTTTCACTGTAATTTGTATCATTGTGTCAATTCAACGCATACATGAGGTATGTTGTCAAATGGAAAGCACTCTAACCATTGACAAGGTAAATTCATATAGGGTTTTTTTTTATGACAAGAACAACACCTAATCTTTATATGAAACAAAGTCATTTCACAACACCAAGTTAGAGACTATTTCAAACTTATGTTCACATCTTTCTTGGTTTATTTCAGTTCTGTTTATGCCAACTCTTAGCTTAATTACTTGACCTTAAAACTATAACAACTATGTAATCAAATAAAACCTTTGTCAAGGTCTTGCCAATATATAGTTCTAGAATCACCTTTGAAAATATGCCCCCCTTTTAGTCTAGGCTAATGGTGTAATTACCTTAGTAATCCATTAGTTGATTGATATCCCTATTAATGTGATACATATAGAATAGTTACATCCACATACAGAATCTCCCTGTTCCAATTCTGTGAGGGCCAGAACTACCTCTAGTTGCAATTTTTGTACAAAAATTTTCCTAGATAATTCTGTAGTGTTGCAACAAAGCCACATTTCAACGTAATCTCACTGTCTACCAACCAATGCCCCACTAAAATGTCTTGAAATTAAAACTTCCAAAAATTACCATTTTTACCTCCTCTTTCCAAATCACTTGTTTTACCATTTTTGCCTCCTCTTTCCAAATCACTTTTTCCGACGTTTCCAAACAACTGTCGCTCTTCTAATAGGTAACTATGCACAATGAGATTGCAGCGAGAATTACTATCACATGTTGACAACTGTAGGATCACTATGTTTTTTCAATGTAATTTGTATCATTGTGTCAATTCAACACATACATGAGGTATGTTGTCAAATGGAAAGCACTCTAATCGTTGACAAGGTAAATTCATATAGGGTTTTTTTTTATGACAAGAACAAAACCTAATCTTTATATGAAACAAAGTCATTTCACAACACCAAGTTAGAGACTATTTCAAACTTATGTTCACACCTTTCTTGGTTTATTTCAGTTCTGTTTATGCCAACTCTTAGCTTAATTACTTGACCTTAAAACTATAACAACTATGTAATCAAATAAAACCTTTGTCAAGGTCTTGTCAATATATAGTTCTAGAATCACCATTGAAAAATATGCCCCCCTTTTAGTCTAGGCTAATGGTGTAATTACCTTAGTGATCCATTAGTTGATTGATATCCCTATTAATGTGATACATATATAACAGTTACAACCACATACAGAGTCTCCTTGTTTCAGTTCTGTGAGGGCCAAAACTGCCTCTAGTTGCAATTTTTGTACAAAATTTTTCCTAGATAATTCTGCAGTGTTGCAACAAAGCCACATTTCAATGTAATCTCACTGTCTACCAGCCAATGCCCCACTAAAATGTCCTAAAATTAAAATTGCCAAAAATTACCATTTTTACCTCCTCTTTCCAATCACTTGTAGAGTATCTAAGATGAGAAAAATTTATCGTAGGCTAGTGTCCTGCCAACCAAAGGGGAGAAGTTTTCATGGGAACATGTGGAATGCCATTTTTGCACATCCGATGCTACCCCAATGAAGTAAACTTCTAAATTTTATTTTCTACAACCAATGATTTAATTTTATAGCATTCATCTCACCTTGATAGGTCTTGGTGTCTAGGCATCCATTTTAAATAGAGACTGGTGATATCTGTTATTAGAACCTGGTCTCTCTCTCTCTCTTTCTTATTTATCCAGAGACAACCATCATCTATATTATAGCCAATGAGCCCTCAAAGGATCTTGTTCTCTAGCATTGGCATTAATATTTCTATAGTCCCGTAGATGTTAAATTCTTGTGCCTCCACTGTTGCCATCTCTCTTCTCAGTCATTCCTTTGACTATCATTGTACTTTGTCATTTCTAGGATTTTTAGATTGTTTCCTTGTCTAACTTGTGCCCATCTTTGGATCTTGCAATATTCCACTGAATCCTTAATATAAATTAGAATATCTAATAGTTTGTGTATACCCATCAATATTTCAGGGGAGCAGAGGCTCAACAAGAATAACCATTGGAGTCATGTGATGATAAATCCTTTGAAGGGTGAATGCATCAAGAGTAGTGGTTGCCAATAAGTATTACGTAGACATTTGGCTTAGCCCCATAAGAATATTGCTGGGGAATTTAGTATTTACTCAAATGATAGGTCAACAAACCAATTCCATACTTCCTGTTACTGTGTCTTTTTAATTCATGACATTTACAACACATGAACGATTTACAGTTGGGAAAAGGTTATTTTTCCTAGCTTTATCCCAGCAAATATTAGACTATAAAATTTCCAAGGTCATGTGTGTTGGATTCTACATTATTTTTTCCCTAGAAAATTGTATTGAGTTTATTGGCTTTCCCTGAAAATGATATAATACTTGGCTACAAGTATATTTTTGGAGAATTTCAGTCACATTCTCCGTATTGAACTATCTTCATCTTTAAGATCTAATTTTTCATGATTTTTAGCGATTGGACACAACAAGTTTATTTTCCTTAGCAAGAATTATGGTTGCAGGGTTGTCTATGAAGACACTTGCTGCAAGACTAACTAGAAACAACAACTTAAGGTCATACAACACAAAAATGCAACATGTTGATTCATGATTGTCAATTCTAACATGTGAATTGTGATACACAAGTCTGCACTCAAAGATAATATAAAGATGAAATAATGTCCAACGACCACACATATACAACAGTGTGAATACAAACGGAGTGTGAATTGAGATTGCTAAGTACTGCTCCTATAAAATAAAATAAAAGATCAATTAAGTAAAAAGCAGATATAAACTAAACTATACTAGAAATGATTTTTGTATTATAGTAGAATGAAATGGAAGAGATGAGCTGTGATGCAGAAATATTAAAATACTATTGAAAACAAGAGAATACCCTCAGAGAATTAAAAAATCCTAACAGCATGACTAAACTTTAGTATCTTCCTATCAAAATTTCAGATTTGTATGAGTAGAAATTGAAGTATGTAAATTCAAGAGTGAAAACACAACATGTACAGTGGATTAAAAAAATATATATATTAGGCCCACTCTACACAAATCTGCAATCTAAGAATTCAGGATAAAAAGAGCAAGCTCCAACAAAAATTGCATAAAAGTATTTATTACTCAAATAGAAGAATGTCACAGCAAGTTGTCATCTCACAAAAGCTCCTACTACAACCTACAAGCTAGACTCACTCTTATTATCTATTTCTACAAATGTCTAACTAGTGTGCCCATCCTTTTCATTTATAAGTTAAGAGAAGGTGCTATTAGAAAACAGGCTAATGATAGCATTAGTGGTGCATCCCCCTTGAGCATGAGCAACTCCCTCATAACTTTGCCTTGTATGCAAAGATTTTCTTTGAGAGTAGTGCATTATCATAGTAGATATAACTCCTCTCCTAAAGGTGCCTCATTCCATAAGTGTTCACTCATGAATGCACCTGAGATGATGGTGTTAATCTCCTCAACTAGTGTGCCATACTTGGTGGGTGTGACCCAACAACTAATTCTTCTATCCTCGAAGGTGTCGTTATAAGATTCTAGCTGTATTTAAGAATATTTCTGATTGGTGTACCACAATCTAGCTCTGCAATCCTGGTGTTGCTCAACTTCTCAAGGCTGAGGTGAGACCAACTCGGACCAACTAGGTAATATAACACTCTTGAGATTTTTTTTTTTCCAATAACCCAAGATTCTCCCCCAACTTGTCAAACTTCCCCTTTGGCAGGAGCTTTGTCAAACTGTTAACCATATGCAACTTTTTCAGAATGTGGTTCAACACTACCAACTCCCTAATGAACTTAGAATCTTAGGAAATTGTATTGAATATCAATGTGTTTGAAATGGTCATGACACATTGGACGTTCATAGAGCTTGATGTAACTTTGATTCTCGCAAGAGACAATATTGGGCTTCAACAACTGATTGGCTAACTCTACAATCAAGTTGCAAATCTAGATAGATTCATAATAAGTATATGAAACTGCCATATACTTTGCTTCAGTGGAATTGAATGCAATTGTTGCTTGCTTCTTGTTGATTTAATAAAAATGATTTATAAAATGATAATAATGATGTTTAAAATGAGCCTTATGATGGTCTACTTATACACATTGATTGTTCACGAGGTGTAGGGGTATGTTTATAACATCACTACCATTGAAAGCTTTGTCTTGAAAGCACATTTTTGTGGTGGAATGAAGCTTATCAGATATCTATTTATACTTTTTAGAGGTTTGACTTTGTTTGTTCTTTGAGTGTTGGTGTGGTTTCTTTGTATTTTTTGCATCATAGTCTAAAGTCTTTTGAACTGATTGTTTAACATGAAAGCTTTATGCTTATTGGAAATATATTTAAAATACCTGCATGATCAAGAAACTGTTATGGTTAATTAAATTACTAATTAGGTACTACAGAAAGAGGATGATACTGAGAGGGCTTGCCAAGGTGACTCTGGGAGCAACCCGGAGGTGGTCAGACAAAGCTCTTCTAAGTTACAAATATGAAGAGAAAAAAATGGTGATGTATATGTGGTTGCTCAACCTGGGCTATATGGAAAATATTGGCAGAGAGTGTTTACCTTTTCGTGTCTTTTTTTTAAATATTTTTAAGTTTTGCAAGTTGAGGGTGCCACTGGAGAAAAATACACACCAAAATTACAGAGACTCCAGCCTAAATCTTTTATAAATCTACCTCTAGGGAATCCTTGGGTTCATGCAATCAGCATCAAGTATTTATTTTTTAATTTGTATTTCTTAATGACTTAGCTTGGTAAAAAAATGAGGTCACATGCTACAGAAATGCTAAAAGACAAATATCTAAAAGCTAAATTGAAACATTCACCACCAAAAGCTACCCCAGGGATTTTTAGAGACAATTCATGAGGAGGTGAAGAGTTACAAAGACTATTGAGCTACCATGTGAATTGAACAGCCTGGAAGCAAATTACAGACTTATTAAATCAACAAAAAAGAAGCGTTCTAGCAGTTTGTGACAAGAGAAGAGAATGCTAAACTCCAAATATGCATAGAGAAGAGTGAATATCAGCTTGTGCTCATGGAAGCCCAAGATTTTCTACCATTCTGATCACATTTCTCTGAATATTGTGAATCATGGAGAGACTAAGACCTCTAGATTTTAATCCACTTGCTGAATTGACATATTCTGCAACAAAGAGTTAGATTTTATCTATTTCCTTATATTTCCTATTCTTTACATTATTAATTCTTTCAAATTAGTTCTATAGCATTTTCTTACTATGATTGCTTAAGTAAGCTACTTCCACAGTTGTTGCACTCTAATAGTGTCACAATTTTGTAGTGAGTCACAGAATTATAGAAAATGTTTGGTGCATCAAGTGGGATCAAAGCAAAGTTCAGCTCTGGTTGAGAATTTGCAGAAGTATCAAAACTAATTCTCTCTTGCTAGTTGGGTTCCATTAGATCAATTCATGCGCAAGTGTGGTAGCAAGGAGACCTGAAAGAGATTCATTTTTTCTCTTGTCTATTGAGAGACAAGCAATGAGGCAGTGTCAAAAGAAAGGCTTGTGAATGGTATTCTTGTAGGCTTAGAAAACTCCTAAGGATGCCACCGCGAAGAGATGTGAGGAACCAGGAATTGGAGGAATTGAGAAGGAAAATTGAAGAATTAGAAACCAGACAAATTGGAGATGTTGTAGCTATAGGAGACTCAGAATCAGAGGATGTTTTGGTGGAAGAACCCAGTTGAGCATTTGATCTCATTTTGAAAGATATAGGTAATATAAGGGAGGAAGTTTCATGCTATAATGGGTTTGAAATTAAAGGCTCATACATTAGATAGGTGAACTCAATAGATACTTCGAGTATGAGAATGTCCAATACCCCAATATAGTTCGTTTTATAATAACTAAGTTGAAAGGGTATCCTACATTATGCTGCAATGTTGTGCAAACTGGCAGTGGACAAGCATTAGGAGAAGATTAAGAATTGGAAGAAAATGGTGAGTAAAATCAAGGACAAGTTACTTCTTGTTGATTATGAACAAATTTTATGCAGAGAAAGCACAAAATTTGAATCAAAAATAGATATCTATCTAGGAGTATACAAAATAATTCTTCAAAATGACTCCCAAATCAGGACTAAAAGAGCCATAGTATCAAAGCTTAGCAAGGTGTGTGAATGGATTGAAGGTCCAAATTCAAGATGAGATGTGTACCCATTCTTTCCAAATCATGGATGAAGCATATCAGATTGCTTCCAAGGTAGAGGAAAAGTTGAATAGGAAGTAGCAGTAGAATTGCAGAGGAAAAAATTTAGAAGCAAAGAAAGAGTAAAGGTTGTAAGGAGACATTATAGCGAAGAGAGATAAGCTAAAGCATTAAGAAGTAAAATTTCCTAAGGAGAGAACCATGTGGCAGAGGTAGAGAGTTTAGAAAAGGCAAGGATAAGTATGTCATTACTTGTTACAGGTATGGAGTAGATAGGCAGAAAGCATCTAAATGCCCATAGAAGCACAATCTAGGAAGAAATAACGAGGCTAGGACTCATGTCACATGGGCAGGTGAGGCATCAACTATGGGAGAAAATGTTGTAATACTTCAGCATGAAGAGGGTGAAAAACTTTTTTCAAAATGGCGTTACTCAAACCTAAAAGGAAGGCTACAAAAGTACATAAACAGAGGGAAAGTTTTTAGAACTAAATGTCGGGTTCTAGCCTTCTAGGTAAATGCTGCAAATTTACCATAGATGGTGGGAGTATATAAAATTTGGTGTCCACTGAGTTGATCAATACGCTAAAATTAAAGTGCATCTCCTATCCCAATCCATATTGGGTTGCATAGTTATAGAAATGTCAGCATGTCACTGTGACATAGTATTGTTTGTTGAGTTTTTAGATCAACAACTTCAATGATCAAGTATTATGTATGTGGTGGAGATGGGGGCATCTCACGTATTATTGCGAAGACCTTGGTAGTTTTATAAGAAGGTGCTGAATGATGGTATGGAAAATACATATGATTTCAACAAATATGGACAACATTATAGTAGATCAAATGGCAAAAGAGGAGACAACAACAATGGACAATAGTGATGCAGGGTGTAATGGCAACAAAAGTGGTCATGTAATGTTGTGCTCAACCAAAGAATTTCTTAAGGAAGAAAGATAGGAAAAATTATGTTTGGCCATAATGCCAAAGAAGTTACAAGAAGATAAGAAAAATAGTTATGTGCCGATGGAAACTCAACAATTGTTGAATGAGTTTGCAGAGATTGTTGCTGATGATATGCCAAAGGGAATACCTCCCATGAGAAGTATTTCACATTAGGTTGATTTGGTTCAAATATTAAGTCTACCTAATGAGGCTCCTTACAAATTGACTCCTACAGATTCAGAAAGCAAAGAAATATATAGGCAGGTGCAACAATTACTGAACCCGTGTGCAATTGCTTTCAATTTATACAACAAAACATGGAAAATAAGTTCACACCTGTAACAAACATAAAATAAGTTCACATTACCATTTTTCCTGTTGATGGAGGAAGGGCCTGCAGTATTTTAAGAAGCTTTTTGGAGTTTCTTGCACGTTTCGCGGGCAGCTCTTTGCAGCAGCAAGTGTATAACCAGTAGGGTTTGAGTCGATTGTGGAGATGGAAAGTAGCTGTAGTGATTACATGCAGGGGTAGCTGTAGTGATTAATGTAAAATTTTGAAAGGCTCGCGATTAATCCGAAACCTTTGAACCATAGGTTAATGAATATGCCACCATGTAATTCGTTTGAAATGCCTCTTTTGATATTAAAACCATAGTTTATGGCAGTAATGCTCCACCATATAAATAGGTATTAAAACCTTTCAAATGCCAACGTATAAAAATTTTGGAACTTAGGTTTGATTTAAACATGGCATATAATTTGTTTAGTTCCCTTAAACATGGCATTAAGGTTTTGAATAAAATCTTTTAGTTCCTTTATTAATATCACCCCATAAGCTTCCTTATACTCTTTTGTGTGTTTAATCAAACCTTTTAACTTTAAGAACTTATAATGGCTAGAGGTTTCTATTAGGTGAAGGAGATCTAAATTTTGGGAAACATCACTATGTGGTATTTACGAGGTGGGGTAGGGTTCTTGGGCAAATAACAAAATGGAAAAGCTTGGTATTAGAAATAGGATTAGAAGGATTAAAGTTAAAGATATGAAGATGAAATAAGATATTTTAATGATGATTTTCATGGAATATGTACACATGGATCAAATACTACATTAATGCTACCTGTGAAAAATTTATATATGAGACATATATCTAAGACTTTTATGAGTCAATGAATAAATAGGCATTGGACATCAGTGTTGGGTTATACTTCATTCTTCCACTTATTAGCAAAGGGATAGACATTGTTTACTTTCATGTCTGGTAAGGATGTGGAAGTCACCCAAAAATATAATTGGTTCTCGAGCAATACTTACATGTAATTAAAAGAATGGTAACCCTATTATGACCCTCTCAAGGAAAAAGAGATTGTAGAAGCTATTCGGGTAAATCTCCTTTCACTTCTTGTTGAATTTGTAAGGGGAGAACTTTCATACTTATTGGGGACACTCTAGAGAAGTTCATCATTAGGGGAATTTTGAGGTCTAAAATGGGCCTCCTAAGGAAAATGTACAAGCAAAATTCACTTTATGAGAACCAATCACATTTTAGGGGATGACATCATCCCTAATGGTTGAAGTGACATTACTTGAGTTAAAGGTACTTACTTGTATCATTCTCAATGGTGGATAAAAACTCATGGTTAGCCATGGTAGTGCTCTAAGTACTTTTAAATTTAAAGTAAAGTACTCATAATAAATTTCATTTCACACTTTTTGAATAAAAATATATTATTGTCATTTCATATTTCTTGAAAGAAACAATGCATATCCCTATACATTTACTATATTATATTATTTTTATATACTATATTAATTACATGTTATTATACAATTTAAATAATATAAATTTTAATTAATAACATATAATATAATTAATAATTTATAAATTTATATTTATATTTTATTTTAATTTATTTAAGTACAAAGGACAAATGCATTAGTTGTTCAATGATAATGACTTTTTCTTGAAAAGCTCATTCTTATTTATAGTCACATCAATATAATTATTTTATTAATTTTATTTTGGTACAACTTTTGAATTGAATTTAACTATGGTTACATGGATTGTGGTGCAAAAAGTGAATTGAAAATTCATAAATATTAATTTATTGATTTAGCTATTATTTTATTGTTTCCTTAGGAGGCCTATTTTAGACCTCAAAATTCCCCTAATGTAAAATGAATGAAAGAACAAAATCTTAGACCACCAAAATTGTAGCTAAGTTGTGTAGAGATGGAACTAACCAAGTTTTAGATTATTATGATATTTCCTTTAGGTGCATAAATTGATGTATTCATGGCCATGTTAAAATTGTTGGCCCATTGGGACACCCACGAATATTTTTGGGTGAAAAGAAAAGGAAACATAATGAATGATCCTCTAGAGATATGGGAACGCTAGATAAAAATATTTTTTGAGCCTATGCTGGGAGTTGAGAAGAAAATATACCCTACCATTACCATAAATTCATTGCAAGGAAAGAGGGCTAATGGGCATGTCAAAATTATAGAGTAGAAAAGGGGAGTCCTTGAAAATGATGTTTGGGCATAAATATTTTATGTGGAAAGATGATAAACTTGTATAGGAGATTGCTAGGAGATTAATATTCAAGCAAAGGAAAAATGTAAGTCGTCATAGATCTCCTCCAATTGCATTTTGTTCTCATGGGTTGGTAGTGGATAACCCACCCAATTGTCTACCCCTTGACAAACAAACCTTCATGGAAAAAATTGAGAAAACCATAGTAGCAAGGGTTTTAATTTTGAAACTTTTCCACCCAAGGAATGCTTGATATATATATATATTCTAAGGGATAGGGAGGGGGGTCTTCCTAAGGATATGGGGGATATGAGGGTATCTTTTTTTAATACTAAGGTTGATGGAATTTCTTGGTTGGAGATGGCAATGAGTAGGGTCACAATTCATATATACTTTAATATATTAAAAAAAAATCTCTTTGCAGTGAGGAGTAATTTTGATATAAAAGGTGGCCTAAAATTAAACGCCTCATCTATTATATTAAAATCCATAGTGGGAATAAGGTCATACATCCTTTTGGCTAAACAAAAATCAAAGAGAAAGGTTAAATCAAGGAAGATGAAAAACATTAAGGGGCACTCAGAATTGGGACTACCTATGTGGATTTTTAAAAATTATTATTAAGCCATTGAATGTAAACCCAACCCACCCGAACGTGTTTCCTTGAGCTCCATCGCATGACTCGATCGACCTGACTCGTACGAATGTGTTTCCTTGGGTGGCCTCACATGACAAGACCCGACCAGACCCAACTCGACCCGCCCGAACGCGTTTCCTTGAGCGCCGTCAGTACACGACTTGACCCGACTCATACGAACGTGTTTCCTTGGGCGGCCTCACACGTCGACAAGACCCAGACAATACCAACCTGACCTACCCAAACGCGTTTCCTTGAGCGTCATCACACGACTCGACCCGACCCGTACAAACGTGTTTCCTTGGGCGGGGTTAGGGGTTTACTATGGGTTTAGGGGGTTAAATGGGTTAGGGGTTAAGGGTTTAGAGGTTTGTGGTTTAGGGGTTAAATGGGTTAGGGTTTAGAGGTTTAGGGGGTTAAATGGGTTAGGGGTTGAGAATTAGTGTTTAAGGGGTTAGAGGTTAAGATGATAGTTTCATTGGTCTCTATTTGTGTACATTAGTTGCTTATTCTTTGTGTCTCAATGTAACAATTTTGTAAGTATTGTTGCTTGTTGCCATGTCTTCTTTATTTATTAATTTATAGTATTTGTTAGCCGCTTTAAATTTATTGATGAAAATGTCTATTGCAATCAAACCAAATGTATGTTCAATCTCCAGTTTCAAACTCAGCCACAGTGTTGTCACACAATTTAAGTCCGGAGAATGGCCATCTGATGAAGTCTTAATAACCAGAATGCACCTCATGACTACTCCAGAAAATCTTAAGTTCGAGTGTCCCACATTCATGAGAAATTTGGCTCTTATACTCTTGCTCCACCTGACTGTGTCCTGCAAATACCCTTGTTTATTGCAAAAACATCCTAATGTTGTTGACCTTGTCCCTTATGAGGAGGCATTGGGTTTTAAGGCGGTCACAATTTAGCATTTTTGATACGACCACCCTCACACGACCCAACCCAACCCTACCAAACCCAACCCGACCCACCCGAACGCGCTTCCTTGAGCACCATCAGTACATGACTCGACCCGACCCGTATGAACGTGTTTCCTTGGGCAGCCTCACACAACACGTCTCGACCAGACCCAAATCGACCCAACCCATATGAACATGTTTGCTTGGGCAGTCTCACACGACACAACTCGACCAGACCCAAATCGACACGCCCAAATGCGTTTCCTTGGGCGGCCTCACACGACACGACCTAACCCGACCCGAAAGGGATAGCTGAACGACCAAACGATGCCACAATGGAGCAAATGGAAAACAAGCTGCCTGAACATGCACAAGGCACCAGGGTGGTCACAACTTAGCAAAACTGATACGGGTGCCCTCGAACGAAACAACGCAACCTGAACGCGCTTGGATGGGCGCCCTCACATGGTGCAACACATCGCACCCAACCGAAAGATGCCACAAGGGAGAAAATAGAAAATGGGCCACCCGAACGTGCATAACGCACCCGGGTGGTCACAACTTAGCAAAACTGATACGGGCGCCCTCGAACAAAACGACCTGACCCGAACACGCCTAGTTGGGCGACCTCACATGGCACAACACGATGCGCCCGAACGAACGATTCCATAAGGGAGAAAACGCTAAATGGGCCACCCGAACATGCACAAGGCACCCGGGCAGTCACAACTTAGCAAAACTGATACGGGCGCCCTCGAATGAAACGACCTGACCCGAACGCGCTCGGTCGGGCGACCTCACATGACGTGACACGGCGCGCCTGACCGAACGATTCCACAAGGGAGAAAATGGAAAATGGGTTGCCCGAACGTGCACAAGGCACCCGGGCGGTCACAACTTAGCAAAACTGATACGGGCGCCTTCAAACGAAACGGCTCGACCCGAACGCGCCTGGTCGGGTGACCTCACACGGTGCGACATGGTGTGCCCGACCAAACAATGCCACAAGGGAGCAAATGGAAAATAGGCCACCCGAACGTACACAAGGCACTCGAGCTGTCACAACTTAGCAACACTGATACGGGTGCCCTCAAACGAAACGGCCCGACCCGAACGCGCCCAGTCGGGCGACCTCACACGACGCAACACGGCGCGCCTGAACGAACGATGCCACAAGGGAGAAAATGACAAATGGGCCACCCGAACGTGCACAAGGCACCCGGGCGGTCACAACTTAGCAAAACTGATACTAGCGCCCTCGAACAAAATGACTCGACCCAAACGCGCCCGGTCGGGCGACCTCACACAGCGCGCTTGACAGAACGATGCCACAGGGAAGCAAATGGCAAACGGGCCGCCCGGACGTGCACAAGGCACTCAGGTGGTCACAACTTAGTAAAACCTATATGGGCGCCCTCAAACGAAACGGCTCGACCCGAACGCACCCGGTCGGGTGACCTCACACATAGCAACACGGTGCGCCTAACCGAACGATGCCATAAGGGAGAAAACGAAAAATGGGCTGCCTGAACGTGCATAAGGCACCCGGGCAGACAAAACTTAGAAAAGATGATATGGGTGCCCTCGAACGAAATTGCCTGATCCGAACGCGCTATATCGGGCGACCTCACACGGTGCGCCCAACCCAACGATGCCACAAGTGAGGAAATGGAAAATGGGCCACCCGAATGTGCACAAGGCACCTAGGTGGTCACAACTTAGAAAAACTGATACGGGCGCCCTTGAACGAAACGACCTGACCCGAACGCACCCAGTCAAGCGACCTCACACGGCACACCCAAACGAACGATGCCACAAGGGAGAAAACGGAAAAAGGGCTACCCAAACGTGCACAAGGCACCCGAACTATCACAACTTAGCAAAATTGATACGGGTGCCCTCGAACGAAACGACCCGACCCGAACGCGCTTGGTCGGGTGCCCTCACACGGCGTGACACGGGGTGCCCAACCGAACGATGCCATAAGGGAAAAAATGACAAACAGGCCTCTCGAACGTGCATAAGACACCCAGGCGGTCACAACTTAGCAAAACTGATACGGGCGCCCTCGAATGAAATGGCCCGACCCGACCCAAACGCACCCGGTCGGGTGACCTCACACGGTGCGACACGGTGCGCTCGATCGAACGATGCCACAAGGGAGAAAATAGAAAATGGGCCACCCAAACATGCACAAGGCACCCGGGCAGTCACAACTTAGCAAAACTGATATGGGCGCCCTTGAACAAAATGACCCGACCTGACCTAAACGCGCCTGGTCGGGCGACCTCACACGGCGCAACACGGCGTGCCTGACCGAACGATGCCACAAGGGAGCAAATGGAAAACGGGTCACCCGAATGTGCACAAGGCACCCAGGCTATCACAACTTAGCAACACTGATACAGACGCCCTCGAACGAAACGACTTGACCCGAATGTGCCCGGTCGGGCGACCTCACATGGCACAACACGACGGGCCCGAACGAACGATGCCATAAGGGATCAAATGAAAAACAGGCCACCCAAACGTGCATAAGGCACCCAGGCAGTCACAACTTAGAAAAATTGATACGGGCGCCCTCGTGCGAAACGACCCGACTTGAACGCGCCCGGTCGGGTGACCTCACACAGCGTGACACGGCACGCCCGACCGAATGATGCCACAAGGGTGAAAATGGAAAACGGGCTTCCCGAACATGCACAAGGCACCCAGGTGGTCACAACTTAGCAAAATTGATACAGGCACCCTCGAATGAAACAGCTCGACCCGAATGCGCCCGGTCGGGCGACCTCACACGGCGCGACACGGTGCGCCCGACCGAATGATGCCACAAGGGAGAAAATGGAAAACGGGCCGCCTGAACGTGCACAAGGCACTCGGGTGGTCACAACTTAGAAAAAATGATACGGGCGCCCTCGAACAAAACGGCCCGACCCGAATACGCCTAGTCGGGCAACCTCATATTGTGTGACACGACGCGCCTAACCGAACGATGCCACAAGGGAGAAAACGGAAAACGGGCCGCCCAAACGTGTACAAGGCACTCGGGCAGTCACAACTTAGCAAAACTGATACGGGCGCCCTCGAACGAAACGGCCTGACCCGAACTCGTCCGGTCGGGTGACCTCACACGACGCAACACGACGCTCCGAACGAACGATGCAACAATGGAGAAAACGACAAACGGGCCGCTCGAACGTGCACAAGGCACCTGGGCAATCACAACTTAGAAAAATTGATACGGGTGCCCTCGAACGTAATTGCCCGACCTGAACGCTCTTGGTCGGGTGCCCTCACATGGCGCATCCGACAGAACGATGCCACAAGGGAACAAACGGCAAACGGGCCGCCCGAACGTGCACAAGGCACCTGAGCGGTCACAACTTAGCAAAACTGATACGGGCGCCCTCGAACGAAACGGCCCGAACCGACCTGAACACGCCCGGTCGGGCGACCTCACACGGCATGCCCGACTGAACGATGCCACAAGGGAGGAAACGGAAAATAGGCCACCCAAATGTGCACAAGGCACACGGGCAGTCACAACTTAGAAAAACTAATATTGGCGCCCTCGAACGAAACGACCCGACCTGACCTGAACACGCCCAGTCGAGTAACCTCACATGGCGGGTCCGATCGAACGATGCCACAAGGGAGCGAATGGAAAAATGGCCGCCCGAACGTGCACAAGGCACCCAGGCGGTCACAACTTAGCAAAACGGATATGGGTGCCCTCGAAAGAAACGGCTGGACCCGAACGTGCCTGGTCGGGCGACCTCACACGGCATGACACGGCGCGCCCGATCAAACGATGCCACAAGGGAGAAAATGGAAAATAGGCCACTCAAATGTGCATAAGGCACCCGGGCGGTCACAACTTAGAAACACTGATACGGGCGCCCTTGAACGAAACAGCTCGACCTGACCCGAACGCGCCCGGTCGGGTGACCTCACATGGCGCGACATGACGCGCCTGACTAAACGATGCCACAATGGAGCAAATGGAAAACGGGCCAATTGAATGTGCATAAGGCACCCGAGTGGTCACAACTTAGCAAAAATGATACAGGCACCCGAGTGGTCACAACTTAGCAAAACTGATACAGGCACCCTCGAACAAAATGGCCCGACCTGAACGCGCCCAGTTAGGCGACCTTACATGGTGCGACACGGCGTGCCCTACTGAACGATGCCACAAGGGAGCAAACGAAAAAAGGGTCACCCGAACATGCATAAGGCACCCAAGCAATCACAACTTAGCAAAACTGATACGGGCGCCCTTGAACAAAACAAACCGACCCGAAAGCGCCCGGTCGGGCGATCTCGCACGGTGCAAGACGGCGTGCCCGACCAAATGATGCCACAAGGGAGAAAATGGAAAACGGGCTGCTCGAACATGCACAAGGCACCCGAGCAGTCACGACTTAGCAAAACTGATACAGGCACCCTCAAACGAAATGGCACGACCCGAATGTGCCTGGTCGGGCGACCTCACACGGTGCACCCAACCGAACAATGCCACAAGGGAGAAAACGGAAAACGGGCTGCTCGAATGTGCATAAGGAAATTGGGCATATGTGTGCCCTTGAACGAAACGACCTGACCTAAACATGCCCGGTCGGGCGACCTCATGACATGGTGCGACAGGGCGCGCCCGACTGAAAGATACGCATGATGAGGATGGACCTTCTGTGCATGTTTTACTATAAAAGAATGATGATGATGGATCTTGTAGGGACTTCAATAAGAATGGAAAAATGAAACTAGTCTTCTTGACTTCTAAATAATACAAACACTAAAATAAGTAAAGAAAAGGAGGTAGTGTGAAGAGTTATCATCTACATAAAGTGCGTACTTCTTCCAAAATGAATGAGAATTATCTAAGACTTGCAAGAATAAATATGTTAGATGGAACTTACAATTCTGCTCTAAATGCAAAATTGACTCAAGGCAGAGAATATACATTCAAACTAGTACATTTGGCTGATTTTTTTTTTATAAATATTTTTATCCAAGCGTCGGAAGACCGACACCTTACCAAACGCCTTATCCCAACATCATAACAGCGACACTTAGCTCTAAGTGTCGCAAGACTGACGCCTTATTCAAACGTTGCAATAGCGACACTTTCTACCAATCCGTCGCAAGACCGACACATTCCGCCGATCCGTCGGAATTCCAACGCTTTTTTCCAAACGTCTCAATAGCGACACATAGCTCTAAGTGTCGCAAGACCGACAATTTCCTCCAATCCGTCACAATTCTGACGCTTTTCTCCAAATTTCACAAGACTGACACTTACCTCTAAGTGTCGCAATACCAACACTTGTCTCCCAACGTCGTTATAGCAACAGTTGTGGGCGGGATTTGAAAAATTGATAAAATTTGGGGAAATTTCCAACATTTGGTCAAAAGTGTCGGAATTTCCGCCAAATGTACTAGTGATTTAAAAAAAATTAAAATTGAAGTGTTTGAACAGTTCTACCACTTCAAAGCTCTTGTTGAGAAGAAAAGTGGACACTACATACAAGTGTTGAGAACTGACAGAGGTGGAGAATATATCTCCAAAGACTTCCTACTTTTCTGTAGGGAGCATGGAATACACAAGCAGTTTACCACAAGGTATACACCTGAGCAAAATGGTGTAGCAGAAAGAAATAATAGGACCATCATGGACATTGTAAGGAGTATGTTGAAGGCAAAGCATTTTCCAAATGAGTATTGGGCCGAAGCTATCAATTGTGAAAATTATATTTTAAATAGATGTCCAACCAAATTTTTTATGAACAGAGCTCCAGAAGAAGCATGGAGTGGAACAAAGAAAGTTGTTACTCACATGAGAGTATTTGGATGTGTGGTATATTCACATGTCCCATATCAATTAAGGAAGAAGTTGGACAGTAAGGGGGAGAAGTGTATATTTGTTGGATACAGTGATGAATCCAAGGCCTACAAGCTCTATAATCCATCAACCAAGAAGGTAATAATCAATAGAGATGTTCATTTCATTGAAGAAGAATCTTGGGATGTAAGTTTAGAGAAGAAAGTGAATGTGAAGACATGTGTTTCACATGAAGGTAAAGAGGAATTGATTGCAGAAAATAATTCCTGAACGGTGGCTTCTCCTCCACCTACACAAGCTCAATAGAGCACACCACACGCAAGAAATAAAACCGCAGTGCAGAACCAAGGAATTTCTTCTCCAAGCACACCACGGGGATTAGCAACTCCCTCGAATTCAAGTGAAACTCCAAGCACATCTTCAACAAATATAAGAAGACCAAGATTCAGAAATTTAAATGAAATTTATGAGCAAGAAGAAGTAAATAGTAATGTTGGTCTGAATTCTTTATTTTCTTTATTTTGTCATGTTGATGACCCAATCCATTTTGAAGATTCAGTAAAATAATAGAAATGGATAGAAGCAATGAATGAAGAGATTGGAGCAATAGAAAAGAATGACACATGGGAGTTAGTGGACCTCTGACAAGGAAAATAAGTTATTGGAGTGAAATGGGTCTATAAGACCAAGAGAAACATTAAAGGCAAGATAGAAATACACAGAGCAAGACTTGTTATCAAAGGCTACAAGCAAAAACAAGGAAGATACTATGAGGAAACCTTTGCACCAATTGCAAGGATGGAGACAATGTGGACAATGTTGTCCATAGTAGCACAACAAAAATGGAAAGTTTATCAAATGGATGTGAAGTCAACATTCTTGAATGGGGTGTTGAAAGAGGTGTATGTTGAACAACCTCCTGGCTATGAGATAGAAGGCCAAGAACACAAAGTGTGTAAGTTGAAGAAAGCTCTTTACGGGCTGAAGCAAGCACCAAGAGCATGGTATAGCAGGATTGATGCTTACCTGGTGTATAATGGGTTTGACAAGTGTGATGGTGAGCTCACACTCTACATCATAAAATGACGGTAAAATTCTTATTGTTGTTCTATATGTAGATGATTTTATTTTAAGGGGAAATGATGTTTTCCTTATTGTTGATTTTAAAGCAGTCATGAAGAGTGAATTTGAAATGGTTAGCTTGGGTTTATTGAGATATTTTTTGGGCATAGAAGTAAAGAAAATAGAAAAGGGGATTTTTATTTCCCAAGAAAAATATGTTGAAGAAGTTTTAAAGAGGTTCAATATGCAAAACAACAAAGCAGCAGCAACTCCAACTATCATGGGGTTGAAGTTGAGCAAGGAAGATTGCAGCAAGAATGTCAATCCAAAATTGTACAAGAGCATGGTTGGAATTCTAATGTATTTGACTGCAACTAGGCCTAATATTATGTATGTCGCTGAGTTTAATATCCAGATTCATGGAGACACCAAAGGAGACACATTGGCAAGCAGCCAAGAGAATTTTAAGGTATCTGAATGGAACAAAGGAGTATGGTGTTATATACTCCACATCTAATAACTTTCAGTTGATTGGTTACACTGACAGTGATTGGGCTGGAAGTGTAGATGACAGAAAGAGCACATTAGGGTATGTCTTTCATTTTGGATCGGGAGCCATTTCATGGGCTTCCAAGAAGCAGCCAATAGTTTCATTATCAACAACGTAAGTTGAATATGTAGCAGCAACAACAGCAACATGTCAAGCAGCTTGGATGAGAAGGATGCTAAGAGATTTATGTCATGAGCAAGACAAAGGAACCACAATTTATTTTTATGATAGCTCAGCAATTGCATTGTCAAAGAATTCTGCTTTCCACAAGAGAACAAAGCATATTGATGCAAAGTATCATTTTATAAGAGAAGTAGTTAAAAATGGTGAGATTGCTTTGTAGCATTGCAGGTCAGAGGAACAGTTTTCTGATATCCTCACAAAGCCATTGGTACAAAAGAGTTTTGTTTATCTCAAGCAGTGTCTAGGAATGACTGATGGTGACAGTTGTGATTAAGGGGGAGTGTTGGAAATAACTCCCAACCACCGCCATGAATAAGGAGTGGCAGTAGCCCACGCTTTAGTAAATTTTTGTTGCAGGAAGGACAAGCAGCAGGTTTCAGGCCCAAAGGCATTTTTGTGAAATCCACGCGAAAGATCAAATAGAGTACCCAAGCCACACACCATGCGTTTAATTCTTACCCACTTCATTACTTACCATTTGCCCGCAATTCGCAGCCCGCAAGATTTAAGTTTTAACTCTTAAGCCTTCACCAATGTTATGTTTCCGCCGATGCGATATTAGTGGGACCCACCTGCCTTACCGCATTGTAACCGCACATAAACCTTCACATTCTGCCTTTCCTTACCTTTCCACCTTACCGCACTCCCCACCGTTTAAGTGCCTGCAACCCGCACATCGCAACATTTAGCGTTTACCACTTAACGCTTCACCAAATGTTAAATCTCCTCCAATGCGATTCTGCGGGACCCAAAAACCTCATCGCACTTGGCAAGATTTCCCACTTACCTTTTATGCCGCCTGCACTTAGCAAGTTTTTTGTTTTAGCCTTTTTAAGTCGCCCGCAGCCGTGCACTTCGTAAGTTTCAAGTTTTACCTTTAAGTTGCCCACAAAGTTGTGTTATGTTATTTGTGATGTGATCGCAAGAGGGGCACGTGTCAAGCTCAGGAGGATAGCACAAAGCACATTGCAAGATTAGGAATTTAATGGATAAGCACCCGCAGGTTATTTTTTTTTGGATGTGATGCGATGTGCCACGTCACATCGCATATTGCAAATTTTAAAGTTTTCCCGTATATGCGCCAAGTCAAAAGTTAAGATCGCCGGTATGCAATTTGCGATAGAGCGCTGGATGCGATGTGTTTTCAGAGTTGGAAAGCATAAAATTTCAAGTCCACTGTTTTGTGTTCTGAACGCATTTTGTACATTTTTTCGTGTGTAAACAGAAAATTAGAATGGAAGGACGATTTTGCTGCTGAACGCCCATTCCCACATTGAATTGTTTTCAATGCTCAGGCTTCGGACATCTGTATTAAAAACTATGTAATTTCATTTTGTTTTTTAGAGAGTGAAGGAATGAAAAATTGAAATTGGTTCCTCTCTTGTATAATTTGTTGTTTGTGTCTGTGAATTTTAATTTACGCAATAATTTGTGAATTCTTTGTGTTGTGGGGGAAACGCATTTCCTCTGTGTTTGTTGTATTAAAGATTTTCAACAAACTTCACGCAATCCACTGATTGTTGTTTTTGAATTTCTTCAAACAACACTCTCTGCAATAGCAGGTTCACTTTCAACAATCTCATCCACCAGGAACTCACAAGATCCTCAATTACCCCATAGTCTTTCACCATAGAAAAACAACCCCATGTAATCATTCTACAATAACCCCTCACTGGAAACAACGACTGGAGAGAGATATGAATTGGGCCACCTCCCAGATGTATGGTTAGCAGATCTTGATTCTCGGTCGATAGCTAGTCCAACACACACGTAGGCCACACACAGATCTCGGCTAGCACCAAGTCGAACCACTTTAGAGTTGATTTGATCCGATTCAATCATGTTTATGCTCCAGATCTTTGAAAATCGCCCTGGTAAACAACATAACAAACATACCACCTAATTCTCTCAATGAATTGGGGCTCCTTCTACTTGGAAAATCCAAAAAAGATCAAAATAATTTGCAACACAGGCTTCATAGTTCCACGACACAAATCTTAGCCTGCCAATACACCAACAAATCACTTTCCTCCACACGTAGCAGGTTCAAACAGGGTTTAACAACACCTCTACACAATGCTCCTAATCACCACCAGATATTTTGATCCTCGTTTACATGGCCCACAACATCCAAAACTATTGCGCATTGGATTCCATATCCACATGTTGAACATGGCCACCACAAAGAGAAACAATGTCAACATTCTCAGATCACTGATATAACATTGATGCTACAATATTCCAAGTAGATCTTTGCTCGATTCCAGTAGGGACAAAACACAACGGGCTCCCCTTATGAAAGGCATGAGTCTTAAGATCCTTATGTGATTCACATGATATTCACTTGCAAATCCCAACCACCAATGATATGATAATATAGAATTAAGAAGAGACGAAAATATAAAAAAAATGTTCAGCTTCAAGTGAGACTAGCTCAATCCGGAGAGTTCTTATAACCAAAACACTCACTTGTATTCATCTCGTACATTTAAAGGATTACGAATCTGTTCAAGAGTTGCAACAAGTTCCTCATAAATATGATTTGCATCCTAAATAAGCCTTACAACTTGACTGAGACACCATAATCACAAAAAACATCTAATAATAATATACTCTAGAATAATCTACATTTCTCCATTAATTCCAAGTACTACAACCTCATTTCCATTAAGGAGGTGCATGAAAATCAATCGAGTTGTCTTTAGCATGACTTTTTGGAGACTTTTCTTGTGGAAATTTCTTTAAAATCCTGCAATAATTCATTAAAATCACATGTTTGATGGGTAACCTGTAGAAATTATACAATATGCATGTATATTAATGGATTCTCCTGATCTAACAATTTAATCCTTATGTTAAATACATAATCCTTCTACTTAATTCTTTGCGGAAATTAAATCGCCAATTGCAAACACATGAAAAAAAATCAATCACGCATAACAAGATGTTTTACAGGGAAAGCTTAAAGCTAAAAACCCCAACTATCATATATTATGTATATCAATGGATCATGAAACAATATCATATATCTCATACAAAGCTTAGCTCATAGAGCTCTCAGTACAATATACAATCGTCTCACAATGTCTTGTAGAATTTTGCACCTCCATGCACCAATTTCTTGCCTCCTGGCAGCCTGTCTCCACTACGCAATCCCTGCTGAAGAAAAACCCTGAATGAATTCGACCTTACCTTGCCTTGACTATGCAATACTCATAGTCATCTCCAATGTGTGTGTGGATGCATTGAATGCTCCATTATAGTCACAACTGATAGTCCATCTCACCCTTTCACCTATCTCTCCGCTGGGTCTCCACTGGATCTCACATGCAAATAGTTAACTGTTGTATTTCTTCAGTTGCAAGTAAGACACTACTTGTGAATTAATTAACTAATTAATTCACTCATCTTTCACTAGTGTATGTTCAGTTACAACTAGCACAACTGAGTTTAACTCACTGAACTGATTTAAACTAAATAACAACTCACATAACTACTCTTCCAACTCTGTTACAACTGACCACAATCAGTTATAACTAAGTCCTCCATGCATGAGTCACCAACCACCCTAGGAATTGTGTAATTCCTTCAGCCTAGTGATGTGCCACATATGTTCACTGAGATCAAGTGCTCCAAGAGAATAAGTTACTATTTATTGTCTGATTATTATTAAGGGCTAATAATAATCAACATGCATTCTATTTTTAGATTTGCAATCTATAAATAGACTTCGCCCATCTTCTAAAAATAGAAATTCATCCAAAGATAGAATTTTCTCAACCATCTAGAATGAGCATCTTGCTAATTTTAGAATATGCTCACCATTATAAAAATAGACATACACCTAAAAATATCCTGTGTGGGCCCCACCTAGTTTAGGCGTTGATTTTTCACTAGGATCAAGGATGATGTTTCCGGATGCCACTTCTACTGTTTCTTGTTGCAATCTCAATCCAAGTGCCCTAGAGGTTTTTTAGGGTGTTGAATCCATATATATAGTAAAAAAACTAGTTTAAATAACAGAAATCAATATTTCACCTCAAATTTTTCTATCGAATTCCAGCACTGGAAATTCCAAAAATTCACACTAAAGACAACTCCAAAATCAATAATCTTGCAAGGAAGAAAAGCAGAAGGCTCTCATGAGTCAGGATCTCCTCCCATGCCCTCTTGATATGTTTTATGCTTATGTATTTTGCTTCATGAGTTAAGATCTCCTTCCATGCCCTCTTAATATGTTTTATGATTATGTATTTTGCTTGATTCTTCAGATAAGACACTCATTAACTCAATATATATCACTTGATATGGAAACACGTTTAATTAGTTAAATGACCTTATTAATACTTTTAAAATAATTTTTATAAAATGTATAATATGTGATTGAGGTCTAGTTTTCTTTTAAGTAAATGTCAAACATTTAATTTATTTTAAAAATTAGTATTATTATTTCAAAAAAATTACACTATTTTTTTTAAATAACAATTTTAGCATTTATAATAACAATAATAATTCAAAATTTTAAAATCAAATTAATCTAAATTTATATATATATATTTAAGTGAAAATTTATATTAAAACTATATAATTTTATTTAAATACTAATTTTTCCACCTTACCCTAAATCTCTAAATATATTGCTCATAATTCACTCATTTGAAATCAAATTTATTAATAGATACAAATATATCTCCATCTCCAGCTTCATAAGGAAGGCTCCAAACTATAAGAAAAGGAAACACATGGATGGAAGGTTGGTGATCTGGAAACACGTGGATGTAAGGCTGGTTATCTATGGGGATTGAGGGATGGGAGTTGAAGCCCTATCAGGATTTCGGATTATTAGGATTTTAGACTCCATTACATGTTGCAAATCATCGTCCTCTCAGAATTCTCTAAACAATTTTCGAAGAGAATTATTTTACTATTAATTACAATCGCCATCCTCTTGAAACACTAGACAATTTTGAGAAAAAGAATTATTTCAATTTTAATTATAATTATTATAAATTATATTTTAATAATTAGAATGAAAAAAAAAAAACAAATTAAATTTGATTTAAATTTAAATATTTACTTAATTTTATATATGGAATAATAAATAGATATTTAAAACATGTCTTTTTTTAATTGATTCAAAATTTATATATTATATATTTTTTTACATTATTCGTTCAGCTTTAGAAAATATAGTTAAAGAAAACGTTGAGACAAGTACTCAGTAAATCATGGTGGAATTTCACAGCTAGATTGAGGATTCATGCAACACAAAAGTGTTTAGCCCAAAGGAATTTTATTGGTTAACAAAGCTTTTTTTTGTGTGTTATGGCGTTGGAATAACAAAAACAATTTGAACCAAAAGTTGACAGGCTTAGATAACTTGAAACATAAATCAGTGTGCTATGTTATGTGATCTTTGACGTTAGTTTCAAAATATATGATAATGAGTTTAAAAAATCGGAAATATTATCAAATTTTTAATGCATCCACCTGCAACCCCCTTGACATTGAAGAGGAGCGAAACAATGAATAACCTTCCACGAAAGAAGGCTACGGCCCAAGCTCTCCTTTTTGCTTGGTTTCAACCGAGATGACAGCTTATTTAATTAGTTATAGGATTTTATTAGCTTTTATATATATATATATATATATTCAGAATTTATTGAGATTATTGATTTACAATTAAATATATATGATGGAGACAAGCTCTTTTTTATTTTTTACGAAACTTAAATTATAATAATGTTTTTGGGCAGATTTGGAAGAAGAAATGACTAAGAAAAACCAAAAAAATATCCATCGACTTTTCTAGTCTATTTTATTTGGTTTACTTAGATGGACGAAACGACAGGTGGAGCGGAAGTCTTTTCCCGAGGAAGACTTGTGCGATACAAAGAAAATGAAAGAAAAATAGTGGTGCAGGGAGGAGATTTTAGACGCGAAATGATATTAGTGGGGAGGAAGGAAACTCTCAGTGCGCTATTTTGAACGTCACCGCTCGCGTCATTTTCCAATACTGAATAACACAATCCTAATACTAAGTAACACAACCGTAAGGAAAGAAAGAAAAAGAGGAAAACCACGCTTCATCACTTGTGTCAACAGCCAGTGTCAAGGTATCTATAAACACAGAATACTATTGAAATTGATTTCGTATCATCCTTTCGTTTATATTCGTTTCGTCTAGGTTTCTGGTTTTGAGCACAGAATTGAAATTGATCTCATGTGTCATCCTTCTGTTTATATTTGTTTTGTGTAAGTTTCTATTCCTCCTCAATGACAGACCCGCAAACATCCACCCCTCCTCCCAGAGTCGATGACTCCTTGCCCTCCACGTCCAGTGCCTTCGCTAATGGTGGTTTCCATTACGATGTATTCATCAGTCACAGAGGACCTGATGTCAAAAACACCTTTGCTAGCTATCTTTATCATCGACTTCTTTCACATGGACTGAAACCTTTCCTCGACAGAGAGGAATTGCAGGCGGGAGACTACCTGACTCCTCAAATCGAAGGCGCCATCAGAACCGCCTCCATCCATATCGTTATTTTCTCCCCAACATTTGCGCAGTCAAAATGGTGTCTTGATGAGCTCCTGCTTATATTGGAGACGGGGGCTACTGTTTTTCCTGTCTTTTATAATGTGAAGCCTTCGGAGCTTCGATGGACGGGAAGGTATGCTGAAGACCTGAGTATTCATGAACAGAAACGCAGATACGATCTCGAAAGAATTGGGAATTGGAGAAAGGCACTCTTTGACGTCTCCTCGATAATAGGTTTCGAACTCGCGGCCTATAATGGGTTGGAACTCTCACTCTCACTCTCACCTGCGCATCTTATGGATCTAACATTTATATATTCATATCCACCTAATGTTTTCTTTGGTTTGTTGTGAATTTGCAGCGACGAAGGTAAGCTGTTGGAGAAGATAGTGCAGAGCGTGCTTAAAAAGCGCAGAAGAACATCCTTGAATGTGGCCAGATATCCAACTGGTCTACAAGAAAAAGTGGAGGAGTTTGAAAGGAAAATCTCTTTGCAGCGGAGGCAGCGGAGTGGGAAAGCTCAGGTCTTTGGGATTGTGGGCTTGGGTGGAGTGGGCAAGACAACTTTAGCCAAAGAACTATTCAATAGGAAGAGTTCCGATTTCGGTAACTCCTGCTTCTTGTTTGATGTAAGAGAGAGTGCAGGTAGGAGGTCTTTAAATTTGTTGCAGGCCAAAGTTATTAAGGATTTAGTTCAGAGAGATGTGCAAATAGACAACGTCCATCAAGGCATAGAAGTGCTCAAAACATCACTGTCATCTTCTGATCATGCTCTACTGGTTTTAGATGATGTAGATGATGTGGATCAGCTGTATGCATTTTTGCCAATAACGGATGTCCTTCGATCAGATAGCTTGATTTTGGTGACATCTCGCTACAAGGATGTCCTCATGAGTGCAGGGATAACAGTGCCATCAATCTATATGCTATCTGGCCTCACTGAAGAACAGTCCAAACAACTCTTCTGCTCCTATGCCTTTTGCCAGCCTCATCCACCACTAGGATTCGAGTATTTTGTAGATGAGTTTTGTAAAGCCTGCGATGGTTTGCCTTTATCGTTGAAAGTGGTTGCAGGGCTTCTTTGTCAAAAGAGCGATAAATCTTACTGGGAAGGCCAGTTGGATAAGTTTCGCCAATTAGAACTTCCCAGTGAGATACAGAACAGCCTGAAAATTAGTTTTGAAGCACTCGGTGGAGAGGAAAAACAAATATTCCTTGACATTGCTTGTTATTTCATTGGAGAAGATAGAGATATGGCCATAAGGATTTGGGACGGATCAGGGTGGAAGGGTTTGGTGGGGTTTATAAATCTGGAGGAGAAATGCCTTGTTGAGCTGGACACAGAAAATAGGATAAAAATGCATGATCACCTCAGAGACTATGGAAGAGGTATTGCAGATCAACAGCAAGGGTCTTCTGCAGTAATCCCGCATCGTTTTTGGCGACTGATCGATAACATTGATGATCTACGGCAGCAATCGTCTGTAAGTGCTTGAATGTTTTAGACAACTCTACAGTTTCTTTATTCTAGAGAGGCAGAAACATAAATCTTGTTACTCTGTCTTATTTATTTGTTGCTTTGTTTTGGAAGAATGCACAGGTAATATCCGAGGTGCGCGGAATTAAAACGGTTCCTGGCCTCATTAGTTATTATGATATTCCAAAATCAGAGACAATAGAAGTGTCAGGGTTCAAAATTTTGCTGCGTGATGTTTTCAGAAACCGTGTGAAACAGCTGATCTACACTGCACCATGTTATTTCACGAAGTTAGAGCTGATTGCAACAGAAGATGGTGTTTTAGAAAGCATAATGAAGAGGGTTAAGTTACCAAATCTGATATGGCTACGCTGGGTGAACTGTCCCTACCCTTACCTGCCTTTCTGGATTCCATTGAAAAAATTAAGGGTTCTAGAAGTGACAGGAAAGAAATTGGAAATGCTGTGGCGAAAAGAATCTCAGGTTAAATCTGGTCCTGTGTTTATTTATTCCTGTTATATTTTATGATAGATTATTGCTATTGACATACAAACATCGGTCTATGGCCCGTTTGAAAGATTTTATAGATGAGCAAATATTTATCTTTTTTATGGTTGAAAGATGTATATTGGGTTGCAGGCACCTTTGGAGTTGCGGGAGTTACATATTTATTCTCATCTTTCAAAATTTCCAAAGTCCATTGGGCAGCTGAAGCACATCGAAAAGATTGTGGTGAAGCATCCACTAGCATCCACTGGGTGCCCAATATATATAAAGTCGTTGCCTGATTCTTTCCAGCACTTGACAAACCTCCAACACTTCGATCTATCTCACTGCCTGAGTGTGGATATGCTCCCAAATTCCTTCAGTTACTTAACAAACCTTCAATACCTTGACCTCTCTTACACCAAGACTTTGGCTGAGCTTCCAAATTCCTTCGGTTACTTAACAAACCTCCAATACCTTGATCTCTCTTACACCAAGACTTTGGCTGAGCTTCCAAATTCCTTTGGTAACTTAACAAACCTCCGACACCTCAATCTCTCTAGTTGCGCGAATTTGGCCATGATTCCAAATTCCTTCGGTGGCTTAACAAACCTCCAACATCTCGATCTCTCTGACTGCGCGAGTTTGAAAAGGCTTCCAAATTCCTTTGGATGCTTAACAAACCTCCAACACCTCAATCTCTCTTACTGCTGGAGTTTGCATGGGCTTCCAGATTCTTTCGGATGCTTAATTAACCTCCAACACCTTGATTTTTCTTACTGCTGGACATTGCTATTGATTTCAAGTTATTTCCGGAATTTACTTCGACTTGAACATCTGAATTTGAGAAGTTTCAAGCTGGACACATGGCCGAATCCGCAGGATACATCTGTACGATGTTTCGACCTTTCATGGTTGAAAAATATCAGCACGCTTGAATATTTAGACCTTTCATGGTGTTGCTACGAGAGGGTATCCTTTGACGAAGGTGTTTGCCCCAACCTTACACATCTGCTCTTGAAATATTGTGACTCTCTGCAGGAGGTTGGAGCACTGCCACCAACACTTGTAAGGCTCGATTTGTCCCATTGTCGTCAACTGCGGAAAATAGAAAACCTTTGTGATCTTACAAAACTTCGGGAACTAGATATCAGAAACTGTTCAGAAGTAGAGGAGCTGCCAAATCTGGAGAGGTTGATATCTCTGGAGAAGTTTTGGGCCACAGGATGTGTTAGCCTAATACGAATACAAGTGTCGGAGGCGCTGACAAAGCTTCGAGCGTTACACGTGGATAACCGGTCTGAGAATCTTGCAGATGTTGAAGGTGTGAGGTCACTCGAGAGGCTTTATGTCGAAGAACTGGAAGGGCGTTGAAGATTTGAGTGTCCCAACTGCTGTGGTGGAGCGGTTGCGTTAACGATTGAAGGTTGGCTTGGTGAACCAGTTTTCTGTAATATTTTTATTATAAAATAGTTGAATATAATTTGATAATAAAATTTGGAATAATTTAGAATTTAATTGTAATATTTTTTAATAATCTTAAAATTATTGAAATAAGAATAAATTATAATCAAAATCTGCTAATGGCACAACCTTAGTGATAGTAAATGTGAAGACAGAAATGGATAATTACAGACTACATGCTTGTTACAATATTGATGAAATAAAAATTGATGGTAAGTACAGGCTTTCTCGTCTTTCTGTGTCTCAAATTTCTTGTTCGTCTTACATGCAATTAGCGAGTATATTATGTATCATGTTGCATAATATTTTGCTGCTTAAGTAACTTTTGCTGGGAAAGTTCATGCATTCAATGGCATTTATTAAATTTCAATAATTTGATGGAGTAAATGCACTTTTCGAGATGCAGAGATTCAACTTCAAATGAGTCTGCATTGAATATAGTATTCTTCCGAATAGAATAATTATTTGTTGCAGTATAAATGAATAAAAGCTTTGGTAGCTTCGATTCAAGATGCAGAGATGATGCCAGATTTTATATGGTCTGCGATAAGATTAATCGCTGATGCGCAAAAAAAACATTAACTTATTTACATTTTCAATTTAATTTTCATTTACATCATCTTCCACAAATGTAACATATTTTTTTTCTTCCTTATTAGAAAATTGTACAAACTGAATACACATGTTCATATAATCAAATTATTTCTAATTTCTTCTATACTATTACAAAATTACTAAAATTTAGATGAGTTGGAATTTTCAAAAAATAAATCTAAATTCTCTGTTTTTTTCCAAAAAAATTTAGCTTTCTTCAAATTTATTCCTTTGTAGTCTATTTTTTTAAACTTGAAAAAAAAAAACTATTTACATCTCTATCCACAAACTCATAAGGTTATTTTTATTTTTCCTAACATTATTTCTATCCAAACTTTTTAAGCTTTAAACTAAAACCAGCCTAGATCCATCTTAACTCCCGATCTATCAAGGGCCGATAGGGATCAAATCTCTCCAGGTGCAAATCTCTTTTTTGAGTGCAAAACTTGAGGAAATGTTTGCACATTGAGAGATTTGATCCCTCATAGATCCAGAGTTAAGATGGATCTCAATGTCACTTGTGTTAGTTTTGTCATCTGTTCATATCGATTATATGAAAAGGATAGTTGGAATCATAAACCATTTAAATATTTAGCTCGAGCTATTGTACTAAACATCATACTTTGTCTCTCTTGCTGTCCAATATAAATAGCTTTAATTACTATAACACAAAAATCAATATACATTGTTAATAATTTTTTGTGCTTACACTAAAATCAATGGACACTATTAATCCAATTACTTTAAAATTAATGTACCATCATACATCCAATTACATCAAAATATAAATCAACATATAAACTGAAATCAATGCATCTAATGCAAGAAATCAAATAAGATTAGAAAACAATATCTACAGTAAAATCAATGCATCTAATGCAAGTAATCAAATAGGATTATAGATCAACATCTACTCTCAAATCAAGGCATCTAGTGCAAGTAGGAAAATATGATGAAAAACCAAAATCTACACTGAAATCAATGCATCTAGTGCAAGCAATCAAATAGGATTATAAATCACCATCTACAATGAAATAAATGCATTTAGTTCAAGCAATAAAATAGGATTAGAAATCATCTACATTGAAATCAATGCATCTAGTGAAAGAAATCAAATAAAATTAAAAATCAACATCTACATTGAAATTAATGCATTTAGTGCAAGCAATCAAATAGGATTACAAATCACCATCTACACTGAAATAAATGCATTTAGTGCAATAAATCAAATAGCATTAGAAATCATTTACATTGAAATCAATGCATCTAGTGCAAGTAATCAAATCTCATTAGAACACTAAAATCAATGCACCTAGTGCAAACAATCAAATAGGATTAGAAATAACCATTAACACTGAAATCAATGCATCTAGTGCAAGAAATCATCTTCCCTCCCCCCCCCTCCATATATATCTATATCTCCCTCCATCTATCCTTCTTTGTCACTTTATGACATCCCGCGAAACACACACGCTCTCTCACTCCATATATATCAATATCTTTGTCCCTCCCCCCGTGTCTCCATCTATCTCTTCTTTCTCTTCACCTTCCATCTATATCTTTATCTCCCTCTGTCTATCTATATCAACCACAAAACATACACTCTCTTTCTCCAATCTATCTATCTATATATCAGTCCCTCCTCCCCTCTCTCTCCCTCCTGCTATCCTCTCTCCCTCTCTCTCCATATTCCTTATCACTCCTTCTCTCTCTCTCTCTCCACCTTTCACTCTCTATATCTTTATTCTTATCTCCCTCTCTCTCCCCCTCCATCTCTCCCTCCTCTCCATATCTCCTTGTTTGTCTCTTTATCTCACCCCCAAACATACAAACACTCTCTCTGTCTCTCCCTTGTCACTCCTTATCTCTCTCCACTACCCACGCTATATGTCTTTCTTCTTCCATCCCTCTCTCCCCATCCAGCTCCATCTCTCTATCCCTCCCTCTCCCCTCCTCCACCTCCATCTCTTCATCCCTCCTTCTCTCCTCTTCTATTTCAAGTCCCCTATCTTTTCCTTCATCTCTCTCCCTTTCTCTTCATCCACCCTTTCTCTTCCCCCATCACTCTCTCTCATTCTTTCTCTCCCCCCTACAATCCTCTCTCTTCCCCCATCGCTCTCTTCCTCACTCTTCCCTCTCCTTTAGTTTATCTCCATCTCTCCCATGTCACTCCATCTAGTGCAAGCAATCAAATATGATTATAAATCACCATATACATTGAAATCAATGCATTTAGTACAATAAATCAAATAGGACTAGAAATCATTTACATTGAAATAAATGCATCTAGTGCAAGTAATAAAATCTCATTAGAAATCAATATCTACACTAAAATCAATGCATCTAGTGCAAACAATCAAATAGGATTAGAGATCAACATCTACACTGAAATCAATGCATCTAGTGCAATAAATCTTCTTCTCTCTCTCCCCCTCCATAGATATCTATATCACCCTCCATCTCTCCTTCTTTGTCTCTTTATCACATCCCGCGAAACACACACACACTCACTCCATATCTATCAATATATTTGTCCATCCCCCCTTATCTCCATCTATCTATTCTTACTCTTCACCTTCCATCTGTATCTCTATCTCCCTCTATCTATGTATATCAACCCCAAAAAATAAACTCTATTTCTCCAATCCTCTCTCTTCCCCCACCACTCTATCTCTCTCTCCAACTATGTTACTATATCCATCCTTCTCTCCTTCTCCCCCCCTTGTCTCCATCATTCCTATGTCTCTTTATCTCGCCCCTAAACATACATACTCTCTCTCCATCTCTCCCTCTCTCTCAACTTCTCACTCTATGCCTTTATTCTTCCCACCCTTCTCCACCCATCCAAATCCATATCTCTATCCCTCCCTCTCTCGTCCTCTTCTCACCCTTCCTCTCTCTCCCTTTCTCTCCTACCTCCCTCTCCCTTCCCCTCCTCTCTCTCTCTCTCTCTAACCTCCAATCCTCTCTCCTTCTCCCTCCCTCTCTCCTTCTCTCTCTCCCACCTCGATAGTTATGTCTCACTCTCTCTATTACCCTTCTCTACCTCTCTCACTCCTCTCCCTCTCTCTCCCTTCATTCATTCTCTCCCCTCTCCTTCAGTTTATCTCCATCTCTCCCTTGTCACTCCCCATATTTCTCCACCTCTATCATATGCCTTTGTTCTTCCCTCCCATATATATATATATATATATATATATATATATATATATATATAACTAAAAAATTTAATATTTTATTAATCTAAAGTTATTAAATTTAATAATATTAATATTATAATATATTAATATGAATATTAGATTTAATAATAACAATAATAATAATAATAATAATTTAATATTAATGTGAGGGTTAATAATATTTTCTTTATGGTATTAATAATAATTTGGTGCATGGTATTTGGGTCATATACTTCATATATAATTATATGTTGATTTAATCCTATTTGATATATTTTTATTTATTTACCTTACCGCTTTATACCTCTTTTATATTTATTTATTTACCATACTTCTTTTCTAAATATGGTATTTGTCCCATGTTATTAATAATAATTTGTACCATGGTATTTGGCCCATAGGATTCACCCAAATAAAACTTCTTTTTTGAATTTTTGTAAATATAGAGGTTTATGGAGTAAATATAAAAAAAGGTTTTATTTATTTAACATACCTCTAGTTTATTTGTATTTATATTTATTTACCATACCTCTCGAGTAAGTATAAAAATGGGTTTTATTTATCTACCATATCTCTAGTTTATTTATATTTTTATTTATTTACCATATATTTTCTTATTGCTTATCTTTATTTTAAATTTTAAATTGTTTATTTATATGATTATGTAAGTTATTGTTTAAGCTGGCATTATTTAGATTTTATTGTTTAAATTTTCTTTAGTTTTTTTTTTTTTTGGGCTTCCGACATACTTACACATCGGGGTCATACTAGACTGTAGAATGTGTCTTTCGCCGCAAAAAAACTAATTTACTAATAATATAAAGAAATCCAATTTCTTCTAGATCAAATAAGCCTTCATACCTTCCTAATAGAATAGTCATTTGTTGCAGTATAAATGAATAAAAGTCCAGGAAATGTTTGCCGCCTCAACTCTTGTACTTCTTTGATACAAGTAACCAAACAAATACATAGTTGAAACCAAAGTAATAATTTTAGTCGGGAAATTTTATTCACCATTGGAGATTTTGCAGTATAAATGAATGACAGTGTTGGATACTTTGGTAGCCTCAAATCTGTACATATATACACAATTACACAAACAAATATATGCAAATACACAATTAAAGAGTCAAAACTTCAATACCTGCAAGCTGCAACTACACGATTACATAGTTGAATTCAAAGTAACATGACAGTATTTATCCAGATGAAGTTTATAAAGAATAGTAACGTGAGTGGACATTGCGTGGACCAGTTGGGAACAATTGTGTGTAATTATGTTTCTAAGCAAAAACCAATGAAACTTTGGACCTATAACCACCATCTACATCATTACATTCCTATTACATTCCAGTGTATCTATAACCATCCTTTACATCATTACAGTCCTAGTGGATCAATAACCATTCATAGCTTTAGATTGAATAATTCTTTGTCATTATCTTTATCTAAAGGAAAGGAATCCATTTAATATCTTCACAAGTTATTTTTCTCTCTCTTACATAGGCAAAGAAGTCAGAGATATTACATGTATCACATATGTACCACCATAAATATGTCTGAATGTCCATGCATGCAGGTCATGGAAATTTGTTGTTGGAATTATTGAATGAACAAACACAAAGTAATGTGTTCCCCCCTTTACAACACAGAGAATGCGCAAATATGAGGAAATAAAAAAATTCACAGACAGAGCGCATAACACAGGAGAGGAACATACTTCACTTTTCTATTCCATCACACTGAATCATATGAAATTACATAGTTTAATACAAATGGCCGAAGCCTGAAACTTTAATGCTAAATTAATGCTAGATCGGACATTCAAACAAAAAAATCGTCCTCCGCTTTGATTTTTTTTGTTTACACACGAAACACCGTTCAACACACAGAAAGGGTGGACTTGAAAACTTATGTGATTCAGTTCAAAAAGCACATCAAGTCCGGCGCTCCATCGCACATCGGCGAACTTAACATTTAACATTTGTGCGAACATGGGAAAATCTTAAGTTTTGTGATATGAAATGTACCTGATGTGATGTTGTTGTGAAACCAACTCCAAAAATAGAAGAAAAGAGATATCAACGCCTTAGAAATAAGCCACTTCGAGGGGGCAACCTCCAATACATTACATGAATGAACAATTCTTGGATGATACAAATGACCAAAACCTCCTTCTATATATAGGAGTCCATGGGGCCACAATATAATCCTAGTGGGGCCATAATGTAATGCTAGCCAACCTAAAAATAATAATGTAAAGGCACAATAATAACAATATGGGGGTTACAGGAGTACAAAAATAACAATAAGGGGGGCTACACTAACATAATAAGGGACTACACTATTAATATAGGGACTTAACATGCCCCTATCCTTCAAACAAGTGTTGTCCTCAACGCTTGATTATTTCTTGATGCTTCTGTATAAAATTCTCATCCTCCCATGTGGAATCTTCTACAAGAAAGTTCTTCCACTTGCTGAGATACTCTGAAATTGATTGTACTTGTCGAGTTCTTGTTTCTGTGACTGCTTCAGAACTTCTTTCGATGTGATGTTGATCTTCTTGTAGTTTCATTAGATTCTGCACCAAAGTTAGGTTATCCTTTGAGAGATGGAGAACTTGTTGTTGATGCTCGATGTGATATTCCACTAATTTATCATCCATATTAGCTATTATTTGATCCTTCAAACCATCCAACTTAGCCTCCATTTTTTATTTTAAACCATTTATGCCATCTTCGGTTTCTCTTCGTAAGATCGAAATTTGTTGCACTTGGTACCGTAATTTTGATATCTCATACTGAAATTCTTCCTCTTCATGCATCATAGTATAACTTTTTTAGGGCTTAATAGGTATGGAATTATTTTTTTGAGGCATTATAGAACCCAATATTGATAAAAATTCTAAAATATGCCCTTGGAATCACTTCAAACTACTTTTTCAAACAAGCATTATGGAATTCTAAAAACCAAATACACACCTTTTTCTTGCTTTTGAGAAGCTCTATATTGAAACTGAATTATCTATGTAATTTCAGATCCTAAATAACTGAAATTTGGTCTTGCGGTAGCCCTCTAAATCATCTTTCGAATGCCATAGGTCTGACCTGATTTGGATTCTTCAAGTCAAAGCTATGTCCAATATCCCACAATGACCTAATTATGGACTGGTTCAGTAGAGCGCAATTGTACGACTTTCCATGTGTCACTGTTTTCTCCTTTGGCTCTGAAATTAATAGACAAGAATCTATAGTCTGTGTACTTCTAGCCACTATTTACAGAATTCCAATCTGATGCTCAGAGAGATATTTATGAATATTTTCCCACGATCACCTCTTTGAGATGAAATTCAGGAGCCTGAAAACGACCTCAATTCCACAGATCATATCTCCTAAAATATTGCAAACCGAGCTCTAAAATTTTGTGACGATGTTCCTTAGGATTTCAGCTTCATGCTCTAAACATTCCATCTTCTAAACCTTTCTAGAAAAAACGTTATAGTGAAAATTCCTCAATTACCTGTTTAGGTTAAATTCAGGGGCTTGCAAAAAGACCTAAATTCCACAGACAATATCTCTTCAAATATTGTGAACCAAGCTCTGAAATTTTTCGAAGATGTTCCTCAAGTTTTCAGCTTTGCACTCTAAAATTTTTAGCTTTGGAACCTTCATAGAAAAAACGTTATAGCAAAAATTCCATGATGACCTGTTTGGAGTAGCGAAACCGTAGAATCCAAAGCTCTGATACCAAATGTTGTGAAACCAGCTCCAAAAAAAGAAGAAAAGAGATATCAACGCCTTAGAAATAAGCCACTTCGAGGGGGAAACCTCCAATACATTAAATGAATGAACAATTCTTGGATGATACAAATGACCAAAACCTCCTTCTATATATAGGAGTCCATGGGGCCACAATATAATCCTAGTGGGGCCACAATGTAATCCTAGCTGACCTAACAATAATAATGTAAGGGCATAGTAATAAAAATATGGGGGTTACAGAGGTGCAACAATAACAATAAGGGGGGCTACACTAACATAATAAGGGACTACACTATTAATATAGGGACTTACATTAGGGGAATTTTGAGGTCTAAATGGGCCTCCTAAGGAAATAATAAAATTATAGCTAACCAATAAAATAATATTTATGAATTTGCAATTTACTTTTTGCACCACAATCCATGTAACCATAGTTAAATTCAATTCACAAGTTGTACCAAAATAAAATTAATAAAAAAATTGTATTGATGTGATTATAAATAAGAATGAGCTTTTCAAGAAAAATCCGTTATCATTGAACAACTAATGCATTTGTTCTTTGTACTTAAATAACTTAAAATAAAATAAAAATATAAATTTATAAATTCTTAATTATATTATATGCTATTAATTAAAATTTATATTATTTAAATTGTATAATAACATGTAATCAATCTACTATATAAAAATAATATAATATAATATAATATGATAAATGTATAGGGATATGCATTGTTTCTTTTAAGAAATATGAAATGACAATAATATATTTTTATTCAAAAAGTGTGAAATGACATTTATTATGAGTACTTTACTTTGACTTTCAAAGTACTTAGAGCACTACCATGGTTAATCATGAGTTTTTATCCACCATTTAGAATGTGACAAGTAAGTACCTTTAACTCAAGCAATGCCACCTCAACCATTAGGGATGATGTCATCCTCTAAAATAGTTCTCATAAAGTGAATTTTGATTGTACATTTTCCTTAGAAGGCCCATTTTAACCTTCAAAATTCCCCTAATGACAGATGTGGCACATCGCATTGCACCATAAATTATTTAACTTGCGGGCACTATCTGTTAACTCTTGAGATTTGCGATGTGCACTTTGCGCTACCCTCTTGAGCTTGACATGTGCCTCTTTTGCAATCGCATTGCAAAAAAACAAAATAAATTGTGGGTGGCTTAAAATGTAAGTCATGAAATTTGCGAAATACGCATTGCGGACAGTGAAAAAGGTTAAAACATAAAATGTGCAAAGTGTGGGCTGTAGGAAACATAAAAGGTAAGTGGAAAGAGTTGCGAAGTGCGGTGAGGTTTGTGGGTCCTGCCAGATCACATCAGTGGAGATTTAACATTCGGTGAAGGGCTTAAGTTTAAAAATTTAAATCTTGCGAAGTGTGGGCTGCGAAAAGGTAAGGAAATAAGGCGAAATACAAGGTTTGTGGCAGATTTCAAATGCGATAAAGTTTGGTGGTGGGTCCCACCAATATCACATCAGTGGGGAAATAACTTATGGTGAAGGATTAAGAGGTAAACAAAAAAAACTGCAAGAGAAAAACTGCTGGCACGGTAAGTCAACGCGGAAAAATGAAAATTAAACGCAAGTAGGGCTCGGGTACTCTGTTTTGATTTTTTGCGTGGATTTCATGAAATCGCCTTCGGATTTTAAGCCTACTGCTTGTCCTTCCCTGCACAGAAATTTACTGAAGCGTGGGCTGTTGCCACTCCTTATTCATGGCAATGGTTGGGAGTAATTCCAACAGTACTCCCTCTTAATCACAATTGCCACCTTCAACCATTCCCAGACACTGTCTGAGATAAACAAAACTCTTCTGTCCCAATGGATTTGTGAGGATATCAGCAAACTATTCCTTTGACCTGCAATGCTGCAAAACAATTTCACCATTGTTAACTAATTCCCTTATGAAATGAAATTTTTCATCAATATGCTTTGTTCTCTTGTGGAAAACATAATTCTTTGATAAGGCAATTTTTGAGCTATTATCACAGAAAATTGTGGTTCCTTTGTCTTGATCATGACATAAATCTCTCAGCATCCTTCTCATGAAAACTGTTTGGCATGTTGTTGTTGTTGCTGTTACGTATTCAGCCTCTGCTGTTGATAATGAAACTATTGACTGCTTCTTGGAAGCTCATGAAATGGATCCCGATCCCAAATGAAAGACATACCCTAATGTGCTCTTTCTGTCATCTACACTTCCAACCCAATCACTGTCAGTGTAACCAAATAGCTTAAAATTATAAGTTGAGTATAGAACACCATACTCCTTCGTTCCATTTACATACCTTAAAATTCTCTTGGTTGCTTTCCAATGTGTCTCGTTGGGTGTCTCCATGAATCTGGATATCAAGCTTACTACATACAATATATCAGGTCTAGTTGCAGTCAAACACATTAGACTGCCAACTCTGCTCTTGTACAATGTCGAATCAAAATTCTTGCTGCAATATTCCTTGCTCAACTTCAACCCCATGACAGTTGGAGTTGTTGATGCTTTGTTGTTCTACATATTGAACCTCTTTAAAACTTATACAACACACTTTTCTTGGGAAATAAAAATTTCCTTTTCATTTTTCTTTACTTCTATGCCCAAAAAATATCTCAGCAAACCCAAGTCAGTCATTTCAAATTCACTTTTCATGACTGCTTTAAAATTAGCAATGAGAGAAACATCATTACCTGTAAAAATCAGATCATCTACATATAAAACAACAATAAGAATTTTACCGTCATTTTATTTGATGTAGAGTGTGGGTTCACCATCACACTTCTCAAACACATTATCTATCAGGCAAGCATCAATCCTGTTGTACCATGCTCTTGGTGCTTACATCAGTCCATAAAGATCTTTCTTCAACTTACACACCTTGTGTTCTTGGCCTTCCATTTCATAGCCAGGAGGTTGCTCAACATACACCTCCTCTTTCAACACTCTATTCAAGAATGCTGACTTCACATCCATTTGATAAACTTTCCATTTGTGTTGTGCTACAATGGACAACACCATCTGGACTATCTCCATCCTTGCAACTGGTGCAAAGGTTTCCTCATAGTCTCTTCCTTGCTGTTGCTTGTCGCCTTTGACAACTGGCCTTGCTTTGTGCCTTTCTATCTTGCCTTCAATGTTGCTCTTGGTCTTATAGTCCCATTTCGCTCCAATAAATTATTTTCCTTATGGGAGGTCCACTAACTCCCATGTGCCATTATTTTCTATTGCTCCTATTTCTTCATTCACTTCTTAAATCCACTTCTCTTCTTTTACTGCATCTTCAAAATGGATTGGGTCATCAACATGAAAAAATAAAGCAAATAAAGAATTCAAACCAACATTACTATTTACTTCTTCTTTCTCATAAATTTCACTTAAATTTCTGAGTTTTGGTCTTCTTGTATTTGTTGAAGATGTGCTTGGAGTTGCACTTGAACTTGAGGGAGTTAGTGATCCCTGTGGTGTGCTTGGAGAAGCACTTCCTTGGTTTTTCACTACTGTTCTATTACTTTGCTTATGGTGTGCTCTTTTGAGCTTGTGTAGGCGAAGGAGGAGCCAACATTGAGGAATTATTTTCTGCAATCAATTCCTCTTTGTCTTCATGTGAAATACATGTCTTCACATTCACTCTATTCTCTAAAATTCCATCCCAAGCTTCTTCTTCTATGAACTACGCATCTCTGCTGATTATTCATTTCTTGGTTGATGGATTATAGAGCTTGTAAGTCTTGGATTCATCATTGTATCCAATAAATATACACTTCTCCCCCTTGCTGTCCAACTTATTCCTTAACTGATCCAGGACATGTGCATATGCCACACATCCAAACACTCTCATGTGAGTGACAACTTGCTTTTTTCCACTCCATTTTTCTTCTGGAACTCTGTTCATAACAACTTTGGTTGGACATCTATTTAAAATAAAAGCTGCACAATTGACAACTTCTGCCCAATACTCATTCGGAAAATGCTTTGCCTTCAACGTAATTCTTACCATGTCCATGATGGTCCTATTATTTCTTTCTGCTACACCATTTTGTTGAGGTGTATACCTTGTGGTAAAATTCTTGTGAATCCCATGCTCCCTGTAGAAACGTAGGAAGTCTTTGGAGATATATTCTCCACCTCTTTCAGTTCTCAACACTTTTATGTAGTGTCCACTTTGCTTCTCAACAGGAGATTTGAAGTGTTAGAACTGTTTAAACACTTTACTTTTCTCTTTTATAAAACACAGCCATGTCTTCCTTGTGTAATCATCAATAAAAGTCAAAACATAATGACCACCAGCTAATGATAGTGTTTGCATTGGTCCACATAAATCCAAGTGGAAAATCTCCAAAGGTGTCTTTTCCCTTATACTCTTTCCTGCTGGAAATGATTCTCTATGTTGTTTGCCCAAGATGCAGCCTTCACATAGGCTGTTTGGTTTCTCTATGAGTGTTAATCCCTTTACCATGCCTTTTCTATGCAACAAGTTCAAACCTCTGAAACTGAGATGCCAAAATCTCAAATGCCATAACAAGTTCTCATCTTTTACTTTTTCTTAAAAGACTTCATGTGTGACAGCTACAACACATCCTTCATTCAAGCCTGATCTGATCTTGAGAGGGAACATTCTATTGCTTGTCATGTGCACTTTTTCAATGACTTGTCTACTTGGAGGTATATCTATGATTGTACACACATCATTTTTAAAAAACACATTGTATCCCTTATGCATGAGTTTTCCAGTGCTTAGAAGGTTACATTTTAGGCCAGGGACATAATAGACATCTGGAAATAACTTCTTCTCTCGCTTCTTTGTCAATATGTTCACTATTCCTTTCCCCATGACAAAGACCTTGCTATCAGTCCCCATTGTCACTTCAAATTTTACACTTTCATCTAGATTAGGTAAACATTGTTATGTTTCCAGTCATATGGTTACTACACCTTGAATCTAATAACCATACATCTTCTTGTTTTTCTTGTGCTACATTACAAGTTAAAAGCACATTTCATTGGTTGTTATTTTCTTTTGTAAACTTTACACTAGGTTTACTACCCATGTCATTTTATTTCTTTCTACATTCATTTGCATAATGACCATACTTTTTGCAATAATGACATTGGACTTGATATTTATCATACCTCTGTCCTTATGCTTGATTCTAGCTTGGATTTCGATTGCCGCCCCTTCCACTTGTGCTTGTAGGGCTGCTTCTTCCACCTCTGTGTGGGCTTCTTCCTCTTCCTCGGTAGTTTGATATTCCTTGACCTCTACCTTGACCAAAAGATATTTGTTTCTTGAATGCATGCTCCAAAGAGGATTTTTTTTCTCTGTTCAGTCTGTGCTCATGAGACATCAGTGATGCATGAAGCTCATCCACTGAAAACTATGAGAGATCCTTTGTCTCTTCTATGGCCACTACTATGGACTCAAACCTTGATGGTAAAATTCTTAAGACTTTCTCCACTATTCTCCTTTCTTCAAGTGTCTCTCCATGAGACCTGATTTTAGTAACCAACCCAATCACATGTGTGAAGAATGAGTCTATGTTATCAGACTCTTTCATATAAAGAGTTTCAAAATCTCTTCTCAGCATTTGAAGTTTTGTTGTTTTCACCTTTTTCATGCCTTGATAGGTTGTCTGGAGGGTATCCCATGCCTCCTTAGACTTTGTTGCTGCTGCAATCCTTGGGAAAATACTCTCATGTACTGCTTGGAAGATATCAAAGAGGGATTTGGAGTCCTTCTTCTTATTTTCTCTCAACAAATCTCTTTGTGCTTGTGTCAAAGCATTATATGTTGCTGCTTTTCTTGGAAACCATGTTCCACCAGCTCCCAAATATCTTGTGAAGAGAACATGGCCTTCATTGTAATAGCCCAATAATCATAATTATTCCCATTGAACTGTGGTATTTGGGGATTAGTCAGCCTTGTGCCTGCTGCTACCATATTGAATGTGTAAACACAAACTTTATTACTGTTGTAAAAGCTTTCTCGTTGTTGGAGACTTCCGCTTCTACAAACAATCTTACAGCTTCTTCAGTAAATAATCGTTCTTTCACTAAGAGCCTAGACCTTCTCTGATACCATGTTGGAATTCTTGAGTGAAAAAACACAGAGGAAAGCACTTCCCCCTTTACAACACATAGAATGCGCAAATATGTGGAAATAACAAAATTCACAGACAAAGCGCATAACACAGGAGATGAAAAAACTTCATTTTTCTATTCCATCACACTGAATCATACGAAATTACATAGTTTAATAAAAATGGCCAAAGCCTAAAACTTTAATGCTAAATTAATGCTGGATCAGACGTTCAAACAACAAAATCGTACTCTGCTCTAATTTTGATATTTACACACGAAACAATGTTCAACACACAAAAAGGGCGGACTTGAAAACTTATATGATTAGGTTCAAAAATCACATCGCATCCAGCGCTCCATCGCACGTCGGTGAACTTAACATTTAACATTTGTGCGAACACGGGAAAATCTTAATTTTTGCGATATGCGATGTGCCCGATGTGATGTGGCACATTGCATCGCACCATAAATTGTTTAACTTGCGAGCACTATCCATTAACTCCTGAGCTTTGCGATGTGCGCTTTGCGCTACCCTCCTGAGCTTGACACATGCCCCTTTTGCGATCGTATCGTGAACAAAACAAAATAACTTGCGGGCGGCTTAAAAGGTAAGTCATGAACTTTGCGAAGTGCGCATTGCGGGCGGCGAAAAAGCTTATAACATAAAATGTGCGAAGTACGAGCTGCGGGCGTCATAAAAGGTAAGTGGAAATAGTTGCGAAGTGCGGTAAGGTTTGTGGGTCCCACTAGATCGCATTGAAGGAGATTTACAATAGTAAAAAATAATGAAATTAATGACTAGGTGACTAAAAATGTTAGTCACCGCAATGATTTCAAGTGAATTACTACTAAATTTGAGCAATTTTAAGTGACCGAACTAAAAATGACTAACTTAAATGACTAATTTATTCTTGGAATAAAATATAATACTAGATAATAAGTGACTAACTTAAATGACTAATTTAGCCTAGGGATAAAATATATGACTAGATAATTAGTGGCTAAAGTAAAAGCGACTAACTTAAATGACTAATTTAGTCTAGGATTAAAATATATGACTAGACAATAAGTGACAAAATTAATAATGATTAATGTAAATGGCTATTATCGTCCAAGAATAAAAATATGGCACTCAAATAACAAGTACAACAAGTATACGAATTAGTCATTTATGTTAGTAATTTTTAATTGTGTCACTCCATATATGAAAAATTTCACTTTTGGTACCAAAGTGTTACATTTCACTATAGGTGTCTCTGAATCCATTTGCAGTGTTAAAATTTAGAGACAAAGAGGTCTCTGAATTCATAGTGTTAAAATTATGAATACCCTTTTGTCTCTAAAGTTTAACAATGCATACGGATTCATCTACAATTAACATAATTGCATGTATCATCTATCAACTTTACACTAATTCCTTCATTATAATTTTAGTAAAGGTAATATTAATTAGATAACCAAATTAATATTTATATTAATTATATTTAATATTTGGCCATAAAGTTTAATTTTTAAACTTCATTGATTTATGTTAGAAGAGTGAATTATTTTAAATCTAAGGTTAAATCTTCATATTTACATTCAATAAATAGATCAATATAAAATTTCTTATGTTAAACATGTGATTTCATTTAAATCTAGTATTAAATCGTCATATTTACATTTGATAAATACTAAATAGCTAAACCTAAAATATATCTTTATAGACCTATTTAGTAAATAGGTATGAAAATTTATTAATTTAAGTATGAAACTTAATTAATTTTTTAATGATGTATGAACCTTTGTTTTTTTGTAAGTCAATGTTACATTCATGTAGGAAAGAAGGATTACATATCGCCAGTTACAAAACAGGTGGTCTCACCTCGACTTGGTTTGTTGACAAAAATTTGCAGCAGATGCAAAAAAATACAAAAGAGGGACTAGGCACACTGTCCATAAACAGTTGGGCCAGAGGCACCAAAACACATATAAAACATAAAGAACACCAAATAGCATAATATTCATCAAACATGATGGATGCGGGGTCTCCGGGGTTGTTCCTAGATGTAGTGGAGGATAGAAGTCACACTGACCATGCCCTTCAAAGTGCACCAACCAAGTCTCCAACTTTTCTACTTTTTCAGTGAGTTGATTTTGGCCTCGCCAAACCAATACCAGTCGAAGAGACTTGGCACTGTAAATAGTGCATTCGGTCCAGTGTTTCCATTTGCTCTACATGCTCCTCATGAAAAAATCTCTCAGTTGTGTCCACTCTTTCCATCAAGTTGTTGATAAGTGCAGGACATTTCTATAGGCAACAATGTTGGATAACTTGCCCCTCATTTACCTCAAATCAATGAAACACGTGATTCCCTTTGCCACCACAACCTCCTCTACCCCGACGACTCTACTTTTGAACCCTCAAACCCCCACCTCTGCTATCCCCCGCTTACCTCCTCCACAACCCCCATGTGCACCCATACTAGCGAGTCGCGCACGCCCCACATTATTTCCACCTTGGCATGGAGCCACCATGATAATTTTGTGAGTCTTCCATCCCCACAGGGCAATAGACAACAAGGGAGGGAGAACACCCACACCACACCGGGGGCTTCATAATTCGCTAAGGTTGCGGAACCCCACTGTGTGCAGAGTCCAGAGACTAGACCCCCCACTATAGAGAACAAACACGACCAGCGAAGGAGCCAAATGCCGTCTCCCACCACCACAGGGAAGCACAGAGAAACCTCCCACTGCCGGATGGGAAGAAGGCTCCTTTTCAAGGAATGACTTTGGTACATTTATAGAGGAAACCAAATATGTATGATAGCCAATGTCTCAAGAATTCCATTTCTCTATCCAGATTTATTTGTCAAATACTCATAATTCCCCTTAACCCGACATGGTGCCAGTTTTATGTACCTAAGCTCACGCAGTGGACCAAAGACAAGATAAAAACCCTTCCAATGTCACCATATTAGAGCACGAAGGTGTGACCGTGAATTGGAGACAAGATCAAAACCCCTGCAACATCACCATCTTAGAGCTTGAAGGCGTGACTTGTGATAATGAGAGGGTTTTCAAGCTTAGCATCGTGGGATTTGGCCTCGACCGAACAATCTTTCCTTTCATTTTCAACTACACCAATTTAGATTCCCTCGACTTGTTGGAAAACTGTTTGACTGGTAAGATACCAATGAAGCTCCAATATATGGTCAATGTAATATAATTCCCTTATCGTGAATCCTCTGATGTTATCTAAATGAAAGGCTCACAGGAAAAGGTGGTAGACTTTGGACATTCAAAGACTGGATCCAAAGGTAGTTTTGGCCCTTGGGTACCTTGATACTGAATAATTCAAAAGGAAGCAACTGACAGAGAAATCTGATGTGTATTCTTTTGGAGTAGTGTTACTGGAGTTCTTGTGTGCAAGGGAAACCCACTGGCAGAAAAAGGGCAAGCTTGAAAAAATCATTGAGCCTCACCTTGCTGGGACCATATTCAACCCTGGTTCTCTGAAAATGTTTAGGGAGACTACCGAAAAGTTCTTGGAAGAGATGGGCTTCGACAGGGCTTCCATGGGAGATGTTCTATGGAACCTAGAATATGCATTTCAACTCCAGAAGATATCCATGCAAAATGATCTAGATGAGAATAGTACAAATCATATTGCAGATGTTCCTTTGCACTACCTAGATCCTGAGCCTTTTGGTTCAAATTCAGTATGACTTCAAGTCTTGTACGAAAGTTCTCAATTTATAGATTTCATTAATGAGCATGTGGCATTTTGGAGTTCTCAACATCCCACAAAGGGATAGTTGTGAGAATTTACCTATTGTTTCGAACATGTTCTCCTTCAGTGGATATGACACATAATGGATCCATACCTTGGTGCAATAGTTCCTTACCTCAGGATTTTTGCAAAAGATTCAGGGAAAAGTGAACACACAACACTAGTGGCATTGGATTGGGAGGAGAGCTACAAGTATGCAGAAGAGATTGAGGTCACATGCATTATGTTCCTTTTCGCTGCCGAGAGCCTAAGACTTTTTATACTAGCGTAATTGGATGAGGTGTTGGTGAATCCTCGTGGGAGGTCATCACAAAACAAGACTCCTTTGCCATGTTCCAAATTTACCAAATTAGCACATGCAGACAGAACATTGGTGAGTGTGAAATGGTTAGGTTCAGTACTTGTTTTTTTCATATCACATTAAAAATTCAGTGCCTCCTCGTAAAATCCTCTCCTTATATAATCGACCACCATTATAGACAATTACACCACATTTGGTTTAATCGAACAAGATGGTGGCATTGGTTTTGAGTTTCAAGGAATTTGGGAAAATATGATTTTTGTGACCCCATTTTCATAATATACCTTGGAGATTCGGTTAATTTTAAAGTAACACCTTCCAGTACCCAATAATAACACAAGGGAGTAGGAGGGTTTGTTACACTACTCATGGTTAAGGCCACTCTGCTTCGATAAGGTTAAATAATTACACTTCAATGCTAAGTCAGGGCCTCAAAACACAAAAAATAGGGCCATGTAAAACCTGCATAAAAAAAAAGGATCCCTATCTTTAGTTCTTTCCTTCTCCAATTATGCCTTATGTTCTTTAGTCGAACAAATTTTCATAATTATTACAGGTCCCCGAACTTGGTGAAACCCCTCATTGATTTCCAATTCCCATTCACTTTAGTGTTTACCTCCACACCAAGTGCACCTAACTCAAGAGGCTTCATATTTCCTTCCATTTCACATCACTTCCTTACACTCAAGTGTGGAAAGGTTTTGTGCACCCAATTCACAGGTTACAATGCTTCTATGGTAAAAAATTCTCCATGGTTCTCCTCTTGTTCCCTTTTCATTATTATTTAATCTTCACTTTCTCTCTATTTTTTCCCAAAAGTTCTTCTATTCCCCTTCCTTATTTCTCAAGTTTGTCCCTTGATTAATTAATTTAGTTAAATAGAAATTTTTCCCAATCCCCTCACAACTTTCCCTCAATGAAGTTTCTCTCCTAGATGTTGAGATTCATATAGATTTACCCCTTCAATTTCAACAATACATACATTTGAAATAATATTTACATCATGATAAAGTGTGGCATGATACCCATACTAATTATTAAATATTAATAATCTTAATTATATTTACAAAATGAATGGTTTAAAAAATATACCTTATAGCCTTTCTAATAGAAAAGTTTGGAAATTACCCAAAAATAAAACCAACACACACCATATGATAGAAACCAACATGCACCTTGGAAGAAAACACTAAATATTTTATATATTGTTTAACTTCAAATTAAATAATATATATCATGGCTATATAATATTAAATGCTTTTTTGCTTGTGTACTGATAACTCACTCTATAGAATTTACAATATATAACATTTCTGGCTTTCTTCCACTCTATAAAGACATGTTTGGCTACTTTAAAAGCAATTTAAAAGCAACTCATATCATTAGGAGACAACACTTTGTGATGGCTGCATTAATTTCATTTTAAATAAATAGTGGGAAGTGAGCGGTTTCGCAATTGTCCTTTAAAAAAGGATTTGGTGGGACGATTTGAACTTTGGTGGAGAAGAATTGAATTTTTTGAATTGTAATTGGTGCCAATTTTCCTCCAAAATTTTTCCACCCCTCCAATATCTGTAGTCTCCTTCACACAACTACCCTCTTCGTTCATTCAATCGCTCGCAGCCTTCTGTCGCTAATGGAAAAAATCCCCAGGCTTACCCACAACGAGTCTCACAAGCTGCTATGGGAAATGGGAAAAACCGCTGCCAAATTGCTTGCAAAGGATCAGCAATGGCAGATACAAGAGGAAGGAATATTTTCTGACCCTCAGCCAAAGAAATAAGAGAAACCACCGAAACAACACCGAACCCCTCATGAACAGGTGCCCTTCTTCTCCTGCAGAAAGCATGAAGAAACTATCAGATGAGAATAACCATCTGGAGAACGAAACACCTGATTCGCCATCACTTTGCTCAGATCTCAAGATCGTGGTGGCATTGCCCTTGACTCCTCCTTCATGTTCGTCATCTGACATTTCCAAATCTGTTTCAGAAATTTTGCATTCTGAAACCCTTAATAGTGTGAAACTAAAAATGAGATCTATGTCAGAGTTTCCGGCTTGAGAGAATGGTGGGGTTTGTTTGGAGAGTACCCTTTTTATCATAGAAATAGTGGACCCTGTAAAATGGTGGGGTTTGTTTGGAGAGTACCCTTTTCATCATAGTAATAGTGGACCCTGTAAAATTTTTCAACACGAATATTTTGGACACTTAATTTTTTATTATTGCTGGAGTGGGGTTTTAACGAGTTTGCATTGATGTGCATACACTTTCTCCAAGTTTGTAGTTGAAGTTATTACAAGCCTCAAATATCAGTAGTTTTCAAAGAATGTTTCCATTTTGCACTGAAATGCTGAAGGATCTTGCAAGTAAGAAACGGATTTAAATTTTACATTCAAATTGTTTTCCATTTTTTGATATTTAATTCAGATATCGCTAGCCACTTATGTTGTTCCCTGGTTCTGCTAATTTCTCTTGTGCTACAACTTGTGAAACCCACTGCGAGTAAGCCGGGAAGAGATGGAGGAGTTGCCCGGTTCTGCTGATTTCTCTTGTGTGGTTCTGCTGATTTCTCTTGTGCTCCAACTTGTGAAACTCCCTCTCTACTAGGTAGATGAGTTCCCTTTTCCTATGCAATGGTGCATCCAAACAAACTTTGTTACTACAACTTCTCCCATTTCCATTCTTCCCTTCGTAATACAATGTGTCCTCCCTCCATATCTGCACAATGGCGCGTGACTTATACCATTCTTGTGCAATGCAGCCTAATCCCTCTCTCGATGCCATGGAGCCACATCAAATAACAATGTGTATTGTTGTAACACATCCTTCCTCAGCTGTCCCAATATCTTTCTCTCTCTCTGTCGATATGCATTCCTCATTGATATGTGGGGATCCCTTGGGGTTTTTGCCATCACCATGAAGATGGTCGGCGAGGGTTCCATTTGGGACAAACTCGTATACAAACAGTAGCTCTGGACTACTACAGGGGTGCATCCATAAAGTCGAACTACAACTCGAGCCTCCTAGAGTTATCCTGATATAGTCTCAAGCCTCGAGTAAAGACGCACAAAATTTTCTGGCTATTCATGAAAGCACAGGGCCTCTCGGGGATTATGTAAAGTTACTAAAGATTCCTGTTTATACTAAACATTTAGTACACTTTTTTTTTCTTTGTTTAACACCTTGACCACTGAATTTACCATCGCCACGCTACTTGACACAGAAAACGTTTTGGATGAAGTTCTAAGGGAGTTTTTGGCCAAGTATGGAAAGCAGTGGGATGGCAGAGGAGATGAGAAGCGCTTGGGAAAATCCCTACTGGAAGCATCGGCTTTAATTATAGAGGACTGCCAACTTCCTTGCACTCCCCAATAATTCATGTTTGAATATGGCCTTCTATTGAAAACATGTAATTTCTTAACCTTCACATGTTAATACTTTCGCACTATGAATTGGACACTTGATTTATTATGAATCACTATAACCATTAAGAGAATCCCTCTAATTAGTTATTGAGGAATTTAGATTTCTTTCAAAATGCAATGGAGGATTAAGGATATGCTCATTGTTTTATTTTGTCGAAGCTAAAATTAGTTTTCACCAATTTTAGTGGTTTGTTTCATTTCCCACCTTTACCTAGTTTTAAGTGGGATCTTGCAATGCTAGTGCCTCGCTACAATTCCATATAGGTTTAATTCCTACCTATGACATGAGAATATTTCCCAATGCCCTAGTCTTGCATTCTTGTTTAAAACCTATATCCACCATGTTGTTGGTATTGAGTTCAATTCTATGGTCACGAGCACTACTGTGAGCGAAATTTAAATGGATAGACTGTGATTATATAAACTTTGTAAGAAATAGGTATAATCTCCCAAGCCAACCTTCTATTTTCAGTGTTCAACTTCATCTTTGTCCAAGCCAACCTTCTTTTTTCAGTGTTCAACTTCATCTTTGTCCAAGCCAACCTTCCCTTTTCAGTGTTCAACTTTATCTTTGTCCATTGTAGTGGTTGGTTTCATTTTCCACAGTAAAGACATATCCAATCATCGGCACCGCTGTGAGTTAAACCGTAATTCTAGTATTTGGTTTTATTTCTTACGAATTAAACACTTTCGGTCACCAACACCATTACGAGGGAAATCATAATTGTAGTGGTTGGTTTCATTTACTGCATATCAATCCCTTTTGGGTTGCTAATTAGTGAAAGCGAAAATGGATAAACTGCAATGATGTAAACGTCATAAGATCTTTCAAACAACAATGAAAACATGGTTTCCTAACAAAATTAGAGCATCGAAGTGATACTAGGGCAGAATATAAACAAGTTTGACCAGGGTTCTTCATCACTTATAGGAGTTGAGGCCTTTCTCGAAATTCAGAAGTCGACTTACCCTTCCTTGCCCCTTCTTCGTACGGAGAATTATGAGTTAGTCTGCATTGTCAGGGATATCTGCCTGGTTCATTCGATAAGCCTAGTTGACTTCACTTGCTTGGTTCAATTATGGATAGATAATTGGGGTCATATGGATCTAAGAATACTATGCAAATAACATGTTAAAATTAACATGGTATCGAAGCACACTTGAGGGCAATCCCAAGTCAGAGAGAAATCTATCAGGCCTGAGGGAAAGCTATCAATCAACAACATGGAAACAATTCCATCTCTCTCTGCACGTGTAGTAATTTCTTCTTCCATCTACGGCAGGAAGGGTCTTGATCTGTGTAAGTTTCGAGCATTAACAACCTCTTTAATATTTTTGAAGCAACTTCTTTATCTCTACGTCCATTTCTTGTGTATTTCTTAGTATTTGGTTTGGTTTCATAATTCCAAGGAGTAGAATTTCGTCCCCTTAAGGGTATCGTCTTTTATACAAGGTTTTCCACTGCGGCCAATAGGTTCATTGCTGAACAATGCATAAGAACTAGGGCTATAGAAAAAAGAAAGAGTGATATAAAAGACTCATCCATGCAAATTCAAACAACTCCCTGCGGCATAATTTCTGAGCAACGCCCTTGTCTCTATGATTAATATAAATCGATGAACAATAAGGGTTGTTAACTATCCATTCAGGCTTGTTTGAAAAAATTCTCTTTATATAATTTTAGCCCTCATTAGGACTTTATTACTAAGCATGAAAGGTTTGGTGGTATCACATTTCACTGACATTTTGGCTCTAAAAGAAATTACATGAACAATTGATGACATTTCCATAATTGTAGCATAAGCCCTTGTCTTTGTGGAATACCACTCTAATCCTTGAATTTCAGCATATTTTCTATCTTGTGAAGTGAGGAGCTATTTCGATCCTCTTGGGGCTACAAATCAATCAGCAAGGATGAGTTGTTAAGACGTGAAAGTCTTGAAGTTCCTTTTGGATTGGCTTGTATTTAAAACTTACAGCAGTGATCCTTTTATCTTGCGGACTATTTGAGCATTCCCCAAAATATTGTTTATATCTCCTTGAAGAATTTTAGTCATCTCTGGTTAGGGCAAGGGCATATGACCTATTTTAGATTTTTGGATAACTGTTTTACTGATATGTCTGCAAGCCCTTTTACATTGCGATTCTTTTGCACTTTGTTGGTCATCAATTTAGTCATCTATGACCCAACACCATTCTAAAGATGACTAATTCAAAAAATTGATTCATAATTCTGGAGTTTGAATCTAAATATTTCAAGGTCTATTCATACGTATTATGGTTTTTAAAACATTAAAACTCTGCAATATTCAAGGTATTCAAGCAGAATTTTGTGCTTAAGTTGGCTTCAATATAGCGTAATTATTGGGAATATAATAATTTTGTCAAAGGCTTCTTCCATATGTAGCCATATGAATAGACAGAGGACTACTATTCATAGTTCTCACATTGTAAGCCTTTTATCTATATTAAACAGAAGTAGCATATAAAAGGACTTGCAAGGTTTTGGATTGATGGCAGTCTTGACCTTAATAAGCAACAAAGACTATACTTGACAACTACATATGTTGATGTCAGAATCCCTCACACCAAGATACCTTGTAGGCTTGAGTAGATATGTGACATAGCAATAATAGTAGTCTTATATAAGACAATGATCTGATAGTGTTTTTGTTGTGACACACATTGGAGAAGACATTTTGAGATACCTTAAAGAGTTTCAGACCTAATCCAAAGTCTAGGATTTGAAGAGTAATAAAATTCAGTATTTGAAGATGTTTTGAATATGTGCAAAAATTTCGTCACTATTGAATATGGGCAAAATCTTAATTAGCTAACCTTGTATATATATTGCAAGTTGTTGCAATGAATCCTTGAAATTGACAATTGGCTGACAGTAGTGGAAAAACATTGGCAAGACAATGAATCAGGAAGGTGACTGTAATTACATTCTATCTGTCTATGATCTATGATGGGATGATGTATTAGATTTAGCACAGTAACATACAGTGATAGTGGAGTGTCAATGATAGTTAAGACAATGTTGATTGTCTAGTAACCCTTGTCACAACAACAAACAATAGTGTGTACGCTATATGATGTGCAATAGTAAAATCAGACTTTATCACTATCATTTGAGGTCTGGTAATCATTGCAAGAAATTAGTAAGGGTCCTCTTTCATTGATCCTAAAGCAAGTCTGTAAGCAAAGGTTGTTGATGGTTTTAAGAACAGAGCATCTATTTAAGAAATGGCAGTGGAAAAATATAATAAAAAGTTGGGTTTTGTTCATTTAGCTTATTTAAAAAACAAACATGCCTACTTTTTACAGACTTCAGTCTCATCCCTCACCCTGAAGTCAAAGAAAAATTTTGGCCAATATTCAATTATTGGTCATTATGAAACATGTTCTCGTTTATTTAAAATTGCATCTCCTTTTTTCTAGGAGTAAAACTCTTGATAAGCCAGAATATATATATTTATTTCATATTCATTGATTATATAGTCCTATAAAATCAAGTATCCTCATTGAATTTATCTCTGGAAATAGCTAGGTAACATTTATACATAGCAGCACGCTTGTGAAAATTGTTAGGAAATATGTTCACGTATTAATTCTAGCACATATATCAAAATATGCATACTGTTATCACTCAGGTTTTCCTAGAAGTTGTGTAAGAGGAAAGTATACCCGAGGTAACCACAAACCAACCTTTTAGATGCAGAATCTAGCCAATCTGCATCCAGAGAGGGCTCTCTCTTTATGATTTATCTTTGTTCTTGAAAGGTTTTAGGCTAGTTATAGATGCAAAGTTTGTTTTGGGAAAATGGTGGAATCCACAAATTAAGGGCAAGGTTGAGGGCTTTCAGTCCATTGGGCTATGGAGTCTAAGGATGGCTTTACTGGATTTCTTTTCTGAACACAAGATGGTATTACAGGGCAAGATAGCTAGACGGAGAACAATCCTTAAAATTTAAAGTGGATGGATGGTCTTGAAGGAATGAAAGGCAACTAAGAATCTTTCACCATATTCAAGAGAAAGAGGAGAAATGACTACAAACAAAGAGCAATGAAGGATTCTTTGTTACAGTAATCAACAATGTTTAAATCAGCAAAACATGAGCAATTAAGAATTCATGCTTATAACTAATCCAGAAGAAAACATAGAGAATAATCACATTTGAAAACAGAGTACAATTAAGCAAATTCTGTTTCAATCCTTTATGTAAACCATTCAGAAACGGATATGATGATAGCATAAACTAATATAAAATGTAAACACAAGGGTTGGAAAACTTATTGAACTGAAGTCCAACACATGAATCCTGCAACAAGTCCAGTGCTTCAAAACGTCATCCAGTAAGCCACAAGTAAATTTGTCCAAAAGCTTTTTATTCCGAAAACCTCAATGTTACCGCAGATTAATAGAATCCACCCCAAATGGTTCCAAGAGTGGAGTATTTATACAAATTCTAAACTAAAATATCTTGAAACAAATATCAAAATTGGTTCACAAATCTCTCCAACTATTTACATAAATAGAACTAAAGTAAAGGACACTCAAACTATTTGGAACTATTTTTGATGGATAGGTGATGAAAAAGAGGAGAATTCGAATTTGATCCAACTCTTATTTGATGATGAGGCATCCAAGTCACTAACTGCTTCCTTTCTTTGTGCAATCTGCTCCAACAATTCTGCAAACTTGGGGTCCAATGATATCTTCGTATTTCTCAATCCGTAATAGATATGTAAAAAGTAAAAGAGGTTATTGTGGATAAATATGTTGGTGAGATAAACCTCTTTCACTTTCCTAAAATTCCTCTCCAGCTGTGCATAATATTCTCTGTAAAAAATATGTGTAAAACAGAGTTTTACAGAGTCGGAAAAATGGCCTGTAAAGATGCGCATGTATCTCTCATTATAAAACCACTGTGCAAAAACTGAGATAGGTTTTTGTAGATGGGTCTCTTAGGAACAAAAACCTCCTTCAGTTTTGTGAAATGTATTTCTAATTGGCCACAATATTCTCTGAAAAATGATGACTTGACTGTAATTTTCTGCAAAAAGTGCTTTTCAACATTGTTTAATATTTTCAAAACCATAATAGCTGTTAGAAAAGTGAGAGAGGTGTTTGTAGATGGTCCTCTTAAGAACATAAACCTCCTTCAGTTTTGTAAAATTCATCTTTTATTGATCACAATAGTTTCTGCAAAACTATGACTAAAATATGCAATTTCTGCAAAAATGTTCCTTCTTGTTGTATTTTCATCTTTTCACTTTTTTGTTCCTTTGACTGTTTTACTTTCACTTTAGATAAACTTCAATGTTGGTGAAAGTATTTTCATCTCTTTTTACCATTTTACTGCCTCTGTAATTACTTTTACTGTTTTACCTTTGACCGCTCTGTAACTTCATTTTTACTTTCACTCTGACTTTTACCTGATACACTTTAACCACTGATACTCTTTAATCCTGATACTCTTTAATCCTGATACTCTTTGATTGTTCTTTACTGTGTTAGACTGAGCAGTAATTGGGAAAAGAACATTCTGGTTAGGGGAAATTACTGCTCTTTGAGTTGGATCATAGTTAGAATGGCAATAGTGGACAATTTCTGGGAAAATAAAGACTGAGGGGATGAGATACCTTGGGAGATTGGATTCCCACAACCCTATAAGATCTTGCCCCTTTAAGTATTCGTCTCTGCAGCGATAATAGCTCAATAGGGGACTTTCATCAAAACGCAGGTCTTTAATTTGGAAATCTTCATCTATCAAAGGTAAATAGTCCAATTCACGGTGAGGAGCATTCAATGGAGTGATATTTAGAGCTGTCGGGACCTCCATTTTGGTTCTTGTGGATTCAAAATGGAGGTTTTCGTTTTTTCTTACAGACCGGACGGGATATATGAAACGGAGGAAATTGGAACAATTTACAGGTTTGGGGGGCAATTTCACAGGTTTAAAATCTTCAGGGAGGACTTCAGCGATGATTTTTAACCACTTTCTAAGCGAAAAAACAAAGGAAACTGAGTTTTTCGTGCAGTCGGGGCGTAAAGGATAAATACCTGTTTTTAGACGGAAACTGGTTCTTTAACAGGAAACAGGAAATGGCGGAATTGTTCTTCAGCACAGGCGCAGCGGAATTTTGGGGCGAAATGGTCAATTACAGCGGAAATTTTGAAAATCGCAGCGGGAGCAACGTTCTTCTCAGAATAATGAAAATGACTAAAAAACACGAAAAATGGCTTATTTACAAGTTAAGAGGGTTTTTTGTTTTTTTCGAGGTGTGACGTCATGGTAGTACGGGATGACGTGTGCAGAGTCGGGCGGTAAGTGGTAAGCGGGAAGTCCCCGCACCGCTTTTGGTCGAGGGCGGTATTAATCGCGGGGGGAGCGATTCCATAGGATAGTCACCACGTGGATGGTTGACTATTCTGAAACCGCCCATCCCCCGCTGGTTAACATGCTGGCAAGGGATGGGCAGCGGGATTGATGATCACCGTTGATCAACGAACGGATGATCCAACGGCTGAAAGGGATGGGGACTTGTGCGATTTCAAAGGTGGGCCCGTCGGGGTTTTAAAAAGGTTTTAATGTGTAACGTAATCATCCCGGGGAACAGTTAATAGGCGGCAATGGTTGTTAATTAGTCCAAATGATTAATTAACCCCGTGAAATCATGAAATGGATTGCGGCGGAGCTTGGCCAGGTGGAATGCTATGTGGACGGAACACGGTGGTATAGACTTTCGCAAAGTTTATTGATATGTTTTGGTATTAAACATACTTGTCGTATGTCTAAAGTTTTTTGTATATATATTTTATTATATGATGAATGAATTAATATAATTAATTCATCATAGGGGCGGAATTTATATATAAGGCTATAGTTTTAACCAAAGGGCTTTATAAAGCGGGGTGTTTATTTTCAATGTGCGGGAATATATACTTTGGTAAAACATTATAATAAAGGGTTTTGGGGATATTTATTAGAAAAGGGAGTTATATACTTAGGAAAAGGGATTTCACTAGGGATTTAATATAGTAAAATCAAATGTTAATATGAAAAAGGACAAGGAAAATAAAAACATCTTTGTACATCTAAGAAAGTGATAACTTATGAAGTAAATTGCAACATTTTATCTTCAACACTTAAACTTAGAATAACAAGTTGTTTTGAGGAATTTTATGGAATATTGCATCAGTTTCCTAAGTAAAATAGGATTTTACTTAGGAAAAAGTTAAATATGGAAGATAATCAATGATGGATTATTTCAAGTGCTTAGGTCTTTTGATCATTAGGCCGAGGGTCCGGTCCCTCCAGAAGTCAAGGAAATGCCTTGAGCCCCTTTGATTTCCAATTACCTTAGTACTTTTGGGGAAATTAGTAAAACTCTTGAGGGGGAAAAATGATGGGGGAGGTTAATGAATTTGACTTTGCTTGCTGTGATTTTCCAGTGTATTTCCTGCTTTAGTACTTGTGATGAAAGTAAATGATTAACCAACATGTAGCAGCACCATTCATCAGATAACACTTTGCAGCACCATCTACCTACCCTATCTACCTAACACTACCATTTTGTCTTCTTTATTAGGGTGCATTTAGACTTGCAAACCCTGATCAATCTTTTCTTTTTACATGATGAATCTATCTATTTCTACCCTTATTACATCCAAGGGCTCAGATTAAACTATTGAGCACCTTTTATTCACTCTACCTAGCTACTTATCTGCCAAGATTAAACTGTTTGGCTAGATATTTATTCTCTAATCTATAACATGAAATTGAAATATGACTAAGCCAAGTTTAAACAGTTTGACTTATTCATGAATTGTGGCAAAAATTTCACAAGCTGCACACAATTGATTTGTTACAACAGAGTAAAAAGTAGTGGCATTTGGATTTGCACACTTTCCTTGGTCTATTTTTTGCTTGGGGTTCATTTTTTCCTCTTTTTGACCATTTTTATTCTTTTTACCCTTTGATCTTTCTTTTAGGGTATACCCTCTTTACATTTTTTAAATTTTTTGATTTTTTTGGTTTTAAAGAATATGGAACACCTTTGCTCAAGAAAGAAGGTTTGAACATATTCCATGGTTTAATCAAGACAATCATGAAAGATGAAACCTATTGATATAGGAGGCTAACACTGGCTCCACTTGGGGATGGCTTTTCCTTGTGAAAAGTCAAGAACAGCAGGTCAGATGCCTCAGAATGTCTTCAAACTGAAAGTATGAAATCTTCCTTCTTCTGGTAGCTTTATTTTACATATGATAGTGAAGCTTTTGGAACTTAGGGCCTTCACTTCGGGCTTCAATTCCAAGAAGTCACTATCAACTCAAAACTTAAAACTTTGTTGCCTAGTTAGGAATTTTCTGCCTTGTTCCAATCCCACACATGCATTTGTTGTGGTTGAAAATCTTGAATTGAATATAGTCATTTTTCTGCAACCTGAAATTTGATCCGAAACTGAAACAACACACAAAAATTTTCAAACCAACTTAATGAAAAACTAACTGAAAATTGAAAACAAAAAAAATTCTCAAAATTCTGAGCTTATTAGCACTCATTTACCTACTTTAATCTACTAAAAATCTTATTGAATCAGGTAATACAAAAATGCCAATGAAGCCAATCAAGTAGCTGTAAAAATAAATGGATAACTTGATTGCTTGTGATCAAAATTGGAAGTATGTTATGATCATGGGCCTTTATAATAAATGATATGATGTGTAAAGGCCATTTTTGATGTATTTGATCCTCATAGATAAAACATGTTTGCAGATTTGAGGTAAAAATATTCTCCATATAATTTGATATAGGATCAATAAAAGCATGATGTATGTTATTTACTCCTAGGCCTTCAATGACTAATTGTTCAATTGAATTATGAATATTAGACCATGAACTTGTTTCTTCAGTCTTGTGTTTGAAAGAATAATCATCTTCAATATGCAAGTCAAAAGATAGTACAATTTCCTCTGGCTTTGGAGAAGGAAGATTTTCAAAGAATTCTTTAGGATTTCGGAAATTGTATGACTGAATTTGAGAATGCAAAAGTTTGATTTCATTTTCATAATTTTCAGAGATGATCTTGAGAACACATATTTTCAGTTTAGGAGAATATTTTCTTGATTTCAAAATAAGAAAGAAAGCTCTTAGAAAATCCTCATCAAACTGAAGTTCTAATATCTCATCTCTCAAAATATCTAGTGATTGTCTTGTGAAATTATCAAAATTATCATCATACTGATCATATTTAGGCAAATCTTCAGAATAAGGAATGTCATCAATTATAAACATTGGATCAACATATTTCTCTTCCAACAATCCCAATATATCTTGATTAGATTGGTTGCATTCTGTTTGAAAATCATTGTTTTGTTCAATAGGCGTGATATCAAGCAATGGGCCTTTTTGGGAAGGTAGAATAACATAAGCATCAACTTGTTCTTCTGTCCCTTCATGGATAAAAACCTTTGTACATTCATCAACATTAGAAGAAGTAGAAACAATTTCTTCATTATGTAAATATTTTAAGGATGGTTGCATGTTTAGAAGCAAATTGATTTCTTCTTCGGTGGGGGGGGGTGAGAATCTCTGAATTCTTAGATTGGAATGACAATTGTTTTTTCTCTTATCTAAAAATTGATCATGAGGTTGATTATTTTCTTTAACTTCATTCAAAACATTAAATGAAACATCATTTGTTAATACAGAGGGGTTTTGTGGATCTTGATTTATCTCCTGACTTATTTCATCTTTGTTTAACTCCTCTTGACTATTATGACATTTAACTTGAGAATGAAAGTTTTGGACTTCTTCTAATAAATCTTCAGGAGACCAATTTGCAAAATCTTCATCAATATTTTTAAGGTAATGTATAAGATCTTCAGCTTGATCACAACAATTTTCAGCTAATGATAAAGATGGAAAATCTTCTTTGCAATGCTCATAAAATACCTTATGAAAATCTTTTAGAGAAAACAAACTTGCAGGTTTGAGAGCTTCATACCATTCCCTTGCTTTTCCTTCTAAGGTTCCCATGAATATCTTCATGAGGCAATCCTCATGCCAATCACCCTTCAATCTTGATGAGTGTATATGAAATTTAATGAGATGTAGTAAAGGATCATCAATATTATCATCTTGAAACATGGGCAGATTTTCACCCCAATTTACCTTCGGTAGTTTGTGTGGAAATCCAGGTATGTGATCTCTGCTCATGGGAGCATATCTTCGTTTATTCTTGGATCATCTTGAAAATCAGCCATAATGAAAAGCCACTTTATCTGTACAACCAAGTTAGATCTTTATATAAAATACAATACATATTGAATCTTAACGAGAAAGAACATAATGTCTTGGATTAAGATCCAAGTTGAAAGCCTGATCTTTCCATATTGCTCTTCCAGGTTCATTCCTCCAGTGGAGTCTTGATTGTGAAATGGATTTGGAGTCGCCAGGTGGATGATTTTAACCTTTGTGTGTCTGATCCCTGTCCACCATCATAGATCAGATCTCAACCTGTAAAACAATTCTGAAGAGAAAGTTAGTTCTTCAGGAAACTAAATTTTGAATATTTTATGATTGTTTTATTTTTTTATGAATTTACAAAACAACTTCTATGATTTCTTTAAGAAATTTAAGATTTTTAATTAAAATTTTCTCAAAGATTTATTAAACTAGAGAGTCTGATTAAACATTTGAAACTAAGGTTAAATGTATAAGTTAAATCAGAGATAGACTGAAGCAGCTTTTATTTACTTTTGCAATTGCAGAGCAAAAGCAATTTCAAAGGCTACCTGGCTGATCTTCAGACTCTGTCCATAGCTTATAAATCAAACAATAGTATCAATAAAATGATTCAGGTCCCCAGTATGGTCGCCACTATGTTATCACTCAGGTTTTCCTAGAAGTTGTGTAAGAGGAAAATATACCCGAGGTAACCACAAACCAACCTTTTAGATGCAGAATCTAGCCAATCTGCATCCAGAGAGGGCTCTCTCTTTATGATTTATCTTTGTTTTTGAATGATTTTAGGCTAGTTATAGATGCAAAGTTTGTTTTGGGAAAATGGTGGAATCCACAAAACTAAGGGCAAGGTTGAGGGCTTTCAGTCCATTGGGCTATGGAGTCTAAGGATGGCTTTACTGGATTTCTTTTCTGAACACAAGATGGTATTACAGGGCAAGATAGCTAGACGGAGAACAATCCTTAAAATTTAAAGTGGATGGATGGTCTTGAAGGGATGAAAGGAAAATAAGAATCTTTCACCATATTCAAGAGGAAGAAGGAAAATGATTACAAGCAAAGAGCAATGAAGGATTCTTTGTTACAGTAATCAACAATATTGAATCAGCAAAACATGAGCAATTAAGAATTCATGCTTATAACTAATCCAGAAGAAAACATTGAGAATAATCACATTTGAAAACAGAGTACAATTAAGCAAATTCTGTTTCAATCCTTTATGTAAACTATTCAGAAACGGATATGATGATAGCATAAACTAATATAAAATTTAAACACAAGGGTTGGAAAACTTATTGAGCTGAAGTCCAACACATGAATCCTGCAACAAGTCCAGTGCTTCAAAACGTCATCCAGTAAGCCACAAGTAAATTTGTCCAAAAGCTTTTTATTCCGAAAACCTCAATGTTACAGCAGAGTAATAGAATCCACACACAAATGCTTCCAAGAGTGGAGTATTTATACAAATTCTAAACTAAAATATCTTGAAAAAATATCAAAATTGGTTCACAAATCTCTCTAACTATGTTACATAAATAGAACTAAAGTAAAGGACACTCAAACTATTTGGCACTATTTTTGATGGATAGGTGATGACAAAGAGGAGAATTCGAATTTGATCCAAATCTTAGTTGATGATGAGGCATCCAAGTCACTAACTGCTTCCTTTCTTTGTGCAATCTGCTCCAACAATTCTGCAAACTTAGGGTCCAATGATATCTTCTTATTTTTCAATCCGTAATAGATGTGTAAAAAGTGAAAGAGGTTATTGTGGATAAATATGTTGGTGAGATAAACCTCTTTCACGTTCCTAAAATTCCTCTCCAGCTGTGCATACTATTCTCTGTAAAAAATATGTGTAAAACAGAGTTTTACAGAGTCTGAAAAATGGCCTGTAACGATGCGCATGTATCTCTCATTATAAAACCACTGTGCAAAAACTGAGATAGGTTTTTGTAGATGGGTCTCTTAGGAACAAAAACCTCCTTCAGTTTTGTGAAATGTATTTCTAATTGGCCACAATATTCTCTGAAAAATGATGACTTGACTGTAATTTTCTGCAAAAAGTGCTTTTCAACATTGTTTAATATTTCCAAAACCATAATAGCTGTTAGGAAAGTGAGAGAGGTTTTTGTAGATGGTACTCTTAAGAACATAAACCTCCTTCAGTTTTTCAAAATTCATCTTTTATTGATCACAATAGTTTCTGCAAAACTATGACTAAAATATGCAATTTCTGCAAAAATGTTCCTTCTTGTTGTATTTTTCATCTTTTCACTTTTTTGTTCCTTTGACTGTTTTACTTTCACTTTAGATAAACTTCAATGTTGGTGAAAGTATTTTCATCTCTTTTACCATTTTACTGCCTCTGTAATTACTTTTACTGTTTTACCTTTGACCGCTCTGTAACTTCATTTTTACTTTCACTCTGACTTTTACCTGATACACTTTAACCACTGATACTCTTTAATCTTGATACTCTTTGATTGTTCTTTACTGTGTTAGACTAAGCAGTAATTGAGAAAAGGACATTCTGGTTAGGGGACATTACTGCTCTTTGAGTTGGATCATAGTTAGAATGGCAACAGTGGACAATTTCTGGGAAAATAATGACTGAGGGGATGAGATACCTTGGGAGATTGGATTCCCACAACCCTATAAGATCTTGCCCCTTTGAGTATTCGTCTCTGCAGCGACAATAGCTCAATAGGGGACTTTCATCAAAACGCAGGTCTTTAATTTGGAAATATTCATCTATCAAAGGTAAATAGTCCAATTCACGGTGAGGAGCATTCAATGGAGTGATATTAAGAGCTGCCGGGACCTCCATTTTGGTTCTTGTGGATTCAAAATGGAGGTTTTCGTTTTTTCTTACAGACCGGACGGGATATCTGACAAAGGAGGAAATTGGAACAATGTGCAGGTTTTGGGGGCAATTTCACAGGTTTAAAATCTTCAGGGAGGACTCAGCAATGATTTTTAACCACTTTCTAAGCGAAAAAACAAAGGAAACTGATTTTTTCGTGCAGTCGGGGCGTAAAATGATAAATACCTGTTTTTAGACGGAAACTGGTTCTTTGATAGGTAATGAGCAATGGCAGGGACGTTCTTCAACACGGGCGCAGCAGAATTTTGGGGCGAAATGGTCAATCACAGCAGAAATTTCGAAAATCGCAGCGGGAGCAACGTTCTTCTCAGAATAATGAAAATAACTAAAAAACACGAAAAAATGGCTTATTCACAAGTTAAAAGGTTTTTTGTTTTTTTCGAGGTGTGACGTCATGGTAGTACGGGATGACGTGTGCAGCGTCAGGCGGTAAGTGGTAAGCGGGAAGTGCCCGCACCGCTTTTGGTCGAGGGCGGTATTGATCGCGGGGGAAGCGATTCCATAGGATAATCGCCACGTGGATGGTTGACTATTCAGAAACCACCCATCCCCCGCTGGTTAAATTGCTGACAAGGGATGGGCAGCGGGATCAACGCTGGCCGTTGATCTGCGGGAGGCTGATCCAACGGTTGGGGCGATGGGAAGATGGGCGAATGTTTCGCATGGGCCCCGTCGTACTTTAAAACACTTTTAAATGTTCTTAATCGCTCCGGGGGCTTTTTAACTGGCGGAAATAGTTATTAATTAGTCCAGGCGACTTAATTAATCCTGTATGCAAAAGAAAAGGGGTTGCGGCGGAGTTGGCTAGGTGGAATGCCACGTGGACGGACCACGGTGGCGCAAGACTTTTGCAAAGTTTTATTGATATGTTTTGGTATTAAACATACATGTCGTATGTCTAAAGTTTTTGTATATATTTTTATTATATGATGAATGAATTAATATAATTAATTCATCATAGGGGCGGAATTTATATATAAGGCTATAGTTTTAACCAAAGGGCTTATAAAGCGGGGCATTTATTTTAAATGTGCGGGAATATATACTTTGGTAAAACATTATAATAAAGGGTTTTGGGGATATTTATTAGAAAAGGGAGTTATATACTTAGGAAAAGGGATTTTACTAGGGATTTAATATAGTAAAATCAAATGTTAATATGAAAAAGGACAAGCAAAATCAAAACATCTTTGTACATCTAAGAAAGTGATAACTTATGAAGTAAATTGCAACATTTTATCTTCAACACTTAAACTTAGAATAACAAGTTGTTTTGAGGAATTTTATGGAATATTGCATCGGTTTCCTAAGTAAAATAGGATTTTACTTAGGAAAAAGTTAAAAATGGAAGATAATCAATGATGGATTATTTCAAGTGCTTAGGTCTTTTTGATCATTAGGCCGAGGGTCCGGTCCCTCCAGAAGTCAAGGAAATGCCTTGAGCCCCTTTGATCTCCAATTACCTTAGTACTTTTGGGGAAATTAGTAAAACTTTTGAGGGGGAAAAATGATGGGGGAGGTTAATGAATTTGACTTTGCTTGCTGTGATTTTTCAGTGTATTTCCTGCTTCAGTACTTATGATGAAAGTAAAGGATCAAAAACATGTAGCAGCATCATTCATCAGATAACACTTTGAAGCACCATCTACCTACCCTATCTACTTAACACTACCATTTTCTCTTCTTTATTAGGGTGCATTTAGACTTGCAAACCCTTTTCAATCTTTTTCTTTTTACATGATAAATCTATCTATTTCTACCCTTATTACATCCAAGGGCTCAGATTAAACTGTTGAGCACCTTTTATTCACTCTACCTAGCTACTTATCCGCCAAGATTAAACTGTTTGGCTAGATATTTATTCTCTAATCTATAACATGAAATTGAAATATGACTAAGCCAAGTTTAAACAGTTTGACTTATTCATGAATTGGGGCAAAAGTTTCACAAGCTGCACACAATTGATTTATTACAACAGAGTAAAAATTAGTGGCATTTGGATTTGCACACTTTCCTTGGTCTATTTTTTGCTTGGGGTTCATTTTTTCCTCTTTTTGACCATTTTTATTCTTTTTACCCTTTGATCTTTCTTTTAGGGTATACCCTCTTTACATTTTTTAATTTTTTTGATTTTTTGGTTTTCTAAGAATATGGAACACCTTTGCTCAAGAAAAAAGGTTTGAACATATTCCATACTTCCATCAAGACAATCATGAAAGATGAAACCTATTGATATAGGAGGCTAACACATACTACCACTGCTTATGCAACACATTTTTCCACACATATTTTTTCCGTAATAAATAAATTCATCTTCTATTCATGCATGTAGTGTCATGCATGTAACACTACAAGAAGAAGGGTCATTTAGCCTCACATTAGCACCACTATTTGTAAATGATTTGAAAAATCTTTATTTTTTAAATAGTAGTGTAAAAGTGGGGATAATGTGGGGCTAATGTGGGATACTCAATTGGTGCTATATATTCTGGTGTAAAAGTGGAGTTAGTAAAAAAATTTAAATTTGGTGTTAAATGCATATGTGGCATTCCATGGTGTATGGTGCAAACCACCAAAAACCAGTCTGACATGGATCAAGATATCAAGGGGATCAATGATCATTCTATTTCTGTATCTGATTTTTAGTGAAGAAAAAGTGAATTTGAGGAAGAAGAAATGCAAAGACAAGAAAGAGGTGAATGAAATAATTTTGCCTCAAGGGAAGCCAATGTAGTTGATTGTAGGCATATAATTTTCATCATATGATGTTGGATCAACATTGCAGTTTCTGGAATTTTGCTCAACATTTGAACAAGTATGTACTTCTTATCCAAAATGTGTTTTAATTTCATATCTATGGTTCAAACTGAAATTTTTGCACCGTGGATATTTTCTTTTACATTGTCGTAGTTATACCTTCAACAATACCAATTTTTTGCTACAAACACACTAGTGTGACGGTATGAAGTGGAAAAAGTTTAATATTGGTCAGTTTACACCATGATTTGGGATAACATCACTTCCTACTTATTCAGTTCTTGATTTATGCATGTTAGATATAGCCCACAACACCTTTCCATTCTTTCATAACTATGCTTTTACACTAGTCAACAATAATTGTTATAGAAGTTCTTTGATTGTTAAAATAAAAGTAATCTTTCCAAGGCAGACTTTTGGAAGTATTTGTAAATGAGGTCTTATAGATGTACCTTACCAATAGATGACAATATATGATGTGCTTAGTGAAAGTGAAATACCAAAGCCTCTCTGATCATCAAGAAAATATGGTTTTCTAAGGTCTCTGTATTATAATGAATTTCCACTATGCTGTTGTCCACATGCTTCTATTACAACTATGAAAGTTTAGTCCCAATTGTGAGGCCTTGCCCTTGATTCTATCCGAAATAACTCCTCTTTTTATAGGGCTTTGACACATGCTTACCATTCAACATAGTAGTATATGATAAACTTTGTATTCATAAACAAATGAGTAATGATGACTCAGAAATGCCACTAAATGAATGAAAAAACCACAGTTCTACGGGAATGTGTCCCTTACGGTGAGAGGTGTAACCTCTACGTTTCTCATGTTCCAAAGGTGTCTTTTTATTGTAGGATGCTCCAAGAGACATTTTTCCACATATCTCTTTTGGGAAATGCGGTGAAACATAAAGGGAAATGCATTTTCCCAAAAGGGTTTTTTATTTTTCCCATTTTTTTGGGACAATTGAAGAAACATTTCTCTACATATCTCTGTGGCAAATGTAGATGGAAAATTTTCCCTAATGTGAAGGATGAATTTTCCAAAAGGAGGATTTTACGCATTTTCCCTATAAAAAAATGCGCTTTTGGATGACTCTCAGAAAAAATGAGTTGCCAATTTTATGGTGTCGCAAATGCTTCTACTTGCTTGTTTGACCATCCCTATATGTGCAACCAAGATTGTGATTCCTTGTATTCCTTCTCCAATTGACTCTTTATTCACGTTGTGTTCACTCTGTCCAATTCCATTGCAACCCTCGCCTAGTCCAATATACCATCATTTCGACACGAGTCGTTGATCCACATTGTACTTTTGACTAATCAATGCTCATTAAATTGTACTTTGTCAATTTTGGATTTTTTGCCATGTTATTAGAACCCCATTGTCGAAGTTCCTAGTGTAGTCAATGTTCTTTATCCACTTTGTGTTCACTCTTTCAAATGCACACTCTTTAAAATGCAAGTGCAACCCACACCTAATCCAATATACCATCATTTCGACATGAGTAGTTGATCCACATGGTAATTTTGACTAATCAATACTCATTAAATTGTGCTTTCTCAATTTTGGATCTTTGACGATGTTATTAGAACCCCATTTTCGAGGTTCTTAGTGTGCTTGATGTTCAAGGTGATCAAAGGTTATAGAGCTTTTTCCACTTTAGTTGTATGTAGAAGTAATTGATTGATTTCTAGTAATAAAAGTTTGTTCCAATTATATATTGTGTGAGCTTTTAAAAGCCAAAAAAAATCTCTATCACTTTTCAGATAATATCATTGGATCATTTACATATATCATCAAAAAATATAGTAATAAGCAAGAAAAAAAATATATATGGAATTCAACAACCCCCACAAAATTATTATTCGTATACTCTTGGTATTCTAGCACTTGTGGAATAAGTTGGAGAGCTTGTTTGCTAGGGTATTGAGTTCATGGTATATATGGCCATAAGAGAACCAATCCAACTTGTTGTTGACTTGTTTGATACCTTGCAAAATTTCAGCCAAATGAGGGGCCAATATGCTGACTTTGTCGTAGACTCAATCCACAACAAGTTTTGAATCCCCCAAAATATTTAGTTTTTTGACATATTTTTGGTTGAACACGTTGACAAGAGCCTAGAGAGTTGAAAATTCAACTCTCATGTTTGTGCCCATACTTGGAGCATATTTGATATCCAAAAAATGAGCAAGTTTTGCATATTTCTTTCCACACTGATTTTATTTCATTGCTTTTATCTTTGATGTTGTGTCATCAATTAAAGATTCCATTCCTCCATTAGCAGGACTGCCTACATACACACCTCCACTTTCAGGTTCTGTTTCTTTAAGTGGTTCACGCCTAATGAATTTCTACTCATCGATGCTAGCTAGGTCATATGGTAACATTTCATCTAATTTTCATCAATCGTTAAAGACAAAAACCGGCATATCAAATGATTCACGCCCATTAACAAGAAAAAATAAACTGGCTACAATCCATTCATGGCTAGTTTGGATGATGATAGATGGGTCAAGCCGGGGGATGCTTTTTGCTGATGGATGCGATATGCGGATGGATGCGGATCTTAGTGTTTCCTCTGCTATGTTTCGACCTGGCCAAGGTTATAATACTGGCTTTGCAAGAAATACCTGTGCAAGACAAATGAGTATGAATGTCATCCTTCTTGGAGGGCCTTATGTGCAAGCACCACTTCCACAAGTTGGACTAGTGAGAAATAATTCTGATGCTGATAGGTGGCAGCGTGATTTTGGTTCGAAGAAGGGTTTGATTCCTCCTCCACAACCTTCTTTGCCTACAGTTCATATATCAGAGAACCGATATGAAGTGGGCAAGGTTTCTGATGAGGATCAGTTGAAACAAAGACGAATTAAATCCATCCTTAATAAATTGATGCCCCAAAACTTTGAGAAAATTTTTGAACAGGTCAAAGAAGTGAACATTGAATTTTCATGATGTATTCATGGTATAATATTCAAATATTTGACAAAGCCTTGATGTAGCTGGATTTTTGTGAAATGTATGCAAAATTCAATTTTTAGCTTCCTGCAGGAATACCAGAATTGTATGAAGATAATGAGAAGGTTGTTTTCAAGAGAGTTCTTTTGAACAAATGTCAGGAATAATTTGAAAAAGATGAAAGAGAAGAGGCAAGGGATGAGAAAGCAGAAGAGCATGGTGAAAAAATCCTTTCAGCAGAAGAAAGACGGGAGAAGAAGGCTGTAGCACGACAATGAATGCTAGGAAATATAAGGTTTATTGGTGAGCTTTATAAAGAAAGTATTTTGACAGAAAGAATTATGCATGCATGCATCAAGAAATTAATTGGTGAATTTAAACATCTAGAGGAGGAAAATGTTGAAGCTTTGTGCAAACTGATGAGAACTATTGGTCATATGATTGACCATTCAAAGTCCAAGGAACATATTGATGCTTACTTTGATAAGATGACAAAAATGTCTAATAACCAAGGGCTTCCCTCTAGGCTGATGTTCATTTTGAAGGATCTGATTGATTCGAGGAGGAATGGATGGAAACAAAGGAAGAAATTTGAGGATCCCAAGAAAATAGAGGAAGTGCATCGGGATGTTGTGCAAGAACTACATGGACACGGAGTCCGCTCTCGAGGTAACCAATATGGGACATTCAAGTCGGAGACTTGTGACACCACTTGATCCTGGTGGGAGAGGACCTGTGATGCCACCTTACATGCCAGGTGCACAAACGGGTTCACTTCCATAGATGGGTGGGATCGATTAAAGGGCCACAACCCCATATGGGATCACATGACCATGGATTCACCAGTCAAGATGCTCGAATTGTGGATAGGGCTAAATTTGAAAATCAGTCTATGCAAATCCCTTCAACACTCAGAGCTTCTAATGATGGCCACTTGAATCTTGGTCCTAAGGAAGGTCTTGGCAAGGGAATAAGAGGGAGGGCTCAACCTCTTCCATATGCTAAGAGTGCTCTAGAAGATATTCCACCATTCACATCCTGAGTAATAGACAAACGGGTGCAAGTCCGATTTCAGGTTGTAGTTCTGATCGGATGCCAGTTGGTATGAGAGATGAAATTTTGACAAGGACTTATGATGCATAAAAGAATTTATTTGAAAAATCATGTGTCTAGGAAAGAAATTTTTTGGATAATTACAAAAGAGAGTTTAAGAATTCATACTCATAAGGTGACAGAGGTGGGAAGACTGCAAATGCTGAATTTCAACTGTAAGAAAATTCTTCTAAAAGAACTTTGAGCTCACAACTCATTGAGGTTCAACTTAGGAAAAATAATGAAATGGAAATCAAAGAATATTACAGGTGCATTTCTTTACAAAGATTCTATGCATTTTCATTATATCTTTTAGAGAATTCGACAAGTTTCCCTAACTTTTTCTTAAGTTTGCATGACATACCATCTAGTGTGAGAGATTTGAAGGAGGCAACTTTTTTTGTAGATGACCTTAAAGCACCATTGTTCCATTCAACTATGATTTTGCTTTGGATATTATATTCTTTTTTTAGGAAATATGTTGAAATTGATCTTCTGGGGAATCTACTTACACATTTATGCAAGTCTGAGCCATTCTTGCTAAGTCAAGGACATCTTACTAAAGGGTAATGTGAAATTTTGTGTTTGTTCTTATTCAAGTTTGAATTTATTTAAGGACTGCTACAATCTATGGTCATTTTCAATTATGAACTCTAACTATATATAATTTTGATGTTTCTAGGTTGGAGACTATACTATTTTCATTGGAGGATGCTATTGTTGATGCACCCAAGGCTCTTGAGTTCCTTGGTTATGTAGGGTCAAAGTTCACTAAGTTGATTCCATGTCATTAGAACAATTTTGCATCCTTCCTGGGAAACAAATCCATTACAAAAAAGGAGTTTCCCAAGAAGGAATTTATAACATGAAACCAAATAAATTACAAGAAATGTTTGTTTGTCTTTCCAAGGCATATGATAGAGAAAACTGGCTTTATTTAGGGCTACTCATCCATATAGGGTTCAATGTGCAATTCGTTAACTAGATAATGAATTTTCTTTCCTCAATATATGTGCAATTCTAATTAATGGCTCAACCTATTCTTCTATCATGCTTACAAGAGACCGTGGGTAGGTATGACTAATGGATCCTCTGCCATTTTTTACTGTAGAGTAGCTGGTCTCAACAGAGTTATAACAGAGTAAAAAAAAACTATAAGCTTGGCAACTATATAAATAGGATTTTCCCCAAACTTGACATATTTACTCTTTGTTGATTATGTTTTGCTTTTGGGTGATATGACCAAGGAGATGAAATTATGCTGAAGGACCCCACCCTTGAAGAACTGAAATTCCTACCTTAAAAACTACCAACAACTGAGGAGCTACAAGAATCAACACCATCTTTGATTTGAACCTAAATAGACTTATTATCTTCATGTATTATTTCTCTCATTCTATTTATTATTAAAATCCACAAAATGTATCCCTACATTTGAATCTTGGGAAAAAAGCATATAATTTTTATCATTTAAATTATACATATCTCTTGAAGCCAAAAAATCCATTTGAGTTGGATAAGCTTTATTTATAACCTCAAAAGAAACCCTATTATAAGCTGAAGGACCATCATGTCCTCTTGAGTCTTGAAAAAGTATGATGGAATGAAATGGGGTGAAGACCATATCCATGTTTATCATGTCAGAACCTAGGTTCATTGAGATGACGACCTTGGTTTGAAGATATTCACCATAAAAACTAGGACCACCCATACTTATCGTTGCCATATCTCTTTCATCATCAAGATTAACCTACTGAGGACCTATAACTCATGGAGGCCCATGGTAATCATTGCAATGTAATTTATTAGAATACATGCCATTTCTTATTATGAGATTTACCACATCCGAAAATGGCATCATTCACATCATTTTGAAGAAGTCTACAAATTAAGTCAACATAATTTTTTTCACATTTACGACTTCCCTCACATTTTTTGGTTTTTGAAGCTTGAGCACTTTCATAACAAAAATAGGCAAAGTCAAACAACAAAAATGGTCCACTCTCTTTTCATTTTTTAATATTATAATGAAGTTTTATTAGAGACACTGTTTGTTTGTTTGTTTTGGTTAGAATAGGGTTTGTTCTTGGTTTTATGCGACTTTCAATTTATCATATGTAGCATGTTGAGAAATGGGAAAGAATAATGTGTGACATTTATCTTGCAGAAATTGATGCTCAATGAAAAGATACATAGTTTAACCTAGCTACAATTCACTTTGGTAAAGATGGAGGAACATCTTAAAAAAATCCTTAAGAATACACTATATACAAAGTTTGACCATAAGAAATATATGCATTTTTCTTTTAGAGATATGTTCTTTTTTCTACCCAAGATATCACAACAAGAAAAATATTGATATTGTAGAAATTGTTTGAGGACGACATTGAGGTCGATTTTTCTAATGTCCTATTTGATTGATACTTTCTCATATGTTAGGAAGGCTTTAAATATGAATTAATATGTTCATGAAACAAATCAGATTCAAATTTTATAGATATAAAAGATAAAAACAAATATCAATGTCTTTGTTTGATTGTTACTTGACTTTGCGGTGGGCAGGTTACAAGAAATGTGATTGTAAAAAGGACGGGGAGACGATGCATATCACGTCTTCGATATGGTTCATTCGTTGTTAGAGATCGCTTAGACACCTAAGCCATTGACTTTGGAAATGTTTCTAGTAGGAATTCCTATGGTTTTTAATGTTGTGATTATTTCACTTCATGGTTATTTTGGGCAAGAAAATGCTTTAGGAATGCCAAACAAGACATCGGTGGATAGGTAAACAATTTTTTTTTAATTGCAATTTCCATTCCATGATATCCTCTCTTTATTGTTTGATTGTATTTTTCACATTATTTTGATTTTCTTTTGTATTTTAACTATGAAATTGAAAATACTTAGTACCATATCGATTTAAACAACAACCAAAGCTTGAAGATGAAATTAGTATTACACTATATTTATTGGAATCCTTATAGCTATTTTATGTTAAAATATTTTCATGACTATGAGAAAAAGCTACTTTCATGTTGTTATTTGAGTACATTTTGTTTATATACTTGACTAAGTTCATGCGTTAGAAAATGAAATGTTGTTGTGAATAAAACGACAGGGATTAAACATCACACCTCAAATTATTTGTTTTCACAAGTTATCTACAGCTTGAGCTTTTTAGCATATAACTTAGTTGACATGATTGTTCCTAAGCTTTCCTTGAAAGTTGAATACTAAGTCACTAAGGTGTTCTTTTCTATATATGGTGATATTTTATTTTCATTGTTTATACAGGTTATCTGGCCACATTGTATTGGCAATTATCGCCCCAATGAAGATAATTTGTTCGAGTTTCTTACTTTTATGGAGAAAAATGGCTTTGACACTACTGATGTTGAGGTATATGTTGTATAAATTATTTATAGTCTAATTTAGTTTATATTTTAGTGTTCATTGTCTTTCATGTTTTACACTCTGCATTATATCTTCTTTTGTTTTCAGAGAATGAACTCAGTATTGATGGTAAGAAGCATGAATTGAAAAAACAGGGGAGCAATAACATTGGAGTGACAAATGAAAAAAGAGAGAGAGGAGAACTGGTCTGGTGATACTCTTAGAGCCAATATCCCGCATAAGACACACATATAAAGACTGATGGTCAAGTCTTCAGATTTGGTGAATTCACCTGCAATGCCTTGAAAACACAACGATAATTTTTGAAGTGATGAAACATCATTTCATATGTAAATTGTAGTCCAACCAATATTAAGTTGGAAAATCATATTGTAATACTTTAACATTTAATATAATATAATTTATGTGGTTGAAATTATTCATAGTTTCACTTGAGATTGTTTAGTATTGTAATTAAAATATGCGACTTTGTGTTTTCATATTAGATGAACATGCACATCGTATGATATTTTTAAAATCATTCAAATTAATTTCTATTGATTAATAATGAACACAAAATCAATTTAAAACTACTAAATTAATAGTTTATATTGATTAATGATGAACACAAATAAAATGAATATACAACTAAATTAGTCATTTATAATGATTATTAATAAAATTAAATGAAATGAATAGAAACTACTAAATTAGTCATTTATATAATGAATAAATGACTACTGCAAATGATAATTTTGTGACTATAAATGAAAACTAAATTTTGCATATATACGACTATTAGTAGCTAATTTACAGTATCTTATAACACGACTAAAATTTATTCATATTTCTTCAGTTATTAATTGGTTTCGAACGATGACTAAAATTTGCATATATATGACTATTAGTAGCTAATTTACAGTATCTTATGACTAAATCAATGACCAAATCAATGACCAAATCAATGACTAAATTAATGATCAAATCAATGACTAGATCAGTGACCAAATTAATGACCAAATATACAACTAGACAACAAAATTGAGATAACCAATTAATGACTAAGCTAAAAATGACCAAACGTTGGTTGCATTATAAGATACTGTAAATTAGCTACTATTGGTCATTGATTGAAAAATAGTCCTTTATATGCAAATTTTAGTCGTTTTTTTAGTAACTAATTAGCCATTTTGTACTAGTGTTAACATTCAGTGAAGGGCTTAAGTTTAAAACTTTAAATCTTGTGAAGTGTGGGCTGCGAAAAGGTAAGGAAATAAGGCGAATAAAAAGGTTTGTGGCAGATTTCAAATGCAATAAGGTTTGGTGGTGGGTCCCACTAATATCGTATCGGAGGGGAAATAACTTATGGTGAAGGCTTAAGAGGTAAACAAGAAAAGTTGCGGGCATGGTAAGTCAATGCAGAAAAATGAAAATTAAACGCAGACAGTGCTCAGGTACTCTATTTTTATTTTTTGCGTGGATTTCATGAAAACGCCTCTGGATTTGAAGCCTGCTGCCTGTCCTTCCCTGTAGAGAAATTTACTGAAGCGTGGGTTGCTGCCACTCCTTATTCATGGCGGTGGTAGGGAGTAATTCCAACAGTGGCCACAAGTTCTTGAGCTATGGTTTCATCGTATAATCTTGCGTGGCCATCTTGGAGTAAGCAAAAAAATAGCTTCCTAGAGTATTTTTCAAGTTTTTTTCTAAATGTAATAATAAAAGCCTACGACTTCAAACTTCTGAAAGATAGAAATTCAGAAGGAACATACTAGTGGCAGAAATATTTTCCATGCAGCACATAATCTGCCATCGGTATATATATGGATTCGTTCAAAGCCATAGGTGCTTGTATCACATTTGTCAAAGTCTTGTAAAATAAATCTATAGGCTACTTACTTTACTTCTATCAGGCTTAAAAAAAGAAGAACCTATCAGTAAGCAACTACCACTTCATTTTCCCTTCACTACTCAAACTTGTAATCATAAACATAACCATACAAAACCAAGAAACACGGAACATTCAAAAAACAACAGAATGACATAGGGTATTTTATACCACATGGTATAAAATTATATCATAACAACTTGAAAGTCATTTAAAAATAGGATAAATAAAAATTTACAATTTATGCTAGATATTCTTTTGTATTTACAACCTAGTTATGTTTCTTACTATTGGAGATGAAAAAATTTAGTATTTGCATCTCCTTCAATGAGCCATGTTTCCTTGTTTTTCTTTTACCATTAGTTTATTCCCATCCCAACAAGTTATACAAGTTTAGGATTATGGGGAGCATATTATTCCTCTTGTTTTATTTACAATTTTGGGTGAGAAGACAACTTTGATGTCCCTGTAGATACTGCTTTGGTAAGGGCTTGTTGTTGCGATTTGGTGTAGAATCCTAGCAAATTTGTTGTCGCTTTTCCAAAGGAATATCATTTAGGATTTAGCCATGGTTCTAAATTATGGAGAGACAACTAATTTTTCAAATCCATCTAGGCTTAAGGTGGCTAAAGAAGTCATTTTTTGTAGGGCCGCCACTAACTATCTTCCTATCTTGTGTCATCAAAAATTGTATATTAATGCTTTATATTTCCCATTAAGGATGGCAACGGGGATGTTTCTTTAATCGTGTTTTATCCTCCAATTTTTCGGAACCTAATACCAAAAATCTTAGCCTGAGCCTCAAAGTTTTAGGTTAAAATACATGAAGAGAGGTGAAGGGGAATCACTGATAGATCGAGACCTACAAAATTGTAGACTTTCAGATGGTCACAGAATTGCAGTATGCAAAGTGTATTTACAATTACAACAAAAAATACTATTCCTTTTCGGCACCAAGTTGTAATAACAGAGTAGGCATCACTGTCTTGGAGTTGTTCTCCATAATGTGGAAATGGCTCTTGAACCATAAACAAAGGAACCAAGCCCTTAATAGTACATAAACATAGCTCATTCATGCATGTTGGAGAATAGCCTAAAAAGAAGCATGAACTCAACATAAGTTGTAATGAAATTGACAACTAATTGTTTTGAATCTTTGATTGTAGAATGCTATCCAATATAATCAAATTAGGTGGCTTAATAGTTGTGAACTTGTCATAATATCCAGAATTCAACTTTTCATTTAGGAACAAGGTACTTGGATTGTTATTTCTTGGTAATAACTTAGCATTTAAACATAAGCTTCATCATTGTCTATTAGAAGGCTATTGCATTATTTTAATTAGATAAACACAATAGATAGAAGCATGCCATTCCAATGTGATCAAATTAAATAAGAATAACTATACAGTGCTAGCTACCAACACTCTAAAAAAACAAAACCTATGAATAATTGTCTTGCATGGTCATTTAAAATCTATGGTATTAGTTAGATAGCCTCATGCCCAACTAAGATTACTTGTCCTTATTATCTTGGGTTGGAGGATACACCAAATTTCTCTTTTATTGGTTAAGAGAGAGAAAATGGAGTTCAATGTGATGGGCATGTAGTCACTTTGTTAGTTTTCAAATTCAAATTTAGAAATGTATTACCAATATTTGATAGCTATTTCTCACAGAATGACATTTAAGGAACTGAATGGTTGACTTTGCCATGCTATGGGTGCACCTATTTCTCAAACATAATTAATTAATGTTATAGGAAATTATATTATTACGTTTTTTGCATGTGGTAAGTACCACACGTGTGCAATTACCGATACTGGTAAGTTGTGAACATGGGGTGATGATAGCCACCATGTTGGTCTTAAGGGGCATGGGAACAATTTTAGTTGTAGGATTCCTAGGAAAGTGTCTAGTTGTTTAGATTGTGCCAAAATCAATTACATTATTTGTGGAAAGTGGTATATTAACTTCAGAAAACTCCAGCTTGACCTAAAACCCATAAGACACCTAAATATCTATTCTCTAGTTACCCATAAGAGACCTAAAAGCCTTGTTGTCACTAGTATTCTCTTTCCATTATGCACCAAAGTGACCTTGATGAATTGGAATAAGGCAAGTAGAAGAAATAATTATTGTTGCACCAATTTCCAATTTGCAGTGGAGGCATTATGTGCAGAGTTCATAGGCTCATAGAAGTTAATTTGAAACCCCTAAGATTCACTTTTCTTACCATTATCATTTGTCTACAAGTGTTTTGCATGCATCATATTAAGTGTAGTTTTTATGCCTATAACACCCTCTTCCCACACCTACCTAAGTAACTGACCAACCAGGGTAAACATGTGACGAGAGGCTACTAATATGAGATTCAACTTCCTAGATGACCTTAAGGAAGTGGATCCAATGGAAACATGAAAAATACACCTTACACAACATCATTGACATCTCCAAGGGGTAACCCAACCTTCTAGGGCCCTGTTCCCTTAGCGGGAACTGATTTTTGACCCATTTGAGGCTTAGTCGCAGGAGTGTAAGTGAAGGGAAGTGGTTATATACCCTTAGCCACAGTATTTCCTTGTCAAGGCAGTAGTCAGGGCCCCAAAAGGTTAATACTATGCCTGCAGCTTTGGGAATCATGCCACATTTTCAGCCTCTGAGCCCATGTCACTACCCATAACTTCCTATAACTTCAGGAGAGGATAAATAACATTAAAAGAAATGCATGGAAGCAATCACATCATCAAGAACTAATCAAACCCTACCCAACCATGACAAGAATTTCTTCAAACATGTCACAAATATTGCATGTCATCACATAGGTCTGTTACGTGGGGGCATCTTACAAATATGAGAATAGCTAAGAAGCATTGCTCCCCTACATCATAAGCTACAATAAAATCTATTTGAACATAGATACATTGTTCATTCATTTTAGGTAAAAACATAGATAGAACCATACATCATCACTGATCAAATACATTCTTATAACCATAATAATAAAAACATAAATACATTGGTTATAACAACAAATAAATCCAAACATAAACCAATACATTTGCATACCGAATACCAGAGTAATGAGCTCTTCATTACTGAATGTAAAAACAAACCAGAGATGGGACTTCCACGTTCCACCAGACCATAGATTGGTTTAGCCAAGTCTCACTTCAACCAATCAACCTTGTGCCATATTCCAAACATGAATGTGGGACTTTATCAAACACACCAATCAACACCAAACCAGGGATCCAGAGACGAAATCATCTCAACCCCAGAATAATGATTCCACCTCACAGTCATACATCACTAACCATCACAAATTGATCTCTATCCAATTTGTTCCAAGGCTCCAAAGTGTTTTTTCCAACAAAGGCTTCCAGGACTAGTAACTCAACCCCAACTATTACAGGGCTTCCAGAGTGTTTGTCCAACCAAGGATTCCAGGACTAGTAACTCAACCCTAGATGTTCCCGAGCTCCAGAGCATTTGTCCAACCAAGGCTCCAGGAATAGTAACTCAACCCACCTAGGGATCCAGATCATTTTTCCAACCAAGGCTTATAGGTCTAGTAGCTCAACTAAACAACTATCTGCCGAGCTCTAGAGCATTTGTCCAACCAAGGCTTCCAGAAACTAATAACTCAACCCACAGCTAAAGGAATCATGAGAACCAACAACAAAAAAATCAATGGAAATAAATCCACAATACCATGGTTGTCTAGGGAATGACAAGGCTAGGAAAATCCACATTCATACACCATGCATGCCAAAATTAGTGAGGCAAACATACATGCAACTCAATACCTACAGCCAAAACTCGATGTAGATGTCGATCCCGATGTCTGCTTGCGCTTTCCTACTCTTCCTTTTCCTTCTTGCTCCAAATTACCAAGTATGCCACACTCTACAAGAGTGCTCCAAGAATACTCTAAGTGTCCAAGATTATGTGAGAGAGAGGGAGAATAATGAGAGAGCTCCAAATGTGAGCAACAACTTCAAGCCAAAAACTTTCCAATTGATCCTCAGAAGCCTTTTTATCAATGAGGCCTATATTTTCTTCATTGTCCATTATTTTCCTTCATTTTCATCCTGTTGACGGGAAAAATTGTCTGGCCAACAGTAGGGGATCTCCCCGGTAGAAAGTTCCAATCAGACCTTGAACCGTTTGGAATAGGGATCCCGTCCGGGGTGTGGGTCCGACTACCACTTAAGTCACCTTCCCTTTGGTCTCAAAAGAACTTGACCGAACTTGCGGACACACACTTATTCACATGATACAAGATACATGGTTGATGCATTAAACACGTATATCACACTATGCATAGCAAGACAAATAATAAAGCATACACACCGAAGGAGGTGTTGTTAACAACACATCTTTGGGGTTATGCTTGTAGGATATTCTGACCACAAAAGAAACAGTTCTTTATGGCGAGATGCCCCTTTATTCCTGAAAGATAAAATGAAATGCTAATAAACAAATTCATTAACATCCATTAAGCAAGCAATTAATCTGAACATCATTAACACAAGTACATGAAACCATAATGCATAAATGATGCCATTAAAGAGAGCAGTTTCATTAATCAAAAGATGTTTTGAAACTGTATAGAAATACTCATAGTGTTCGCACATAAAAACACATCAGATCCAAAAGGAGTTTCAACAGGTATCTGTATTCATATGAAAAAAGAGTGTTATCTTTCAATACAATGCTGTATAGCTCTTGAGTCCCAAAAAAATATCCCTCAGATTTTCCCTGGAGGGAGTTTTATAGAACAAAGCTTGCCCTTTGGGCTTCCTGACTCTTCGCCTGCCTGCCTGTTGAGTTTCATTGCGACCTGGAAGGAGACTACGACCTACGACCTGGATGGTGAGTGTGACTTGCAACCTGGCTAGGTGGTGCGACCTGCGACCTACTGCCACTGGGCTATGAAGATGAGCACGCAATTGTGAGGTCAGGGGCATCAATCTGCTGTTCTTTGAGGAAGTCTTGCTAGGCCTGATACTCTACTGTTATGGGAGAAACCAGAGGGACCTCTTCTTTCAACCAATGCATGCACTCCAAAGCATTTGGGACTAGAGTTTCCTTCTTCTGTGAGATCTGGTTGGAAAGAGAGGCAAGCTTGGTGTAAATCCATACTGGCGTGACAAGAAACTGACCCAGGTTTTCTCGTGATGCTGCAAGATTGGGAGCGGCAGCAGCTTGCTTGATGGGCTGCAGAAATGACTGGATCTCCTGATCTACTTGTTCTCAGGTTTTCCCCTTGTCCAATGCTCCCAGTGAAGGAATATGGTGAAGGATGTGCATCGAGTCAATGCTGCTGATCAGGTGTTCGTATGCAGACATTACTTTGTCTAAATCCTTTGATAGCTTATCCTTGGACTGCATTTTCATACGAATTTGGACTTTAGCATCTTGTGTATGAATCAAATCCTTCTTTGGTAAATGCTTAGGAGCCTGAGGGTACCGTACTGTCCAGTCCATCATCCTGTCCAAGGCAATTGAGGCCTCCTTCAGCTGCTTGTGCTTCTGCTTAGTCTCCGCTCGTGCTCTTACCAATGGGGTGACTGTTTGTTTTATGGTGAACATTTCCCCATACACTTGCCTCATGGTCGCCTCTAATACATCGCACTCCTTTATAATGGTAAGTGGAACTTCATTGATAGGGGAAGTTTTGCTTCAGAGTTTTTGAACCTCCTCTTTCAATGTTGTCCTCTCCTGTTCTGCCTTTTTCTCCCGCTGCTCTGCTTCCTGTAGTCTATTTTGTAGAGAAACGATCTCTCTACTCATTCTAGTCATATTTTCTTCCGTGGTCGCAGCGAAAGCTGTGCCAGCCGATGCTATCATTATGGGATTAGTCCTAGTATCAAGGACTATGTCTTTTTCGGTTGCGACCATGGATGTGGCGGAAGGATTTTCCACCAGGCTTCTTCTTTTCTCTTGCCGGATTTTGAAGGAGAATTGATTGAATGTGAGCCTGGTGAGGTCGAATACTTCCTCCTCTTGCCCCTGGGAGGTGCTGGCATTAGAGAGCGTGGCTCGTGTACTGACTAGAGGTACCTAAAGGGGAGATACCTCTATGTCTTCTAGAATTTCATCCTCTAGTTATTCTTTCTTCTTCTTTTCCTCCTCTTCCCTTTGTAGGTGTTCAACTTCCGCATTCTCATGTTCTTTCTTCTGCCTAAGCTCCGCTTCTGCCGCTGCTTCTATTTTGGCTTTCCTCTTTCACTCGGCTGCTGCAGCTTGCTCTGCTTTCTTTTGGCAGTCAGCTTCCGCTTTGTCTAGCTCTTTCTTGAGTTCTCGTTCTGCTGCAACCTCCACCTCTTTTTCCTCCTTTTCCTTCTTGGCATCCTCGGCCTGCTTCTTCTTCTGTTCCGCCCTTAGGCTCTTCTTGCGTTTGTCCTCGTCTTCTTTCATTTTCTTTTCTCTCTCCTGCTGGGCTTTGGCCTCTATTTCTTTCTGTTGGGTGGAGGTACTATGCCTTGTACTGGTTCGAGGTTTCTTAGCTAGAGAGGAAAAAGCACCTCCTAATTTATGACTCCTTTCTTCCAAGGTTTGGTCATCCGGGTCTTCTTGACCAGAGTCTGCCCCTAGAGCCAGTTGTCTATCTGCATTGTACCAGTTCCTTCTTTCATATTCTCCCGGGCGTTCAATATGCTGATAGTTCCATTTGAATTTAGCCTTCTTGCAATGTTCAGGAACTATCCGCTTCGGGTCGTATGTTCGGTATTCTAAAGCCCCAAAGCGATAACTTTTCATCTCTTCTCCCTCTGCCCCTACCTCTCTAAAGTATTTAACTGTGTATGCACCGATAGTGAGTGGTAGCGCGGGCCACGACTTCTTCTTACCTTTGGACAGGACCCTGGAGAAGCCTGAGGACATCTGGAAGCAGACCTCTTGCATGAGCACTTTGTCTGTAACGAAACAAGGCATAGCATGTGGTGCCCTGAACGAGCCAAAGACTTGGATGAATGTATATTTGGCGAAAGGAAACCAATGCGCCACTTGGCTTAGCGTCTCCCTAGCTCGCCAAGACATGCAAGGGGCGTCTTGGCCGAATAATTTTCTGTATAGAGCGGGGATGAACACTTGGGAGATTGGCTCTATGTCTTGTTTATACCTGGATTCCCAAAACACCTTGGTTTGTAGATGAATTGCACGGGTCTGTGTGGGATCCTAGTTATGTACCCATCCTTCAAAATGCAACCTTGAACAGACATCATCCAATAAATAAGAAGCCATATAGAATTCAGAAGGCATTCCTTCATCCAGTACCAATGCTGAGGATAAATTGGTATGCATGGAGGTCATCAATATGTTAGCCCAGTTGAAACGGGTGCCGTGCACTGTGACATATTCCATGAGAGTTGCCCATGTGCCGTTGAAGGTGGTGGCATCGGGGCGCCCGTACAATCTACAAAGCATGGCGGCTACTAATTTATATACTTTTCTCAGGCTTGCCACTGGATATTCCTGGTCTTTCTTGACCTTAAACTTCTCGGGCTCCTCCCACCATTGCCTTATAGTGTCAACTACAGGAACTGCATGAGAAATGGCCCAGTCTTCTGTGAATTATTCTTCTCGCTCAGGAAAAGAGTAATAAACATGGGCATCTAAACTTTTGAGCATTGCTAAAGCCTTGCCTTCGCTGTCTCTGATCACGAACTTCTTGGGATATTTTTTCTGTAAAATCCAATCTATCACCTCTAGGCACGGTAATATCGTTGGGTGAGCACCTGTGAGATGTAGCTTGGACCTTTTAACCTGTAAATATATCTCCCGATCCGGGAGGTCTTCTGGGAATTCCGTTTTGGCAAACTCCGCGTACACTTGGTACCAACACATGTTGTCCCCTTTGGGAAATGTGCAAAGAGTATCTCTGTATATTGGGGGGGGGGGACATAGGCATGTCCATCTCCACATCTTCCACTGCCAAGTGCTTGTCTTTCTTCTGGGACACTGGAGGTCCCATGTCACTGGAATCCGAGAGGACAGGTATACACTCCAAGTCTACTTCAAATTCACCTTTCATATTCGTGAAAGATTCCCAAGATAAGAAAGATGCCATGAAGATATAAGACCAATTACAGTTTATCAATTATTTCAAGTGGGACACAGGAAAAAATGAATAAATGGCCTACTGGGTCGCGGGGTCGCAGGTTGTAAGAAAATGGCCAAGGTGCGACCTTGCGACCTTGCGATGGGGTCGCAGGGTCGCGGGGTCACGGGTTGTGAAAAAATATGAAGATGCGACCTTGCGACCTTGCGACTGGGTCACTGGGTCGCAGGGTCACAAATTTCAGGAAAAGGCGGAAATGTGACCTTGCGACCTTGCGACTGGGTCGTGGGGTCGCTAAGTCGCAGTTTGCGGAAAATGGAAGGGATGCGACCTTGCGACCTTGCGACTAGGTCGCGGGGTCGCAAGGTTGCAAGTTTCGAGAAACTGGGGATAATGCGACCTTGCGACCTGGCGACTAGGTCGCGGGGTCGTGGGGTCACAAGTCGCACTAGAGCTTGCCGGGGGTTTTGGACGTGCGTGGCGTGGAGTTGTTTTCCCTTTAACTGGAAAAATACAAGGCTAAATGGGTCCAGACAGAGTCAAGGGATAGCTTTTGGAGTAGGGAACAGGCCATGAGAAGCTGGATAAGAAATTGTGATGAGTTAGGCAAGTGGGGTGAAAAATGGAATCAGAAGGAAAACCCTAAGCAAGAAATGAAAGCAATGGCTGAGGAAAATGAAAATTTAAAGGCTAAGGCATGCAGGGATTTGGCAAGAATAATAAAAAAGGAAACAACAGGAGGAAAAATGGCAACTTACCCGGGAAAATCGCGTTCCAGTCGACCTATCAGAGCCGTTTTTTTCTATCCGCTGCATATGCGAAATGCGACCTAGCGACCTCCAATATATAAAAGGGTCGCACATACGGGCATTTAATGAGGTCGCAAGGTCACGTGTTGAGGTGGTTCTAGGGGAATGCGACCTCGCAACCTTGCGACCTGGCGACCTCAGGGTCGGGGGGTCGCAGTTTTCTACAAATTTAGGATTTGTGACTCAGCGACTTAGTCTTCCTGACCTTTTACATAGCTTTTCTTTGTGCTCAAGGGGCTCCAAAAAATTTTAAAAGTGGGGGGTTTTTTGGAGGGTGTTGTAGAGGCTACAACACATCCTCACATGAAACCTGTGACATTTCACCTTCCTTTTCTTCTATTTTCCATTATTTTAATAAATAGATTCCAATTAATTCCTTATGTCTTTCCAATGCCTTTAGCCATAATAAACCGAAGTGAACACCCACTAGGATGTTTTTCCCACCATTCAGCTTGGAATACATGTCCCATCATATATATATATATATATATATAACACGGATTTTTACCAGGGTTGTTACAAAACCCTCGTCCTTGGGCGAACACCGTCCTTGGTGTTCAATCACACCTATAAACTAGAAAACCGCTGAAAACAAAATATAGAGCCTATGGAGCTTTATAACATAGCTCGTTGTAGTATTTACAATGACATTGTTGGAGCAGGGTCCCCTAAGTCCGACAATTTTGCCATATTTTGTAATCATTTATTCTTGTGCATGGGTTTTGGGGCGGGTCAAAACACCTCACGAATTGTAATGGGTCAAAAGGATAGATCAAGGGGTCGCGAACCATGGTTTGCTAACCATAGGATAGTGCAGGCTAAATAGTATAAATAAGTGAATATATTGAGGCTAAGAAGTCAAATTTTGATAAGACTAGACGTAGAGGAGAGATTTGGATAAGTTGTGATAGTTTTGTGCGGATCGATCTGGATAGAAGGCTCTTGTTTGCTTTGTGTGTGAAGACTTTAGTCCTGATGTGTGCGGACCCCACTGCCTATGTGCACAGGCTGTTAAAGTGTTTGTATGAAGGATCTGAAATGATTTTGTAATAAAGAAGTATTGTTGCGGGTATCTAACTCCTTTATGCATCTACTGGTTATGTTATGAATGTTGTTGTATCTTGTTTCCGATTTATGTACTGTCTACACGTAGATCTCTACGCAATTGTGATTGGGTTTATATAACTTATTATTGGATAGGTCAGAAGGTATAAATCTCTGATATGATGTGTGAGAGGTTAGCAATAAATTTATGATCGTTGTGTTAACTTGCGCCTGGTAATTTACATACTTAACCTAAATCTCTCCGTAAAGGGTTTACTGGTCAAAGCTATTGTTATGGAGGTTTGTTAAGGTTGTTTGGGATCTCAGGGCACCCACATCATTCCAAATCTCTCTCAGGGTGCAGAAACCTGGTTCTAGCACCCCCCATACTGCTTCAGGTGAGACTCTGACTTACGCAAGCAGGTCACTGCCGAAAGGTCCAGTAGTAAGAGGGTTTTGTTGGTTAACCTCACTTTCGAACCTGGGTCAGGACCCCTCAAGCCAACAAATGGTTCTGTTTCTGGGACCAGGAGAATTTTGAGAGAGATTAGGTGATGCCACGAGGTCATTGGTAGCCAGTAAAACCTAAACTTGAGGATTGGTTTGAAAAATAGATTCATGAGTTTTCCCTAAAAGAAAACAGAAGTAATAAGCTATCTACAGAGGAGTGGAAGAATAAGTATACTTTTACGAAGGTGCACGATATATTTTTTGTAACTTTTGCACACGAGTTACAAGAGTGGATGGCAAGGTTGGCGGAATTCCAAACCTGTTGGAAGGAAGATCAAGTGACGTAGTGGGCCCCTGAATTAATCCAACAATTAGAAAAGAATAATAATTCTATTACTCGAACTTTAGAGCCCTAGGTTGATAGCATCTTGGGTGGATTTGTAAACGAATTTGCAGTCGATCAGTTAGTGTCCTACTCTGAAGTTGAACAAAGTTTTTCAAAGGATTTAGGGGTAAGTTCTTACAAAATTTTCCTCTGCTGATTAAGATGCTATTGTGTGAAAAGGGTGTTTTGTGCAGCTACACCAAGTGAATGAACTCTGATCAGAGCGGTAGCACGACACAAAGCGGTAAATTTTATCAGGTCAATCAAGAGGGGGATAAATCATTGTATAGTCCTCTGAAGGATTCACCTAATCTAAAAGAAAGTGGTGCTACGCACACAGAGACTAGTCCCCCAGTTACACCACCATCAAACTCGCACAAGGGTAAGAATCCTCCTACCCCACCTCCACCCCCTCCTGAGGATGATATGGTCGCACAAATGAAGTTGCGCACTTTTAAAGGAGTAGGGGATGACGATATGGATCAATTTTGGTTCGTGGCAGATGTAGTATGGGCTGCGCAGAATGTTAATAACGATGCTATTAAAAGAGCGCAGTTAGCAATAGATTTTGAGGGTTAGGATTTGGCTTGGTTCATGGGATACATTTCTCAACATGCGAATCCCACAATAAAGGAGATCAAGGATGCCCTGAAGTAGCAATTCGGAAAGCCAAAGTCTTATTATCAATGTGTAGTGGAACTAACAGATATCAGGCAAGGGCCTAAGGAGTCAGTATGGGAAGCTGACCAGCGGCTAAAAAATGTCACTAGTGATGGATGATTTTTCTATGATGACAAGCAGCATAAGGAATGGTTCATTGCCATGTTGTTTCCGCATCTACACGGACCCATGGGTCAACAAAATATTGGCTTAGAGGAGGAAGCCCTTGAAATTGCTATGAAGTTAGAAGCTGTGCCAAGGGATGATGCGCAATTTGGAGCATCATAGATTTAGAGCCAATTAGAGGCGATGTACTTAGAAATACAGAATTTATGAAGAGATTGAGGTAGAGAAGCTAGCGCAGATGTCTGGTGCATACACTGCAGAGTATCTGGCCACACCAAAGATCAGTGCCCTCTATTGGCGGACTATATGCAAGTTGCGGGACCAAGTCCATTGCGCCCAAGAGATATTGCTAGGCCTAGTACCCCCACATTATGGTGCGCTGATTATCGAGTAGCAGGGCGGCATGATACAGACCACTGCCCACGGTTAGGTGCCTATGTCCGATAATTGAAGCAATAGTGGTGAAGATTCTACTCTTCGGTGGGACACGATGAGAGCAACTGCCGCACATATGAATTAATGATCGAAAAAGGGAACCTTTACAGAGTACAAACCAACCCTTTGTCACCAGCCTCTCCCTTTGGATGTGGAGGATCCCCAGCGAGAGGTTGGGGAGGAGGGAGAGGTGGAAGTGCTTGTAGGGGAAGAGGGAAGCTAATTTTCTACAACTTTGGAGACATCAGACATTATGCACGAGACTACCCGAACCCCCACAAATATGGATCTAGTTGAAGAATAATTGCACAAACTTGCCAAGTTGAAAAAGAAAAAATTGGAATTGAGAATGAATTTGATTCATGAATATTCATTTGAGAATCAATATATAAAGCAACTAAGTTAATCTTAGATATACATGCAATAACTATGGATAGTTAAAGCAAACTGAAGCTAAGTGTGTTTTATGTTTTGTTAATGTGCACATGCACCACATGCAAGCACTAGATTTAACTAACTAAATCCAAATGCACACCACATGTAAGAACTCAAATTAACTAGCTAAACACAAGCCCACATCACATGTAATATCTAGAATTGAACTAAAGCCAATTAATAATAACTATGTGCATGTACAACACTCCAGTTAACTAGCTAAAGACAAGTGCACATTTCTTGCACTATGTAAAGTTGAACTAAAACTAATCTATGTACATGTACACCAACCAAAAAATCATGAGGAGAGCGAATTTATTCTTGATGGTTGACCTATTTGAAATGAGACAAGCTACCTGGGCGAGATCGTGACTATTGTAGTAGCCAAGGAGGTCCCATCGGTTGGGAAGAATCAACGATAGGTAGATCAGGCCAATTTTGCAAGAAATGGTTGCATTGATCAAGAATGAGGGTGGTTTTCCAGCGCCATTTGATTGTTATCAAGTCCGTAGCCAATTTTGGATTGATTGATCAAGCTGACAGAATTATCGTTGCACATATATTATGTTGAAAATATTAAAGTCACCTGCATACCCTATGTAGGTAGAAACAGAGTACAATAGGGGCAGCAGCAGAAGGTTGAGTGTACACTTTTGTGCATTTGACAGGAATGGAGAAAAACCGTAAGGAAGTTTTTAATGTTGATGGGAAGCAGCCAACATTGCAGAGATGAATTTATGTTTTTATGGGTGTAGCCATTTTTGCAGAGAAATTGAAGAAAATCGTGGTAAAACCACACAATAGCAGAGTTTTATTAAAGACAATATTTTTAGGCTTTTAAGCCCTCAACAACCAAAAAGGAAGAGTTTTGTTTAAACGCGCAAGTTCTTTTTAAGTTTTGAATGGGGCACGTCATCCGTGGTCCCCACCAGTCATTTCTGAATCGCAATCACAAATTGCAACAACAAAGTGTTTAAGTGTCTTGTTGATATGAAGAGTTTCGATGTGATGTGATGTGGTCCCACCACAATCGCAATCGCACATCGCAAAGGGACGTTGTATTTCCGCCTTCCAAAATATGTATCGCCAATTGAATGTTTGCGATGCGATCGCTCAATCGCAATCGCATTCACCAAAGGTTACCACCGCCATATGTTGTGTTCCATTGAAAATTTGCAATGCAATCGCTCATCGCAATCACAAATCGCAACTTCACCATTCCTCCATCCACTTATGTTTTCCGCCGATGCCGATGGTGCGATGCGATGTGGTCCCACCACAATCGCAATCACACATCGCTCATCGCGCCAATCGCAAAATTGCAATTGCAAATATTTGTTGTTCAATCATTTCGCTTATTCCATTGCCGATCGCCAATCACCGATGTCGCTCAATCGCACATTGCCAATCGCAATCGCAAAACACAAATTTCATTCCACCAAAGCCATGTTCCACCGATCGCCGATTGCCGATTGCGATGTGGGCTCCACTCGTATATCTCGCAAAAGAAGTTTTAGGTTAAAGTTTTATGTTTCGGCAGTGTATAAATTTTTTTGTTTTATCTCTTAGTTTTTATGTTTTTCATTCCACCGCGCCATATAAAATAAAAATCCCGTAGGCTCATTGTATTATGTCAATTGCATTGTATTTCATATTAGTTGTGTTGTATTGTTGTGTAAGCCCGCAGGCAGAGAAAACATAGTGAACCATAATAGAGCATTGTTTTGTGCATTTTAAGAGACAGAGAGATTTTGAAGAGCACTGCATTTGTAGCAGTCTTATTCATATTTTGTGATCCCTCAACAGAGGAATACTTTTGTAACATTTTTAGTTTGTTAATGAAATAGAAAGCATTTTATGCCATCTCTGTCCAGCAGTAAGCAAAATTTTACTTTATTCTCTGTGTTCTGAGGAGAGTATTATTCTCTCAGTATTTGTTCTGGAATTATCAGAAATTCCAACATGGTATCAGAGCTAATCCAGGCTCTTTGAAGGTGTCAAAGAAGCTGAAGGAAGAAGGAAACTTGTTGCAGTAGTTCTCTAGCAGCGTGAAGGCTCAATAAAAGAATAGTCCAGGTATTTCTAAAAAAAAACAGAGTTGTTGTTTTATTTAAAAGAGTAGTCCTCAGAGACAGAGTTTTGTCTTTTAAAATAAGAAGAGACAGTTTGTTTATTAAAAACACAGTGAAGTTTATTTCAGAGTTCAGTTAGTAGGCAATGGCTCGAACAAGCACTAGTATGAGTATTGGAAATGCTCAGCTTCCCCAATTTAATGGGAAGAACTATGATTATTGGGCCATTACGATGAGAGCCCTGTTTTCCTCACAAGATGGTTTTGATGAACCAATTGATGAGCAGGCCTTTAATGCCTTAACTCAGGCAGAGAAGGATTTATTGAAGAGTAATAGGAAGAAGGACTCTAAAGCCCTCTTCTATCTCTATCAAGCAGTACATGAGAGTGTGTTCCCAAGGATAGCAACAGCTAAGAGATCCAAGGATGCATGGGATACTCTTAAGATAGCCTATCAAGGTATGGAGAAAGTGAAGACAACCAAACTACAATTGCTAAGGAGAGATTTTGAAACTCTCTGTATGAAAGAGTCTGATAACATAGACTCATTCTTCACACATGTGATTGGGATGGTCACACAGATAAGGTCCCACGGAGAAACACTTGATGAAAGAAGGATTGTGGAGAAATTATTGAGGAGCCTACCCTCAAGGTTTGATGTTATTGTAACCACTATTGAAGAGAAAAATGATCTCTCAAAGTTCACAGTAGATGAACTTCATCCATCGCTGATGACTCATGAACAGAGATTGGGAAGATCAGTAAACCCATCTCTAGAGCATGCCTTCGATACCCAGATGCCTTTTGGAAGAGGAAGAGGTCAAGGCAGAGGAAGAGGAAGAGGCAGAAGCCAAAACAGAGGAGAAAGAAATAACCCTTCACATTCACATGAAGGAGCAACAGTCAGAATCAAAGCCACGGCCAAAGCAGCAGCTAGCAAGGTGGACACCAACATGCTCATGGACAAAGGTATGACAAATCCAATGTCCAATGTCATTATTGCAAAAAATATGGGCACTATGCTAATGAGTGTAGGAAAAATCAAAATGACATGAATAATAAGCAGAATGCTAATGTATCAAGAGAAGAAAAGAACCCAAGGAATGTGTTGTTAACATGTAATGTAGCACAAGGTAGGCAAGATGATGTATGGTTCTTAGATTCAGGCTGCAGTAATCACATGACTGGAAACATAGAAATGTTTGTGCCAATCTTGATGAAGAAGTTAAATCTGAAGTAACCACAGGAATTGATACTAAGATTTATGTCAAGGGAAAAGGTAGAGTTAGTATTCGTGCAAGAAATGGAGAGAAGAAATTTGTGCCAGATGTGTATTATGTTCCTGGCTTAAAGTGTAATCTTTTGAGCGTTGGGTAGCTCATAAACAAAGGTTATAATGTAGTTTTCAAAAATGATGTGTGCACAATAATGGATATACCTCCAAGCAAGAAGATCATTGCTGAAATACAAATGACCAGCAATAGAATATTTCCACTCAAGCTTAATACTGACTTGAAGGGAAAAGGAAATAATGTAGCAGCTGTAACTCAAGAGGTCTTTCAGAAGGAAGTGAAAGATGAGAATTGGTTATGGCACTTGAGATTTGGACATCTCAATTTCGAAGATTTGAATTTGTTTCACAGAAAAGGAATGGTAAGAGGACTACCATTGATAGAGAAACCAGAAAACAACACACAGAAAACTTTCCATCAGGAAAGAGCATAAGGGAAAAAAAACCCTTAGAAATTATTCATTCAAATTTATGTGGGCCGATGCAAATAGCATCAGTTTCAGGCAACAATTACATGCTGACCTTCATTGATGATTTCACAAGGAAAGTATGGGTTTATTTCTTGAAATATAAAATTGAAGTCTTTGAAAATTTTTGCCACTTTAAAGCTCTAGTAGAGAAACAAAATGGGCATCATATGAAAGTACTTAGAACTAATAGAGGAGGTGAGTACATCTCAAAATATTTTTTGCGTTTTTGTAGAGAAAATGGCATACACAAACAGTTTACTACAAGGTATACACCACAGCAAAATGGACTTGCTGAAAGGAAGAATCGAACCATAATGGAAATGGTGAGAAGTATGCTAAAGGAAAAACATTTTCCAAATGAGTATTGGGCAGAAGAAGCAAATTGTGTTGTGTATATTTTAAATAGATGCCCAAAAAAAGCTGTAATGAACAGAGTTCCAGAAGAAGCGTGGAGTGGCAGAAAATAGGGAGTCACCCACATGAGAGTTTTTGGATGTGTGGCTTATTTACACATTCCAGATCAGTTGAGGAAGAAGTTGGATAGTAAGGGGGAGAAGTGCATATTTCTTGGATATTGTGAATATTCCAAGGGATGTAGATTGTATAACCCATCCACAAAAAAATTTGTTATAAGCAGAGATGTTCAATTCATTGAAGAGGAAGCATGGGATGGAAGCATTGAGAAAACAGTCAATGTTAAAAGTTGTTTATCTCATGATGAAGATGAGGAAGATGTGGCTGAAAATAACACCTCATCTGTAGTACCACCTCCACCAACACAAGGACAGCAAGGGACACCTCAAGCAGGAGTAAGAACACCCTTAAGAAGAAATGAGAGTGCTTCTCCAAGCACACTGCATGGAGAAGATTTGAGTGCTACTTCAAGCACAAGTACACCAAATGAAAGAGGAACAAGATTCAGAAATATTAATGAAATTTATAAGCAAGGGACAACAAATGAAGGTATCAGTTCTTTGTTTTCTTTATATTGTCATGTTGATGATACTATTCATTTTGAAGATGTAATAAAAGATAGAAAATGGATAGAAGCTATGGATGAAGAAATTAATGCCATAGCGAAGAAAAAAACATGGGAGTTGGTTGATCTCCCAAAAGGTAAAGAAGTCATTGGAGTAAAGTGGGTCTACAAGACCAAAAGTAATGCTGAAGGTAAGATAGAAAGACACAAGGCCAAACTTTTTGTCAAAGGATATAAACAGCAGCATGGAAGAGACTATGAGGAAACTTTTGCACCAGTTGCAAGAATGGAAACCGTGAGAGCAATGTTGTCTATTGCAGCACAAAACAAATGGAAGGTTTATCAAATGGATGTAAAATTAGCATTATTAAATGGAGTGTTAATGGAATAGGTTTATGTTGAACAACCTCTAGGCTATGAGAAAAAGGGCCAAGAACACAAAGTGTGAAGATTGAAGAAAGCTCTTTACAGGCTGAAGCAAGCACCAAGAGCACGGTACAGTAGGATAGATTCCTATCTATTGGAAAATGGGTTTGAGAAATGTGAAGGAGAACCCATATTGTACATCAGGGAGAAAGATGGTAAAATGCTCATTGTTGTTTTATATGTTGATGATGTGATATTCACAGGTAATGATGATTACCTCATTGAAAATTTTAAAACAGTCATGAAAGATGAATTTGAAATGACTGATATGGGATAGTTGAGATACTTCTTTGAATAGAAGTAGAGAAAAATGAAAATGGGATTTTTATCTCATAAGCAAAATATGTTAATGAAGTTTTGGAAAGATTTAATATGCAGGAGTGCAAGGCAGAAATTACTCCCACGGTAATGGGATTGAAGTTGAGTAAAGATGACAGCAGCAAGGATTTTGATCCTAGTTTGTATAAAAGCATAGTTGGCAGCCTCATGTATTTGACTGCAAATAGTCTAGATATTATGCATGCTGTTAGTTTGATTTCCAAATTTATGGAGAGGCCAAAAGAAGCACATTGGCAAGAAGCAAAGAGAATTCTGAGGTATGTGAAAGGAACTAAGAGGTATGGTATTTTGTATACTACTTCAGAAAATTCAGAATTAATTAGATATACTGACAGTGATTGGGCTGGAAGTATTGATGATCGAAAAAGCACATCCGGTTATGTTTTTCATATGGGTTCAAGAGCCATTTCATGGGCTTCTACGAAACAGCCTATTGTAGCATTATCTACAGCAGAGGCAGAGTATGTGGCAGCTACAGCAGCAGCGTGTCAAGCAGTATGGATGAGAAGAATGTTGAGAATCTTATGCCAAGAACAGGAAAAAGGGATAGTGATATATTGTGACAATAGCTCATCTATTTCATTATCAAAGAATTATGTGTTTCACAAGAGAACGAAGCACATAGATACAAAGTTTCACTACATTAGAGAATTAGTGAACAATGGAGAAATTGTTTTACAGCATTGAAGAACAGAGGAGCAGTTTGTAGATATTCTGACAAAGCCATTGGGGCAGAAAAGTTTTGAATATTTAAGAAAATGTTTGGGTATGACCGATAACCCAGCAGCTGACTTTAAGGGGGAGTGTTGAAAATATTAAAGTCACCTGCGTACCCTGTGCAGGTAGAAACATAGTACAATAGGGGCAGCAACAGAAGGTCGAGTGTACACTTCTATGCATTTAACAGGAATGGAGAAAAATTGTAAGGAAGTTTTTAATGTTGATGGGCAGTAGCCACCATTGCAGACATGAATTTATGTTTGTATGGGTGTAGCCGTTTTTGCAGAGAAATTGAAGAAAATCATGGTAAAACCACGCAACAACAGAGTTTTATTAAAGACAATTTTCGGGCTTTTAAGCCCTCAACAACCAAAAAGGAAGAGTTTTGTTTAAATGCACAATTTATTTTTAAGTTTTTAATGGGGCACATCATCCGTGGTCCCCACCAGTCATTTTTGAATCGCAATCACAAATTGCAGCAGCAAAGTGTTTAAGTGTCTTGTTGATATGAAGAGTTCCGATGCGATGCGATGTGGTCCCACCACAATCGCAATCACACATCGCAAAGGGACGTTGTATTTCCACCTTCCGAAATATGTATCGCCGATTGAATGTTTGCGATGCAATCGCTCAATCGCAATCACATTCACCAAAGGTTACCACTGCCATATGTTGTGTTCCATTGAAAAGTTGCGATGTGATCGCTCATTGCAATTGCAAATCACAACATCACCATTCCGCCATCCACTTATGTTTTCCACCGATGCCGATGGTGCGATGCGATGTGGTCCCACCACAATCGCAATCGCACATCGCTCATCGTGCCAATCACAAAATCGAAATCGCAAATATTTGTTGTTCAATCATTCTGCTTATTCCATTGCCGATTGTCGATCACCGATGTCACTCAATCGCACATCGCTAATCACAATCACAAAAATCAAAGTTAATTGTGCCAAAGCCATGTTCCGCTAATCGCCGATTGTCGATTGCGATGTGGGCTCCACTCGTATATCACACAAAAGAAGTTTTAGGTTAAAGTTTTATGTTCCGGCAGTGTATCAAAGTTTTTGTTTTATTTCTTTGTTTTTATATTTTTCATTCCACCGCACCATATAAAAGAAAAATCCCGTAGGCTCATTGTGTTATGTGAAATGCATTGTATTGCATGTTAGTTGTGTTGTATTGCTGTGTAAGCCCACAGGAAGAGAAAACACAGTGAACCATAACAGAGCATTGTTTTGTGCGTTTTGAGAGATAGAGAGGTTTTGAAAAGAACTGCGTCTGTAGCAGTCTTATTCATATTTTGTAATCCCTCAACAGAGGAAGACTTTTGTAACAGTTTTAGTTTGTTAATGAAATAGAAAGAATTTTATGCCATCTCTGTCGAGCAGTAAGAAAAAATTTATTTTATTCTCTGTGTTTAGAGGAGAGTATTATTCTCTCAGTATTTGTTCTAGAATTATAAAAAATTCCAACATATTATGGACGAATTCGTGATCGAAATCAAATGGAATTTGAGATTTTCTTCTTAGAATTTTAATTGAAGGCTCAGGTTGATCGGAACAAGGCTGTCTTATTTGGCTAAGAAATATGTGCATTGAACGACTATCATCATAGTCAAATATCCACGCACAGTGAAGGAAAATGACAAACATATTCATGGGATTGTCTATCCAATCACATTGTGGTGCAGAGACCAATTCAAGGAACAAATCTCGGTCTCCTTGATATATTGAATGCCACCGATTGATCAAGAGATGGGGAGCCCCTCAGAAGATGACCAAGCTATTCAATGACCGAAGCCATGATAGAGGGGTTGCGATATTTACATTGAGAAGATAAGATCAAGGGATTGCATGGTCGTAGAAGCAACCATTGGGTCGCCTCTCCTATTATCAGCGCAAGCAAGCTGCACCGTGAGGTTTTTAACCCTGTCAAGTGCGTACCACTGTCACCGATCCAATGACAAGATCGTAGATGGTTAGGAGAGTATGAGATCTGCACAGTCCAAAGGTTATCCAGCAGGTCTGCCGCCTAGGGTTTGAGTTCATTGAGTCAAAAAACCCTGTGCTTAGATGACGATTCATCCATTCGTTTCATTGCTTGGCTGAGTTCATGTATCCAACAGTGGGTCGAGTATCGTAGGGAAACCATTATCATTGGAGGCATGTTACCATTTCACACGCTGGAGAGAGAGACCACATACCTTGAGGCGAGTGCATCAACAACAAGCCATAGTCCAGGTTCTTGTTTGAAGCAGTGTTGTGTTGGAAAAAGTCATTCGTTTGCAAATTGGTCAATAAAAAAGCTCTATTGTGGCCAGATTCACACTCATCATTGATCCAAAACAGTAAAGCACACTCAGGAAAGCTACAACGCTGAAGGGAGAGGGATCACACAATCTGGAGAATCGTGATAAGAGACTGTAGGGTGTTACAATGAGTGCCAAACTGTTGGGTACCTGATCATGGAACCACTAAACTGATGCCATTATCTCCATAGTGTTGTTGAGTCAGAGCTCCTTGTAAAGTAGAAACCACTGAATACAATTTATCTATGTTGACCGGCTGTTTAATGCCGGGAGGAATATGAATTAAACTACGGTGAAAGTTTTGTAAATGCCCTTCATTACGCTGTAAAGCGTTCTTATTTGAAAACAACTTTCCTAATTGCCAGCTGTAACATTACACACCATTAATTTAGATGTTAGACAATTGAAACATTCTCAACCTTTAGATTAAACACAGTTATAATTAATCAGTTACATAGAAAAACAGTTTTAAGCAGATGAAAATTTGACATAGTAGAAACAAGCGAGTTAATGGTTTGTCACTGTCGCTTTCTCTTGATGCCTAGGTCCTGCTATCAGATGGCTTTCCTGCTATTGATTGAAGGCCTTGCAGATTTTCTTTATAAAGCTCTATTGGGATTAATTTTTTTCTTGTATATGATCCTTAGCGGTCCTCTTAGAAACCCGGGACAATGGTGGAAGAGCAAGTAATTGAAAATTGTTGAGAGTTTCATCCATGGTACCGGCCATTCCTACTGTGAAGCATCACATGTTCCTCTCCAACCTCGATCTATTTTTTATTTCTTTTAAGAATCAGAGGGTTATGTTCTATAAAATAGACCAGGAGGAGATGGAGTTTTCTACCATAGTTGAGAAGCTTAAGAGGAGCCTATCATTGGTTCTGGTGGATTTTTATCCATTCGATGGTCGACTGGACATTGGGGGAGACAAATTAGGTCGGCCAGAAATTGACTACAACGATGGGGCGTGGACTTCGTGGAAGCATCGATCGCTATGGATTTTGGGTACTTGGAAAAAGAAGGGTTTCGGGGTTTCTGATAAATCTTTGTCAGAATTTGTCAAAATCTTTATCGAATTTTGAGTTACTCTGTGGGTTTTTTAAGACTACGGCTGTCTTTAGGGACTTTTGTGATGACGAAATTTTTAAGCATTTATGGTTTTATTGCCCAAGATTTACTCCATTACAATATTCTCTGAGTGTATTTTAGTACGCTTTAGGGTTTTATTAATGAGAGTTTAAGATTAATTGTCTATTATGCAGAGTGTTACGATTACATTTGGTTTAGTATCAATTGAAGGCCTTGCAACTTTTCTTTATAAAGCTCTATTGGGCTTAATTGTTTTCTTGTATATGATCCTCAGCGGTCCTTTTAGAAACTTGGGACAATGGCAGAAGAGCAAGTAAATGTAAAACTGTTGAGAGTTTCATCCGTGGTACCGACCATTCCTACTGTAAAGCATCGCATGTTCCTCTCCAACCTCAATCTGTTTTTTATTTCTTTTAAGAATCAGAGGGTTATGTTCTATAAAATAGAGCAGGAGGAGATGGAGTTTTCTACCATAGTCGAGAAGCTTAAGAGAAGCCTGTCGTTGGTTCTGGTGGATTTTTATCCATTCGCTGGTCGACTGGACATTGAGGGAGACGAATCAGGTTGGCCAGAAATTGACTGCAACGATGGGGTCATGGAATTCGTGGAAGCATCGATCGCTATGGCTTTTGGGGACTTGGAAAAAGAGGGGTTTCGGCACTGAAGTTTGTTCAAGGAACTTGTTCGAAACCTTGATCACGATCACGATACATTGGAGAATCGAACTTGTGACCAGCAGCTTCTCTCAATTTAGGTATGTAAAATTCAAGTGGAAGAGAGATTTATCTGAAATTAGCATAATTAAAGGTTATAAATCAGTATATATTTTATCCAAAAGGTTAATGAAAAGTTATTTTATGTTGGAATTTAGAAAAGTAAAAAATTCAAATTTGGCATACCTATAGGAAGTCTACGATGGAAAATAATGATAGGTTTCCGATGTCACAGACCAGGTCACAAATTTTCTGGGAGGGGGACTCTGTATCAGAGCCAATTTTCATCATGTTATTGCAGATGGGAGTTCCTTTTGGCATTTCATGAAGTGCTGGGAAGAATGTAGTAGAGGGCTTCCTATTTCCTATAAGCCTCAGCATATGTAAGAAATCTTCAAATGCGATGAGAAAATTTGTGCGATGCCCAATGTTTCATGGAGAGATAAAGAAATTGTCACTGATCATATCAAGGAAGTGCATATTTTCAAGTTTGTGCGAGATGATTTACTTCCCATGAATAATTTTGAAATCAGCATGAGCACTGATGATGCCACGATGGAGAACGTAGATGAGTGCAATGCACAGATAATCAAACCTATAAAATATGACACAGATGTTGAAATGCATACTTTTCGTTTCAGCGAAGAAATGGTTCGAAAGTTGAAATATAGAGCACAGGCTTCAAGCTCCTTTGTAGCAGTCATCGCACATTTTTGGAGATGCTTAACCTAAGCTCGAGAGGTCCCAGACACAGAGCCTGTTGATATTTCGGTTGTTGCAGACCTGAGAGGCCGAGTAAAACCGCCCTTACCCCCAACGTATTTTGGAAACTGCCTATGCCTGGGCTTGGTTCGGACTAGTGCCCAAAGGCTATTGGGGCAACATGTCTCCTTCGCTTCCTCTCTCATTCAAGTACTCATCAATTCTTGCACCATGGAGATGCAACTAGATAATATGGTAGACTGGGTTTTCTCTAATCAATCTGGTGTTATTTCAAATCTTATTGAAACATTTAGAGTTTTCCCTCATGATGCTACCGTAGCTGGCTCTCCTAAATTCCCTGTTTACGAAATAGACCATGGATGGGGGAAGCCGTTGAATGTGCAGCCTCCATACCTAAACATAGGAGTGATATCGTTGATCTGTGGGAGAGAAGAACATGGAGGAAGGAGTATTGATGTGTCCACTTGCCTTCCTCGCCATTATATGGATGCTCTAAAACGGATCCTTATGATGGTCTCTCCTTGATTGAATTGCCTTCTCTGTTCTTGGTCACTTATCTTGATTGAAAAATCTAGAAATATTTTTTTGAATCTCACTGTAGCAAGGTCAATTGTTTGACCTTACAACTTTGTGGAATTCAAGAATATTTTTTCCTGGGTTTTCTGTGTATAAATAATATTTTAGGTTGGTATGATATTTTATGGATGTGATGTTGAGGATTTTATTTTTTTCAAAAAATTGTCATATTGTGAGTTTTTTTTTTTAATTTAAAATATAATTTTAAATGTATAAATGAATTTAATATTTTTAAATTTGCAACAGATTATTCAAAACTTAAACTTACTATTCCAAAATAAAAAAACCAATTATACTAATATTTCCTATGTGCTTTACAGTGTTTCCTTTGCAACATATGGTGCAATTTCTAGTTTAATACCTTGGGATGATATATTGATATAATCGTATATTTTGTTTTGGTTGGGTTTAATTTTATGTTGGGTATGGTTATTGGCAGAACAACGTTAGTGTGGTCACATCATTGATCATTTGACAACCTTTCACAAAGTCAAAGGGGCCAGTACATGATGGTCACATAGGCCACAAATATTTCATGTGATGAACATTGGACGACTAAGACGAGAGACCTAGCAAGCTGGGCACAGAGAGAATCGTTCATATAGGCTCGTTCCAGCAGGTAACTGTAACATACATATCTGTTCATAGATTGAGTGATAGTGAAATTGCAATAGGTCATAAACAACCATATATTTTCCTAATTTCCATTCGATGTTCAGAAGTTTGTGAATCAAAGGTTAATGCTATTTTCATGCACATCGGGTCTGCGTGTTTTCACCTTTAAAGTCGAGTCAATTCCTTGGTGTTTTGGGTATTTGTAATTAAATATTCATGTGTCATTATCTCAGTGCATGGCCATTTGGTATAAAAACTTTGGAGAAGTGATCTAGGATATTATATATATATATATATATATATATATATATATATATATATATATATATATATATCCACTTACTATTGCAGATTTTGAAAAATGTCTTCCTAGTTAATATTGCAAAAAAAATTCTTCCACTAGGTTATTATTTTTTCAGAAATTCTTCTTCCACTATCAGTGAGAATTCAAGCCCAGTATAGATTAATTTCTCAAAGGGGTTAATCGATTTTATTGAAGAACGTTGGGGAGAGAGAAGGAAGGCTAATGCATAATGTCATCATTTTAATTTGGGAAACACCTCAAGAATTGACATGGTAATACATCAGCCGATCCTCTAGGATACAATACTTCTACAGATAAAAAATGTAAACAACTTACAAATCAGATGTAAGAGAATAATAACAGGCCTTTCTCTCGGAAGGTCCATGCTATCATTCAACAGTCAAAGGATATCCGGAATGAAGATGTAAAAAACAAGCGTCTCTTTGAACATGGATCCAAATTGCAGTATACAAAGTCCAAAGATGTATGCTTACAGTTGGACACATTAGATATGGATTTTTTCCTTATAATACAATATGATTGGAAAAGGTTAGGTTGGGTCTTGAAGGCATCATTGATTTCTTTGATACAACCCATGTTCTTGGAGCATTCTTGTGAAAATGTTAGACTCACAGTTCCCTCTTATCTCAACGGGATCATAACTTTAAAATCATCACTACCACCTTACAAAAATGATATCATGAGGGATATATTGCAGCTAATAGTAGAAACTGTTCAAGGGTTGAACAACATCATGATTCCTACCTTTCAAAAGCAGCAAAAAAATATAGAACTGATGGCAGAGTTCAACTTTGGCACATTCATACTAAATCTGGAATGTGACGAGTTGATATTTCATATGCACCAGAACTTATACACCAATATTACATCATCTCATTGAGACCATGTCAAGACATGCATGCAAAATATTGTGTCCCTATTCTTAAAAGGAGATGCTGACATCATCAAGATACTAAGATCCGGATTGTAGACCATTTTGAGTAAGGAACTAATGGTATCACCAACCACCTATGATCTAGTCGAGAAGTTAGTCGGGAAAAACATAAAATTTCTCAAAAGGGTGCTAACTAGGATGGATTTGAGAAGGATTAATGTCAGAAGCAAGAACAAAACCTGCAACAAGAATGAACTAAGGAGGAGAGGAATATTCTTTATCTGCAAGGGACCTTGGGCACTCAACCATTCATGTATAGATAATAAGGAGACAACAAGGGAAAAACTACTAGATACTCCTTCAGATCATGGGGATTCATCTATAGTTGGGTTCATAGATTTTCAGGAGGCCCCCCACAAAGGATCTGAGCAATCAAGTACATATGGTGAGCAACAACACAATGTTTTCCAGGACAAGCCGATGATAATCAGTCAGCTTGACAAAGGACACGTGAAAAGGAAGGAGATAATTCCTCCTAACATTGCGATATACTCTTGTACATTTGATTCCATACATATCCAGGAGGACATCCATAAACAATATGGGAAATCATGTGTAGATAACAATCCACTAGTAAATCCATGTTTGACAACCAAAAAGGGTGAACAACGGATTGTCCCCACACGTGGAGAACGCCAGGAAAAATACATTAAAGGAGACTCAAGTGAGGAGCCAGTAGTAATAAACAGGCATGATAAGCATGATCATGAAAAATATAGTATGTAGAATGAGCCATCTCTCGAGATTCGATCAAAGGTTCAAGTTGAAGCTATGATAGTTGAGCATCTAGATATAGAGGCATTCAACAGGGCACCATAATTTCTAGTAGAGTACTTTCGGGAAAAGATCATGCATTTCAAGAGAAATATTATGACGTTGAAGCAAAGAGTATGGACAATCCAAGACACTATCTTGCAGGAGAATAATAAAATTGAGGAGCTCATAGGGGTAATTTTCTAATCAACGACCACACTATCTAGTGTTGAGGAATGACTCAATTCCCTCACAAGGAAGTAAGAGAAGTACAGTTGGGATTTCCAGAGAAACCCTCTACAATAATACATATATAAGGCTTGCGAAAATACCAACCTGCCTTTATACATTAGGGAGAGGAGGGCAGAGTTCTCCAAATGGATCATCTTAGGTGACCGAGTGGAGCAACATGAGTTAAGCATCAGGAAACATCAATGTAACAGACTTATTCCATGTGAATGCATTCATGCATTAGATCATTCCCATGATATGGATTGGTGAGATATTATGAGTTGGAACTCTATTGATGAGATGATTCTTAGGAGGATACCCTTAGCCGCGATATTTTGCAGTTTGGGCCCTTAAGCATGGGCAGTGATGGAGGGATGAAATGGTATCATAACACATAGGTCCGAGGACTTAGATGGCATTGGGATCCAGATGAATCTATTGAGAGAAAAAATTTCTAGAGGGTTGTTTGGGATCCATATATCAGTATACAAATTCTTTTGATGTGGATATAAATGGATTGCCTGAGGGATATCAATCTTTGGGCAGGAGGATTTGTAATATTCCCTTTTCTTGGTGTGGTCAAAATGGATGGAATTCACCCAAGGTACTTACAATGGTAATTTCCCATGAGATCTGCCCATAGTGTTTACCTTTATTTTTCAAGGGAAAATAATAAAATAAAGTTTCTAGAGAGTTCCTCAAGCCTATTAAAGGGGATATGAGCTAGGCACCTAGATCATCCTTAGTTTGTTTATATTATTGTGTGTTTGGTGAGAAATTGGCATGGACAGTTCCATTTTGATCCCAATATGAAAACCCCACGGTGACATTGTGTGGTGGATCCATTCAGGGTCCACGATTCTGCTTCAGTGTTTAGTGTAGTCTTGTTGAGCAGCCGTTCATGCCATCTGGCAAAGCAATTCCATGGTTGATCATTTTGACATATATTACTTTCAAATAATAATATAAATAAGGGTTGCACCTTTATTTTCAGATCCTATGTGTTATGTGTTTCGCTTCTTAGATTTTCAATTAGAACACTGAAATGTTCCAGATCTATTGATTATTTAGTTGTTTGGGAGTTTACAATTGTTCTGACAAGGGGGATCTGTGATGAAAATATCTTTTTGTGATGATGAACATATGAGCATATGAGACACCCCGAGTCCATCCATGTCTGAAATCCCTTATGGATAAAGGGTATAATATACCATGCCAATCTCCATGAGGAAGGCTCGAAACTATGGAAAACGAAATGCATGGATGGAAGGTTGGTGATATATGGGGATTGAGGGATGGGCATTGAAAGCCCTCTTAAGATTTCAAAATCCATTACCTACTACAAACAACCATCCTCTCAAAATACTCCAAACAATTTTGAAAGAGATAATTATTTCAATTTTAATTACAATTCATAGATGTAAAATTGACATCTCCCAAAATACTCCAAACAATTTTTAAAGAGAAAATTATTTCAATTTTAATTACAATTCAGATATTTAAATTTTTTTTTATATTTTAGTTAGAATGGAAAAAATTAATTTAATTTAAATTTCAAAATTTACTTAATTTTATATCTTGAAATACTTCAATAATTTTTTAACTATTTATAAAATTTAAATAAATATTTAAATATTTATTTTTATTTTTTATTTTTAAATTGATTCAAAATTTATATATTATACATTTTTACCTTATTCATTACACTTGAAAATAAAGTGAAAGAGGATATGATATGATCCAGGTGGATATTGATGGCCATCCACCTATTCCAATTGGGTCCCCACCATTGTTTCTTTCAGTTCTTTAGTTTCCTTAATTGTAGCACAATTTACTATTTTTAGCAGTTTTTCGGGTCCTGAACTTCTGGAGCTATTTTGAGGCCCTAAACGACGTTTTTTTGGAAACAATGGGAGAAACATGGAAATTACTTTTATATTTCTCACATCAAAAGTTGTAGTCCTCTGATAGATATTTCTAACGAGGTATTGTGTGCATCAAACGAAGATTGTATGCCAAAGTTACGTCCCCGGGAAGATTGATGTACCAATTTACCCAAACGGGGCCCATAGTTTTGGCGCTTCATCTCCTAGGGTTAGGTTTTTGGATGTTTAGGGTTTGACATTATTTCTCAAAAATAAATAGGCCCTCAAGCCTCATTGTAACATAGTTCAGAGGCTTGTAGCTGCCACATCTATTCTTAGAGAATCTATTAGAAGAATATTTCTCGGTTCATGACTTTTCCGACTAGGAGAAGATTATTTTTTCACTCCTCAAATCCATCCCCCATGTCAAGGACTGGTGGGAAACCTACTGTGAGAAAGAGGATGAGGGGGAACCCTCTATGTTCTCGGTCGTACCCACTTGGAATTCTTTCTGAGACGCCATCAAGGAAAAATATTATCCCATGGGGAGATATGAGGACAAGTAAATATAATGGACTACACTGCAGCAACAAAGGGATCAAGATGTGCATGAGCTGACGAATCTGTTCCATACCATGCGCACAAAGTTGGGTATCAAATATTCGGAGAAACATTTGGTGCTGAAGTACCGCAGTTTTCTGCACATATACATTCAGGAGGAAATAGAGTTCCTCGACATCTCCTCTCTTGGTATGACATACAGGTATGCTACCAGGTTTGAGTAGAAATTGATACAGAAGAAGCAAGACTTTGGATCTATGAATCAAAAGCAATGGAAAGGTGCCCCCAAACCACAGAACAAAGGAAAAATCTAAGGCATGGTAGCCCAAGACAACCTTCCAAAGGTGCAAACAAAGAACAACACTGCAAGGCCAAAGAAGGACGTACGAAAGTGGTGTGAGTTCCATAAGAGCTCCACTCACAATACAAGTGAGTCTCAGACCAAGTAGTCACTGGTGGCTGAGATGAAGACTTCTGAATCAGATGCATGCTCTGACTCTGAATCAGAACCTGACAAGGGAAATGACAAAGGGAAGCAGATTATCGATGTGGATCCCAACTCCACCATTGCCACCATGAATATCCAGAAGGAGGAACCAAAAGATCCAGAGGAGGAGGAGCATCTCTTCCACTCTGAGATGTGGATAAAGGGTTCCCCACTACAGTTCATTGTCGATAGTGGGAGCTAGAAGAACCTCATTTCAGCAGAGGTCGTGAAGCAGTTGGGCTTGCCTACCACAGCACATCCACAGTCGTACACCATTGGGTGGCTTCACCAAGGACTAGATCTCCACAAAAGCCAGCAGTGCTGCCTTCCCTATAGCATCAAGCCCTTCACGGATGAGGTATTATGTGACATTGCTCTTCTTGATGTTTGTGATGTATTATTAGGCCAACCATACTTGTGGAAGCGGCATGTTCTGTATGAGTTCCGACCTCGCGCTATTATTTTTACTTTGGGAAATAAGTTGTATAGGATACCAGAGGTACTGTTATCACCCTAGTAATTTCTAAAGATTGTGGGTTCTTTTGGATTTTTTAGTTTTAAGAAAACTAGGGGTAACCACAAACCTACTTTGGAAATTCAGGATCTAGCCTTCCTAAATATCGGAGAGGGCTCTCTCTTTCAGATTTAACTTTGTTTTTGTTGAATATTTTAGGCTAGGTATTATTGGGCAATTGGTTTTTTGTTTGAAAGTTTGGTGGGAAATAATATTACTTGGAGAAAAATTAGAGAGGTATCTACTAGTCCATTGGGTTATGGAGTCAAGATGTAGCAAGAAAAACTAATGTACTCAGGGCAAGGTAGATAACCCTCAGAGATTTGAATAGTTTATTTGGATGAGATGGCTTGCTTTCTGAATAAAGGGCAGCAAAGGATCCTTTGATCCGGAAATAAGAGGAAGGAGGCAGGGGTCAAACGGGACTAGGAGCAACTAAGGATTCCTAAGTCCAGAAATCAACAGAAAACAATGAAATGATCAAGTAGTTAAAACAGGGAGATTTTACACTAATCCTGAAATAATATTCCTAATTAATCATTCAGATTTGAATAACATATATGAAATGAATGAAACTTCAGAAAAGGACACAATGACAATAATAAATCACTTTACTCATTGGCTTATCACATGAATCCTGAGTTACCAAGTCCCGTTGGTTCTTGTCCAGACTGCTGCTATGAAATCAACACATGAGCCTCAAAAACACCAACAAAATTGTCTATAATAATCTCAACAACTTTATTCCACACTAAACACTTCATAAACTGAAGTATTTATACAATATGTTTATTACAAAATATCCTAGAGAAGTCTAGGAATAACTTTAGGAAAATAAAATATATTAACACACTAAAAGGGTCAGTTGCTTAACAATTTAGCAAGCTGTGCTCTTATCTAGAAAAAATAGAACTAATATATCTAAAAAATCTGATTGTTGCATTGTTGTTTATGCTTGCTGGCATATTTGGAAGATATTTGTTTATGGATTGCTTGACTGATACTCTTTCACTTCTCATCCTTTAACTCTGTTTTTCCTCTTGATACTCTCTCATGCTACTTCCTTATTACTTTCACTACTGTAAGATAGAAAAATTACAATAGTAAAATTTTTTGATTGATTTTCTTCTCAGATACTCTTTGACTCTGCTTATTAATCTGATACACTTTCACTGCAATATTTACGCTTTTAACAGCTGTAAAAAGGAAATTTTGACTGTGGTAAAAACAATCAATTTTCTGTTGTTCTGCTCCAATGTTGTAATAACGAATCTATGAATTCTTGCCATTGCTGATCACTTGGTATTTTTATACTTTTCAAATTTCGGTAACTTTCATCAGCATCAGTGTACTTTGAGAAATTTGGTTTGATAATGAAAATATGTTTGATTTCATTCTGCAGAAAAAATAAATTTTCAAAGTACTTCAAGATAACTTTGCCAGTTGGGGAACCTTGCGGCAGAGGCTTATTTACCTGTTCTTTAGCATATGCTCTGATCTTCTTGTCATAATCTGTATGAACCATTAGTTTTTCATTAAAGCCATGAATTTCTGGGAGGCCTGCTTTTTTCAATATTGTGTACTCTACCAAAAACTTTGTTACTGACAACTCCATGGTCTCGCACTTTTCCTCCAAATTTTTCATTATGTTCCTTTTATTTAGAACTTTTTTGATTTGCAGAATTGTTTCAGTCCTATCTTGGATTTTCAATTCTTCAAGCTCTTCTCTATTTTTGCTGTTCAAAAATGTAATAAGATTCAAAGCTTGAGATGGTTTGTTAGCCAGTTCTTCTTTTGTTTTCTGAATTTCCACCTGTGCTGCCTTAAGTAGATCCCTTTGCTCATAAATGATTTGAATTGAAGGCCATTGTGTATGTATGCCTTGAATTATGTTATTCCAAAGATAGTTCTTGATGTAGGACACATGTTCACTGAGATTGACCTGTTGCTGCAAAATCTTTACCTGCTCTTGAAGTCTGTTTTCTCTTTGTTCATGCCCCTTAGATGTAATCAATACATTTCTGTTTGATGACTCCAGAGTTTGAACAGTTTCCTTCAAATTGATTATCTCATTTTTCTTTAGGGTCATATCCTCCATAGCTTTTACTATGTCTACTGCTTCCCTTGTTTGATGTACCTGTGTGGTGGATGATCCTGTGGCAGAAGTGTCTATAGATTGCACTGACATTGCAGTTGCCAGTGGTACTTTTGGTTCTAAATGCTCTTCCAATGTGGAAGGGAAAGCTATCCCAACTATAGGAATAACAGTGGGAGTAGCTTGCACATCTGATTTTCTTAAGGCTTCATTTTCTTTCATAAGGGTCTCTATTTGATTCTCCATGTCTTTAACTTGAGCAGTCATTTTTAGCACTAATTGCATCATCTCATCCTTTTCTGTTTTCTCTTGTAGGATTTCCTTTGCTTGAGGATGTTCATTTGGTGGGAGTTTTAATTGCTTCCTCAAGGTAGCAATGTCTTCATTCTTTTGTTTTATTAATTTTTGAGCAACCTGAATGTTTGAAGAATCCACTCCAATTTGTAGCACCAGGTCTTCTAAGGATTTTATCCTTATATCCTTCACATGTAATGAAGCTTTATCTAACTTCATTTGATCCTACAAGTTGAACACAGTGTTTTGCAATCTAGTTGCACTCGCAGTTTTTTTTACCACCTTAGAATAGAGCATTTCCGAAGTAGTTCTATGAAACTCTATTTGATCAAGTTCATGTATGGTGTCTGCATCTACTTCAAGCTCTGTTTTCCTATAATCTGCAACTGACTTTGGCTCTGTAACCTTTGGCTGGAGGAAAGGCATAATCATTTTATTTGTTGAATATTCAAAGGCTGTCAAAAGTATGTCTTTGTTTCCTGGTTTTTCTTTAAGAAATTGAGAATAAACTTCTCTTTTGATCTCTTCATTTCTTTCCTGAATCTGTTTGTATTTCTCCTGGATATCACTATCTTTTCCCTCTATTGTTTTGGAGGAGGAGGGAACTTCTATATTTACCTGTTTTTCAACCATTTCTCTGCCTTGTTCCTGTGTTAAAACCTTCTCTTTCTGAATTTCTGCTAGAGTCTCATTTACAATTATAGTGGCTTAATCATTATCTACATGTTGATCATTTGTATCATTTATTTCAATAGCCTTTTCTTTCTTAGCAACATTCATTTTTTCCCTTTTGTTGTAAATATTCTTGAATTTGTTTTCTACAATGGTCTTTGTTGAATAGCCTTCTTCATTCCTGGTCCTTTTGTTTGAAGTTTCTACTTGTTTGTTGACCACTATAGTCTGTGAATTATTTGTGTTTATCACTGTTTCTGCATTAGAAGTAGGGTCAAACAATGTATTTTCCACCCATTCTACTTGATTTGAAAATTTCTCAATTTGGGGTTTAGGCTCATGGATGAAAGGAGTCAATTCACGTTTAAGCCTTATACTATTCAAAATGCCTTTAGGATTATAATTCCAGTAAAAAATTTCTTGGAACTTATACTCTGACAATTTCTTTGCTATCTCTTTTAATGCATCCCTGTTATTTACAATGAATGGGCCAATTTGGTTCTTCAGCTTGAATTGGGTCTTTTTCTTAGAAGCCATGAAGTTTACTTCATCTGCATTTAACGCCTGCCTTAGATATTCCAATGCAAAAATTCTGATAATTAGAAATTTGGGCAACTTATATGGGAGCAAATTTGCTCCAAATATCCTTAATTCGGTATGTCCTTCATATAAGTACCAATTCCCTACTTGGCTTTGTTCAGAAAACTACAATATCCTTTTCATTTCATCACTGACCCTGGGTTGTTCTGCTTTATAAAGTAAATTCATGGCTGGCCTGACAAACAAATCTAAGAAATCCTTGTAATTGAATTCTTTTCCTGTTTTCTTGAGTAATGATGTCTATAATATTACTGACAGAGGATGGCCCTCTACATTCATCTTTTGTAAAGCCATTGGAAATTGTTATGCTTGGGAAAATAGAAAAATATGAAATAGATATGATGAATATCTAAACACTCCCTCAGTAGGCAATTTAGTCAACTGATAATGTATACTGTCAGCAATGAATCTAGAAAAATCAAATACCATTGCAGGAGGCTTCCCAGGGGACAATGTAGAAATGAATCCTAGTATAGAGACATCAGTGAACTCATCATTAAAATATCCTAAGATAAAGGATAGCATTGAAATTACCTGTCTGGAAGATTCAGGAAAATCAGAGGTGGAATAGGGTGGATTCACTTTTGGGAAATCTACATGAGTAGGCATGAAGTTTTGAAGAATCATAAACTTCCTGAGGAAATCCAAATCTAGGTAAAACTAAGTCAAATCTTCAATGGATAGGGGCACTACTCTTGGATCAACATTCAACTGAAACATTTCATTAATGGATTCTGCTGTGATGGAAAACATAATTTCTCTATCTTTGTTCACAATAGACCTCTCATTGAGAACATAATGTAATTGACACAATTTGACCAAGTCTTGAGCTAGATGAGTAATAGGTATAACATACTTGAGAAAATTATATTCCCAAATAGGTATAGCATTTTCATTATTATCCAGAAATTTTTCATAATACCAGTTATGAATATCAAGCAAATTAAATTCTACTGCTGCATCAACAATCTTGTAATCCGAATCTGTTAAAGGACTACTTTCTTCAGTAGAAACAGGTGGTTGAAGAGGTCTGACAACTTCTGTTGAATCTGTTGTCAAAGCAGGAGTAGACTTATTAATCTTTGATGATTCGGGCTTTGGAAGCTTGGCTAAGACAGATTTTGGGGCTTTGGGACCTCCAAACTTTGGTGTAACTTGCTTCTTTGTCATTTCTGGGGATAATTAAGCCAGATTAAACTGTTTTCTTAGTTAATTTAGACACATAGGGTATTTGAGTAGATCTAGGGCTATTTTGGGAATCTGGGCAGGGGTTTTAGAATAGAAAACACATGTTTTCTAGATGTAGAGGACTAAGGAAAGGGATTTCTGGCTTTCTGTGCACTTTTAACTCTTTTGAACCATGGAAATTGTCTTTTAATGACTGGAATTACTTTAAAACAAAGTTTATGTAAATGGAAAATTCTGAGAAAAAATTGCAAGGGTTTGCCCTGTTTTTTTCAAGGTTTGGGCACACTAAACTGGTAATTCAGGTCTCTGTAGCTTAATTGATTTGTTTTAATAGTCAATTGGTGAAAGTGGCTGGTCAAATTTAGGGAGATACCTGATTTATAGGAATTCTAACAATCAAGAAGGGTTCTTGGTGACTTTGGCTTTATATTGGATTCGCTGGTTCAGCTGAAAGCGTTAAGAGTCCTTTAAATGCAATCACTGTGGTGAAATTTCGCTTCAAGGGGATAAATTGGCTAGGCAAAGGTTTAAATTTCATTCACAGAGTCTGGGCATATTTTCTTAACAGGCAAGGAGCAAATAATACATAAAATGGTGGAAAACGAAGGTTTAAACCTTCAATATTTATCATTATGTGTATCATTTATTGCAGGTCTCAATCAATGGTAGGAGGCAGAATTATCTTTGAATGCGAAAAAAACTGGTGGTTTTCACGTTGACTTGGGACGGTAAGTAGTTTAGAGCATTTGAAACACGATCGAATAGAATTTAGACACGTAGCAATGGGAGGTTTGGGAAAACTACTTTTATCACGTGATTTTTAACAAACTTTGTCCGATTACTTTCGGAGAACAATATGGAACGTGCACCGTTAGATCTGGTCGGATGATGTGAACAGTCTAGATTAACCTTTAAGCTGCAGGGATAAGAAAGGTGGGACCCAGGATTCATTGTAAGCCGTTGATCTGATAAGTGAAGATCTACGGTCGTAGTTTATTTCGATTGGAAATGGTGGGGTGTGAGGCCTTTTCATTGCATTGAATTAGGACCGTTGGATTAGGAAGATTAGTGTGATCGGATGGTTGTGGATGAATGCGAGGGCGCTGGGTTTATATATATAAAAGGAGTTTATATAAAGGGTAGAATGTATGGGGGAGGGTTAATGTATTATGCAAAGGTGTGATTACATTTCAAAGACTTTTCCTTTGTATTTTATTATATAGTTATTTTAAACCAATTAGGCTTAATAACTATAGGGGGATCGGGATATTTCATTATTGATAGTTTTTATGTCAAAGGGATATTTTTGAGTTTTATTTTAAACATGTGCGTAATAACTTTGACATAAAAAGCTTATAATAAGGGGTTTTTTGGGATAATTAATAGAAAAGGAGTTATATTAATAGGACTAGGACTTTTACAGGGGTTTAATAAATAAGTTAGGTGTTAATATGACTAAGGGAAAGTGAATACTCAAAACACATAAATATAACTAATAAAAATGAAAATTAAAGCAAAGCTTCATTATCATAACTTAATCACTTTTACTTAGTATATAATGCCTTTTGAGGGTTTTATGCTTTATGAGATGTAGGTAGTTAATCAAATTTGGGTTTAAGTATCATTAAGTAAAAAATGGAATTTTTACTTATGAAATTGCATGGTGATGAATGCATGAGTGGTAGATTTGAAACTTTGGGATTAACATAGAAATTTAACACCTTCAACTAGCCAGTCATTGAGCCTTGGGTCTGGTCCCAACAGAAGTCAAAGAAATGCTCAAAGCCTCTTTGACTGATAGTTTATAATGTCCAATATCTATAGGGAAAAGGAAATTAGTTATTGTAGCCTGGTGAAATATAATGATTTTCCCACCTTCTTCTACCTACCCACTCTTTAATCTAACATTTTTTATTCCATTTGTGCAAGTGCATTTTAAGCTAGCAACCTTTCAAAAAAAAATTCTTTTGAAAGAAGTAAAACTATCTAATTCTAACTTATTTCATCCAAGGACCCAGATTAAACTGTTGGGTTCCTTTTATTCTATACCTAACTACTAAATTGTCAGGATTAAACTGTCTGACAATTCTTTATTCTCTATCTAAAACAAGTAAATTGAAAACATGATAAGTCAATATTGAACAGTTCAACTCATCATAGATTATGGCATTTATTGACACTCTGCCATAATCAACTGTAAAAGTAAAAAGTAGTGGCATTTAGACTTGCACACTTTCATGTTTTATTCATCTTTTCTTTTGGGGTATATCATGTTTTCTAAGTCCTTTGATCTTTCTTTTAGGATTTTTTACCCTCTTTTTGATCTTTTATTTTTTTTATTTTTTACAGAATATGGGAATATAACTTGCAGAAAGAAAAGTATGTACATATTTACAAGACTATCATCAGTCAATTCAAAATTATGAATCCTATATTTATAGGTCACTAACAATTGCTTCACATGGGGATGGCATTTCCTAGTGAAATGTCAAGAACTCTAAGATCAGTAGCCTTGGAATTTTTAACCTTGATGATCCTATAACTGTCTTCTGATTTCTGCAATAACTCATACTTATGATATTTTAATCTTAAAAGCTTAGGGCCTTATCTCCGGGCTTCAAATTTTGAAAAGAAAACATCCAATCCAATCTACGCACTTGCAATGAATATTTACAATGATGTAAAAAAGGAATCAATTTGGAACTAGCTGCTAATTAACTCAGAAGAATAGTAGTGTTTAAGCATCCTACCATTTACTGGTCCATCTGGAAGGTCTGTTCCATCTAAATTTTGGATAAAAAATGCATTATTACCTCTGTACCCATAAATTTCATAAGGTCCCTTCCATAAAAAATCAATTTTTCCATGTTTTCCCTTTTCCTTTCTCTTGGAATCCCACTTTAACACTTTATCTCCTATGTAAAAATCATCCTCCTTAGTCCTTTTATCAAAAATCTTTTTGATCTTATCATGAATTACTTCTGATTTTTCATATACTTCCTCCTTGTTTGCTGTAAATGGATGGTTTGATTTATTCTCCATTGAATGTCATTATTTTCAACTTGAGATTCCTGAATAATCTTCATTACTGGAACTCCCAATGATGAAGGAAACACCGCATCCATTCCATAAACTAAATGATAAGGTGAAGTACCAATTGACTTCTTGGTGGTAAGTCTATCTACCCATAGGGCATAGACCAACTTTTTGTTCCAAGTCTTTTTGTTTTCTTGAAGTAATTTTTTGATGATGTTTACTAGGCTTTTATTAGAGGATTCTACTAGGCCATTACCTTGAGGGTAATAAGCAGTAGAGTGGCCTAGAGTAATGTGATACTTGTGGCAAAAGGCAATCATTTTCTTGGATTTGAATGCAGCTGCATTATCAGTAATAATTTTGTGTGGGCATCCAAATCTAGATAAAATGTTGTTTTCAATAAAAGAGATTATGACTGAGTCTGTGGCTTGCATAGTAGGAATGGCTTCTATCTACTTGGTAAAATAGTCTGTGGCAGTCAAAATCCATTTATGCTGTCTGGAATATGGGGGATTAATTTCTCCAATGAAGTCTAAACTCCATTGTTGAAAAGGTATCTCAGTAGAAATAGGTTTTAGGGGCAAGGGTAGCAACTTCTTTATCCCTTCAAAAATATGACATTGGTGACAGGAGGTAACATATTTTTTGACATTAGCAAACAATGTTGGCCAGTAGAAACCAGCTCGAAGAATTTTGTCTGCTGTGCTCTTCCAGTATAAGTGGCCTCCACAGTCACTTGCATGAAATTCCTCAAGAATCTTGTCAACTTCTAATTTCAGTAAACAATTCAGTAAAATCCCACTTTGTTCTTTCCAATAAAGCATTTTATCTAGAATACAATATCTCATTGCTTTAAGTTTGACAAATCTAGCTTTAGTTCTAGTTAACCCAGGAGGAGCTTGTAAATGTGTGAGTACAAAGATAACATCAGAGTACCATGGTGAGTCTAGAAAGGCTTCACTGATCAATGGAGTCACCATCTCTTCTTGGTCATCAATTTGTGCAATGAAATTTATATCTAAGGAATTACAGTTGGATTCAGCCATTAATATGGCTAACCTTTGTGCTTTTATCAGCTTATTTGGTTTGATTTCGATATCATACTCAAGGATATTGGCAATCCACTTTCCTCCTCTACCATCTGGTCCATCCTGTGTAAGAATAGCTTTGACTACAGAATTAGGAACATAGGCAATAATGTGAGAGTAAATAATGTAAACTCTAAAATCTTTTATAGCTTTAACCAAGGCTAAAGCTTGTTTTTCCATTATGTTGTATTTTAGAGTTGCATCTCTGAGTGTTTCACTGAAAAATGCTATAGGTTGTTCAAAACCTAGGTCATTTTTCTGTAAAAGAACTGCAGCTATGGTATGTTCTGAGGCAAATGAAAAGATAATAATTTTTTTTTTGAAGTTTGGGCTAATCAAGACTGGTGTTTTGGTTAAAGCATGTTTAATAGATTCAAAATATTGTTTTGCTTCAACTGTCCATTTTAATACCGAGTCTTTTTTCAGCATGTTATTAAGGTCTTTTATGATTTCGGCTAGATTAGAAATAAATCTTCTTAAAAAAATTATTTTACCTAAAAATGATTGTAATTATTTGATGTTCCTAGGTGGGTGAATGTTTAGTATGGCTTCAATTCTTGCTGGATCTATCCTAATACCTTCTTTGGAAATTATGTACACCTAATAGTTTACCTTCTTCAAGTCCAAAAAGACTCTTTTTGGGGTTTAAGGATATACCATATTTCCTACATTTAATGAATACCTGTATCAAGTGATCCAAATGTTCATTATCAAATTTAGAAAACACCGTAATATCGTCTAAGTAAATAACCAAAAATTCATGGATTTCGTTTGCAAAGGCTATGTCCATAGCCCTTTGAAAGGTAGCTCCAGCATTCATTAATCTGAAAGGCATTTTCACATACATGAAAGTGCCCCAAGGAGTAGTAAAGGATGTTTTGGGTTGATCTTGTTTCTAAACAAGTATCTGGTTATAACCTGAGAAACCATCCAATAAATAAATTTTTGAAGATCCAACTACTCTCTGCAAAATGTGATCCATCTTAGTCAAAGGGTAATTATCTTTCAAAGACATTTTATTGAGATTTCTGAAATCTACACATAATCTTATTTCTCCAGTTTTCTTCCTAGTAGGTACTGAGTTAGAAACCCAATCAGAATATGTGATTGGTGGAATTATTTGGGCATCATACATTCTTTTGACTTCTTTCTCTATCAAAGGTAACAAGACATGATTAATCCTTCTTAACTTTTGTCTAAAAGGCTTTTGATCATCCTTTACAAGAATCTTATGTTGAATTATACTTGTGTCATAAGCCTTTAAATCTTCATAACTCCATGTAAATACATCTTTATACTCTTTCAACAGATCAATGTATTTGGATTTTTCTTCTTGTGGTAAAGATTTAGACAATTTTATCATTTTAGGATGTAATTCTGTTCCTATATTGCACTCCTCAATATCAGATTTGACTGGTTCCATTTTAGGCTTTTTGGGCACATCATTGGAATCAAACAAGTCTTCTAAAGGAGTTAAACCTTTAGATAAAAGATTATTTATCAATTTTAGCACGTCTATTTCTTCCTCAATTATTTCCTCTATGTCTACTTTTTCTAAGTCATCTATTTCTGATTGAGTAAGTACAGTTGGATTTTTATATTTATGTACATCTAAATTATTTATTTCACAATTAAAATCATCATCTATATTAAATTATGAAAAATTATCATCAGTGTCTATCTTGCAGTTTTGGAATTCTTCCTTGCTGTTGAAAAATTTGAAAATCTGTTCATCTTCAGCGAAAATCTGCCAGTATTTAACATTGTCAGGAACGATGGGTTTGTATTTTACTTCAGCAGTATATCTATGTGTTGGTTGAAAAGGTAAACTACATGTGCTAGCAAAATTTTCTACGCAATGTGCTTGCAAATTTTGATTTCTGGGAATGATAGCAAACTTAGATTCTAGTAAATCATCAACCAAGTCAATTGTTGAATCTCTATATCTGGCTAATCTAGGATTATGAATAGAAAATTCATCGTTTATTTGTTTAATGAACAATTCAGAATCACCCATGATTAAAATTCTTTTACCTCCCAAGTTTCTGATAATTTGGAGGCCCAAGATCAATGCTTCATACTCTGCCATGTTGTTGGTGCATTTAAAGTTGAGTCTGAAGGCATGTCCTTCTGAATGACTGGTTTCCATGTTGGTGATACATGCTCCAGCTCCTGCCCCTGTCTTATTCACTGAACCATCAAAATCTAAGTGCTAAAGGGCTTCATGAAAGATATTATCATTGTTTGGTTCAGGTTTTCTGTTAATCAATTCAATTTGGATGTCATTATTATCAGAGTTGCATAAAATGAAAGAATCAAGGTTAGTAGGAATTGAATAAATGGGATAATTTATGGACCTTTCTGCATTACTGACCATGTATTTCATTAATGATTCTCTGTAAAGTTTTTTGGGCTGTCAAAATACTGTGATAGTAGCAAAACTCATGTCTAGTTGTAGAGATCCCTGCAACTTAGCTCCCCATGAGCGAGAAAGAAGCATACCATACTTAGGTGGGATACCAGCTACTACAATATCCATGACCATACTTTTACCTGGGTATTGAACTAAATTGACACACAAATCTTTTATCAATCCAATGCACTTAACTTCAGAGGAATCAAATGAAAACAAGTCTTTATATGGCCTAGTTATTTCTAGATTCAGAGTTTCCATAATAGCTTTTAGCATTAAGTTGTGGGAATCTCCTGAGTCTAACATCACATTGTGTAATATCTGATCATGAATAGTAAGACTAATGTAAAAAGGAGGAATTTCTCCATCAGCATGTGTACCATTTACATCAGGACCAAAATTTAATTCAGGCTGATCATCATTTAGATTAATTGAATCCTCACCATCATTCATGTTTAAAGTTTCATTGATTGTTGATTTATACAAGTCATTCTTTACCAATTCTGTTAAAGGAATTGGTATTTTAACTTGGATATTTCAGCTTGAATGTTGAATGCTGGTTGAGATTTACTAATCTGCAGAAGTTCTTCTTTTGTGATGGTTAACTGAGTGGGTCTTTCTTGAGGTTCAGCAGTTTTACCTTTAGCTTGATTTGTTCTTTTATCTTTTGTTTGAGTTTCTTGATTTCTGCTGTCTTTAGTTATTTTTTCATGAACAGTTTGAGTGGCAGCAGAGGCTTTTTCAGATATGGAATTTTCAGCATAAGATTTAGGATTTGATGGTCTAGAGTCAGCTGGATTCTTCTTTGAATCAGGGACTATTGTTTTTTCTGAGTTAGTGGCCTTTGTAGTATTGGCATTTTGGGCATCTAATTTGGAGGATTGAGCCACCTCATCAGTGATATCAACAATATTTGGACTAGGCTACTTTTTAGGACTAGGTGGGTTTGAGTTTTGCTTGTTTTCTCTTGGAATAATTTGCAAAATTTTTGTTTTGGGAGCCTCTACGTTCTTTTTAATCAAAATTGGAGCATCATTTTTTGTAGAAGGCTCATTTTTTTTCTTGCTCCTAAGCTTATACTAGCTGTGAATTTCATTGATTGTGAAGTCATAACCTTGCTTATAGTCAAAGTATTCACCAGATTCTACTTTGAACTGTTGAAGCTCAAAGAGTTCTTGATCCTCCTGCGTGAGGAAAATAGTGTTTTCTTCATCTATCCCCATCACTATGTTGATGTATTTTTCATCCTCAACATTGTTTTGAGAACTTTCAGCATAGTTCTCTTGGAAAGGGGGCCTAATATTTTGGTCTGGAGAAGGTTCTTTACTTTTTCTAGGATTGTTGTTTTTCTGTAGTTAGGATTTCTTATTTGGGGTTGGTTATCCCATTGTGGTTTTTTCTCAATGTTGTCTAATCTCTCAACTACTCTTTCTAAATTTTTAGCAAAATAATCAAATTTACCATCTAATTTTGAATTTTCTTCTTTTATTGTGACTCTCCTTTCGTTTCTAAGTCTAGATTTTTTGGCTAGGATATTAATTTCTACACCTAAAGAGTTTAGTTGCATCTGTTCTAATGTTTCATCATTTCTTTCTCTTAATTGGTATGCCATATCTGGATCAAATCCATCAGGAAATTTAAGAAGTATTGAATATGGGGTAGGTTTAAGATCAATAGGAATGGCATTATAAACACTGTTATATATGGTGCAGTAACCCTGAACAGATTCATTAGGAGCTCTTTTTACAGCATCAAACTCAGATAAAATTTGCAGGGGATTCTTTTTCTTTTTCCATTTATTTATGAAAGCTATATGAAATGTAGTTAAATCCGCTATACTACCAGCACCTAAACTTCTAAACCATGTTTTTACTTCTCTAGTTAAACTTTGAGCAAACAATCTCATTCGGACATCAGATTCATCTATCTCATAAATCTCACAAAAATCAGTCATTCTGATGATATGTTGTTGTGCAGTAATTTGTGAAAAATTATCAAATAATGGGATATCCTTTTGGTAATTTTTGGGCATATCATGGAAGTTTTGGGGTAAAACTAGAGGGGCATATTTGGTAGCCATGATTTGAAGTCTTCCTAAACTAGGAGGTATAACAGTGACTATAGGAGCAGTGCTAGATATAATAGCTGATGAAGTAGTGCTTATAAAAATAGTGGATGCAGTGGACTAAGTAAATGATGGAAATACTATCCTAGGCTGCAAAGGCAACTCAGGAATGAATGGTTCTATGGATGAACTTGTAGTGGATTGAGGGTATGATGAATATATGATCCTAGGCTGCAACGGAAACTCAGGACTAAAAGGTTCTTTGGGTGAACTGACAGTGGAGTCTAAAAATGAATTGGCAGCATACAGAGTTGAATCTGCTGCTGGAAAAACTATGGTGTATAATTGAGAAACTGGAGGCTTAAATTGAGACAAAAAATTGGCTAATTTAATAGCTTCATCAACGTCTTTAATTCGTGTAACATTAACCCTTTCTACTCGACTTTGAGTTTCATATTTGTTTTATTTTATTGATGTTGAAATAAGGTTCTGTTTTTCATTCACAAAAGAAGTAAAAGTAGGATCTATGACAGTTTCCTTTAAATCAGTTTCAGATTTATTCCTAAACAATGAATTTTCAAACTTGAAATCAAAATCAATATCAGATAAGCTCACTAATTCTTTGGGAAATGAATTAGCTTTTCTCAAGGGCACTTCAGCTTCTAAACTAACAATCTGTTTTTTCTTTTTATTTTTTCCAGTCTGTTCTGGGTTATCTACTATTACTGCAGGCTTTGGATCCGGGTTGGACCTAGTATAGTAGGTTTTCCTAGAAGCCAGACTGTCTACTTATGAAATACCCACAACCTTTTAAAGTTAATCTTAAAGTAGAAAAGATAGATTTAAAAATTTTCCTTCAAGATTAAATTTAAAACTGGAGAGTGGTTAGTTCCCCAGTATGGTCGCCAGTATGTTATCACCCTAGTAATTTCTAAATATTGCGGGTTCTTTTGGATTTTTCAGTTTTAAGAAAACTAGGGGTAACCACAAACCTACTTTGGAAATTCAGGATCTAGCCTTCCTAAATTTCAGAGAGGGCTCTCTCTTTCATATTTAACTTTGTTTTTGTTTAATATTTTAGGCTAGGTATTATTGGGAAGTTGGTTTTTTTTTTTTAAAGTTTGGTGGGAAATAATATTACTTGGAGACAAATTAGAGAGGTATCTACTAGTCCATTGGGCTATGGAGTCAAGATATAGAAAGAAAAACTAGAAGGCAAGTCCAAAAGGATGCTAATGTACTCAGGGCAAGGTAGATAACCCTCAGAGATTTGAATAGTTTATTTGGATGAGATGGCTTGCTTTCGGGATAAAGGGCAGTAAAGGATCCTTTGATCCGGTAATAAGAGAAAGGAGGCAGGGGTCAAACGGGATCAGGAGCAACTAAGGATTCCTAAGTCCGGAAATCAGCAGAAAACAATGAAATGATCAAGTAGTTAAAACAGGGAGCTTTTACACTAATCCTGAAATAATATTCCTAATTAATCATTCAGATTTGAATAACATATATGAAATGAATGAAACTTCAGAAAAGGACACAATGACAATAATAAATCACTTTAATCATTGGCTTATCGCATGAATCCTGAGTTATGAAGTCTCGTTGGTTCTTGTCCAAACTGTTGTTATGAAATCAACACATGAGCCTCCAAAACACCAGCAAAATTTTCTATAATAATCTCAACAACGTTATTCCACACTAAACACTTCATAAAATGAAGTATTTATACAATATGTTTATTACAAAATATCCTAGAGAAGTCTAGGAATAACTTTGGGAAAATAAAATATCTTAACACACTAAGAGGGCCAGTTGCTTAACAACTTAGCAAGTTGTCCTCTTATCTAGAAAAAAATAGAACTAATCTATCTAAAAAAAATGATTGTTACATTGTTTTTTATGCTTGCTGGCATATTTGCAAGATATTTGTTTATGGATTGCTTGACTGATACTCTTTCACTTCTCATCATTTAACTCTGTTTTTCCTCTTGATACTCTCTCACGCTGCTTCCTTATTACTGTCACTACTGTAAGATAGAAAAATTACAATAGTAAAATTTTTTTATTGATTTTCTTCTTGGATACTCTTTGACTCTGCTTATTAATCTAATACACTTTCACTACAATATTTACCCTTTTAACAACTGTAAAAAGGAAATTTTCACTGTGGTAAAAACAATCAATTTTCTATTGTTCTGCTCCAATGTTTTTATAACAAATCTATGAATTCCTGCCATTGCTGATCACTTGGTATTTTTATACTTTTCAACTTTCGGTAACTTTCATCGGCATCAGTGTACTTTGAGAAATTTGGTTTGATAATGAAAATATGTTTGATTTCATTCTGCAGAAAAAATAAATTTTCAAAGTACTCCAAGATAACTTCGCCAGTTGGGGAACCTTGTGGCAAAGGCTTATTTACCTGTTCTTTAGCATATGCTATGATCTTCTTGTCATAATCTGTCTGAACCATTAGTTTTTCATTAAAGCCATGAATGTCTGGGAGGCCTGCTTTTTTCAATATTGTGTATTGTACCAAAAACTTTGTTATTGACAACTCCATGGTCTTGCACTTTTCCTCCAAATTGTTCATTATGTTCCTTTTATTTAGGACCTTTTTGATTTGCAGAATTGTTTCAGTCCTGTCTTGGATTTTCAATTCTTCAGGCTCTTCTCTATTTTTTCTATTCAAAAATGTAATAATATTCAAAGCTTGATATGGTTTGTTAGCCAGTTCTTCTTTTGTTTTCTGAATTTCCACCTGTGCTGCCTTAAGTAGATCTCTTTGCTCATAAATGATTTGAATTGAAGGCCACTGTGTATGTATGCCTTGAATTATGTTATTCCAAAGATAGTTCTTGATGTAGGACACACTGAGATTGACATGTTGCTGCAAAATATTTACCTACTCTTGAAGTATGTTTGCTCTTTGTTCATGCCCCTTAGATGTAATCAATGAATTTCCATTTGATGACTCCAGAGTTTGAACAGTTTCTTTCAAATTGATTATCTCATTTTTCTTTAGGGTCATATCCTCCATAGCTTTTACTATGTCTACTGCTTCCCCTGTTTGATTTACTTGTGTGGTGGATGATCCTGTGGCAGAAGTGTCTATAGATTCCACTGACACTGCAATTGCTAGTGGTACTTTTGGGTCTAAATGCTCTGCTAATGTGGAAGGGAAAGTTGTCCCAACTATATGAATAACAGTGGGAGTAGATTGCACATCTGCTTTTCTTAAGGCTTCATTTTCTTTCATAAGGGTCTCTCTTTGATTCTCCATGTCTTTAACTTGAGCAGTCATTTTTAGCACTAATCGCATCATCTCATCCTTTTCTGTTTTCTCTTGTAGGATTTCCTTTGCTTGAGGATGTTCATTTGGTGGGAGTTTTAATTGCTTCCTCAAGGCAGAAATGTCTTCATTCTTTTGTTTTATTAATTTTTGAGCAACATGAATGTTTGAAGGATCCACTCCAATTTGTAGCACCAGATCTTCTAAGGATTTGATCCTTAGATCCTTCGCATGTAATGAAGCTTTATCTAACTGCATTTGATCCTGCAAGTTGAACACAGTGTTTTGCAATCTAGTTGCACTCACAGTTTTTTTTACCACCTTAGAATAGAGCATTTCTGAAGTACTTCTATGAAACTCTATTTGATTAAGTTCATGTATGGTGTCTGCATCTACTTCAAGCTCTTTTTTCCTGTAATCTACAACTTACTTTGGGTCTGTAACCTTTCGCTGGAGGAAAGACATAATCATTTTATTTGTTGAATAATCAAAGGCTATCAAAAGTCTGTCTTTGTTTCCTTGTTTTTCTTTAAGAAATTGAGAATAAACTTCTCTTTTGATCTCTTCATTTCTTTCCTTAATCTGTTTGTATTTCTCCTGGATATCACTATCTTTTCTCTCTGCTATTTTGGAGGAGGAGGGAACTTCTATATTTACCTGTTTTACAACCATTTCTCTGCCCTTTTCCTGTGTTAAAACCTGCTCTTTTTGAATTTTTGCTAGAGTCTCATTTACAATTATAGTGGCTTCATCGTTATCTACCTGCTGATCATCTGTATCATTTATTTCAATAGCCTTTTCTTTCTCAGTAGCAGTCATTTTTTCTCTTTTGTTGTAAATATTCTTGAATTTGTTTTCTGCAATGGTCTTTGCTGAATAGCCTTCTTCATTCATGGTCCTTTTGTTTGAATTTTCTACCTGTTTTTTGACCACTATAGTCTGTGAATTATCTGTGTTTATCACTATTTCTTCATTAGAGTAGGGTCAACCAATGTATTTTCCACCCACTCTACTTGACTTGATTTGCAAATTTCTCAATTTGGGGTTTAGGCTCATGGATGAAAGGAGTCAATTTACATTTAAGCCTTATACTATTCGAAATGCCTTTAGGATCATAATTCCAGTAAAAACTTTCTTGGAACTTATACTATGACAATTTCTTTGCTATCTCTTTTAATGCATCCCTGTTATTTACAATGAATGGGCCAATTTGGTTCTTTAGCTTGAATTGGGTATTTTTCTTAGAAGCCATGAATTTTACTGCATCTGCATTTAACACCTGCCTTAGATATTCCAATGCAAAAATTCTGATAGTTATAAATTTGGGCAACTTATATGGGAGAAAATTTGCTCCAGATATCCTTAACTCTGTATGTCCCTCATATAAGTACCAATCCCCTACTTGGCTTTGTTCAGACAACTGAAATATCCTTTTCATTTCATCACTAACCCTGGGTTGTTTTGCTTTATAAAGTGAATTCATGGCTGGCCTGACAAAGAAATATGTGAAATCCTTGTAATTGAATTCTTTTCCTGTTTTCTCGAGTAATGATGTCCAGAATATTACTAACAGAGGTTGGCCCTCTATATTCATCTTTTGTAAAGCCACTGGAAACTGTTATGCTTGGGAAAATAGAAAAATATGAAATATATATGATGAATATCTAAACACTCCCTCAGTAGGCAATTTAGTCAACTGATAATGTATGTTGTCAGCAATGAATCTAGCAAAATCAAATACCATTGCAGGAGGCTGCCTAGGGGACAATGTAGAAAGGAATCCTAGTATAGATACATCAGTGAACTCATCATTAAAATATCCTAAGATAAAGGATAACATTGAAATTACTTGTCTGGAAGATTCAGGAAAATCAGAGGTGGAATAGGGTGGATTCACTTTTGGGAAATCTACATGAGTAGGCATGAAGTTTTGAAGAATCATAAACTTCCTGGGGAAATCCAAATCTAGGTACAACTGAGTCAAATCTTCAATGGATAGGGGCACTACTCTTGGATCAACATTCAATTGAAACATTTCATTAATGGATTCTGCTGTGATGGAAAACAAAATTTCTCTTATCTTTGTTCACAATAGACCTCTGGTCGGGAACATAATGTAATTGACACAATCTAACCAGGTCTTGAGCTGGATGAGTAATAGGTATAACATACTTGGGCAAATTAGATTCCCAAATAGGTATAGCATTTTCATTTTTATCCAGAAATTTGTCATAATACCAGTTATGAATATCAAGCAAATTAAATTTTGCTGCTGCATCAGCAATCTTGTAATCCAAATCTGTTAAAGGACTGCTTTCTTCAGTAGAAACAGGTGGTTGAAGAGGTCTGACAACTTCTGTTGAATTTGCTTTCAAAGCAGGAGTAGGCTTATTAATCTTTGATGATTCAGGCTTTGGAAGCTTGGTTGAGATATATTTTGGGGCTTTGGGACCTCTAGACTTAGTTGTAACTTGCTTCTTTGTCATTTCTGGGGAAAACTAAGCCAGATTACACTGTTTGCTTAGTTAATTTAGACACAAATGGTATTTGAACAGATCTGGGGCAATTTTGGGAATCTAGGCAAGGGTTTTAAGATAGAAAACATAGGTTTTCTAGATGTAGAGGACTAAGGAAATGGATTTCTGGCTTTCTGTGCAATTTTAACTCTTCTAAACCATGGAAATTGTCTTTTAATAACCAGAATTAATTTAAAATAGAGTTTATGTAAATGGAAAATTTTGAGAAAAATTTGCAAGGGTTTGCCTTGTTTTTTTCAAGGTTTGGGCACACTAAACTGGAAATTCAGGTCTCTGTAGCTTAATTGATCTGTTTTAATAGTCAATTGGTGAAAGTGGCTGGTCAAATTTATGGAAATACCTAATTTACAGGCGTTCTAACAGTCGAGAAGGGTTCTTGGTGACTTTGGCTTTATATTGGATCCGTTTGTTCAGCTGAAAGCATCAAGAGTCCTTTAAATGCAATCACTGTGGTGAAATTCCGCTTCAAGGGGAGAAAATGGCTAGGCAAAGGTTTAAATTTCATTCACAGAGTCTGGGCGTATTTTCTTAACAGGCGAGGAGCAAATAATACATAAAATGTTGGAAAACTAAGGTTTAAACCTTCAATATTTATCATTATGTGTATCATTTATTGTAGGTCTCAATCAATGGTGGGAGGCGGAATTATCTTTGAATGCGAAAACAACTAGTGGTTTTCACATTGATTTGGGACGGTAAGTAGTTTAGAGCATTTGGAACGCGATCGAATAGAATTTAGACACGTAGCAATGGGCGGTTTGGGAAAACTACTTTTATTGCGTGATTTTTGACAAACTTCGTCCGATTACTTTCGGAGTGCGATATGGAACGCACACCGTTAGATCTGGTCGGATGATGCGAACGGTCCAGATTAACCTTTAAGCTGCGGGAATAAGAAAGGTGGGACCTGGGATTCATTGTAAGCCGTTGATCTGATAAGTGAAGATCTACGGTCGTAGTTTATTTCGATAGGAAATGGTGGGGTGTGAGGCCTTTTCATCGCATTGAATTAGGACCGTTGGATTAGGAAGATTAGTGTGATCGGATGGTTGCGGATGAATGCGAGGGTGCTAGGTTTATATATATAAAAGGAGTTTATATAAAGGGTAGAATGTATGGGGGAGGGTCAATGTATTACGCAAAGGTGTGATCACATTCCGAAGACTTTTCCTTTGTATTTTATTATATAGTTATTTTAAACCAATTAGGCTAAATAACTATAGGGGGATCAGGGTATTTCATTATTGATAGTTTTTATGTCAAAGGGATATTTTCGGGTTCTAATTTAAACATGTGCATAATAACTTTGACATAAAAAGCTTATAATAAGGGGTTTTTTGGGATAATTAATAGAAAAGGAGTTATATTAATGGGACTAGGACTTTTATAGGGATTTAATAAATAAGTTAGGTGTTAATATGACTAAGGAAAAGTGAATACCCAAAACACATAAATATAACTAATAAAAGTGAAAATTAAAGCAAAGCTTCATTAGCATAACTTAATCACTTTTACTTAGTATATAATGCCTTTTTAGGGTTTTTATGCTTTATGAGATGTAGGTAGTTAATCAAATGGGGGTTTAAGTATCATTTAGTAAAAAATGGAGTTTTTCCTTATGAAATTGCATGGTGATGAATGCATGAGTGGTAGATTATGAAACTTTGGGATTAACATAGAAATTTGACACCTTCAACTAGCCAATCATTGAGCCTTGGGTCCGGTCCCAATAGAAGTCAGAGAAATGCTCAGAGCCTCTTTGACTGATAGTTTAGAATGTCCAATATCTATAGGGAAAGGGAAATTAGTTATTGTAGCCTGGTGAAAGATAATGCTTTTCCCACCTTCTTCTACCTGCCCAGTCTTTAATCTAACATTTTTTCTTCCATTTGTGCAGGTGCATTTTAAGCTAGCAACCTTTAAAACATTTTTTCTTTTAAAAGCAGTAAAACTATATAATTCTAACTTATTTCATCCAAGGACCCAGATTAAACTGTTGGGTTCCTTTTATTCTCTACCTAGCTACTAAATTGCTAGGATTAAACTGTCTGACAATTCTTTATTCTCTATCTAAAACAAGTAAATTGAAAACACGATAAGTCAAGATTGAACAGTTCAACTCATCATGGATTATGGCATTTATTGACACTCTGCCATAATCAACTGCAAAAGTAAAAAGTAGTGGCATTTAGACTTGCACAATTTCATGTTTTATTCATCTTTTCTTTTGGGGTATATCATGTTTTCTAAGTCCTTTGATCTTTCTTTTAGGACTTTTTACCCTCTTTTTGATATTTTATTTATTTTTATTTTTTACAGAATATGGGAATACAACTTGCAGAAGGAAAATTATGTACATATTTACAAGACTATCATCATTCAATTCAAAATTATGAATCCTATATTTATAGGTCACTAACAGGTACCACCGTCTGCCACTATCTCTTTGGTTACTGTAAAACAATGCAATAAGCTCACTTCCAAAACTGGGAATTTTTTTTCCTAATGATCCACCCTTAGGGCAAGAATAATATTGTGGCCACCACCTCCAGACATGGCTCCTCCGCATGACAAAAAAAAATGAACAAGGTCATGGAGGATTACGATGACATCTTCAACTCACCCACAGGGGTGCCTCTGCACTGTCAGTTCAAGCACCCCATCGATATGACCCCAGGTGCACCGCTACCCAATGGACTAATCTATCAGTGCTTTGTTATGGAGAATGATGAAATCAAGAGGCAGATTCAGAAGCTTCTGCAGAAAAGTCACATCTGGCTAAGTTCATCCCCCTATGGGAACCCGATCATGTTGTTGCAGAATAAGGATGGGACTTGGAGACTTTGCATTGACTATCGAGCGCTGAACAATATCACTGTCTAGAGTAGGCACCTGATCCCATAGATTGATGACCTTCTGGACCAACTCCAAGGGGAAAAATATTTTAGCAAGATAGAATTGAAGTCCGGGTATCACCAAGTACCTATCGAACCCTCTGATGTGTGGAAGATTGCCTTCAAAGCCAAGGAGGGCCTTTTTGAATGGATGGTCATGCCTTTCGGGTTGAAGAATGCTCCTGCAACCTTCATGAGGCTGATGTACTACATATTTCTCCCATTCACAAACTCATTTGTAGTAGTGTTCTTGGATGACATCCTGATCTTCAGCCAGACTTGGGAAGAGCACCTCCACCACATCCGACAAGTCCTCCAAACACTACGGAAACACAAGTTGTGTGCCAATTTGGAGAAGTGCACTTTTGGCATGACCAAGGTTCAGTGTCTGGGATATATTATTGATGAGCAGGAGCTACATGTGGATCCAACCAAGATCCTAGTCATTCGGGATTGGCCAGCCCCAACCACTTTAATAGAGCTTCGCAGCTTTTTGGGTATTGCTAATTTCTACCGTAGGTTCATGTTGGGATTATCTCATATCACTTTGCCCTTGAGTCAAGTCACCAAGGGAGGAGCGAAAGCAAAATTATTTTGGTCAGAATCTAAACAAAAGGCGTTCGTAGAATTGAAACATCGCCTCTGCTCTACCCCAGTGCTCACATTACTAGACTTGCAACAACCATTTGAGATCGAGACATATGCCTCTAACTATGTTATTGCGGAAGTTCTTACTCAACAATGGAATCCAGTGGCATATCATAGTGATACACTATCCCACACAATGCGCAAGTATCCCATTTATGACAAAGAAATGTATTCCATTGTGTAGGCTTGTCAACAATGGAAGCATTACGTTTTAGGGAAGGAAATGGTCATCCACTCATACCACTGAACCCTGCAGCTCATACAGACACAAGGGAAGTTGTAGAACGATCACCATCAAAAGTGGTCCACATATCTGCAATAGTTTCATTTGAACATCAAGTAGAAGAATGTTAACACCAATAACATTGCAGACTGCATTAGTCGACCACCGATCATGGTGCTAAGAACCATTCTAGACTCTCATGGGAATGACACTTCTGATTGGCCGCTTCTCTATAAGAGAGATCTAGAATTCAGCCACACATACAAGACACTCTTGGAGGGTACACAAGTTCCTAAATTTCACCTCCACGATGCACTGATATGTCACCTGGGACACCTCTTTGTTCCTTCAAGCAAGCATACCAAGATGATTTTGGAAGTGCACTACATTCAGGTCGCTGGGCATTTCAGGGTCGAGAAAACAATGGCAGTATTGAAGAAGTATTTCTATTGGAGGAACCTTTGACATGATGTTAGGAAGTACATCAGATCTTGCATTGCTTGCACTATTGCCAAAGCGACCATTAAGAAGAAAGGCCTCTACACTCTGCTACCTACCCCTAGTTGACCTTGGGAATCCATCTCCATGGATTACATGTCGGGCCTTCCTACCAATTATCAGTTAAACAAAGGATGATATGTTGAGTCTCAAGGATGAAAAAACAAAAATTCCGGTTGGAGCCCAAAACAATTCGCTTCATTAAAAAATTGACCAGAAAGAAATTGCAACTGAGAATAAGTTTGAGAAATTCCAAATGGTCGCAGTAGCCAGAACTAATGATGAGCTGAAGCACCAAACTCAATTCACTATGTTAGATCGTTTTCCTCCTCCTTCAAAAGCGTAGTCTGCTAAAATTTCTTCTCCTCTACTCTGTACTTAATAATCTTTACCCTTCTTTTTTTAATGAAAATAAGGCATATTATTCAATTTTTTGTGATCTTGATACACAAGTTATCCCTCATCACTTACAAGCCATCCAAGTGCTTGACATCATTGCAGTTTCCATGTCATATTTTCCTTCTGTTTTTATTAATTTTCTAAATTTGATTGAAGGTCCAACATGATATTCTCATGCATGTAAATTACTAGTTGATGTTCATATCTTGCTTTTATTTATCTTCTAATTTTCTTTCATTTTAAAAGGAAACAAAAAAGATAAATTCCATGTAAATTCCTTGAAGATGATAACACTCATTAGGTCCTCATTTCAACCACCTCTCTTTTCTTTAGTTTATTCATTTCTTCATTTTGTTGCAGGTCTGATATGAAATAAGGCATTTCTCTTTTTCTGGCATCTTCTTTTTTACCTTTACATCTTCATCTTTGACCATCCACCACTAGTTCAAGATGAAAAAATCACTCATGTCCTTTTATCATTATTCTTTCCTCCATCTTCTGGCAGGTCAGGGCCTAAGATGACAAGGTTTGATGTTCATACTTTACTCTCTGGTATCTTTTCCTCATAGGAAGGAATTGGGAATTTTTAACGATTTGAGTTGATCAAACGAAGGCATTTTATTTTTCTTCATTACCAAGGAATTTTTTTTAATTTTTCTTCATTACCAAAGAATGCTTTACTAGGCATATTTTTCTTTTTCTTAGGATCTTGATATAAAATCCATCTCATACTGGTTACAACCCATGCGGGTCCACCGACATCTTTTCATTATTTTGCAGGTTAGAGATGTGATTTTTATGCATGTGTTGGTTGGTTTGGATGTTAATTAGTGTTTTATGTGGATGCGTTGCATTGATATTTAAAATGTTTGAAAATTTAACACACAGTACAAGAAGATGTGCACTGCCATGTCTTCATCTTTTTGTAGGTCCAAGTTCACAATCTGCGTGTGACAACTAGTTTAAAGGCTAATTAGCTGTTATGTCATTTTATTTTTAAAAGAAACTAAAACATTTAATTCTTTTGAGACAGATCACTTGTTGAACTGGAATTAATTATGTTTTGTAAAAATAAAGTTTATTTATGGAAAAGTGATTCCATAAAAGTGAAAAATACTAATGTTAAAAGTATTCGAAGAACTAAGAAGTGGTTGAACAGTTAATAGACAACTACCTTTCCTCTGCAGATAAAAGGTACATCCTAATGAGGAAAAGGGGTTCTATTCTAGAACTAAGGAAGGGAGAGAGTGGAGAATTCCTGAGCTAGTAGCAACCAATGGATGACAGTTATCTTTCCCAAATCTTCTTGAAAGAAGTAGAAGTGCTGGACCAAGGGTGAGGTATCTTCTGGTATTCCTGTCAACATACAAGGCTCAGTGTGGAGCATGGGGGGAGAAGAGGATGTTATTACCTCTCTCACGGTAGGGAGGATCTCATCAGCTAAGCTGGAAATAAGATAAGTACATCGACTATCGAGAAATAGAAGAGTTGTGAACTTAAATGCTTAGACAGGTTTCTTATTTGTTGGAATATTTTGACAGACTGCTTATTTATGGAATTTTGTAGATAGAACTTTGTTACTAGTACAACTTATTCAGGAAAATGTGAAAATAGGAATTATACTGTGACCTGTGGTGGACTAGTAAATCTATACTCACTGTAATTTTTTTTTCAGATGTATGGTAGAATAGGAACCTACATCATTTCAAGTTTATATTGTGTAATGAAGGCTTCACTGCAAATTTATAGGCTGAAAAATAAAATAATAGTAGATACAAAGCTAAGATTAGGCCAAATAGGAAATATTAACCATGAGGTATGGACCCGGAAAAATGTATGCTCAGAGCCAAGATCGAAGATCCCTAGGCTTTGAGTAGGTCTTTAACTGGAAAGTTTTCATATAAATGGACAATGGTTAGGGTGAAAACCCCATCCTGTAGATGGTTTGGACATCCCTAAATAAAAGCAGAACAAGAAAATAGAAAAACAGAGGTTTAAGCATTTGAAAACTCTACAATGCTCAGAAAACAAAATGAGTGACATGCATGTATTTATAATGAAGTTTTCTCCTGTAAAAGATTACTGAAGTAGAAACCATGGAACAAAACTAAGTTACAATCAGATATTGAGAATATTTCTATACAACCATTCATCTGAAAAAAATAATTCAACAGAAAGGGAAAAAGAAATTTATTTGCATAAAACTATGTATAATATGTTATCCATATCAAAACAATTTTTCTGTGCAGTGGAAAAATTTCAGAAGCTTAACGAAAGAAAACTGAAGGGTATCAACGAAGATACAAAACCCAGAACTCTCCACTGTAAAAATTAGTTACATGACATTTGAAAGTTGCTCTTGCTCATAAATAGAATATATTGACACAGAAACTGGACATATAAAACCCTTGAATATTTTTGACAGAGTCTCAATAAAATACACCGAAAGAAACCAGTAACTTTGGAGGAGAACTAGGGATTACAAGTAAACCAGAGAATTGTTCTTCAAAAAATTAACCAGAAAAGAGTATCGCTAATGAAATTTTATGAGCCCATTGGCCATGAAGAACAAAAAGAGCATTTAAATGCCAAAAACCCCGTAAGACTCCGGTGAGACTCGAAGTACCTGATAAGGATGAGCCTAAGATTAGTATTTGTATCGTTGTGCCAACACAAGTATAACCATGTTTGTAACTAAATGAGATCCGACCAGAAGGGTACCTGAACCACAACAACCATCCATATTCAGTAAGGTTGAAAACATCATTACTAAAGCAAGATATGGAGGCAAGGGTAACTAACTTAAATTATTCCCATACCTGAATATGTTGACTTGAAGCAGCGACGACGATCCCTGTAACCAAACATTGAACAAAAAAATTAAATCAACCCAAAAATCTGAGAAGAACAAAAATAAAACTATGATAGTGGACCTGAGAGGAAACTTTGAAGAGTGAGTTTACCTGTCGGGCTTGCAGTAGCTGTGACCAAGCAAAAGGAGCTTGGGGAGCCACATTCCAATCGTCGGAGCAGCAAGATGAGACCTCTGAAGCGATGAACGAAGAGTTAGACCCTTCCAAGGAGCATAGACCCAATTTATGAGTGAGTAAATGCTCAAATCCATAAGGAACCATGCGGGAACCCACTCCAGCAAACAAAATCAGAGGCAAAGTAACCAAAATGCCTGAGTAAATTTACAGGTAGATTGTAACAATAAAATTCACCACTGCCAAAGTATCTTTAGCCCAACGTCGAGTGGAAATTGAAGAGCCGAACAGAGTGAGAATGGTGGAATGGTTGCAGATCTGCAGTGCCACAGAGCCAACTCAAGAATGAAGAGCAGTTAGGGTTTGGTTAGGGGTCATTAACCTAAGCCAAGCCCAAATATTCTCAATTGTAGATCAAGAGCCCGAGATCCAACAGCGTAGGATCAAACAAGTGTCCTCCACTTGTGCGATGGCTGCATGTGATAATTCAATTATAATCAAGTTTATAATTATGAACCAGATATGTAGTACTATCCAAAAATACCGTATCTTAAATTCCAAATGATACAACATGACCTAAACATTAACTGAGCCATAAATCAAAATAGCACCTTAGCTTTGTAACCTTTAATCAAAGTTGACATGCGCATATAGAGAGTCCTGATGTGATTTTGGAGACACGTATACATGGTCTACGAACATGATTAATGAATTTGTAAATGATATGGCAGTGAAAAAAAATTAGTGATGTAATTATGACATATATACAATTATATGGTTGTAGATTATGGTAATATTTCCGTAAAATGAAAATAATTAGGAATCTTAGGAATTTGATAAATTCCTGATTTGCAAAAGCAATTCTTTTTTATTAGTACTATCGTGGACGTTAAAAGTGGTATCAGATTAGCGTTCATACGTTGGGACCCTAAGGGTCACCTAACATGATAAATTGTGTGTCTGAATGATGCACAACAAGGAAATAGAATTGTAGCAGACAAAATGAGGAGGGGATCATCCCAGCAAACACCTCGAATTGCAGGGGAACTTACACCCCAACCCCAAATAGAAATGAATCCTGAAATGTGGATTCAGCTGAGCATGGACCAGCACCAGTAGACTAGTAGATTTTTGGAGGAATAGCAACATCAAACCAACATCCTGCTAAGCACTGTACAGAAGCTACAGGAAGAAATGGTCCGAGTTAGGAGTGATAATGAGTGCTTAATGCAAGAGCAGGAAAGGATACTTAAAAGCCTTTTTGACAAGAAGAATCAAGGAGTGCTACAATCCAGTCCTGATAGAGCAACGCAAGAAGAAAATGAATGGTAAGCTAATGATCAAATCAATGACATAATGGAAATAATCCATTCCCAGCGAAGAAACAAAAATAGAAATTATAAGGAAGCTAAGTCTGGAAATGTGTTTCAACAACAGGAAATTAAGAAACAAAAAGTGGAGCTACAGGGTGACTTTCAGAAAATAAAGCCACCTACGTTTGATGGAGAAGCAGAGGAGGTGGCTGAAGTGTGGGTGATAAATATGAACAAGTAATTTCAAGTTTATGAGTACAGAAGCAATCTTAAAACTAGATTGGCCACCTATCAGTTGAGAGAGAAGGCCAACCTGTGGTGGGAGGAAGTCAAGAACATCCGTAGTATTGAAGATCAGGATGTGTCATGGGATACATTCCAAAAATATTTCAAGGAAAATTACCCGACAGAGCATTTCTATGATGAAAAGTCCAAGGAATTCCATGACTTGAGGTTGGGACAAATGACAATGGATGAATATATAACTAAGTTTACTTTCCTGTTAAGATATTTTCCTTATTTGAGGGATGAAAAGTCTAAGGTTCAACGATTTTTGGGTAGTTTGTCGACTCACATGAAATAAAGAATTGATTTTGTGAATCCAAGGACCATGGACGAAGAAATTCGTAAAGCGAGAATGTGTTACCAGCAATCCAAGGCAAAAGGAGAACTGGGCAAAAATTGGCAGCCAAGAAAACGGAAGAAAGGAAGCTCAAATTTCAAAAGTTCCAGAACTAATAATTTTAATAATTCTACAAATAATCTGGTAAGCAGACAGTTTGGGACGAACCATCAAAGAACACATTGGCCTACGGAAGAGAAGCCCACAGAAGCTTCCAAAAAACCGGAACAAGGACAAAGCCAGAAACCACCCCTATAGTGTCGGGGATGTGGTGAAGCTCACTACTCTAAGAACTTCCCACAACGGGGAAGAAATGATACACTAGAAAATCTACAAGAAGCCTCTACTTTGGGGGATGTAGCCTGGAACATACCCAGAATCAATGTAGCCTTGGAGGATCGACAGGAATATTACGAACCAATGATGATAGAACTGGAAGGTAAGTTACTTTCACAATCTATTTCTATTTTGGTTGACCTAGGTGCAAGTTTAAGTTATATAAATCCCAAGATAGTAGAAATTTGTAAATTACAAAGTCAAAAATTCAAAAACCCCTGGCTGTTACAACTAGCCACGGGGAAAAAAGAAAAGTCTGTGCCAAAATTCCAAACCATACTTTGGAAATTGGAAATCATCAACCAAATGTAGATCTGAATGTGTTGCCTTTGGCATCCTACGATGTGCTAATGATCATGGATTTGCTGGAAAAGCATTGGACATTGGTAGACTGTAAAGAAAATATGATTTATTACAGAATGATAGATGGAACTCGTAAAGAGATTCAAGGAATCAAGAAACCCCTACAGCCGCGTCCCATTATAGCCTCTCAAATGAATAAGTGTATCAGGAAAGGATGCTAGTTGTATTCCATCCAGGTGGGTTTTGTTGATTCTAAGGAGAATACCCCTATGATGGAGAACATACCTGTAGTACAAGATTTCATGTATGTATTCCCTAATAATGTACCAGGATTACCCCCAAGAAGAGACATCGATTTTACTATCAAATTGATGCCAAGAGCATCACTAGTTTCAAGGGTACCATATTGAATGAGCGTACCGGAGCTAACCGAACTAAAAATGAAGTTACAGGAATTGTTAAATAAAGGATATATTCAAACGAGTATGTTCCCTTGGGGAGTACTAGTGCTATTTGTAAAGAAAAAAGATGGAACCATGCAGATGGGCATGGATTATAGCCAACTCAACAAATTGACTATTAAAAATAAATATCCATTACCACAGATTGACGATATGTTTGACCAGGTGAAGGGGGCCACTATATTCTCAAAAATAGACTAAAGATATGGATATCACCAAATTTGAATTAAGGACGAAGATATTTACAAGAATTTTTTTCGTACACGATATGGACATTACGAGTTTGTGGTTTTGCCTTTTGGTTTAACTAATGTTGATGCATGGCATATTTCATCACTTCCTAGACAAATTTGTTCTGATATTCATTGACGACATTTTAATTTATTAAAAAAGCATGGAGGAGCACAAAGAAAATTTAAGGATAGTATTGGATATTTTGTGAAAACATCAGTTGTATGCCAATTTCAGCAAATGTGATTTCTTCAAAGAACAGATCCAGTATCTAGGCCATGTCATTTCCGCTGAGGGAATAGTGGTCGACCCAAAGAAGATAAAAAATATTATGGAATGGTGAGTACCCAAAAATGTGGAAAATATCTGATCCTTTGTGGGGTTAGCTGGGTAATATCGATGGTTCATTGAAGGATTTTCAAAGATTTCTTTTCCAATTACATCTTTGCAAAGAAAGGGAAAAATATTTAGATGGAATGATGAGTGTTAGAATAGTTTCGATAAGTTGAAACATTTGTTGACCACAGCCTTGGTGTTGAGGATAGTTGATTCCAATAAGGAATTTTAAGTCTGTACTGATGCTTGTAAAGAAGGAGTTGGAGTGATTCTTTCGCAAGAAGGAAGGGTGGTTTCCTATGAATCAAGAAAACTAAAAGAGCATGAACAATGATATTCAACTTATGATTTGGAGCTGACAGTAGTAGTGCACGCACTCCGAGTATGGAGGCACTACTTGCTAGGAAAAAGGTTTGTGTTAAAACCCGACCACAGCAGCTTAACCAGCTACTTTAAGCAAGTTGATCTAAACTCTCATCAGGTGAGATGGAATTCTTTCTTAAGCGAGTTTGACTTGGATATTCAGCATGTAAAAGGTAAAGAAAAACGTGTGGAAGATGCCTTAAGTAGAAAATTGCATTTTGTCTATGAGTTGTGCTATAACCGAATTGAATGTAAATTTTTGGATCAAATAAAAGAGGAATATGGGAAGGATCCTGAATATAATTTTTAATGGCAGCAAGCGGAGGAAGCGAAGGAGCAAGAAGAAACTTGTGAATACGGAGTTAGCAAGGACCAATTTCGAACCTTTAAAGAGAAGATATACATTCCAAATCGAATGGGTTTGAAGGAGTTGATCATGAATGATTATCACTGAAGAAATTACTCAGGACACCCAAGATACCAGAAAATGCTAACAATAATTAGAAAGGTCTATTTCTAGCCTAGTATGCAAAGAAATATTGCATAATATTTGAACAAATTCCTGGAGTGTCAACAAGTTAAGGTAGAGCATCAACATCAAGCCAGATTGTTGCAACCTATACGAGTACCTGAGTGGAAGTGGGAAGTTATATCTCTATACTTTATTAGTAATTTAGCAAGATAAAAAAGGCACAATGATTCCATTACGGTGGTGGTTGATAGATTGAGCAAGGCATCACATTTCATACCGGTACATTCTACCTATAAAACTGTGCAGATAGTAGATATTTTTATGAGAGATATTTTCAGACCGCATGGAATTCCAAAAATGATCATATCAGATAGGGATGTGAATTTACTTCAGCATTCTGGAAGACCTTATTTACAGGTTTGGTAACCAAAATAAATTTCAGCACCGCTTACCATCCTCAGATGGATGGACAAACTGAGCGGGTAAACCAAATCTTGGAAGACATGTTGCACATGTACGTTATGCAACAGCCAATGAAGTGGGAGGAATATTTTCACTTGGTAGAATTTTCCTACAACAATGGCTATCAAGAGTCTCTTAAGATGATCCCCTTCGAAGCATTGTATGGACAAAAATTTCATACTCCCATAAATTGGATCAGCCCTGAAACCAAGTTGATGCTTGGACCGAAGATGCTAGCTGAGATGGAATCGGAAGTAAGAAAGATCAGACAAAACCTACGAGCTGCTTAAGATCGGCAGAAGGTGTATGCCGATAAGAAAAGAAATTATCGAGAATTGGAAGTAGGTGATTATGTGTATGTAAGGATTAAGCCCAAGAAGAGCACACTAAGGTGGGCCACTTGTGCCAAGTTAGCTCCCAGGTTCTATGGACCCTTGCATATTTAGGAGAGGGTGGGACCTGTGGCGTATCGATTGGCTTTACCCAACCATATTCAGGTGCACAATGTGTTCCATGTATCCTTACTAAAATGATACATACATGACCCAAAGCACGTACTTCATTGGCAAAGCATTCAGGTAGGTCAAGCTTAAAAAATCCTATTTGAAAATATTAAATTTTATGAGTGTTTAACTCAAATATTTTCTGAACGCAGGTCGAGCTGGACGATGAATTCCCTGGTTGAACCTCATCGTATACTCGATCGGAGAGAAATCATGCTCCGGAGGCGAGCCATCACCCAGGTTAAAGTGTAGTGGAAGAAATTCAGCTTGAATGAGGCCACCTGCGAAGATGAAGGTTTTGTGCGTGAGGCTAATCCAGAATTGTTTGTTGAGATGGAGTGAAACACTTAATCTCGGGTTCATCCTTATTAGGTACTTCGAGTCTCGTAGGAGACTTACGGGGTTTCTGGCATTTAAATGCTCGACTTGTTCTTCATGGCCAATGGGCTCATAGAATTTCATTAGGGATACCCTTTTTTGGTTAATTTGTTGAAGAACGATTCTCTAGTTTACTTGTAATCCCTAGTTCTCCTTTAGAGTTATTGGTTGTTTTCGGTGTATTTTATTGAGACTCAGTCAGAAATCTTCAAGGGTTTTATAACTCCAGTTTCTGTGTCAATATCTTCTATTTATGAGCAAGAGTGACTTTCAAATGTCATATAATTAATTTTTACAGTGGACAGTTCTAGGTTTTGTATCTTTGTCGATACCCTTCAGTTTTCTTTCATTAAGCTTTTGAAATGTTTCTACTGCACAGAAAAACTATTTTGATACGGTTAACATATTATACATAGTTTAATGCAAATAAATTTCTTTTTCCCTTTCTATTGAATTATTGTTTTCAGATGAATGGTCGTATAGCAATATTCTCAATCTTTGATTGTAACTTAGTTTTAGTTCATGGTTTCTACTTCAATAATATTTTACAGGAGAAAACTTCGTTATAAATAAATGCATGTCACTCATTTTGTTTTCTGAGTATTGTATAGTTTCAAATTCTTAAACCTCTGGTTGTATATTTTCCTGTTCTGCGTTTATTGAGGGATGTTCGGACCATCTACAGGATGGGTTTTTCCCCTATCCATTGTTCGTGTATATGAAAATTTTTTGTTTAACGACCTACTTAGAGCCTAGGGATCTTTGATCTTGGCTTTGAGCATACAGCTTTCTGGGTCCATACCTCATGGTTAATATATCCTGTTTGGCCTATTCTTATCTTTTTATCTACTATTCTTTTATTTTTCAGCCTATAAATTTGTAGTGAAGCTTTCATTACATAGTATAAATTTGAAATGATGTAGGTTCCTATTCTACCATACATCTGAAAGAAATTTACAGTGAGTATAGATTTACTAGTCCACCACAAGTCACAGTATAATTTCTACTATTAAAAAATTTCTATCTACAAAACTCCATAAATAAGCAGTCTGTCAAAATATTCCAACAAATAAGAAACCTATCTAAACAATTAAGTTCACAACTCTTCTATTTCTCGACATTCGATGTACTTATCTTATTTCCAGCTTAGCTGATGAGATCCTCCCTACCATGAGAGAGGCAATAACGTCCTCTTCTCCCCCTGTGCTCCACACTGAGCCTAGTAGGTTGACAATAATACCAGAAGATACCTCAAGACCCTTGGTCCAAAAATTCTGCTTCTTTCAAGAAGATTTGGGAATGCTGATGTCATCCACTGGTTGCTACCAGCTCAAGGATTCTCCACTCTCTCCCTTCCTTTGTTCCAGAACAAAACCCCTTTTCCTCACTAGGATGTACCTTTTATCCCCAGAGGAAAGGTAATTGTCTGTTAACTATTCAACCACTTCTCAGTTCTTGGAATACTTTTACCATCAACTTTTTTCACTTTTCTGGAATCACTTTTCCATAACTAAACTTTATTTTTACAAAACATAATTAATTCCGGTTCAATAGGTGATCTGTCTCAAAAGAAATAAATGTTTTAGTTTCTTTTAAAAATAAAATCACATAACAACTAATTAGCCTTTAAGCTAGTTGTCACAACCTCCCCCGCTAGAAGTAAACATCATCCTAAGAGCATACTAGCGACAACGGGGCTTTTAGGTCTCTTATAGGTAACTAGAGAATAGATATTTAGATGTCTTATGGGTTTTAGGTCGGGTTGGAGTTTGTTGAAGTTAATATACCACATTCCACAAACAATGTAGTTTATTTTGGCACAATCTAAACAACCAGAGACTTTCCTAGGAGTCCCACAAATAAAATTGTTCCCATGCCCCGTAAAAGACCAAAATGGTGGCTATCATCACCCCATGTTCAAAACTTACCAGTCTCGGTAATTGCACATGTGTGGTACTTATGCAACAAATGTAATAATATGTTTTCCTATAACATCAATTAATTATGTTTGAGAAACATGTGTACCCATAGCCTGGCAAAGTCAACCATTAAGTGCCTTAATTGTCATTGTGTGAGAAATAACTGTTAAATATTGGTAATGCATTTCCAAATTTGAATTTGACAACTAACATAGTGACTGCAGACCCATCACATTGAACTCCATTTTCTCTCTCTTAACCAATTCAAGATAAATTTTGGTGTATCCTCCAGCCCAAGATAATAAGGACAAGTAATCTTAGTTGGGCATGAGGCTATCTAACTAATACCATAGATTTTAAATGACCATGAAAGAAAATTCTTTATAGGTTTTGGTTTTTTAGAGTCTTGGTAGCTAGCACTGTATAGCTATTCTTAACCCATAAATTTAATTTGATCACACTGTAATGGCATGCCTCTGTCTATTGTGTTTATCTAATGAAAATAATGCAATAGCCTTCTGTAAATTTTGTAGATGTTCTATGCTTGATGAAACTTTACTTTTTATCCCAAATAGTAAGCAAAAATCACATAAACAAGAAAGTAAAATGTTGATAGAATATACGAGTAGATTGACAGAAGACAAGAAAAAAATATATATGTGTGTTGGTGCATTACGACGGTCAACAGGATGCTTCAACCAACAAAGTCTCAATACGGTCAGCCAACCAGAAGTGTCACACAACCCTCTCGGATATCAATATTAGTCAACCCAAAGTCAACAAAATTCAACGTTATCACAGTAAACGGTCAATGTAAAACAATAGCAGCAAAAAGTAAACGTAGCCTAGTCAAAAGTCAACTGTAGTATTCTTAATTAGTCATGAGCTAATTGGAATATTCAATTTTTTTTCATTTCTTTGTTTAAAGAATAAGAGGGAAAAGGAGGTCCATATTTCTCCTTAATAATGAATAAATCAATGCCAAATGTGAAAGAGGCAAATCTTGGTAGCTTAATTAAAGCACCCTTGGTGTGAAAGGGGCTGGATCACTTTGACTGGATCAACCTTGACCAAATCAACAACGCTATTATGGAGGAGTGGCCATCAATGAGAGACAACACAGTTTTAGTTGGAGATGCATTGTGTGAATTTAGTGATCTTTTTGGATGGGGCTTAGGGTTTGCAAGCTCATATTCTATTTAAGGAAGAGGATGGAAGCCATATGAAGGTTGTTGATGTATATTATATTTCTGAATATATGTTCTATTTAGACATATATCTTTCTCTTGCTGTTTAGCTAAGATAGAGTGATGTTTAGCACAGGGTGTTCCTGATCGGGAATCCCACCTCTTTCATTGTGGAGCTCTTGGAGTAGTCTTACACTATATTGTCCATTATCTAGCTTAAGGACAAGCTTCTTCTTTCAACTAAAGCGCAGATCCTATTGAGGGTTTGGTTGTTTTTGCAATTTTCAGCAAGTGGAGACTAGATCTCTAGATCTAGACCATTCCAGTGCTCATTTTCAGTGGAGGAGGTTTCCACTTCATTGGGAGAATAGTATTGAAGGGATTTGAGATAATTTTCAGATATTGGCATTAGGCCAACCTTATTTTGATCCCTACAGCACATTTTACTTCCATATCTGAGTTATTTATGTACGAGGAGTTGCAGGGTGGTTTGGCACACCATTTGGAGAGTTGATTTTCAAGTGATGGGGATCTTCCCTTCACTTTGAGGATCTAATGGAGGAGGCTATTGTATTGATCATATCAGATCAGCCACACTTTCTAAATTTGTATTTTCCAGTTGATCTGCAGTCTTAGATCTTAGATCTACATCTTGTACTTGGTGTTTTGCTGAAAACCCTTCAGGGGTTCTTTAGAGGAGCTTGTATAGTGCTCAGTTCTGATATAGATCTAAATTTTGAGGCACATATCAGCTCTAGATCTGATGTATAATAAACTACTATAGCAGAGGTAATAAAATAACACTGTAAGGGTTTTCCAGCTTTTCTATATAGTTGCATCACCTCATATTTTGGGATTTTGTTTATTGGAGGCTTGTATTTCCTGCTATGCATCTTATGGGCCATTTCTTACACATATTTTGTTTCTTTAATACATATGAAAGGTCTCCATATTGGCCTCTTGCTTTATAAATGATGATTTGCAATATTGTTGAAACATTTTGCACTATATTCCTGCTTTTCCCATTTGGGAATATTACATCAACGGTCAACCTCGATTTCTATGCCAAAAAATGCGGACTGCAGAAATCATAATTTTCACCAAAGTTGGGGTCAGTTTGACCATGCATTGACCAAAGTCAACGCTATTCAACTCTGTGCTGAAACCCTAGGTTGAAAATAGAAAATTCTTCTTACTGTGTTTTCCCATGTGTTAATGAAGAAGAGCCACCAAGGTGATCAAACCAATCAAATGATGAGAGAGAATGTGTGAGGATGGATGAGTGAAAATGACCTCCAACGTTGACCTATTTATATCCATCAATGAGGGTGTGTGACACCACTACTGGGGCTTCAAGCTTACATTTCATTTCAAGCCGACCTGCGCATATTTTGAATAAATTCAAAATAAATGTTCTACTCATCAGATCAAGATGATATTTAGATCGATCTTGCACCCTTCTGAAAGAGGAATCCAATAAAAATATTTGCATCTTTATCTGAACATCACAACATGGAGTTTGGACCTAGTTTTCCAAAATTAACACTCCCTCTCAACTAGGGAGAACTCCATCCACTTGTGCCATCCAAACATCATGCGTCATCCCATCGTAACTTGCTTTGCTAGCTTCTTTATTTTGGAACAAAAGTAGGTCAATCATAAAGACATCATTCCCAGCTGAAAGATTTAGCCCAGAGGTCTAAAACCTCTATAAGACTCAAAAAGAGTCTCATACCCACTCAAAGTTGGTTTATCTAATCCGAAGTCAGTCGGAGGTCTGAAACCTCACTAGACTTGATCCGAGATCAAGTGGTTGGACACGTGCCATCTTATACATAGAGAGTACGAAAATCTCTGATGCGTCCATTGGTCTTTGCTACTGGTCTCTAGCTTTTCCCACCTCACTAGCCAAATGAGAGGTACTTCCCATGAGTCTGGGACTCAATGGGTAGGATACATACAGGGCACAGATCATGAGAGGTCAACCAAATCAACATCATAACGGTGGGGCAGAAGCACCACAAGGTTCAGCAAGCCTAGCCTTGTGTGTGCTTATAGCTCTGAGAAACTATCCCCAAAGTCCCCCAGAGCTCCAAGAGCTCATCGTCCAACAGGATCCTTAGCACAGGGTCATTCCACGATACCAATATTCTCATGGAAGTTTAGGAACTTGACCTTCTCTAGGGACTTTGTGAGAATTTCTATGACCTTCTCATCAGTTCCTATATAATCGAGCCTTACGGCGCATCACTGTACCATATCCCAGATAAATTGGTACCTGATATCAATATGCTTTGATCGATTGTGGAACACAGGATTCTTGGACAACCGAATCCCACTCTGGTTATCACAAAGTATCATGATGGTATCTAGCACATGCCCAAAGAGCACATTGAAGAGCTTTCACAACCAAATTACTTCACAACAGGCCATACTCGCTGCAATGTATTCGGCCTTTGCGGTGCTCAAAGCCATTGACTCCTGGTTCCTGCTCATCCATGATATCGAAGCAAAACCAAGTGTGAAGCAACATCCCGATGTGCTCTTATGATCCACCACACTGCCAGCCCAAACGGCATCAGTATATCCATGGAGTGTCACACTCCCGGTAGTGTATCTTAACCCATGGTTGATTGTGCCTCGAATATATCTCAACATATTCTTGGCACCAACCTAGTGAAAGTGATGAGGCTCAACCATATGTTGACTCAAAGTGTTCACTGCAAAACATATGTCCGGATGGGTGTTCACTAAGAACATCAGGGCCCCTACGAGTTGACAATACTCGGTAGGATTTGTTAACATAGGCCCAGCAGCGCTGCCACTCAAATTATTAAAGTTGAGCTCCATTGGTGTCAACACGGACTTAGAGTCTACCATTCCAAATATTTCCAGAAGTTTCACAATATATTTTCCTTGAGAAAGGAAAATCTCGCCAGGTCTCTGCCAGACCTCTAGGCCTAGGAAGTAATGCATCAGTCCTAGGTCCTTCATTTCGAATTCAGCAGTGAGCTCCCTCTTGCACTGATGAATGAGAGGATCAACACCTGTCAGGAAGAGGTCATCCACATACAACACCAGAATGAGAGGCTTTTCTCTATCAACCTTGAAGTAAAGGTTCGGATCAGTATTACTATGAGTGAAGCCCAGCTTCATTAGGTAGCTATCTATCCTCTCGTACCAAGCTCTGGGTGCTTGCTTCAACCCATAGAGGGATTTCTTCAACCTGCAAACATGGGTGTCCCGATCCTGGACATCGAAGCCCAGAGGTTGCTCCACATACACCTCTTCCTTTATCACACCATGCAGAAATGCAGTCTTCACATCCATCTGATGAAGATTCCATCCTTGCGTAGCAAAGAGGGATATGATATAGATCAGATGGTGGTATATCGGGCCACAGGTGCAAATATTTAATCATACTCTATACCTTCATTTTGAGAGAAGCCACAGGCAACAAATCTTGCCTTGAACTTTTCAGCACTACCATCAGATCCATGCTTGATCTTATAGAGCCATTTCAAGGTGACAAATGATTTGTCCTCTGGTCTTGGAACCACATCCCAGACATCATTTTTCATAATGGACTCATATTCTTCGTGCATAGCAGCCTTCCAAACTTGATGCTTTACGGCTTCCACAAAATATCCAAGCTAATAGTGTATGATTGTACTCATGGCTGCTAGATACCCTTGGTATCTATTCGGATTCTTTCTTTCATGGAATATCCCCCTTGGGGCCATATGATTCTCAGCATCCTCGAGAGTGTCCCTGAGCCATTATGGTCTCTTCCTCATTGAAGGAGGTGGATCAATAGGGTCCATCGGTCCTTCAACATCGGGCATCGTCTCATCCTTCAGTTCTTCTTGATTTCCAGGCCTTACTTCATGATATTCCTCAGACCTCGGAAGATTGATTACTTTCCTCAGGGAAGCATCTTTGTCAAAGGAAACATCGTGGCATATCTCCATTTCCCTTTGGCCAGGCACATAGAATTTACAGGCCTTCGAAGTTTTGCTATAGCCCACAAAAATTCCTTTTTCCTAGAAGTATCCATCTTGCTCCTCTTCTCCTTCAGTACATGAAAATAAACAGGACATCCAAAAACTATAAAATGTGAAACATCAGGTCTCTTAACAAGGAAAAGCTCTTCGGGATTTTTGGAGTCCAGAGTGAAATGCGGGCATCGGTTTTGTATGTACACAACAGTGTTCTCAGCTTCTCCCCACAAAAGCTTAGGAAGACCTTGATCACATAGCATGGCACAGGAAGCTTCCATAATGGTCATGCTCTTTCTTTCAACAACGCCATTTTTCTTAGGAGTATAGACAATTGTGGTATCCCTCTTGATGCTAGCTTCTCTACAAAAGATCTTGAACTCGTTCGTCTCATATTCAATTCCATTATCGATCCTCAGTATCTTGATCTTCTTCCCTGTTAGATTTTACACCAAGGCTTTGAAGGTACATAACCACATGAAAGCCTCATCCTTCTTTTTCAAGAAGTATATCCAAGTTTTGCGAGAGAAGCCATCTATGAACATCATATGATAATAAAATCCTCCCAAGGATTTCACGGGTAGCATACCAGATGGATCAGAATGTACTAATTGCAAAGACATCAGATGTCTTTGTGACACTTGAGGGGAAAGGTCCCCTTGTATGCATTCCTTCGACACACCCCTGACATACACCTTCATGATCATTTGTGAACTCGAGCATCCCCGTCACCACCTTCCCTGCTTTGGGAAGGGATTTGTAGTGAAGGTGTCCAAACCTCTGGTGCCATAGTTCAGTCTTTCAGATGGTATCACATGTCATCGCTTCTAGTGGACTTCCTCCAACCTGGTAGAGTGTATCAACTCTAAACCCAATCCTGATAGCCTCCTTGAAACTCTTCTTCCAGATACACATCTTCCCATCAATGAATGCCACATTGAAACCCTTGTCTTCCATGGCCGAAATAGGCACAAGGTTCTTCTTCAAATCAGGAACAGATAGTACATCTTGCAAACAGAGGACTTGACCTTGAGACAAGTGGAGGGTCACAGTCCCTATCCCTTTCACGGGATATGTGGCATTATCTCCAAGGATAATTTTCAGATTAGTATCCTTCTTAACCATATCAGAAAGTTCTTCCTTAAACCTAGTGATGTTCCTTGAGGCACCACTATCTATCAACCAGACATCCATAGTGTCAGGTGGAGATGCAACAGAGATGGCAGATACAAGAATGAATTCATTTATTTTATCATCAACAACATTTGATTCTTCATACCTGGAATTTCTCGACCTTTTGTAAGGTTTCCTATTTCCACAAGAGGGAGCCTTCCTCTTTCCTTTGAACCTGTTGTTCCTTTGATTTCAATTCCTCTGGTTATTGTTGTTGTCATCATAATCAGGAGAATCCTCCTTGAAAGGGCATTCTCTAGCATAGTGGTCAGTCTTGTGACATGTGTAACATTTACCTTTCTTCCCTTGGGCCCTTTCTCTTCCTTTTTTCCATGGACCACCAAAGTTATTCTTCTTAGCACGAGCAGTGAAGGCAACATTTCCTTCATTTTCATATTCCTTCATCCTTGTCTCTTCTTGTACGCATCTAGATAGTACTTCGTCAAAATCAGGTATCACATTGTTATTGAGAATGGTAGTGTTAAATACATGTCACTCGGATGAGAGACCTCCAAGTATGGTGAGAACCATCTCTCGATCAGCTATTTTCTCCCCAATAGCTAGAAGATTATTCTTGATTTAGGTCAACTTCAGAAAATATGATTGAACGGATTCATCCCTATCTTTCTTCAAATTCTTCAGTTCATTCTTAAAAAATAGGACTTGATTTGCATTGTTGGCCTTGAACATGTTGACCAACTTATCATACATCTCCTTGGATGTGCCTAGCTCAGAGATGTAGGCAACAAGACTCTTCTGAATTGAGTCCCTGATCATCAGCTTTTCTTTGATTTCCCCCTTCTTATACTTTGACTTGGTGGAAGCAGGTGCAGAGGATGGAGGCTCTCGGATTTTACCCTACACATAGTCCATGACATCTTGGTCTTCCAACATAAGATCCAATGTCATCTTCCAGGCATGGAAATCTTCCTTCCTAGTCAATTTGTCATCATATTTAAATCCATTGTAGTTTGAGGTACCCATGCTCTTCTTCGTTGATTGCTACAAACTTGGGCTTTGTCTTCACCTCACCTTTGATACCATGCAAATTTTTTAGGTGTTCTATGCTTGATGCAACTTTATTTTTTATCCCCAATATTAAACATCAATCAAATAAACAAGAAAGTAAAATTTTGATAGAACATACCAATAGATTGACAGAAGACAAGCCAAAAATATATATGTGTGTTGGTGCGTTACGGCGGTTAACAGGATGCTTCAACCAGCAAAGTCTCAATATGGTCAGCCAACTAGAAGTGTCACACAACCCTCTCGGACAACAATATCAGTCAACCCAAAGTCAACGTTGTCACAGTCAACGGTCAACGTAAAGCAATAACAACAAAAATTCAATGCAACCCAATCAAAAGTCAACGTTCAACCTCGATTTCTGTGCCAAAAAATGCGGATTGCAGAAATCGTAATTTTCACCAAAGTTGGGGTCAGTTTGACCATATGTTGATCAAAGTCAACGTTGGTCAAATTTGCACTGAAACCCTAGGTCGAAAACAAAAAATTCTTCTTATTGCATTTTCCCACGTGTGGATGAAGAAGAGCCTCCATGGTGATCGAACCAATCAGATGATGAGAGAGAATGTGTGAGGATGGATGAGTGAAAATGACCTCCAACGTTGACCTATTTATATCCATAAATGAGGGTGTGTGACACAATTGTTGGGGCTTCAAGCCTACATTCATTTCAGGCCAACCTGCACATATTTTGAATAAATTCAAAATAAATGTTCTGCTCATCAGATCAAGATGATATTTAGATCGATCTCGCACCTCTCTGAAAGAGGAATCCAATAAAAATATTGGCATCTTCATCTGAGCATCACAACATGGAGTTTGGACCTAGTTGTCCAATATTATCACCTTCTAATAGACAATGATGAAGCTTATGTTTAAATGCTAAGTTGTTACCAAGAAAAAATAATCCAAGTACCTTGTTCCTAAATGAAAAGTGGAATTCTGGATATTGTGACAAGTTCACAACTCTTAAGCCACCTAATATGATTATATTTGATGGCTAGCCTTTTGTTTAATGCATTCTAGAATCAAAGATTCAAAAAAATTAGTTGTTAATCGAATTACGACTTATGTTGAGTTCATGCTTCTCTTTAGGCTATTCTCCAACATGCATGAATGAGTTATGTTTATGAACTGTTAAGTGCTTGGTTCCTCTGTTTGTGGTTCAAGGGCCATTTCCACATTATGGAGAACAAATCCAAGGCACTGATGCCTACTCTATTATTACAACTTAGTGCCGAAAAGGAATAGTATTTTTTGTTGTAATTATAAATACACTTTACATACTACAATTCTGTGACCATATGAAAGTCTACAATTTTGTAGCTCTCTTCCTATCAATTATTCCCCTTCACCTCTTCATGTATTTAACCTAGAACTCTGAGGCTCATTAACTAAGCTTGCTAGTATTAGGTTCCAAAAAATTGGAGGATAAAACACGATTAGAGAAACATCCACGTCACCATCCTTGATGAGAAAGATAGAGCATTAATATACAATTGTTGATGAGACAAGATAGGAAGATAGTTCGTGGCGGCCCTATAAAAAATGACTTCTTTAGCCACCTTAAGCCTAGATGGAGTTGAAAATTTGGTTGTCTCTCCATAATTTAGAACCATGGCTAAATCCTAAATGATATGCCTTTGGAAAAGAGACAACAATTTCCCTTGGATTCTACACCAAACAGCAACAACAATCCCCCACCCAAAGCCGTATCTACAGGGACATCAAAGTTGTCTTCTCACCCAAAATTGTAAATACAAAAAGAGGAATAATATTCTCCCCATAATCCTAAACTTGTATAACTTGTTGGGATGGGAAGAAACTAATGGTAAAAGAAAATCAAGGAAACATGGCTCATTGAAGGAGATGCAAATACTAAATTTTTGCATCTCCAATAGTAAAAAAAATAACTAGGTTGTAAATAAAAAAGTGTTAAAAATTTTAAGAATAGAGGAAATAATTTTCCCTCAACACAAGGAGTTCACATAGAGTTGCGGAAATGACTTTAACTAGGACAACACATTTACTGAAGTTTATACAGAGTTGAGGAACTCACTTAATCCATACCATACAATTGGGAAAATCAAATTATGAATCCTTTTTCAATACAAAGTGGTGGAGATTAAAATCGTAACTATAGAGGAGAAAATATAACCAACTAATTTTACTCACTCTGAAACAGAGTAAGTGTTGCATTAAGAAAAATAAGTGAAAATTCTAAAACCAAATAGCAAGTAACCAAAATTTATATTATAAGTTAAAAACATGAAAAAAATTCACATATGAGGTTGCAGCTCCTTCATCAGTAAGACAAGACTTCTTACTGAGATTGACATTCACCAGGGTTACGAAATCTACACACAGTAAAACACAGTAGCTGTTGTTTTCAAACACAGTAACGCACCCACCAAAATTCACTCCACGATTTTCTCCTTCTTGTCTTTCCAGACTTACATCCACCACATTACACAACACTTTCTATAACTTACATGTAAAATCTAAACATATATATATCTAAGACATTTAATTTGTGACAGAAAAAATCTAATACATAGTATGGGCAGAAATCATTTTGTGAACATTACAAAAGCCATGCGTGAAGTAAACAACACTTGTGGATTAAATATTTTCCCATACTCATTTACTAACCATGCATTAAATTATATTTTAATTTAATTATTTAACTATGTTGCTGAATGGGTTATGTACTCTGCTCAGAACTTGTCCTTCTCTGCAAACACAATCCATAACCTACAATTTTTTTTACTGAGGTACGGTTGATGTCAGAATAATTTAACGCAGTGGTTGGGATTAATTTTCCAACACTCCCCCTTAATCGCGACTACCGCCATCGACCATTCCCAAACAATCTATGAGATAAACAAAATTTTCACGTGCCAATGGCTTTGTGAAGATGTCTGCAAATTGTTCCTCTGACCTGCAATGCTGCAACACAATTTCACTGTTGTTAACCAATTCTCTTATTAAATGATATTTAGAATCAATGTGCTTTGTCCTCTTGTAAAAGGCATAATTCTTTGATAGTGCAATTTAGTGAACTGTTATCACAGAAAATAGTGGTTTCTCCATCTTGTTCATGACATAAATCCCGCAGCATCCTTCTCATCCAAACTGCTTGACACATTGCTACTGTTGCGGCGACATATTCAGCTTTTTCTGTTGACAATGATACTATAGGTTGCTTCTTTGAAGCCCATGAAATGGCTCCTGAACCCAAATGAAAAATATATCCTGGCGTGCTCTTTCTGTCATCAACACTTCCTGCCCAATGACTGTTACTGTAACCAACCAACCAACCTAAAATCATCAGTTGTGGAGTACAAAACTCCATACTGTTGTGTCCCATTGACATACTTTAAAATTATTTTGGTTGCTTGCCAATGTGCCTCCTTAAGTGTCTCCATGAACCTTGACACCAAACTCACTGCATACATTATGTCAGGCCTAGTTGCGGTCAAATACATTAGGTTTCCCACCATACTTTTGTATAATGTCGGATTGACATTGCTGCTGCAATCTTCCTTGCTTTACTTCAAGTTCATGATAGTTGGAGTTGGTGATGGCTTGTTGTTCTGCATATTAAACCTCTCTAAAAATGTCTGCAACATACTTTTCTTGAGAGATAAAAATTCCATTTTCTGTTTTCTTCACTTCTATGCCCAAAAAATATCTTAACAACCCGAATTCAGTCATTTGAAACTCACTTTTCATGACTGCTTTGAAATCAGTGACGAGAAAATCATCACTCCCTGCAAAAATCAAACCATCTACATACAAAACGACAATAAGAAGTTTACCATCACTTTCTTTGATGTAGAGAGTAGGTTCAGCGTCACATTTGTTGAACCCATTGTCCATCAAGTAGGCATCTATTCTGTTATACCATGCACGTGGTGCTTGCTTTAGCCCATAAAGAGCTTTCCGCAACCTACACACCTTGTGTTCTTGGCCTTCTACCTCATAGCCAAGAGGTTGTGCAACATACACTTCCTTTTTCAGCACTCCATTCAAGAACACTGACTTTACATCCATTTGATACACTTTCCATTTCTGTTGCGCTGGAATTGACAACATTGTACGCACTGTCTCCATCCTTGCGAATGGCGCAAATGTTTCCGCATAATCTCTTCCATGCTATTGCTTGTATCCTTTGACAACAAGCCTTTCTTTATGCCTTTCAATCTAGCCTTCAATGTTTCTCTTGGTCTTATAGACCCACTTCACTCCAATGACTTTTTTTCCTTGCGGAGGGTCCACTAACTCCCATGTGTCATTCTTTTCTATTGCTCCTATTTCTTCATTCATTTCCGCAACCCATTTCTCTTATTCGAATGCATCTTCAAAGTGTATTGGGTCATCTACATGATAAAATAATGCAAATAAAGAATTTATACCAATGATGCTATCAAATTCATCTTGCTCATAAATTTAATTTAAATTTCTGAATTTTGGTCTTCTTATGCTTGCTGAAGATGGGCTTGGTGTTGTGGTTGAAGTAGATGGGGTTGCAGATCTTTGTGGTGTGCTTGGAGAATCACTTTCTTGGTTGTGCAACGTTGTGTTATTATTTGTTTACAACGTCACATGTTGATTTCTTTGTTGAGCTTGTGTAGGTGGAGGAGGAGTCACTGTTGAGGAATTACATGCTGCGGTCAATTCCTCATTGTCTTCACGTGACATACATGTCTTCACATTGATTTTCTTTAACTTCCATCCCATGCTTCCTCTTCTATGAACTGAACATCTCTGCTGATTATTACCTTCTTGCTTGATGGATTGTAGAGCTTGTATGCCTTGGACTCATCAATATATCCAACAAATATACATTTCTCCCCCTTGTTGTCCAACTTCTTCCTCAACTCATCCGTGACATGTGCATACGCCACACATCCAAACACTCTCATGTGAGTGACATATTGCTTTCTTCCACTCTATGCCTCTTCAGGAACAATGTTCATGAAACTTTTGGTTGGACACTTATTAATAATATACGTTGTTGGGGTCCTGTGATTTGGCTGATTGGAAAACCAAATGAAAAGGAAACATATAAACCAAGCTTTAGAGCTCTAGGATCTAGCCCTCCTAGTCTCAGAGAGGGATCTCTCAATATGTTTGTGAGGATATAGCTTTATGCTTTCAAGGGTCGATTTTAGGCTAGTTATGAAGTGCAAATTTGTTTGTTTGCTGGTTGGACATAGATGATCTAGGCAACATAGATAGAGTGTGGAAATATAAAATCTATTGGGCAATGGAGTCATGTGGAAGTCTAAGCAGTTCTGATTGATGAATTTGGGGAACCAAAGAGAAAATCTAACTTAGTCAATGGATCTATGGGATCATATAGATGGGATGAGATGAACATCAAGGATTTAGAGGGAAAGGTAGAGCTTTAAGGGCTGTTTAAGACTCCTTAGTTATGTATACCTTTCAACGAAGGGACTTGCAACACCATCTAAACATAAAGAAATATTAAATATCCAGGGCTAACCATGAATTCTACCAACATACTTTCTGCAGATAACATAAAAAAGACAAACTTTTAAGCAATACAAAGAAGGAGAGAACACTTTGTTTCTTCTAATTGTTTCACTTAAGGGAGTTAAAAAACATATAAGAAACACAACTAATTGCATTCATAAAAGGGGTAACACCCAGGCATCTAAGACTGCAATTAATAAGACCTTCCAATAAAACTATTTGGACAAGATACAGAGGGTAAGATCAGAACAAATCCTCTCTGCCAAGCAGCAGACAATAGTGTTTGAAGGATGTTTTCAGAAATAGCTTTCAAGAGGCAGCAAGCAGACAGGGCAAACCATAGTTCAACCTTGACAACAACTATTTGAACTATTATGAAATAGACAAACTTAAGGGTTTTAAAAGCAGCTAAAATACTCAATAAAACCTTTCAGCAGATGAAAACATAAATGTAGTGAAGAGTAAACATGCCTAAGGTGCTTCTAGGAGACATTTCTTAGCCTAAGATTTTTACACTACTGCAAGCAAATCATAATGGAACAAAGTGAAAAACAGGAAATAACATTAACGAATAGAGATTACTTCACCAAAACCAGGTTCAGGGATCCAATGATCTAGCCTCCTTCATCAATTAGAAAAGAAAAGACATCCACACTTCTTCAGAACATCAATTCTTCTTCAAAACAATAGTCTATGTATTACTTCAGATTTCATCAAATGCCAACCTTTTACAATGAGCTTTCCCTGAATACATATAGGTGAAATGAGGAAGAGTGTTGCAGAAATGGTAATAAATATCAATTAAGACAGAGTGGGAGAGGAGTTCAAATGCCCATTCTGCTTAATAACCATTTCCTTAACTGATTGTACCATTTCAGTAGTTTTTCCTGTCTGTGATGTATGTCTGGTAGGCTGGTAATAACTTTGAGGACTGTCCTTTGAAGTTATCTCAGTCTGGAGTACTCTGTTTGACCGTTTTGACAAGTAAACTGTCATTTTTTGCGATTTCGTAGCCCCATGCTTGCTTAATAACTACTCTGACAATTTTAATGAGGTTCTGTCGACAGGGTGGCTATCACGATGTCTCTAGAAAGGTAACACAGACTACAGGTGTCCTTACGGGATTCTGAGAAGGAAATAGCCTCGCTGATGTGTCTTTTGACTTTATCTCTTCAAACACTGATTTTTAGCTTTAAATTGTGTTTGTGTCTTTATCCTTAACTTTGTTGGTTAAGCCTTTGATCGTCGAATTTATGCTTTGACATTCAACTTTCACTGATCTCCTTTGTGTACAGGTGGCTGTGCCGGAGGGTTTGTTGTGTAATCATGTCCATAAAATATTTGATTAAGCTTTGAAATCCGACTCTTTGGCCCCTTTGCCACTATTTCCTTGGCTGTGGGAGACTTGTGGATTAATCCACCTTTAAACCTGCACACGAAAACAAACTGTTAAATAAAACCTGAGATGAAGGATAAAACTGCTTCAGAGGGCTTTAGTGGAGGCAGAGGAGTGATTGCAGAGAAATTGTATGTAGCAGAGAAAGGTTTCATGGTGCAAAACCATGAAAACCAGGGTTCAAACTAAGTTTGGCGTGAAGATTTGGAAAGGCAGTATTAGAAAACCAGTAGCAGTTTTCGCGTGGGGTGCAGGTGGTAAGTGGTTTGGGACTGATCGAATGCGATACGGTCCAATGGCTGACACGTATGCTACTGAAAGCCACCTATTTCACGTTCAAAAGGCTTGATTAATTCTTTTGGTGAAATGAATACGAAATTGAATGCTAACCGTCTAATCTAGGGGGGCCAGATCTATGGCTGTAAGCAAGAGTGAAAAAATGTGCGATGAAATATATGGTGGGCCCAAGCTTAAGCGTGTCCAAGGAGAAAAACAACCCCTTTTCGCGTTGAAAATGGATTTTAGAGCGTTATGGAGGAACGGTTGTCTAAATGCATGTGGGTCATTGGATCTGGGGGGGGAGACAGATTAACGGTGGGGATCTCACGGAAACACAATAGGAAGTCCCCGTGTGGTTGGGTGGGACCAGCAGTAATATATGGAAATTGAAAGAAAATACATTAGCGGGGGCGTTTATATAGTTATTCTGTGTATTGTTAGTATCCGTGGGCGAAAGAAGGAGAATTGATGTGGGCCGTCAAATCTGAAGGATGGACGGCAGAGATCAATTTCAGCAGATCAGAAATTGGAGGAGCAGAGGGTCCAAGGATAAGGCCTTTGGAACTTGCGATGGCTGATGCCGATGGGGGGGGGCAAATGCGATGAATGGAGGACCGTAGGATCAGGATATAGATTGACGGCTAGGATTCCATCGGCGGAGATGGAAGTGGGATTGAGGAAAGAGTGATGCGCCGATGCGATGGATCGCAGACTGTCGGGTCAAAACCGAGATCAACGGTAGGGATTAAAGCAAGCATCGGCCATCAGCAGAAAAAAAAGCAAGAGGAAAGAGGAAACGGGATCATTGCAGATGCGATGGAGGGTAGCGCTAGCCATTGGATCTATGAGATCAATGGTGGAGATTTTCTCGGGAGAGAAACCATCGCGTGGGAGGAAAAATGAATCTACAAAGGAAAAAAGGGGCGGAGCAACCTCCGATAGCGAGAAAGGGGCTAAAGGCCTATAGCTGACAGTCGCGGGTCCACGGTTATATGGAGGAAAGGGCTGAGGACTAAGCTTGCGGGGGCTTAAACTTGTTTATATGAAAAGTTGGTTTTTTAGGCTGAAAAAGGGATTTTTTGAGCTTTTTAGGTTCCGATAGAGTAAACGTAGGGGTTTCAAAACCAAATAAAAAGGGGTTTTCATGGTTTTAAAGGGAAATTTGGAGGAAGTGAGGATAGATGAGAGGAAAAATGAGTGATATGAAAGGAATTATGAAGACAAAATGGAGGAATCAAATGATGGAGCTGAGCTTTTGAAAAACAGTTTTTTGTTTGGAAACAACAGGATTTTGAGGTGAAAACATCAGTGAAGGTAGGCTTCTTTGGACAGAGAGAAAAACTAGGCTTTGAGAGCTAACATTCTAACTTGAAAATGTTTCTTTGAAGGTTGCAAACTGATTCTAGCCATCACTAGGTATAACAGAAATTACAGATGGCTAATAGTGGCTCCACTTGGGGAGGATAGCTTTCCCTTTAGGTGTCCAGAACCTTAGTTTATCAATCCTTGGCCCTAGCAGACCAGTGCCTTATCCATTGAGCAGAATTTCTTTTTTCTCTTGTTGATTTTCTTTGTATTTCTTTAATGACCTACAGTATGAAAACACTTTAAGACGACACCTCTGCCTACCCACACTACTTGTCCTAACATTTTTTTCTTCTCTTGAGTGCATTTGGACTGGCATCTCTTTTACATATTATTTTTGAAAACAGAAAGATAAAGCTATATAATGCTACCCTTATTTCTTCCAAGAGTCCAGATTAAACAGTTGGACTCATAAACTTCTCTACCTAATCTACTACATGTCAAGATTAAGCTGTTTGACAGATCTGCATTCTCTACATTCTAAAACAGAAATTAAAACACAGAAAAACCAGGATTAGACTGTCTAATTTGCTGTGGTGTCTATGGCATAAGAAACCACCTGCACATAGACTTTTATTTGCAGAAAATTAAAAAAAAACTGGGAAGGCTTAAAATCTGAAAATAAAATACATCCTTCCCTTATTTTTCAGCTTCTAATTTTAATCCTTTTGAGCTGTCCCCTTCTTCTTCTACTAGTTCAAGTTTTTAGCATATTAGAACCAGCCTTTCTTTCTTTCTTTTGCTTAAGTTTTTTTATCATGTTAGAGCCATTTTTTCTTTTGATTCATTGGTTCAGATTTTGAGCATGTTTGAAACATTATTTCTTCTCTCCTAATTTATTCTACTGATAAGCAAAGATTAAAAAGTTTGGCGAATATTCTTCACTAACCTATCAGTAGTAAATTGAAATCTATCTAGTCATGATTAGGCTATATGACTAAGTAGCAGTGCTCTTTCAAGTAGTGGCATTTAGGCGTGCACACTTTCATATTTTTCTCTTTTTGGGTATGGGGCTATAACTTTCTTCTTTTCATCTGTCCTTTTTTCTCTCTTCTTTTTTTTTTTTTTCATTTTTTCATGCAATGGTATGTACAATGGATGAAAAACTCTAAAACTAAGATTCTTGACATAAATAGTGTTTGAGCAGCCTTCCATTGACAGGACCTCCAAACACATCTTCTCCATTCAGCTCCTGTAGGAAAAATGCATTGTGGTCCCTTATGGAATGAATAATGTAGGGCCCCTTCAATAGATTTTCGAATTTACGATGTTTTCCTTTCTCTTCCCTTCTCGAATCCCATTTTAGAACTACATTTCCAACTTGGAAGTCATTTTCTTTGGTCCTCTTATCAAATAATTTCTTGATTCCTTCTTGGAATACTTGTGTCCTTTTATATACTTCCTCTCTTGACTGTTGCAAATGTATGGCTTGATTGATCCTCCTTTTCATATCATTTTCTTCGACTTGGACCTCTTGAAGGAGTTTCATGACTGGAACTCCTAGAGAGGTTGGGAAGACTGCATCCATGTCGTAAACCAACTGATAGGGAGACATGCCGACGGACTTCTTAGTAGTCAATCTATCAGCCCATAAGGCATGGACAAGCTTGCTATGCCAAGATTTCTGGTTCTGTTCCAACAATTTTTTGATGATATTAACAAGGCTTTTGTTGGAGGATTCAGCTAGACCATTTCCTTGGGGGTAGTAGGCAGTGGAATGGCCTAATGTGATATGATATTTATGGTAGAAATCTACCATCCTCTTGGACTTGAAGGCTACATCATTGTCTGTGATTATTTTCCTAGGACAACCAAATCTGGACAGTATGTTGGTTTCAATGAATTTGATGATAACATTGTCAGTAGCATTCCTAGTGGGTATGGCCTCTAGCCATTTGGTAAAATAATCAGTGGCTATGAGAATCCATTTGTGTTGGGTTGAGGATGATGGGTGAATTTCTCCAATGAAGTCTAAGCCCCATTGTTGAAAGGGAGCCTCAACACTGATAGGTTGCAAACGTAGTGGTAAAAAGTTTCTCCTACCCTCAAAGATCTAGCACTTATGGTAGGACATGACTAACTTATGGGTGTACGTGAAGAGGGTGGGCCAATAATATCCAGATCTAAGGATCTTGTTTGTTGTGGTCTTCCAGTTAAGATGTCCTCCACATTCTCCCTCATTTAGCTCATGCATGATTCTTCCTGCATCAACCTCAATTAAACATTTAAGAAAAATCCCCACAGCATTTTTCCAATACAAAACTCCATCTAATATACAATAATTTAAAGCCTTCTATTTGACAAATCTAGATTTTATTTTTGACAAAGAAGGAGGAGCATTTAGATAAAGCAACACATATATGATTTCAGCATACCAAGGAGAGTTCATGAATGTTTCTTCAATGAATGGTGCTGTGCATTCTTCTATTTCTTCGAAAACATCTATTGCGTTCATGTCTAAAACTTGGAAGTTTGACTCAGCCATGAGTTTTGCTAATCCCTGCCCTTTGGTGAGTTTGGTGGGCCTGATCTCTAAGTCATATTCTAGAATAGTGGCAATCAATTTTCCCCTTTTACCATCAGGGTCCTGACTTAGAATATATTTGACTACAGTGTGTTACAAAGGCAATGATATGTGAATGTAAAATGTACACTCTAAATTCCTTTAATGCTTTTACCAGCGCTAAGGCTTGCTTCTCCATGATATTATATTTGAGTGGAGCATCTCTCAAATCCTTACTAAATAAGGATATTGGTTGTTCCTGCCCCATGCTATTCTTTTGCAATAATACTGCAGCTATGGTATGTTCAAATGCAAAAGAGAAGATATAGAAATCTTTGGTGAAATCAGGACTAATTAGAACCACTGTTTGAGTGAGGGCTTGTTTTACCAGTTCAAATGATTGTTTAGCTTGCGTTGTCCATTTAACACCCACTTCTTTCCTAAGAATATTAGTGATGTTTCCTAACAGCTCAGCCAGGTTGGGGATGAACCTCCTTAAAAAAATTATCTTTCCAATGAAAGATTGCAATTCTTTGAGGTTTCTTGGGTGGCTAATATTCAATATGCCATCAATCCTTTTAGGGTCTACTTTGATCCCTTATTCAAAGATTATGTGACCAAGAAGCTTTCCTTCTTGGAGGCCAAAAAGTGTCTTTTTAGGATTCAAAGAAAAGCCAAACCTTCTGCATTTCTCGAAAACCTTTCTTAAGTGGATCAAATGTTCTTCATCAGTTTTGGAGAAGACAGTAGTATCATCAAGGTAAATGATTATAAAATAGCCTATGTATTCTTAGAAGGCTATGTCCATGGACCTTTGGAAAGTGGCCGTTGCATTCATCAAATCAAATGGAATTTTGACATACATGAATGTTCCCCAAGGTGTAGTAAAAGTAGTTTTATGTTGATCACTTGGGAGTACCAAAACCTGATTGTAACCTAAGAACCCATCCAACAATGATATTCTTTTAGACCCAAACACCTTTTGGAGTATGTGATCCATCTTTGGTAGGGGGTAATTATCTTTCAGGGAGGCTCTATTTAGATTCCTAAAGTCAATACACAACCTGATTTCCCCTGTTTTCTTCCTACCAGATACTAGGTTGGAAACCCATTCTGAATATCTGAGAGGAACTATGATCCCGACATCATACATTTTCTTAATCTCTTTCTCTACTGAAGGTAATAAAATGGAGTTTATCCTTCTTAGTTTCTGTTTGAAAGGCTTCTAATTTTCCTTAAGAGGGATTTTATGTTGGATGATGCTAGTATCATAAGATTTCAGGTCTTTATAGTCCCATGCAAACACATCTACGAATTCTTTGAAAAGTGCTATGTACTTCTATTTGACGTGAGCTGGGAGGGTGCTGGGCAACTTGATCATTTTGGGTTCAGTGGGGCTGCCTATGTTATGTTCCTCAACGTTAGTTTCTATAGGCTCTGTTTTCGGTTCTTTGGCCACGTCATTGAAATCAAATAGTTGTTCTAATGGAGCAAGGCCCTTTGGTATAGTATCACCTTTACATTGTAAAACTTCAAGGTCCTTTTGGTCTGGGTTGTCAACTAACTCTTCTTTAAAAAGGTGCTCAAACTAATTTATATCAGCAGAAAGGGAGGGTTCTATTTCAGGGGTTTGTTCCTCATGGCAACAATATTTTTCATGGCTGGAACTTGGGGATGCTGTGGAAAATTCATTCCTTAACTGCAAGAAATTGTTTATGTGTTTATCATTTTCAAACACTTGCCAATAATCTTCATTGTCAGGCACTGTTGGTCTATTTTTCACCTTTATATTGAACTTTTCATTTATTTGTGGTATTTGGCAGTTGCTGGAAAAAAAGGAGAGTTCATTAGCTTGATGATTTTGAGCTCTTGGTATGAAACTGAGTTCATACTTTTCAAAGGTTTTAAGGAGATCGAGGGAAACATTTATATATTCTCTGAGTCTGGGGATTTTGGCTGAATATTCCCCTTTGATTTGTCTGATGATTAACTCAGAATCCCCTTGGACTAATATCCTCTTAACCCCTAAGTAGAAATGTTATTAGTGCATGGGAAATCTAGTTTATAGGAGTAACCCTTGCTTGCATTATGTATCCATACACCAGCCCCTGAACTGGCCTGGCTACAAGAGCCATCAAAGCTCATATTCCAGAGTGCTTCTATCTCATTCTCTCTTTCCTTTTGCTGCCCAAGCCTACTGAGATTTGGGGCATTTCTTGGTTGAGTGAAAGGTAAATTTAAATGTTCTGGTGCACTGATTTCTTTCTTATTTTCCTTTTCTTTTTGGGTGATTTCATCTTCGTTGAATAAGATAAAGGAATCTAAGTCTGAATGCGTGGAATAGACAGGCGAGTTTTTGGGTTTGTCTTTGCTGCTCACCATGTATTTCATGAGAGATTCCCTATATAATATTCTAGTTTGACTAAACACTAGTATGGTGGCATAGGACATATCCATTTGAAGGCTCCCCTGAACTTTGGATCCCCGTGATCTAGACAAAATCATACCATATTTTCGGGGAATGTCAGCGACCACTATATCCATCACTAGGCTTTTAGCAAGAATTTGTGACAGGTTAACACACATATCTTTGATTAAGCCCAAGCATTTGACCCTTCTTGAATCAAAAGAGTATAAGTCTTTATATGGTCTCGTAATTTCTAAGCCTAGGCTTTCCATTACTACTTTGGGCATAAGGTTATGTGACGCTCCAAAGTCTAGCATGGCATTGTGTAGGATCTTATCATGTATGTTGATACTGACATAAAAGGGAGGGACAACCCCTTCCTGGTATTTTCCTTCAATTCTAGGACCAAACAACAGCTCTGATTTCTCATCTGTCAAGTTTAAAGTATCAGTATCGATGTTTATATGCAGGGCTTTTAAAACTTGAGTTTTGTATACATCCCGAGTTACTAGTTCACCTAGAGGCATGCTAATTTTAATCCTGGCAATTTCACCTTCAAGGTTGAAAGGAAGTGTTGTTTTCGGCATATTCACATCTTTTTTTTCGCTTATGTTTCTATCAGCAATTTTGGTTGGCTGAGTTTTATCAGGACTGTTAGTGTTGAGGTATAAAAGGTGTCTTTTTAACTCCTATTTATCCTACATTAATTATCAATCTAGGTATGAATTTTTATCTCAAGACTGTACTCAGTCTGAGGCGGAAATTTAATCTAAGAGTAATGCTCTCCAATTTGTACTATAGTGTTTCAAATACAAGAGGAAATGGATGCTTGAAAATGAAATCTAATTGCAATGACATGAAACTTAATGCTCTAAAATCCAATCACTCACTCGGAAATCATCAGTGAAGGATGCAGTAGTAATAAATCTTTCCATTGTCAACTAATGTAAATGAAATCAAGCGTAAACAAGATCCTCAATCTAAGAACTTAGACAGTAATAGCCAATGTCATTTACAGTTGATGATCTTACACTCCACAATAAAGCAACTAAATGGAAATGGTAACTGAGTTAAATCAATAATGTTGCTAATGGAAATAGAATAAACACGCTCTTTGCAATAACATTCTAAATCAAACCAAATACTTACAGGAAAGGAATAAACAATAAAGCTAGCTATCATAAATGAAAAACAAAGCTATTTTATGGAAATGAATAGCAAATTATGAACAACGAAGCTTTATATCTAAGAAGCATAACAATACAAGTTACAGAGGAATAAATAATCTTGTTATGTTGGAAAGGACTAGCAACACAATTCACTCACAACTGATGCAACAAACCGATTTCATAAAACATTGAAGCAGTAAGCTATAAAACATGGAAATTGTGAAGCAATGCGACTAAAGGAAATGAGAACTAAAGCAAACCATCACACGACTGGAATCGGAAAGTAATGGTACAGATAGCAAGTGGATCCACCAGGGCTGGGCCCTTAGATGCTAGTGAAGCACCGCCAAATTACTCCAGTATCAAATAATGGAATGGCAGCTAGATTATATATTAATCATATGTAACAGAGTTTACAAGCAATCGCACTCTGTTTTAACCAACGAGAGTCGATGAGAAATCATGAAAATACAACAGGAAATATGAATAATGATAGTACATCCTTGATTTCTACAAGCGTTGTCATTTTATAACAACCAGCGGATGAAACAAGAAATACAGATAAGCTTTGAGTAGCAATCCCTCAGGATCGATAGATCCTGAGGGATTCACTATCTTCTATCTTCAGTTATCGTTTTGTCTTCTTGCGTTCATGTCGCACTGTTCCTTTCTTTTCTTTGATTGTGTGCTCCGATCTCGACCTTCTTGTCTGGATATGGCCTTTTGTTGAAGGGACAACAATTATTTCTGCTTTGTCTTTTTCTCCCGAATGGTGGCTTCCCACTTCATCTATTTCCTGCATATAAGAAAAGACAATATTTAATCAATTTGCAACAATCACTATTCTCCTTAATTCTATTGTAATTCTTCAATATATTACCATTCTAGAATATAAAGGAGTTATGATTAAAGGAAAAAGATAAAGAAATACATGGAAAATTCATACCTTTTCTAATGCTCAACACACACCCCTGCTTACCCTTTTTCATGTCTTCATGAAAACCATAGTTTACATGTAAAGCAGTTAGAGAATAGGCGAGAGAATTTTTTTCATTAGGTGGTCTAAAACCATGATTTCCAGCTAAAACTTCAAAAATATGCCCTGTCTGCCCTTCAGGTAATTCACATTTGGCCTTATAGTCTACTTCAAGATACCAAATAATAGGGCTTCGAAATCTACAACCTAACCAATACGGGCCTTCCCTCAAGATGAGGTTACTATAGATAACCAGGTGGTTGGCAGCTAACTCAAATTTTTTATAATTGAATGGATCTCTATCTTGAATATTCCGATTGGAAATCTTCCATCGGAGTTTAGCTACTACTACGGCCTGGTCTCTGATTGAAAGAAAATATTCTACCCCATCCAGGATGATTGCTTTGTGGATGGGTCCCAATGTCTGGATCACACCCTCCTTTGTCATTAAGCTTTTCTGCCTAGCCCATAATTGTAATGGGTGTCTCGGTTCACCCCTAACCCAAAGGTCTAACCCATTTTCTTGTCTCTAAAAAGTGTTATAGGCCTTGAGCCATTTTAACTGGTTAATAGTAAATGAAATGAATGCTTGATATTGGACATCACCCACAAAAGGACTGGGATTTATCTATGTTTCCTCTTTCAATATAAAATTGTGCAAATAAAATTCACAGAGTAGGCGCTGAACATTACTCCATAGAGTTTGCAGCAGTTTATAAAATCATCTACAGTTTTTAATTCTATAGGTTTTCCTGCCTTAACAGCTTTAATTTTTAACTGCAAATATCTTTCTAACAAAAACAAAGCATAATTTTTGGTAGGTGACCTACATGCTATAACATCTGTACATAGAGAACAGAGAGTATCCATTTGATTCCTGACTGTTTGTAGTCTATTCCTTACCTCTTCAACTTTTTCTTCTGCCTTCCGACATTTATCGAAGGCTTATGCCTCTGATGCATTGATGTCCCTTAATTTTTTATGTAACTCTTAGTATTTATTCCAAGGAACAGTCTTTTCTTCGAGCTTTTCTCTAGCCCGCTGAGCCTGTGCTAGATCCTCTCGGAGTTTTGCTATACCAGGGTTATTATTTATCAAAACATTTTTGGGTTGAAGATCTACCTGGGCTTTCTTATTACAATATCGAGTTCCTACTGTCTGTGTCTCTTTCTTGCAAAATGTTTGGCTGGCCATACTCCTAGAGGACAATGCCTTGGTCTGAACATCTTTATTACAGACTTGTACATTTTCGGTTTGGGCAACTACGTCTGTAACAACTGCCTGTTGTTCCTTGCTATCCTGAATGAATATGGGCTCAGTTTGAGCCTCCATGGCCCTTGTATTATGGGGTTCCATTTGGATGGCTGCATCCCCCGTTTTCAGGGTTCTTTTAGAGATTTTCCCCATTTTTAGAACCCTTATCTTTTGTCTGAGTTGTTTTACTAATTTTAGCAGCTTTTGCTATTCTTTCCGCAGCCGCTTAATTTCATTTGTATTCTTCTTCTTTTTCTTGGGAGGAACAGCTATTTCCTTTTCTGGACTTGGCTGCTCAGCTAGGTTTTGTTCTTCAGGGACTGTCCCCTTGTCCTGGCTTGTTTCCACATTCTCTGTTTGGAACACTTCTTCAGTGTTCGCATTATCCTGACTAGGTTCCTCAGGGGAGGAAACCCTAGTTTGATTTGTTATTTCTTGAGGGGATTTTGCTTCTACCTCCTCCTCATCATGCATTTCCTCAGATGTATCCTTGCTGTGGATAGTATTTTCTTGTGATTGCTTTGCCTCAATATTGAGGTTGAGCGGACTCTGGGGTTGCATATACTCACACATATTGGCCAAAATTTGGGCCAATTCATCCTCCTGCAATGGACTCTGTGGTGGAATTGCGCTGGAGGTTACAAGAGGTTCCACTTCCTCTCTTTCTTCTTCACTGGTTCGGTTAGTTTCTTCCTCTTCCTTATTTTCTCCTCCTTCCAGTTGCGGGGGTTGCTCATCTCCAGAACTAGGTAATTCTAAGGGTTGGCTACTGCTTCTCTGGAGGTTTCCAAACATTCCCCTGCTTCTTCTTAATCTGGAGGACTGTCTATGTTTTAGAGGTCTGTTTGCTATGTTGGTGATTCTTTTTCATTTCGGGGCAGGTAAGGTTGTTCCCCTGTCTATCGAAAATAACAATTCTTCCCAACTAGTCTATTGCTGAGCAAGATTGTAACTAACTATTAATCGAATTAAACAATGGTGGCTTACTACCATCCTTGTATGACGAGATTTCCTTATGCTCCAAGTGGTGTCATGCAGTAAAAAATTTAAATATGCAGGCAAATGCACAACACATTTCTGTTTTAGTACTGCTAATAATTTGAGGTGGTGTGGTCTTACCACATCCTTTCTTCCGTCGCATGTAATTTAGCTTTGCACTACTCTAGCCAATTCTGCCCATGGTTCCCCCAGAGTTTCTGGATGGACCCCTTTTCCTTTGACGGTCAGGGTTTGTCCTTCGTCCCGAAGGATGTTCATGGCCTCTTGAAGTCTCAATTTTTTATGGGTCCACACGGGTCCAACTACTGGTAGACCAGACACCTCAGCAATTACTGCATTTGTCACTATTATTTTCCTTCCTCTTACTATGGAATGGTCCTCCTACAAGTTCTACAAAAATTCCATGGCCACAGTTTCATAGGGCTGTTGCAGTCGTGTAAGGTAGGTAATCCACCCTGCTCTCTCCAAAATTTCTCGTGCAGCATCGGAAACTATTATTACTTGAGGTTCACTACGTACTACTCGCCCTCCCATTTCGTCTAAGCTCTGCACACTATTAATGTTTCATAATAATACACAGAAATGGTAATGGAACATCACCCCATGCATCTCGAAAAATACCGTTAAACTTACTATTTCTGGGATCTGATGAAAATAGGGAATTGACCCGTATGTAGGCGTGCTTTGGAAGTCACCTGCACCCCCCTGAAATATGATAGGTCGCCCTCGACCGGAAAATGGAGGAGCAGTGTACTGGACAACAGTCGTACATATTCATGACATGATCAAAATTTATCGAATTACTAAAATCGAGGCATATTATGAAATCGTGAATAGATATGGAAATTCTATGTAATGATTCGCAAATAGGGAAAAGGACAACTGACATAAATAAAAGTTCTTATGCGGTCATTGTCCACTTAAACCATTATGACTGATTTATAAACAATATTTCATGTATAAGTGGTTCAACAAAGGGGTTTAGGAGCATAATCTCATTTGAAATTAAGATAAAGATATAAGAAAAGGGTTTATAATTGCTATTGATTTGTGAAAAATATGACTCCAATACCATCAGCAGAGCTCTGTTGCCCACAGGTGTCTATAACCTTGACAAAGTTTCTTTTTCACTCTTGGAACCATAATACTTTATATATGCCTAGGAAAGTGCTTTGTGATGTCATGATGGAGGCCATTGTGCTGGCTTGGGAACCAGATGAATCACAATGCCATTCACCAGGAAGGATTGAAAGGTGGGCAGGCCGACTCGTGATGAGACCTCCTATTCCAAGGACTTTCTATTTTTCTGAGTTTCCCATTGGATCATATCCCTGGTGTGGTGGCCATAATGGGAATGCCACTTCACTACTTCCTTATGATCATGGTAGGCTGGCTCTTGATGAGACCTCCTATCCTCCATCTGACATATCATAGAATTGTTAGTAATCATATAGATATATTTTTTTCTTTTCTTTTTCTTTTATATAGCACTTGCCTATTTATGTATAAAGGATGGCTCAACACTCCTTAAGAGTATGGATGGTGGAAGAAGTCTGAACATCTCAATAGAAGAAAATATGCCCTTATTCTTATTCAATAATAAAATTCAAAGAGAATTATGAGGATTAGGGAAGAACCAACATGATAAAGATAATCAATCAAATTAGTTTTAGTGAAAATAAAGACAACAAAGTGATATAGATAGTTGTGTCATTTCCTTTTTTCTTATCAATACACAGCAATTTCTTTAAAGATTACAATTTCTCCTTGATATGCTAATTCCAGTAACCTCTAATTTTTCTATCCTTGCATAAATTTGTATATTTGCCTTAAAAGGATCATGAAGAATTCACAAAAATTCTCAAAATGTTGTTCTAAAAAAAGAAAAATGCACTCAAAAAGTGTTATTCCTTAGACGAAACAGCTGTTGTTCCTTAAGAGGAACAGCAAAAAGAACATCTGCACACAAAAATATGGTTCCTTTAAGAGGAATAGAAAAAAATAAAAACACACAAGTTGTTATTCCTTTAAGAGGAACAACAGTTGTTCCTTAAGTGGAACAGCAGATAAAAAAAACAAGAAATGCTAATCCTTTGGTGGAACAGCTTAAAAAACACTCCAAATCGAAACTGTTGTTCCTTAGAAGGAACAGCAGAAAGTGAAAAATAATGGCAAAGGGGTTGTTCCTTTTAAAGGGAACAACAAAGACAATCGGTGGAAACATTGTTCCTTTTAAAAGGAACAGAAAAAACAATCATCAGAAATGTTGTTTCTTTTTTTAAAAAGGAATAGCAAAAATAATTGGTGGAAATGATGTTCCTTTTAAAAGGAATAGCAAAAATATGAACACGCAGGCGTGTTGTTCCTTAATAAGAGAGGAACAGCAGTCGTTCCTTAAGAGGAACAACACAAAAAATAAAGGCACACAAGATTGTTGTTCCTTTTAAGAGGAACAACTGTTGTTCCTTAAGAGGAACAACAACTGTTCCTTAAGAAGAACAACACGAAAAATAAAATATGTACAAAAAAATAGTTCATACAAGCAAAATTAAAATAAAATCTTATGTACAAATTTCAGAAATAAAGGAATCATTCAATGAATGAATGATGAGGAGGAGTTATCTTCCTCAGCAAGAATCTACATCGTAGAATCTCCCCGTAATTGCTGGTAAAAGGATTCTCGATTAAGCAGTTTGTGGTAAAGTCGTACTCGATGACCGTTTGCTTTGAAAGAATGTCCAGATCCATCAATGGTAGTTAACATAATGATGTCATTGTCATGCACTTTCTGTATCTCGTAAGGTCTAAGCCATCATGTCTGGAGTTTTCCGGGGAAATCCTGAAACCTGGAGTCATGTAAGAGTGCCCAATCTCCTTCGTGGAAGATTTCCTTTTTAATGAGGGCATTGTGCCATTTTTCTCTCTGTTGTTGAATTAATGCAGTGTGCTGGAGGGCGGAGAGCCTAATTTCATCTAATTCATTTATTTGCTGTAATCTACTGACCTGGGCCTCATTTAAATTGAAACCCACCTCCTGGGCTGTTCTTAATGTTTGAATTTCAAATTCTATTGGAAATATGGGTTCTTTTCCAAAGAATAATTGATATGGTGAATACCCAGTGGTATTTCTCCATGTTGTTCGGTATGCCCACAAGGCTTTCGGAAATATTGAAGCCCAGTCATGTCTGTGTGATGCAACTGTTTTTGTAAGTATTACTTCTATCACCTTATTCGTGCTCTCTACTTGGGCATTTGCCTGTGGGTGGTATGGGGTTATAATTTTGTGTTGAATGTGGTAATTTTTTAATTTTGCAGCGATTTTATTACCTACAAATTGCGGTCCTCCATCTGTAATTTTTTCCCTTGAGAGGCCATATCGCACAAATATTTGGAAAAGGAACTGTATTACAGAGTCCTCTATAGCTCTTAGAAGTGCCTCTACTTCAACCCATTTAGTAACATACTCTATTGCAACTAGTATGTATGTTTTCTGATTTGATGGTGGGTTAATAGGACCAACAAAATCGAGCACCCAGCGCTCCAATGGCGCGATTACTAAATATGGATTCAAAGGCATTTCATCGAACTGTCTAGTGCGCCCTGCCCTTTGGCAACTATCACAGGCTTGTACAAAATTTTTAGCATCTTTAAAAATTGTAGGCCAGTAATAGCCTGTTTGTAAAACCTTGTGACCAGTCCTGCGATCTGTGAAATGACCGCCACATGACCCGTCGTGGCATGCTTTTAGGATGTCAAATATTTCGTCTTCTCGGACGCATCTTCTGATGTGCATATCTGCTCCTGTATGAAATAGATAGCCCCCAATCAAAGAGAATCGGGTACTGTGCTGTACTATCTATTTTCGTTCATTGGGCGTTAGATGCTTAGGTAATTTACCTACTGCTAAATAATTTGCAACATCAACATACCATGGGGTTCTGGAAGTAACAACAAACAAATGTTCATCTGGAAACTGATATTCGACTGCTGCTACGTCCGTTGGTTTTGGCATTCGTGAGAGAAAATCAGCTACAAGATTCTCTTTTCCACGTCAGTCCTTTATTGTGATGTCAAATTCCTGTAATAGAATCAACCATATTGTTACTCTACCATTTGTAACAGGTTTATTTGCTAAAAATTTTATGGTAGAGTGATCTGTATATAAAACTACAGGATACCCAGTTATATAATGTCTAAAATTATTTACAACGTGTATTACAGCTAAAAATTCTTTCTCAGTCACAGTACAGTTTAATTCAGCAGGAGATAGATTCTTGCTAATATAATAAATTGCATATGGTTTTTTATCTTCTTCTTGCCCAAGGACTGCTCCGATAGTTGTGTCTGAGGTATCAGATGAAATTTGGAATGGAAAATCCCAATTTGGGCCCCTTAGCACTGGGGCTGTTGATACAAGATTTTTCAGATCCTCAAAAGCATGGTCACATTTATCTGTCCAAATAAAATCAACATTCCTTGTTAGTGCGTATAGAGGTGTAATTATTTGAGAATAACGCTCTATGAATCTTCTATAATAACCAGAAAATCTTAGAAAGCTACGTACCTTTGTTTGTGTGGTAGGAGTAGGTATTAACAAAATTATCTGAATTTTCGCTGGATCTACCTGTATTCCAGCTATTGAGATATAATGACCTAAGATGAGTCCCTCGGTCATCATCATGTGACACTTCTCATGGCTTAAGCAGAGTCTGGTGGCAATACAACTTTGCAGCACCTTTTCCAATTTTTCTAATGCTGGCTCAAAATCATCTCCATAAGATGTGAAATCATCCATATATACTTTGAGCCCTTGATTTATTAAATCTGAAAAGATGATGAGACTGGCCCTTTGAAATGTGGTAGGGGCATTGCATAGACCAAAGGGTGAAACTCTGTAAGCAAATGTTCCTCAAGGACAGGTAAAAGTAGTCTTGTCTTGGTCTTCAGGGGCAATCTGAATCTGATTGTATCCACTGAAGCCATCTAAGAAAGAAAAGAATTTCTTTCCTGCTAATGTATCTAATACCTAATCAATGAAATGAAGGGGAAAGTGGTCTTTTTGGGTTGTTTTGTTTAGTTCTCTGTAGTCTACACATATCCTCCACTTTCCATTCTTTTTTTGGCACCACTACTAGTGGAGAGACCCACTTGCTATCAGATATTGGATAAATAAAGTTTACATCCAAAATTTTTTGTAATTCAGCTTTCATAATATCCTTAAGATGAGGGTTTAATCATCGTTGGGGTTGGCGAATGGGTCTAGCATCTTTTTCTGTATAAATGTGGTGTGTACATAACTGGGGATCAATTCCTTTCATGTCTGGGTAATCCCATGCAAAATCTCCCTTATATTTTTTCAGTAGTTTGACCATCTTCTCTTCTTGTTCAGCAGTCAAATTTTTGTTAATGTTCAGAGTTTTTCCTGGCTCAATTTCTATATTTTTGCTATTGTAAACAAAAGTGGTAGCTATTGATTGATCTTGAATGTATTTTAGGGGATCTTCTTCTTATTCATTATCAAATGTTGCCTTGATCATGTGACATTGCAAATGGGATCTGGTTTTTGGTTGGCTAATGAAACTGTTAATGATGTCATCCTCTGTTTGGTCTTTAAAGTCGAGGGCATATTCTATGGTTAATGGTGATCTAATATTTTTTGTGAGGTATGATACAGGTTGTTTCTTTGTTTTTATTATTGTTAGGCTTGGCTGGGCTGGAGGGTATAAGGCTAAATTCTTGACATAACTCCCTCTAGTTATAGTCATGATGCCTTGTTGGCAGCCAATGTAAGCATCAGCAGTTTCCAACGAAGGTCTACCTAAGATTAAAGGGTGTCCATCTAGCCGGTTTTGGGGGTTAATAATCAGGAAGTCGGCAGGGTATTCCTAGGAGTCTACAGATACCATTACATCATGTAGTGTGCCTTCTGGCTTGACTACTGATCGGTCAGCCAATTCTAATAAGGTTTTTGTTGGATCTAATGATGTAATGCCAAGTTTTTGACAAGTGGTGGTTGTTAGGATATTGATTGCAGCTCCCAAATCAACTAAGGAATTTGGAAATTATTTTCCATTGATTTGCACCATAACTATAGGATTTCCTGGGTCCTCATACTTTACAGGTGCTTCTCTTCCTGATAGTAAGTCAGATAGAGTACCGACTACTTGGACAGTTGGGTTAGTTGTTGTTCTCCTCTTTATCTTTCTTATACATAGTTCTTTGATGGTCTTTGAATAAATGGGAATATCTTGAATAGCTTAGAGGAGTGGGATTTTTATACACAAATTTTTCAGTTCTCCTAGAAGATCAAAATCAGGATGTTCTATTGGACGAGGTATGATTAGTCATTCTGGGAATGGTGGAGAAGAGGTGGTTGCTTGCTCATGAATTTTTTGTCTAACCACATTTTCCTTTTGCAATGTTTGTTTTGAAGGTAATGGATTTTCAACTTGAACATTTTTGTCTCCCTCTAATTCTATTATGCGCCCAGACCTTAGTTGAAGGTCGTTGCACTCCCTTAACTTGGTTTCTAGTTCTGGTGCTTCGATTATTTGAACAGATTGAACAAGCCTATTATTAGGGTTCGGGTTGGGTTGGGCTGGGAGTTGCGGTCTTAAGTTGGTTTGGGTATTTTGTTGCAATGCATATGGTGCTGGCAGTGTAGGTGGAGGGAGAGGAATCATTCCAGCTGGTTGATTCATAGATCTTTTCCAGTTCGACTGTCAGGTCTGACTCTGCGAGGTGGAGGGGGACCATTGTGTTGGATATGTATTATTTTTCCAAAATGGTGTACAATAAGGAAAGTTCGACCAATTGGTTTGATTTGTTTGATTTGGCCATGGAGGTGTAGGAAATGGCTGTTGTGACCAACTGGGGAAGGGTGGCTAATTTTTCCACATTCCATTATATTGCTGAGCATTATACTGAGGAGACTAAAAAGAAGAGGATGGATCAATGGGCATACCTGTTTATCGTGGCTGCCATTGACGGCGCTGATTGAGTAGGTATACCATTTCTATTTCTTCTTCTGCTTCTTTGTAGACTGCTTTCAATCCCGAGAGTGAGGGGCAACTTTCTGTGGAGTGATCTTTCATGCAGATGGCACAGACTTGGACTGTATCCAGTGGGAACTCTTTATGGCTATGTTTATTTCTGCATCTAGGGTAGAATATTGCCAAATTTTGTTTTACTTCTACTTGCTTTTTTTTAGCTTGCATGATATCGAGCTGCATTGTTAGAGTCCCTAGAATATCAGTTTTGAAATATTCTAGTAGATTTCCAATTTCTGTGCGGGTTATACCTCCACTGGAGGTCTTGCTATCCCTTGTGATCACGTCATGTTCTACTGGTTTTAGTCTTGTGCTACCTCTCGAACTCGTGATACATAAATTAATAATGTCAGCCAAATTTTCCTAATATATGTCACCTTTGCCCATGATGTTTAATGTTTCAACCCATTGGTCCTTCATCCCTTTAATTAATGTAGTTTTTAACACATTATCAGGTAAGGGTAAATATGCATAAGGTGATCTATGGAGGTTGTATTGAAAGTGTTCTACATATTCATCCAATGTTTCATTAGGATTTGCTGTCATCTGAAATATTTCATCCTTTAATTCCCTGGACCTACAATAATCCTGATATTTCTTTAGAAAAATAGCTTTCATTCGATCCCAGTAATTTATAACACCTCCACCTAACCCCATAAACCATTGTAGAGCTTCTCCTTTCAATGTGGAGGGGAATAATTGTAGCTTTTGGGGATTAGTGGTATATTCATACCCCCTGCATAGTACATCGAATTCAAATAGAAATGCATCTAGATCTTCCGATGTTAAGCCATGGAATGTAGGAATATGCTGGAGAGGAATGGCCTTCATAGGTGCATTAATTGCAGTGTCCACAATGGGATATTGCAGTGTGGAAGTTTGGGGTGGTTGCTGGTTCTGGGCCATTTGATCAAATATGTGCCAATATCCTTCTGGGATTTCTAGGGAATTATTCCTAGGCTGACTAGAAGGAATAGGGATGACCTTAACAACACTTCCTTGGTCTGGTATAATGAGTGTCCCTTGTTGAACTATTATCTGAGGGGATTTTGGTTCTTCAGGTTCTTCAACTTTGTTTTGGATGTTTTTGACAGCACTTCCCTTATCTAGGCTGATTAGTGTTTGGATTAATTCAAGAGGGGATCTTGGTTCTTCTATCTCCCCTGTTTCTCCTCCTCTGTGGAGATTACTAGAGTTACCTTCTTGTAAAGAAATTGGGCGAGAATTCTCAATTTCTTGAGAATCTTGCTCAATCTCTTCTGTTTGGCTATGCACCTTAGCAAAAGCTACAGATGGTGATTCTGTGGCCCGAAGGGAGCTATTAGGTTGTCTAGAGGCAATTTTTCTAGGGCCTACTGATGGCTGAGATTCAACTTTCTTAATGATATTGTCGATAAAGGTTGTTCGCCCAAGGGTCACCAGTCCCTTAGGTTTTTCAGGTCTTGGAGGAATTTTTTTTTGTTTAGATTTTCTAGTCATTCAAAAAAACGCAAGCATTCATTCCTACCTTTAAAATTCTACGCAATTCCACTATGAAACGGGCAAGTGAACGAGCATGTTCCTCGTTCGTTACGCAGGTTCTTACCTTCCATTTTTAATACCCAGTTCTTCCTTAGCAGAGAAAATCAAATATACATCACTCTTTCTAAATAGCTACACTCTCCCCGGCAACGACGCAAAAATCTTGAGGTATAAAAGGTGTCTTTTTAACTCCTATTTATCCTACATTAATTATCAATCCGAGTACGAATTTTTATCTCAAGACCATACTCAGTTTGAGGCAACAATTTAATCTGAGAGTAATGCTCTCCAATTTGCAGTACAGTGTTTCAAATACAAGAGTAAACATATGCTTGAAAATGAAATCTAATTGCAATGACATGAAGCTTAATGCTCTAAAATCCAATCACTCATTCGGCAATCATCAGTCAATGATGCAATAGTAATAACTCTTTCCTCTTTCAACTGATGTAAATGAAATCAAGCATAAACAAGATCCTCAATCTGAGAACTTAGACAGTGATAGCCAATGTCCTTTACAGTTGATGATCTTACACTCCACAGTAAAGCAACTAATTGGAAATGGTAACTGAGTTAAATCAATAATGCTGCTAATGGAAATAGAATAAACACTCTCTCTACAATAACATTCTAAAGCAAACCAAATACTTACAGGAAAGGAATAAACAGTAAAGCTAGTTATTAGAAATGAACAACAAATTTTGAACAACGAATCTTTATATCTGAGAGGCATAACAATACAAGTTACAGAGGAATAAATAATCTTGATATGTTGGAAAGGACTAGCAGTGCAATTCACTCACAACTGATGCAACAAACCGATTTCATAAAACATTGAAACAGTAAACTATAAAACATGGAAACTGTGAAGCAATGCGACTAAAGGAAATGAGAACTAAAGCAAACCATCACACGACTGGAATTGGAAAGTAATGGTACAAATAGCAAGTGGATCCACCAGGGCCACGCCCTTAGCCGCTAATGAAGCACCGCCGAACTACTCCAGTATCAAATAATGGAACGTCAACCAGATTATATATTAATCATATGTAACAGAGTTTACAGGAAATCAGACTCTGTTTTAACCAACGAGAGTCGATGAGAAATCGTGAAAATACAATAGGAAATCTGAATAATCATAGTACATCCTTGATTTCTACAAGCGCTGTCCTTTTATAACAGCCAGCGGACGAAACATGAAATACAGATAAGATTTGAGCAGCGATCCCTCAAGATCGAGTGATCCTGAGGGATTCACTTTATCTTCTATCTTCAGTTATCGTTTTGTCTTCTTGCGCTGATGCCGCGTTGTTCCTTTATTTTCTTTGACTGTGCGCTCCAATCTCGACCTTCTTGTCTGGATATGGCCTTTTGTTGAAGGGACAATAGTTATTTCTGCTTTGTATTTTTCTCCTGAATGGTGGCTTCCCACTTCATCTATTTCTCGCATATAAGAAAAGACAATTTTTAATCAATTTGCAACAATCACTAATCTCCTTAATTCTATTGTAATTCTTCAATATATTACCATTCTAGAATATAAAGGAGTTATGATTAAAGGAAAAAGATAAAGAAATACATGGAAAATTCATACCTTTTCCAATGCTCAACAGTTAGTTGGGACTGTTTTGATAGGGCCACTAGTAGAAGTACTAGAGCAGCTCTTCTCAACACTTGATTGGTTGTTTTTTCTTTGTTTAAAACAGTTTTCTTGGCCAGGGTGTTGGTATTATTAGCTGATTTTTTAGGCTGATTTTCTGAGGTTTTTCAACAACAGTACTAGTGTTCTTGATTTAGCAATTTATGTGTTCTTTTTGCTCCCGAGATCATATTGTTTGTGAACTTCCATAATTGCGCTTTTGAACCCCAACCAATAATCTTCTGACTTATCCTAATTGTCTTCATTTTGTTCTGATGAGAAAAATCCATGTTCTTCCTCAGTGAGGAAGATATCATCTCCGTCATCAGATCCTATCAAGTTCACATGATTTTCTTCTAGTCTATCAGTTTCCCCTTCATCCTCTTGTTCTACATAGTTTTGTTGAAAGGGAGGCCTAATTTTTTGGTCATTGTCTTTATGCTTATCTTGATTGGAATTCCTCCTAGAGTTCTGGTTCTAATTCTGAGGTTGGTTCCTAGTTTGAGCATTTGTTTGGACAACCAACCTTTCCATCATTCTTTCCAACCTATCCAGGTTTTTGGCTAGATGGTCTAATTTTGAGTCAGATGTGGAAGGTGAAGTGTCTTCCCTATATGTTACTTTATTTTCAGCCCTCATCCTAGCTCTTTTCTTAATCAGATTTGCTTCCACACTAAGAGCTCCCTTCTGCATTTCTTTTAGAGTTAAGGGATCCCTTTCTCTTAGCTGATAGGCCATTTCGGGATCAAATACTTCAGGAAATTCGGCCAAAGCTGAGCCTTGTGGAGGCTCCAACTCTGGGGGTAGTGCATTATACACACTATTAAATCTATTGCAATAATCTTGTACACTTTCCCCAGTGTTTTTCTTAAGGTTGTTGTAATTTGACAATATTTGGAGAGGGTTCTTCCTAGTTTCCCATTTGTTTATGAATGTTTGATGTAAAGTAGGGAGATCATGTATGGTATGGGGAGTTAGGCCTTTGAACCATTTTTTGGCTTCTCCTCCCAAACTCTGAGAAAAAATTGTTATTTTGATGGTCTCATCTTCTATTTCCATAAAATCAAAGGCATCGTTCATCTTGTCTACGTGTTGTTGAGTAGTGGTGGGTTCATTTCCAGTGAAATGGGAAATTTTGGACTGGTATTCATTGGGTAAAGGAACCAGATGTTTCAGCAACACTAAAGGAGTGTACCATGCTGCCACGGCTAGAAAAAGTGGGGGATTTACAAGAGGTGGATTTACAAGAGGGAAAGTGGGCTGAGCTAGAGTGCTTTGGATAGTGTGTGTGTGAATAGGAGTGGAAGAAACACTTGGGCTAGCCAAATGATGATGAGAAAATTTGCTATGGAAGGATCTGAAATTTTGAAGAAGCTGAGAATCAGGTGGAGTAGAAGGTGAAGCTTCTCCGCTAGAGCTCTGTTGCAAATCTGTGGGTTCAAAGTCAGCGTGATTTAAATCACTCTGAGACTTGCTTCTAAATATGTTTCTAGTGTGAGGTAAGTCAAAGTGAGGATCTTTCAAGACTGTGAGATCTTCAGGGATAGACCTTGTTCTTGAGATGGTCCTATCAGTAGTTGGTTTTCCAGATTTAGAAGTTCGCCACAAAATTCTTTCTGGATTATCAACTATGGTGGGGGGATTAGGATCTGGATGGGATCTAGTATTGACCCTATGTGATGCCAGATTTTAGTTTCCAAAATCTGGAGAGGCTGAGGCTTTAGGATTGTTTTCCTCTCACAGTGATTTCTATAGGCCTACTGGGGCTAGTGGAGTCGCCAGGTGGAAATTTTTAGTCTTTTTGAGAGTATTGTGGTCCACCACCAGTGTTTATTATGAAACAAATCTGAATGTTTTTGGAGTTTTATAAGTTTTTATGGTTGTTTGAAAGACTAATGAGTCTATAAGAGCTTGCTAGGCAACTATGAACTCAGAGGTACCACCGTGATCGACAAAATGTTGGGGTCCTGTGATTTGGCTAATTGGCAAACCAAATGACAAGGCAACATATAAACCAAGCTTTAGAGCTCTAGGATCTAGCCCTCCTAATATTAAAGAGGGATCTCTCAATATGTTTGTGAGGATATAGCTTTATGCTTTCAAGGGTCGATTTTAGACTAGTTATGAAGTGCAAATTTGTTTGTTTTTTGGTTGGACATAGATGATCTAGGCAGCATAGATAAAGTGTGGAAATCTAAAAGCCATTGGGCAATGGAGTCATGTGGAAGTCTAAACAGTTCCGATTGATGAATTTGGGGAACCAAAGGGAAAATCTAACTTATTCAATGGATCTGTGGGATCATATAGGTGGGATGAGATGAACATCAAGGATTTAGAAGGAAAAGTAGAGCTTTAAGGGTTGTTTAAGACTTCTTAATTATGTATACCTTTCAACGAAGGGACTTGCAACACCATCTAAACATAAAGAAATATTAAATAGCCAGGGCTAACCATGAATTCTACCAACATACTTTATGAAGATAACATAAAAAAGACAGACTTTTAAGTAAGACAAAGAAGGAGAGGAACACTCTGTTTCTTCTAATTGTTTCACTTAAGGGAGTTAGAAAACATATAAAAAACACAACTAATTGCATTCATAAAAGGGGGAACACCCAAGCATCTAAGACTACAATTAAAAAGACCTTCCAATACAACTACCTGGGCAAGATACAGAAGGTAAGATTGGAACAAATCCTCTCTTCCAAGCTACAGACAATAGCGTTTGAAGGATGGTTTCAGAAATAGCTTTCAAGAGGAAGCAAGCAGATAGGGCAAACCATAATTCAACCTTGACAGAAACTATTTGAGCTATTCTGAAATAAACAAACTTAAGGGTTTTAAAAGTAGCTAAACTACTCAATAAAACATTTAAGCAGATGAAAACATAAAGGCAATGAAGAGTAAATAGGACTAAGGTGCTTCTAGCAGACATTTCTTAGACTAAGATTTTTACTCTACTGCAAGCAAAGCATAATGGAACAAAGTGAAAAACGGGAAATAACATTAACGAATAGAGAGTAATTCACCAAAACCAGGTTCAGGGATCCAATGATCTAGCCTCCTTCATCAATCAGAAAAGCAAAGACATCCACACTTCTTCAAAACATCAATTCTTCTTCAAAACAATAGTCTATGTATTACTTCAGATTTCATCAAATTCCAACCTTTTACAATGAGCTTTCCGTGAATACATATAGGTGAAATGAGGAAGAGTGTTGCAGAAATGGTAATAAATATCAATTAAGACAGAGTGGGAGAGAAGTTTGAATGCCCATTTTGCTTAATAACCATTGCGTTAACCGATTTTACCATTTCAGTAGTTTTTTTTGTCTGTGATTTATGTCTGGTAGGCTGGTAATAACTCTGAGGCCTATCCTTTGAAGTTATCTCAGTCTGGAGTACTCTGTTTGACCATTTTGACAAGTAAACTATCATTTTTTAGGATTTCGTAGCCCCGTGCTTGCTTAATAACTGCTCTGACAGTTTTAATGAGGTTCTGTCGGCAGGGTGGCTATCACGGTGTCTCTGGTAAGGTAACGCAGACTGTAGGTGTCATTACGGGCTTCTGAGAAGGAAATAGCTTCGCTAATGTGTCTTTTCACTTTATCTCTTCAAACACTAATTTTTAGCTTTAAATTGTGTTTGTGTCTTTATCCTTAACTTTGTTGGTTAAGCCTTAGATCTTTAGATTTATGCTTTGACCTTCAACTTTCACTAATCTCCTTTTTGTACATGTGGCTGCGCCGAAGGGTTTGCTGTGTAATCATGTCCATAAAATATTTGATTAAGATTTGAAATTCGACCCTTTGGCCCCTTTGCCACCATTTCCTTGGTTGTGGGAGACTTGTGGATTAATCGACCATTAAACCTGCACACGATGACAGATTGTTAAAATAAATCTTGCGATGGGGGATAAAACTGCTTTAGAGGGCTTTAGCAGAGGCGGAGGAGTGATTGTAGAGAAAGCGTATGCAGCAGAGAAAGTTTTCATGGCGCAAAACCATGAAAACCAAGGTTCAAACTAAGTTTGGCGCGAAGATTTGGAAAGGCGGTATTAGAAAATTGAGAGCAGTTTTCGCGTGGGGTGCAGGCGGTAAGTGGTTTGGGACTGAACGAACGCGATAAGGTCTAATGGCTGACATGTATGCTCCTGAAAACCACCTATTTGACGTTCAAAATGATCGATCAATTCTTTTGGTGAAATGAACGTGAAATTAAATGCTAACCATCCGATCTTTGCGGGGGGGGGGGCAATCAGGGGGCACATGTGACGCGAAAAATGGAGAGATGTGCGATGAAATATATGGTGGGCCCAAGCTAAAGCGTGTCCAGGGAGAAAAACAACCCCTTTTCGTGTTGAAAATGTATTTTAGAGTGTTAAGGAGGAACAGGTGCGAAAATGCATGTGGGTCGTTGGATCTGAGGGGGGAGACAGATTAATGGTGGGGATCTCACGGAAACACAATGGGAAGGCCCCGCGTGGTCGGGTAGGACCAGTAGGAATATATGGAAATTGAAAGAAAATACATGAGCGGGGGCGTTTATATAGTTATTATGTGTATTGATAGTGTCCGTGGGCAAAATAAAGAGAATCGATGTGGGCCGTCGAATTTGAAGGATGGACGGCGGAGATCAATTTCGGCGGATTGGCGATCGGAGGAGCAGGGGGTCTAGGGATAAGGCCTTTGGAACATGCGATGGTCGATGCCGATGGGGAGGGTGAATGCGATGAACGGAGGACCGTAGGATCAGATAGAGATCGACGGCTAGGATTCCATTGGTGGAGATGGAAGTGGGAGCGAGGAAAGGGTGATGCATCGATGCGATGAAGTGCAGACCATCGGATCGAAACCGAGATCGACGGTGGAGATTAAAGCGGGCATCAGCCATCGGCAGAAACAAAACAAAGGGGAAAGAGGAAACGGGATTTGCGCCGATGCGATGGAGGGTAGCGTTGGCCATTGGATCTATGAGATCAACAGTGGAGATTTGTTCAGGAGAGAAACCATCACGCAGGAGGAAAAATGAATCTACAAAGGAAAAAAAGGGTGGAGCAACCTCTGATAGCGAGAAAGGGGCTAAAGGCCTATAGCCAACGGTCATGGGTCCATGGTTATATGGAGGAAAGGGCTGAGGACTAAGCCCACGGGGACTTAAACCTGTTAATATGAAAAGTTGGTTTTTTAGGCCAAAAAAGGGATTTTTTGAGCTTTTTAGGTTCCTATAGAGTAAACAGAGGGGTTTCAAAACCAAATAAAAAGGGGTTTTCATGGTTTTAAAGGGAAATTTGGAGGAAGTGAGGATATATGAGGGGAAAAAAGAGTGATATGAAAGGAATTATGAAGACAAAATGGAGGAATGAAATGATGGAGCTGAGCTTTTGAAAAACAGTTTTCTCTTTGGAAACAATAGGATTTTGAGGTGAAAACATCAGTGAAGGTAGGCTTCTTTGGACAGGGAGAAAAACTAGGCTTTGAGAGCTAACATTATAACTTGAAAATGTTTCTTTGAAGGCTGCAAACTGATTCTAGCCATCACTAGGTATAACAGAAATTACAGATGGCTAACATACGCTGCAAAAGCTACAACTTCAGCCTAATAGTCATTTGGAAAATTATTTTCCTTCAAAATACTCCTTTCCATTTCCATGATGGTCCTGTTCTTTCTTTCTACAACACCATTTTACTGAGGTGTATACCTTGTTGTAAACTGCTTGTGAATTCCATGCTCCCTACAAAAACGTAGTAAGTCACTTGAGATATATTCGCCACCTCTGCCAGTCCTCAACACTTTGATGTAGTGTCCACTTTGCTTCTCAACAAGAACTTTGTAGTGGTGGAAGAGGTCAAACACTTCACTTTTCTGTTTTATGAAATAAACCCATGTCTTCCTTGAGTAGGCATCTATGAAGGTCAAAATATAGTGGCTGCCACCAAATGATGGTGTTTGCATTGGTCCACAAAAAACTAAGTGGACAATTTCCAAAGGTGTCTTTTCTCTTATTGACTTTCCTGCTGGAAATGATTCTCTATGTTGTTTTCTAAAGATGCATCCTTCACATAGGCTGTCTGATTTTTCTATGAGTGGCAATCCCTTCACCATGCCTTTCCTATGTAAAAAATTCAAACCTCCATAGTTGAGATGACGAAATCTCAAATGCCATAACCAATTTTCATCTTTGACCTCTGATTGAAATTTTACTTGTGTGACAACTGCAAATTTTCTTTCATCCTCTTGTGATTTTATTGACAAGTGTGCTTGAGCACCTTCTTCCCTCAAATTTGATCTTAGCTTTAGGGGAAACATTCTATTGTTTGTCATATGAACTTTTTCATTCACCTGTCTACTTAGAGGCTTATCTAAGATTGTGCATACATCATTTTTGAAAAATAAATTGTAGCCCTTTTGCATGATTTGTCCAACGCTTATGAGGTTATGTTTCAAACCAGGGAAAAGGTAAACATCTGCCATGAACTTCTTCTCTCATTTCTTTGTTAGAATGTCGACTCTAAATTTTCCCATGACAGAGAATTTTCTATCAGTCCCCAATGTCACTTTATATTTTATACTTTCATCTAGATTGGAAAACATTTCTATGTTTCTAGTCATGTGGTTGCTACACCCTAAATCTAAGAACCACAATTCACCTTGTTTTTCTTGTGCTACATTACAAGCTAAAAACATTATGAAATTTTCACTTGGTTTGCTACGTATGTCATATTTCTTCTTTCTACATTCATTTGCGTAATGACCATACTTCTTACAGTAATTACATTGAACTTGATATTTATCATACCTCTGACCTTTTTCTTGATTCTGGCTTAGGCCTTGACTTGGATTTTGATTACTACCCCTTCCACTTGAGCTTAAAGGGATGCTTCTTCCACCTCTGTGTGGGATTCTTCCTCTTCCTCTGTAATTTGTTCTTCCTTGGCCTCTACTTTGAACAAATGAGACTTGTGTTTTGAATGCATGCCCCAATGAGGAGTTTGTTGCTTTGTTCAACCTATGCTCATGAGACATCAGTGATGCATGAAGCTCATCCACTGAAAACTGTGACAGATCCTTTATCTCTTCTATGCTCACAATTATGGCATCAAACCTTGCAGGCAGAATTCTGAGAATTTTATCGACAATTCTCCTTTCCTCAAGTGTCTCACCATGAGACCTGATTTGGGTAACCAACCCAATTACATGTGTAAAGAATGAGTCTACATTCTTAGACTCTTTCATAAAAATTGTCTCAAAATATCTTCTCAACATTTGTAATTTTACTGTCTTCACCTTTGCCATGCCTTGGTAGGCTATCTGGAGGGTATCCCATGCCTGCTTGGACTTCGTTGATGTTGCAACCCTTGGGAAGATACTTTCATGAACTGCTTGAAAGATGTAGAAGAGGGCTTTGGAGTCCTTCTTCTTGTTATCCCTCAACAAATCTCTTTATGCTTGTGTCCAAGAATTGTATGCTACTACATCTGCCAATTCTTGGAATCCATTCTCCACCAATTCCAAAATGTCTTGTGAAGAAAACAGAGCCTTCATTTTTATAGCCCAATAGTCATAATTTTTGCCATTAAACTGAGGTATTTGTGGATTTTGACTGTGTAAAAATAACTCTCAGTGTGTAAAAACTCTCATTGCTGGAGAATACGCTCCTCAAAACAACTTTGAACTCCGTAGTAAAAACCTACTTTTTACTGAGATTTTTAATCCCACTCTGATACCATGTTAAAAATTTTAAGGACAGAGGAAATATTTTTCCCTCAACAGAATGAGTTCACGCAGAGTTGCCCAAATGACTTTAACCAAGACACCACATCTAATGAAGTTTACACAGAGATACATAGTGGAGGAGATTAAAATTGTAACTATAGAGGAGAAGATATAATCAACTAATTTTAATCACCATGAAACAGAGTGTTGCAGTAAGAACGATACCTGAAAATTCCAGAACTCAGTGGCAACTAACCAAACTTTATATTATAAGTTCAAAACATGAAAAAAATTCACAGGCTGCTGAAGATTTACGTTCACCAGGGTTGATGAATCTACACATAGTAAAACACATAACTGTTTTCGCCCACCAAAATTTGTTGTCTTTCCAGACTTACATCCCCCACATTACACAACACTTTCTATAACTTACATGTAAAATCTAAACTTATATAAATTTAGTAAATAGTATGGCGGACATCACACTTGCAGATTAAATATTTTCACATACTCATTTACTAACCATGCATTAAATTCTATTTGACTGTAATTATTTAACTATGTTGTGGAATGGGTTATGTACTCATTTACTAACCATGCATTAAATTCTATGACTTTAATTATTTAACTATGTTGTGCAATGGGTTATGTACTTTTCTCAGAACTAGTCATTCTCTGCAAACAAACGCAATCAGCAACCTGCAAAACATTACTGAGGTATAGTTGATGTCAGAAAAATTGCAAAACATCACTGAGGTATGGTTAATGTCAGAAAAAATTATCACTATGTTGACATTAATTTTCCAACAAAAAGAAAAAATAGCATAAAATATAAACTTTTATTTACTGTATCTTTAAAAGACTTTCAAGTTGTTCTTTATCCATGGAAAAATAAAACAATGAATAAGCAAACGCCAATTTTCTGTACATCTTGTAGCTTTCTTTGGAAAATTTATTCAAATATTCAAATGGAAAAATAAAACAATGAATAAGCAAACGCCAATTTTCTGTACATCCTATAGCTTTCATGGAAAGAGCTATTCAAATATTCTTGCTTTTCCATGGACATGAGAACATTTCCAACTTTGTCGTGATTAAAGATAAACCAAAGTCACAAATAAGGCAGAGTCGAGACATGGTAGTTGGTGTGTCTAAAGAAAATAAAATTAATGTTCACGTTAATATAATTTTATTTGTGAGTTAATAACGGAAACTGATTATTTGTGATCTTATAATTTTATACCATGTGTTATAAAATACACTATGTCGTTTGTTATTTGAATGTTCTGTGTTTCTTGGTTTTGTATGGTTATGTTTATGATTACAAGTTTTAGTTGTGAAGGGAAAATGAAGTGTGTTAATTGCTTACTGATAGTTTTTTTTTTTAAAGCATGATGGAAGTAAAGTAAGTAGCTTATAGATTTATTTTACAAGACTTTCACAAAAGTGGTAGAAGCACTCATGGCTTTGAACGAAGCCATATATCCACCGATGGCGGATTATGTGGTACATGGAAAATATTTCTGTCTTTCAGAACTTTGAAGTCGTGGGCTTTTATTATTACATTTAGATAAAAAACTTGAAAACTACTCTGGGAAGCTATTTTGTTGCTTACTCAAAGATGGCCAGAGAAGATTATACGATGCAACCACTAGCTCAAGAGCTTTTGGCCACAGATTTCCATGACCTGCATGCATGGACATTCACACATATCTATGTTGGTAAGTATGTGATACGTGTATCTCTGCAGACTTCTTTTCTTGTGTAAGGCAGTGAAAAATAACTCGTGAAGATATTAAACGGATTCCTTTCCTTTAGATAAAGATAGTGACAAAGCATTATTCAATCTAAACCTATGAATTGTTATTGATCCACTAGGAATGTGCTTATTGATCCACTGGAATGTAATGATGTAAAGGATGGTTATAGATCCACTGGAATGTAATAGGAATGTAATGATGTAGAGGATGGTTATAGGCCCAAAGTTTAACTGGTTTTTTCTTAGAAACATAATTACACACAATTGTTCCCAAGTGGTTCAGGCAATGTCCACTCACGTTACTATTCTTTATAGACTTCATATGGATAAATACTGTCATGTTACATTGACTTCAACTATGTATTCGTGTAGTTGCAGCCTGCAGGTATTGAAGTTTTGACTCTTTAATTTTGTATTTGCGTATATTTTTTTTGTGTACTTGTGTATATTTGTACAGAGTTGAGGCTACCAAAGTTTCCAACACTGTTATTCATTTATGCTACAAAATCTCGAAAGGTGAACAAAATTTCCATACTAAAATTATTACTTGGTTTCAACTATGTATTTGTTTGGTTGCTTGTATCAAAGGAGTACAAGAGTTGAGGCTACAAAAGTTTCCTGGACTTTTATTCGACTTTTATTCATTTATATTGCAACAAATAATTATTCTATTAGGAAGGTATGAAGGCTAGTATATGGAGAGACATTATTCAAGGGTTGGGACATCTTGAATATAGAAATTTTTGGGAAATCATTACTAATGAAATCTTTATGGAGATGCATAAATAATGCTGGTATATGGACAGACATTATGATATTTAAATATCTGAAATCCCTCGATATGGATGATAAATTTTCTATGGGATGGCATAAAGCGGAAAACGGTTCTAAAATCTGGAGGAGTTTCATCAAAATATGGCCAAGCTTCAGAAAACACCTGAAATGGAGATTCAGAAACGGACAGAAGATTATGATCGGTGAAAGAAATATCAGAGATTTTCCAGTGGATGTCACCTTGAGATTTTCGGTGAAAGAAATATCGAGAGATCCTGAGGGATTCACTTTATCTTCTATCTTCAGTTATCATTTTGTCTTCTTGCAATGATGTGGCATTGTTCCTTTCTTTTCTTTGAATGTGCGCTCCAATCTCGACCTTCTTGTCTGGATATGGCCTTTTGTTGAAGGGACAATAGTTATTTTTGCTTTGTCTTTTTCTATGGTGGCTTCCCACTTCATCTATTTCCTGCATATAAGAAAAGACAATCTTTAATCAATTTGCAACAATCACTAATCTCCTTAATTCTATTGTAATTCTTCAATATATTACCATTCTAGAATATAAAGGAGTTATGATTAAAGGAAAAAGATAAAGAAATCCATGGCAAATTGATACCTTTTCCAATGCTCAACAATTAGTTGGGACTGTTTTGATAGGGCCACTAGTAGAAGTACCAGGGCAGCTTTTATGAACACTTGATTGGTTGTTTTTTCTTTGTTTAATACAGTTTTCTTGGCCAGGGTGTTGGTATTATTAGCTGATTTTTTAGGCTGATTTTCTGAGGTTTTTCAACAACAGTGCTAGTGTTCTTGCTTTAACAATTTATGTGTTCTTTTTGCTCCTGAGATCATATTGTCTGTGAACTTGCATAATTGCGCTTTTGAACCCCAACCGATAATCTTCTGACTTATCCTGATTGTCTTCGTTTTGTTCTGATGAGAAAAATCCATGTTCTTCCTCAGTGAGGAAGATATCATCTCCGTCATCAGATCCTATAAATTTCACATGATTTTCTTCCAGTCTATCAGTTTCCCCTTCATCCTCTTGTTATACATAGTTTTGTTGAAAGGGAGGCCTAATTTTTTGGTCATTGTATTTATTCTTATCTTGATTGGAATTCCTCCTAGAGTTCTGGTTCTGATTCTGAGGCTGGTTCCTATTCTGAGCATTTGTTTGGACAGCCAACCTTTCCATCATTCTTTCCAACCTATCCAAGTTTTTGGCTAGATGGTCTAATTTTGAGTCAAATGTGGAAGGTGCAGTGTCTTCCCTATATGTTACTTTATTTTCAGCCCTCATCCTAGCTCTTTTCTTAATCAGATTTACTTCCACACTAAGAGCTCCCTTCTGCATTTATTCTAGAGTTAAGGGATCCCTTTCTCTTAGCTGATAGGTCGTTTCGGGATCAAATCCTTCAGGAAATTCGGCCAAAGCTGAGCCTTCTGGAGGGTTCAACTCTTGGGGTAGTGTGTTATACACACTATTAAATCTATTGCAATAAGCTTGTACACTTTCCCCAGTGTTTTTCTTAAGGTCGTTGTAATTTGACAATATTTGGAGAGGGTTCTTCCTAGTTTCTCATTTTTTTATGAATGTTTGATGTAAAGTAGGGAGATCATGTATGGTATGGGGAGTTAGGCCTTTGAACCATTTTTTGGCTTCTCCTCCCAAACTCTGAGAAAAAATTCTCATTTTGATGGTCTCATCTTCTATTTCCATAAAATCAAAGGCATCGTTCATCTTGTCTACGTGCTGTTGAGTAGTGGTGGGTTCATTTCCAGTGAAATGGGAAATTTTGGACTGGTATTCATTGGGTAAAGGAACCAGAGGTTTTGGCAACACTAAAGGAGCGTACCATGCTGCCACAGCTAGAAAAAGTGGGTGATTTACAAGAGGTGGATTTACAAGAGGGGAAGTGGGCTAAGCTGGAGTGCTTTGGACAGTGTGTCTGTGAATAGGAGTGGAAGAAACACTTGGGCTAGCCAACTGATGATGAGCAGATTTGTTATGGAAGGAGCTGAAATGATGAAGAAGCTGAGAATCAGGTGGAGTAGAAGGTGAAGCTTCTCCACTAGAGCTCTGTTGCAAATCTATGGGTTCAAAGTCAGCCTGATTTAAATCACTCTAAGACTTGCTTCTAAATATGTTTCTGGTGTGAGTTAAGTCAAAGTGAGGATCTTTCAAGACTATGAGATCTTCAGGGATAGACCTTGTTCTTGAGATGGTCCTATCAGTAGTTGGTTTTCCAGATTTAGAAGTTCACCACAAAATTCTTTCTGGATTATCAACTATGGTGGGGGGATTAGGATCTGGATGGGATCTAGTATTGACCCTATGTGATGCCAGATTTTAGTTTCCAAAATCTGGAGAGGCTGAGGCTTTAGGATTTTTTTCCTCTCACAGTGATTTCTATAGGCCTACTGGGGCTAGTGGAGTCGCCAGGTGGAAATTTTTAGTCTTTTTGAGAGTAAAATTCTTGTGGTCCACCACCAGTGTTTATTATGAAACCAATCTAAATGTTTTTGGGATTTTCTAAGTTTCTATGGTTGTTTGGAGGACTAATGAGTCTATAAGAGCTTGCTAGGCAACTATGAACTCAGAGGTACCACCGTGATCGCAAAAATGTTGGGGTCCTGTGATTTGGCTAATTGGCAAACCAAATGACAAGGCAACATATAAACCAAGATTTAGAGCTCTAGGATCTAGCCCTCCTAATCTCAGAGAGGGATCTCTCAATATGTTTGTGAGGATATAGCTATATGCTTTCAAGGGTCGATTTTAGACTAGTTATGAAGTGCAAATTTGTTTGTTTGTTGGTTGGACATAGATGATCTAGGCAGCATAAATAGAGTGTGGAAATCTAAAAGCCATTGGGCAATGGAGTCATGTGGAAGTCTAAACAGTTCTGATTGATGAATTTGGGGAACCAAAGGGAAAATCTAACTTAGTCAATGGATCTGTGGGATCATATAGGTGGGATGAGATGAACATCAAGGATTTAGAAGGAAAAGTAGAGCTTTAAGGGTTGTTTAAGACTCCTTAATTATGTATACCTTTCAACGAAGGGACTTGCAACACCATCTAAACATAAAGAAATATTGAATAGCCAGGGCTAACCATGAATTCTACCAACATACTTTATGAAGATAACATAAACAAGACATACTTTTAAGTAAGACAAAGAAGGACAGGAACACTCTGTTTCTTCTAATTGTTTCACTTAAGGGAGTTATAAAACATATAAAAAACACAACTAATTGCATTCATAAAAGGGGGAACACCCAGGCATCTAAGACTACAATTAAAAATACCTTCCAATACAACTATCTAGGCAAGATACAGAAGATAAGATCAAAACAAATCCTCTCTGCCAAGCTGTAGACAATAGCATTTGAAGGATGGTTTCAGAAATAGCTTTCAAGAGGAAGCAAGCAGATAGGGCAAACCATAATTCAACCTTGACAACAACTATTTGAACTATTCTGAAATAGACAAACTTAAGAGTTTTAAAAGCAGCTAAACTACTCAATAAAACCTTTCAGCAAATGAAAACATAAAGGCAGTGAAGAGTAAACAGGACTAAGATGCTTCTAGGAGACATTTCTTATCCTAAGTTTTTTACTCTACTGCAAGCAAAGCATAGTGGAACAAAGTGAAAAACAAGAAATAACATTAATGAATAGAGAGTAATTCACCAAAACCAGGTTCAGGGATCCAATGATCTAGCCTCCTTCATCAATCAGAAAAGGAAAGACATCCACACTTCTTCAAAACATCAATTCTTCTTCAAAACAATAGTCTATGTATTACTTCAGATTTCATTAAATGCCAACCCTTTACAATGACCTTTCCGTGAATACATATAGGTGAAATTAGGAAGAGTGTTGCAGAAATGGTAATAAATATCAATTAAGATAGAGTGGGAGAGGAGTTCGAATGCTCATTCTGCTTAATAACCATTGCCTTAACTGATTGTACCATTTCAGTAGTTTTTCCTATCTGTGATTTATGTCTAGTAGGCTGGTAATAACTCTGAGGCCTATCCTTTGAAGTTATCTCGGTCTAGAGTACTCTCTTTGACCATTTTGACAAGTAAACTATCATTTTTTGGGATTTCGTAGCCCCGTGCTTGCTTAATAACTGCTCTGACAATTTTAATGAGGTTCTGTCGGCAGGGTGGCTATCATGGTGTCTCTGGAAAGGTAACGCAAACTGTAGGTGTCCTTACGGGCTTGTAATAAGGAAATAGCCTCGCTAATGTGTCTTTTGACTTTATCTCTTCAAACACTGATTTTTAGCTTTAAATTGTGTTTGTGTCTTTATCCTTAACTTTGTTGGTTAAGCCTTAAATCCTCAGATTTATGCTTTGAACTTCAACTTTCACTGATCTCCTTTGTGTACATGTGGCTGCGCTGGAGGGTTTGCTGTGTAATAATCTCCATAAAATATTTGATTAAGCTTTGAAATTCAACCCTTTGGCCCCTTTGCCACCGTTTCATTGGCTATTGGAGACTTGTGGATTAATCCACCATTAAACCTACACACGATGACAAACTGTTAAAATAAAACCTGCGATGGGGGATAAAACTGCTTCAGAGGGCTTTAGCAGAGGTGCAGGAGCGATTGCAGAGAAAGCGTATGCAACAGAGAAAGTTTTCATGGTGCAACACCATTAAAACCAGGGTTCAAACTGAGTATGGTGTGAAGATTTGGAAAGGCGGTATTAGAAAACTGGCAGCAGTTTTCGCGTGGGGTGCAGGCGGTAAGTGGTTTGGGACTGAACGAATGCGATATGTTCCAATGGCTGACACGTATGCTCCTGAAAACCATCTATTTCGCGTTCAAAATGCTCGATCAATTCTTTTGGTGAAATGAACGTGAAATTAAATGCTAACCATCCGAGCTGGGGGGGGCCAGATCTAGGGCTATAAGCGAGCACGAAAAATGGAGAGATGTGCGATGAAATATATGGTGGGCCCAAGCTAAAGCGTGTCCAAGGAGAAAAACAGCCCCTTTTCTCGTTGAAAATGTATTTTAGAGCATTATGGAGGAACGGGTGCGAAAATGCATGTGGGCCGTTGGATCTGAGGGGGGAGACAGATTAACGGTGGGGATCTCACGGAAACACAATGGGAAGGCCCCTCATGGTCGGGTAGGATCAGTAGGAATATATGGAAATTGAAAGAAAATACATGAGCGGGGGCGTTTATATAGTTATTATGTGTATTGATAGTGTCCGCGGGCGAAAGAAAGATAATCTATGTGGGCCGTTGGATCTGAAGGATGGACGGCGGAGATCAATTTCGGCGGATTGGCGATCGGAGGAGCAGGCGGTCCAGGGATAAGGCCTTTGGAAATTGCGATGGCCGATGCCAATGGGGAGGGCGAATGCGATGAATGAAGGACTGTAGGATTAGGATAGAGATCGATGGCTAGGATTCCATTGGCAGAGATGGAAGTGGGAGCGAGGAAAGGGTGATGCGTCGATGCGATGGAGTGCATAACATCGGATCGGAACCGATATCGACGGTGGAGATTAAAGCGGGAATCGGCCATCGACAAAAACAAAAGAAAGGGGAAAGAGGAAATGGGATTTGCGCTGATGCGATGGAGGGTAGCGTTGGCCATTAGGTTTATGAGATCAACGGTGGAGATTTTTTTGGGAGAGAAACCATCACGCGGGAGGAAAAATGAATCTACAAAGGAAAAAAGGGGCAGAGCAACCTCTGATAGTGAGAAAGGGGCTAAAGGCCTATAACCAACGGTCACGGGTCCATGGTTATATGGAGGAAAGGTTCGAGGACTAAGCCCGCGGGGGCTTAAACCTGTTAATATGAAAAGTTGGTTTTTTAGGCCAAAAAGGGGATTTTTTGAGCTTTTTAGGTTCCCACAAAGTAAACATAGGGGTTTCAAAACCAAATAAAAAGGGGTTTTCATGGTTTTAAAGGGAAATTTGGAGGAAGTGAGGATATATGAGCGTAAAAATGAGTGATATGAAAGGAATTATGAAGACAAAATGGAGGAATGAAATGATGGAGCTGAGCTTTTGAAAAATAGTTTTCTCTTTGGAAACAACAGGATTTTGAGGTGAAAACATCAGTGAAGGTAGGCTTCTTTGGACAGGGAGAAAAACTAGGCTTTGAGAGCTAACATTATAATTTGAAAATGTTTCTTTGAAGGCTGCAAACTGATTCTAGCCATCACTAGGTATAACAGAAATTACAGATGGCTAACATACGCTGCAAAAGCTACAACTTCAGCCTAATAGTCATTTGGAAAATTATTTTCCTTCAACATACTCCTTGCCATTTCCATGATGGTCTTGTTCTTTCTTTCTACGACACCATTTTACTGAGGTGTATACCTTGTTGTAAACTGCTTGTGAATTCCATGCTCCCGACAAAAACGTAGTAAGTCACTTGAGATATATTCGCCACCTCTGCCAGTCCTCAACACTTTGATGTAGTGTCCACTTTTCTTCTCAACAAGAACTTTGTAGTGGTGGAAGAGGTCAAACACTTCACTTTTATGTTTTATGAAGTAAACCCATGTCTTCCTTGTGTAGTCATCTATGAAGGTCAAAATATATTGGGTACCACCAAATGATGGTGTTTGCATTGGTCCACACAAATCTAAGTGGAAAATTTCCAAAGGTGTCTTTTCCCTTATTGACTTTCCTGCTGGAAATGATTCTCTATGTTGTTTTCTAAAGATGCATCCTTCACATAGGCTGTCTGATTTTTCTATGAGTGGCAATCCCTTCACCATGCCTTTCCTATGTAAAAAATTCAAACCTCCAAAGTTGAGATGATGAAATCTCAAATGCCATAACCAATTTTAATCTTTTACCTCTGATTGAAAGTTTACTTGTGTGACAGCTGCAACTTTTCTTTCATCCTCTTGTGATTTTATTGACAGTTGTGCTTGAGCACCTTCTTCCCTCAAATCTGATCTTAGCTTTAGGGGAAACATTCTATTGTTTGTCATATGAACTTTTGCATTCAACTGTCTACTTAGAGGCTTATCCAAGATTGTGCATACATCATTTTTGAAAAAGAAATTGTAGCCCTTTTGCATGATCTGTCCAATGCTTATGAGGTTATGTTTCAAACCAGGGAAAAGGTAAAAATCTGCCATGAACTTCTTCTCTCATTTCTTTGTTATAATGTTGACTCTAAATTTTCCCATGGCAGAGAATTTTCTATCAGTCCCCAATGTCACTTCATATTTTATACTTTCATCTAGATTGGAAAAAATTTCTATGTTTCCAGTCATGTGGTTGTTACACCCTAAATCTAAGAACCAAACTTCACCTTGTTTTTCTTGTGCTACATTACAAGCTAAAAACATTATGAAATTTGCACTTGGTTTGCTACCTATGTCATATTTCTTCTTTCTAAATTCATTTGCATAATGACCATACTTCTTACAATAATAACATTGAACTTGAGATTTATCATACCTCTGACCTTGCTCTTGATTCTGGCTTAGGCCTTGACATGGATTTTGATTTCTGCCCCTTCCACTTGAGCTTAAAGGGATGCTTCCACCTCTGTGTGGGATTCTTCCTCTTCCTCTGTAATTTGTTCTTCCTTGGCCTCTACTTTGAAAAAATGAGACTTGTGTTTTGAATGCATGCCCCAATGAGGAGTTTGTTTCTCTGTTCAACCTATGCTCATGAGACATCAGTGATGCATGAAGCTCATCCACTGAAAACTGTGAGAGATCCTTTGTCTCTTCTATGCCCACAACTATGGCATCAAACCTTGCAGGAAGAATTCTGAGAATTTTCTCAACAATTCTCCTTTCCTCAAGTGTCTCACCATGAGACCTGATTTGGGTAACCAACCCAATTACATGTGTAAAGAATGAGTCTACATTCTTAGACTCTTTCATACAAATTGTCTCAAAATCTCTTCTCAACATTTGTAATTTTACTGTCTTCACCTTTTCCATGCCTTGGTAGGCTGTCTGGAGGGTATCCCATGTCTGCTTGGACTTTGTTGATGTTGCAACCCTTGGGAAGATAATTTCATGAACTGCTTGAAAGATGTAGAAGAGGGCTTTGGAGTCCTTCTTCTTGTTATCCCTCAACAAATCTCTTTATGCTTGTGTCAAAGCATTGTATGCTACTACATCTGCCAGTTCTTGGAATCCATTCTCCACCAATTCCAAAATGTCTGGTGAAGAAAACAGAGCCTTCATTGTTATAGCCCAATAGTCATAATTTTTGCCATTAAACTGAGGTATTTGTGGATTTTGACTGTGTAAAAATAACTCTCACTGTGTAAAAGTTTCTCATTGTGTAAAAACTCTCATTGCTAGAGAATACGCTCCTCAAAACAACTTTGAACTCCGTAGTAAAAAACTACTTTTTACTGAGATTTTTAATCCCACTCTGATACCATGTTAAAAATTTTAAGGACAAAGAAAATATTTTTCCCTCAACAGAATGAGCGCACACAGAGTTGCCCAAATGACTTTAACCAAGACACCACATCTAATGAAGTTTACACAGAGATACATAGTGGAGGAGATTAAAATTGTAACTATAGAGGAGAAGATATAATCAACTAATTTTAATCACCATGAAACAGAGTGTTGCAATAAGAACGATCCCTGAAAATTCCAGAACTAAATGGCAACTAACCAAACTTTATATTATAAGTTCAAAACATGAAAAACATTCACAGGCTACCAGAGATTTACATTCACCAGGGTTGACGAATCTACACACAGTAAAACACATAACTGTTTTCACCCACCAACATTTGTTGTCTTTCCAGACTTACATCCCCCACATTACACAACACTTTCTATAACTTACATGTAAAATCTAAACTTATATAAATTTAGTAAATAGTATGGCGGACATCACACTTGAGGATTAAATATTTTCACATACTCATTTACTAACCATGCATTAAATTCTATTTGACTTTAATTATTTAACTATGTTGTGGAATGGGTTATGTACTCATTTACTAACCATGCATTAAATTCTATGACTTTAATTATTTAACTATGTTGTGGAATGGGTTATGTACTTTTCTCAGAACTAGTCATTCTCTGCAAACAAACGCAATCGGCAACCTGCAAAACATTACTGAGGTATAGTTGATGTTAGAAAAATTGCAAAACAAATAGCATAAAATATAAATTTTTATTTACCGTATCTTTAAAAGACTTTCAAGTTGTTCTTTATCCATGGAAAAATAAAACAATGAATAAGAAAATGCCAATTTTCTGTACATCTTGTAGCTTTCTTTGGAAAATCTCTTCAAATATTCAAATGGAAAAATAAAACAATGAATAAGCAAATGCCAATTTTCTGTACATCCTATAGCTTTCATGGAAAGAGCTATTCAAATATTCTTGCTTTTCCATGGACATGAGAACATTTCCAACTTTGTCGTGATTAAAGATAAGCCAAAGTCACAAATAAGGCAGAGTCGAGACATGTTAGTTGGTGTGTCTAAAGAAAATAAAATTAATGTTCACGTTAATATAATTTTATTTGTGAGTTAATAACGGAAACAGATTATTTGTGATGTTATAATTTTATACCATGTGTTATAAAATACACCATGTCGTTTGTTATTTGAATGTTCTGTGTTTCTTGGTTTTGTATGGTTATGTTTATGATTACAAGTTTTAGTTGTGAAGGGAAAATGAAGTGGGTTAATTTCTTACTGATAGTTTTTTTTTTTTTTAAGCACGATGGAAGTAAAGTAAGTAGCTTATAGATTTCTTTTACAAGACTTTGACAAAAGTGGTAGAAGCACTCATGGCTTTGAACGAAGCCATATATCCACCGATGGCGGATTATGTGGTACATGGAAAATATTTATGTCTTTCGGAACTTTGAAGTCGTGGGCTTTTATTATTACATTTAGAAAAAAACTTGAAAACTACTCTGGGAAGCTATTTTGTTGCTTACTCAAAGATGGCCAGACAAGATTATACGATGCAACCACTAGCTCAAGAGCTTTTGGCCACGGATTTCCATGACCTGCATGCATGGACATTCTCACATGTCTATGTTGGTAGGTATGTGATATGTGTATCTCTGCAGACTTCTTTGCCTGTGTAAGGCAGTGAAAAATAACTCGTGAAGATATGAAATGGATTCCTTTCCTTTAGATAAAGATAGTGACAAAGCATTATTCAATCTAAACCTATGAATGGTTATTGATCCACTAGGAATGTGGTTATTGATGCACTGGAATGTAATGATGTAAAGGATGGTTATAGATCCACTGGAATGTAATAGGAATGTAATGACGTAGAGGATGGTTATAGGCCCAAAGTTTCATTGGTTTTTGCTTAGAAACTTAATTACACACAATTGTTCCCAAGTGGTTCAGGCAATGTCCACTCACGTTACTATTCTTTACAGACTTCATCTGGATAAATACTGTCATGTTACATTGACGTCAACTATGTATTCGTGTAGTTGCAGCTTGCAGGTATTGAAGTTTTGACTCTTTAATTTTGTATTTGTGTATATTTGTTTGTGTACTTTTGTATATCTGTACAGAGGTGAGGCTACCAAAGTTTCCAACACTGTTATTCATTTATGCTACAAAATCTCGAAGGGTGAAAAAAATTTCCATACTAAAATTATTACTTGGTTTCAACTATGTATTTGTTTGGTTGCTTGTATCAAAGGAGTACAAGAGTTGAGGCTACAAAATTTTCCTGGAATTTTATTCGACTTTTATTCATTTATATTGCAACAAATATTTATTCTATTAGGAAGGTATGAAGGCTAGTATATGGAGAGACATTATTCAAGGGTTGGGACATCTTGAATATAGAAATTTTTGGGAAATCATTACTAATGAAATCTTTATGGAGATGCATAAATAACGCTGGTATATGGAGAGACATTATGATATTTAAATATCTGAAATCCCTCGATATGGATTATGCCTTTTCTATGGGATGGCAGAAAGCGGAAAAGGGTTCTCAAATCTGGAGGAGTTTCATCAAAATATGGCCAAGCTTCAGAAAACACCTGAAATGGAGATTCAGAAACGAACAGAAGATTATGATCGGTGAAAGAAATATCAGATATTTTCCAGTGGATGTCACTCTGAGATTTTCGGTGAAAGAAATATCGAGAGATCCTGAGGGATTCACTTTATCTTCTATCTTCAGTTATCGTTTTGTCTTCTTGCGCTGATGCCGCGTTGTTCCTTTATTTTCTTTGACTGTGCGCTCCAATCTCGACCTTCTTGTCTGGATATGGCCTTTTGTTGAAGGGACAATAGTTATTTCTGCTTTGTATTTTTCTCCTGAATGGTGGCTTCCCACTTCATCTATTTCTCGCATATAAGAAAAGACAATTTTTAATCAATTTGCAACAATCACTAATCTCCTTAATTCTATTGTAATTCTTCAATATATTACCATTCTAGAATATAAAGGAGTTATGATTAAAGGAAAAAGATAAAGAAATACATGGAAAATTCATACCTTTTCCAATGCTCAACAGTTAGTTGGGACTGTTTTGATAGGGCCACTAGTAGAAGTACTAGAGCAGCTCTTCTCAACACTTGATTGGTTGTTTTTTCTTTGTTTAAAACAGTTTTCTTGGCCAGGGTGTTGGTATTATTAGCTGATTTTTTAGGCTGATTTTCTGAGGTTTTTCAACAACAGTACTAGTGTTCTTGATTTAGCAATTTATGTGTTCTTTTTGCTCCCGAGATCATATTGTTTGTGAACTTCCATAATTGCGCTTTTGAACCCCAACCAATAATCTTCTGACTTATCCTAATTGTCTTCATTTTGTTCTGATGAGAAAAATCCATGTTCTTCCTCAGTGAGGAAGATATCATCTCCGTCATCAGATCCTATCAAGTTCACATGATTTTCTTCTAGTCTATCAGTTTCCCCTTCATCCTCTTGTTCTACATAGTTTTGTTGAAAGGGAGGCCTAATTTTTTGGTCATTGTCTTTATGCTTATCTTGATTGGAATTCCTCCTAGAGTTCTGGTTCTAATTCTGAGGTTGGTTCCTAGTTTGAGCATTTGTTTGGACAACCAACCTTTCCATCATTCTTTCCAACCTATCCAGGTTTTTGGCTAGATGGTCTAATTTTGAGTCAGATGTGGAAGGTGAAGTGTCTTCCCTATATGTTACTTTATTTTCAGCCCTCATCCTAGCTCTTTTCTTAATCAGATTTGCTTCCACACTAAGAGCTCCCTTCTGCATTTCTTTTAGAGTTAAGGGATCCCTTTCTCTTAGCTGATAGGCCATTTCGGGATCAAATACTTCAGGAAATTCGGCCAAAGCTGAGCCTTGTGGAGGCTCCAACTCTGGGGGTAGTGCATTATACACACTATTAAATCTATTGCAATAATCTTGTACACTTTCCCCAGTGTTTTTCTTAAGGTTGTTGTAATTTGACAATATTTGGAGAGGGTTCTTCCTAGTTTCCCATTTGTTTATGAATGTTTGATGTAAAGTAGGGAGATCATGTATGGTATGGGGAGTTAGGCCTTTGAACCATTTTTTGGCTTCTCCTCCCAAACTCTGAGAAAAAATTGTTATTTTGATGGTCTCATCTTCTATTTCCATAAAATCAAAGGCATCGTTCATCTTGTCTACGTGTTGTTGAGTAGTGGTGGGTTCATTTCCAGTGAAATGGGAAATTTTGGACTGGTATTCATTGGGTAAAGGAACCAGATGTTTCAGCAACACTAAAGGAGTGTACCATGCTGCCACGGCTAGAAAAAGTGGGGGATTTACAAGAGGTGGATTTACAAGAGGGAAAGTGGGCTGAGCTAGAGTGCTTTGGATAGTGTGTGTGTGAATAGGAGTGGAAGAAACACTTGGGCTAGCCAAATGATGATGAGAAAATTTGCTATGGAAGGATCTGAAATTTTGAAGAAGCTGAGAATCAGGTGGAGTAGAAGGTGAAGCTTCTCCGCTAGAGCTCTGTTGCAAATCTGTGGGTTCAAAGTCAGCGTGATTTAAATCACTCTGAGACTTGCTTCTAAATATGTTTCTAGTGTGAGGTAAGTCAAAGTGAGGATCTTTCAAGACTGTGAGATCTTCAGGGATAGACCTTGTTCTTGAGATGGTCCTATCAGTAGTTGGTTTTCCAGATTTAGAAGTTCGCCACAAAATTCTTTCTGGATTATCAACTATGGTGGGGGGATTAGGATCTGGATGGGATCTAGTATTGACCCTATGTGATGCCAGATTTTAGTTTCCAAAATCTGGAGAGGCTGAGGCTTTAGGATTGTTTTCCTCTCACAGTGATTTCTATAGGCCTACTGGGGCTAGTGGAGTCGCCAGGTGGAAATTTTTAGTCTTTTTGAGAGTATTGTGGTCCACCACCAGTGTTTATTATGAAACAAATCTGAATGTTTTTGGAGTTTTATAAGTTTTTATGGTTGTTTGAAAGACTAATGAGTCTATAAGAGCTTGCTAGGCAACTATGAACTCAGAGGTACCACCGTGATCGCAAAAATGTTGGGGTCCTGTGATTTGGCTAATTGGCAAACCAAATGACAAGGCAACATATAAACCAAGATTTAGAGCTCTAGGATCTAGCCCTCCTAATCTCAGAGAGGGATCTCTCAATATGTTTGTGAGGATATAGCTATATGCTTTCAAGGGTCGATTTTAGACTAGTTATGAAGTGCAAATTTGTTTGTTTGTTGGTTGGACATAGATGATCTAGGCAGCATAAATAGAGTGTGGAAATCTAAAAGCCATTGGGCAATGGAGTCATGTGGAAGTCTAAACAGTTCTGATTGATGAATTTGGGGAACCAAAGGGAAAATCTAACTTAGTCAATGGATCTGTGGGATCATATAGGTGGGATGAGATGAACATCAAGGATTTAGAAGGAAAAGTAGAGCTTTAAGGGTTGTTTAAGACTCCTTAATTATGTATACCTTTCAACGAAGGGACTTGCAACACCATCTAAACATAAAGAAATATTGAATAGCCAGGGCTAACCATGAATTCTACCAACATACTTTATGAAGATAACATAAACAAGACATACTTTTAAGTAAGACAAAGAAGGACAGGAACACTCTGTTTCTTCTAATTGTTTCACTTAAGGGAGTTATAAAACATATAAAAAACACAACTAATTGCATTCATAAAAGGGGGAACACCCAGGCATCTAAGACTACAATTAAAAAGACCTTCCAATACAACTATCTAGGCAAGATACAAAAGGTAAGATCAAAACAAATCCTCTCTGCTAAGCTGCAGACAATAGCGTTTGAAGGATGGTTTCAGAAATAGCTTTCAAGAGGAAGCAAGCAGATAGGGCAAACCATAATTCAACCTTGACAACAACTATTTGAAATATTCTGAAATAGACAAACTTAAGGGTTTTAAAAGTAGCTAAACTACTCAATAAAACCTTTCAGCAAATTAAAACATAAAGGCAGTGAAGAGTAAACAGGACGAAGATGCTTCTAGGAGACATTTCTTAGCCTAAGATTTTTACTCTACTGCAAGCAAAGCATAGTGGAACAAAGTGAAAAGCAAGAAATAACATTAACGAATAGAGAGTAATTCACCAAAACCAGGTTCAGGGATCCAATGATCTAGCCTCCTTCATCAATCAGAAAAGGAAAGACATCCACACTTCTTCAAAACATCAATTCTTCTTCAAAACAATAGTCTATGTATTACTTCAGATTTCATTAAATGCCAACCCTTTACAATGACCTTTCCGTGAATACATATAGGTGAAATTAGGAAGAGTGTTGCAGAAATGGTAATAAATATCAATTAAGATAGAGTGGGAGAGGAGTTCGAATGCTCATTCTGCTTAATAACCATTGCCTTAACTGATTGTACCATTTCAGTAGTTTTTCCTATCTGTGATTTATGTCTAGTAGGCTGGTAATAACTCTGAGGCCTATCCTTTGAAGTTATCTTGGTCTGGAGTACTCTCTTTGACCGTTTTGACAAGTAAACTATCATTTTTTGGGATTTCGTAGCCCCGTGCTTGCTTAATAATTGCTCTGACACTTTTAATGAGGTTCTGTAGGCAGGGTGGCTATCACAGTGTCTCTGGAAAGGTAACACAGAATGTAGGTGTCCTTACGGGCTTCTAAGAAGGAAATAGCCTCGCTAATGTGTCTTTTGACTTTATCTCTTCAAACACTGACTTTTAGCTTGAAATTGTGTTTGTGTCTTTATCCTTAACTTTGTTTGTTAAGCCTTAGATCTTCATATTTATGCTTTGAACTTCAACTTTCACTGATCTCCTTTGTGTACATGTGGCTGCGCTGGAGGGTTTGCTGTGTAATAATCTCCATAAAATATTTGATTAAGCTTTGAAATTCAACCCTTTGGCCCCTTTGCCACCGTTTCATTGGCTATTGGAGACTTGTGGATTAATCCACCATTAAACCTACACACGATGACAAACTGTTAAAATAAAACCTGCAATGGGGGATAAAACTGCTTTAGAGGGCTTTAGCGGAGGCGAAGGAGAAATTGCAAAGAAAGCGTATGTAGCAAAGAAATTTTTCATGGCGCAACACCACGAAAACCAGGGTTCAAACTGAGTTTGGTGCGAAGATTTGGAAAGGCAGTATTAGAAAAATGGCAGCAGTTTTCACGTGGCGTGCAGGCAATAAGTGGTTTGGGACTGAACGAATGCGATATGGTCCAATGGATGACACGTATGCTCCTGAAAACCACCTATTTCGCATTCAAAATGATCGATCAATTATTTTGGTGAAATGAATGTGAAATTAAATGCTAACCATCTGATCTGGGGGTGGCCAGATCTAGGGCTGTAAGCGAGCGCGAAAAATGGAGAGATGTGCGATGAAATATATGGTGGGCCCTAGTTGAAGCGTGTCCAAGGAGAAAAACAGCCCCTTTTCTCGTTGAAAATGTATTTTAGAGCATTATGGAGGAACGGGTGCGAAAATGCATGTGGGCCGTTGGATCTGAGGGGGGAGACAGATTAACGGTGGGGATCTCACGGAAACACAATGGGAAGGCCCCTCATGGTCGGGTAGGATCAGTAGGAATATATGGAAATTGAAAGAAAATACATGAGCGGGGGCGTTTATATAGTTATTATGTGTATTGATAGTGTCCGCGGGCGAAAGAAAGATAATCTATGTGGGCCGTTGGATCTGAAGGATGGACGGCGGAGATCAATTTCGGCGGATTGGCGACCGGAGGAGCAGGGGGTCCAAGGATAAGGCCTTTGGAAATTGCGATGGCCGATGCCAATGGGGAGGGCAAATGCGATGAACTGAGGACCGTAGAATCAGGATAGAGATCGACGGCTAGGATTCCATTGGCGGAGATGGAAGTGGGAGCGAGGAAAGGGTGATGCGTCGATGTGATGGAGTGCAAACCATCAGATCGGAACCGATATCGACGATGGAGATTAAAGTGGGCATCAACCATCGGCAGAAACAAAAGAAAGGGGAAAGAGGAAACGGGATTTGCGCCAATGCGATGGAGGGTAGCGTTGGCCATTAAGTCTATGACATCAATGATGGAGATTTTTTCGGGAGAGAAACCATCGCGCGGGAGGAAAAATGAATCTACAAAGGAAAAAAGGGGCAGAGCAACCTCTGATAGTGAGAAAGGGGCTAAAGGCCTATAACCAACGGTCACGGGTCCATGGTTATATGGAGGAAAGGTTCGAGGACTAAGCCCGCGGGGGCTTAAACCTGTTAATATGAAAAGTTGGTTTTTTAGGCCAAAAAGGGGATTTTTTGAGCTTTTTAGGTTCCCACAAAGTAAACATAGGGGTTTCAAAACCAAATAAAAAGGGGTTTTCATGGTTTTAAAGGGAAATTTGGAGGAAGTGAGGATATATGAGCGTAAAAATGAGTGATATGAAAGGAATTATGAAGACAAAATGGAGGAATGAAATGATGGAGCTGAGCTTTTGAAAAATAGTTTTCTCTTTGGAAACAACAGGATTTTGAGGTGAAAACATCAGTGAAGGTAGGCTTCTTTGGACAGGGAGAAAAACTAGGCTTTGAGAGCTAACATTATAATTTGAAAATGTTTCTTTGAAGGCTGCAAACTGATTCTAGCCATCACTAGGTATAACAGAAATTACAGATGGCTAACATACGCTGCAAAAGCTACAACTTCAGCCTAATAGTCATTTGGAAAATTATTTTCCTTCAACATACTCCTTGCCATTTCCATGATGGTCTTGTTCTTTCTTTCTACGACACCATTTTACTGAGGTGTATACCTTGTTGTAAACTGCTTGTGAATTCCATGCTCCCGACAAAAACGTAGTAAGTCACTTGAGATATATTCGCCACCTCTGCCAGTCCTCAACACTTTGATGTAGTGTCCACTTTTCTTCTCAACAAGAACTTTGTAGTGGTGGAAGAGGTCAAACACTTCACTTTTATGTTTTATGAAGTAAACCCATGTCTTCCTTGTGTAGTCATCTATGAAGGTCAAAATATATTGGGTACCACCAAATGATGGTGTTTGCATTGGTCCACACAAATCTAAGTGGAAAATTTCCAAAGGTGTCTTTTCCCTTATTGACTTTCCTGCTGGAAATGATTCTCTATGTTGTTTTCTAAAGATGCATCCTTCACATAGGCTGTCTGATTTTTCTATGAGTGGCAATCCCTTCACCATGCCTTTCCTATGTAAAAAATTCAAACCTCCAAAGTTGAGATGATGAAATCTCAAATGCCATAACCAATTTTAATCTTTTACCTCTGATTGAAAGTTTACTTGTGTGACAGCTGCAACTTTTCTTTCATCCTCTTGTGATTTTATTGACAGTTGTGCTTGAGCACCTTCTTCCCTCAAATCTGATCTTAGCTTTAGGGGAAACATTCTATTGTTTGTCATATGAACTTTTGCATTCAACTGTCTACTTAGAGGCTTATCCAAGATTGTGCATACATCATTTTTGAAAAAGAAATTGTAGCCCTTTTGCATGATCTGTCCAATGCTTATGAGGTTATGTTTCAAACCAGGGAAAAGGTAAAAATCTGCCATGAACTTCTTCTCTCATTTCTTTGTTATAATGTTGACTCTAAATTTTCCCATGGCAGAGAATTTTCTATCAGTCCCCAATGTCACTTCATATTTTATACTTTCATCTAGATTGGAAAAAATTTCTATGTTTCCAGTCATGTGGTTGTTACACCCTAAATCTAAGAACCAAACTTCACCTTGTTTTTCTTGTGCTACATTACAAGCTAAAAACATTATGAAATTTGCACTTGGTTTGCTACCTATGTCATATTTCTTCTTTCTAAATTCATTTGCATAATGACCATACTTCTTACAATAATAACATTGAACTTGAGATTTATCATACCTCTGACCTTGCTCTTGATTCTGGCTTAGGCCTTGACATGGATTTTGATTTCTGCCCCTTCCACTTGAGCTTAAAGGGATGCTTCCACCTCTGTGTGGGATTCTTCCTCTTCCTCTGTAATTTGTTCTTCCTTGGCCTCTACTTTGAAAAAATGAGACTTGTGTTTTGAATGCATGCCCCAATGAGGAGTTTGTTTCTCTGTTCAACCTATGCTCATGAGACATCAGTGATGCATGAAGCTCATCCACTGAAAACTGTGAGAGATCCTTTGTCTCTTCTATGCCCACAACTATGGCATCAAACCTTGCAGGAAGAATTCTGAGAATTTTCTCAACAATTCTCCTTTCCTCAAGTGTCTCACCATGAGACCTGATTTGGGTAACCAACCCAATTACATGTGTAAAGAATGAGTCTACATTCTTAGACTCTTTCATACAAATTGTCTCAAAATCTCTTCTCAACATTTGTAATTTTACTGTCTTCACCTTTTCCATGCCTTGGTAGGCTGTCTGGAGGGTATCCCATGTCTGCTTGGACTTTGTTGATGTTGCAACCCTTGGGAAGATAATTTCATGAACTGCTTGAAAGATGTAGAAGAGGGCTTTGGAGTCCTTCTTCTTGTTATCCCTCAACAAATCTCTTTATGCTTGTGTCAAAGCATTGTATGCTACTACATCTGCCAGTTCTTGGAATCCATTCTCCACCAATTCCAAAATGTCTGGTGAAGAAAACAGAGCCTTCATTGTTATAGCCCAATAGTCATAATTTTTGCCATTAAACTGAGGTATTTGTGGATTTTGACTGTGTAAAAATAACTCTCACTGTGTAAAAGTTTCTCATTGTGTAAAAACTCTCATTGCTAGAGAATACGCTCCTCAAAACAACTTTGAACTCCGTAGTAAAAAACTACTTTTTACTGAGATTTTTAATCCCACTCTGATACCATGTTAAAAATTTTAAGGACAAAGAAAATATTTTTCCCTCAACAGAATGAGCGCACACAGAGTTGCCCAAATGACTTTAACCAAGACACCACATCTAATGAAGTTTACACAGAGATACATAGTGGAGGAGATTAAAATTGTAACTATAGAGGAGAAGATATAATCAACTAATTTTAATCACCATGAAACAGAGTGTTGCAATAAGAACGATCCCTGAAAATTCCAGAACTAAATGGCAACTAACCAAACTTTATATTATAAGTTCAAAACATGAAAAACATTCACAGGCTACCAGAGATTTACATTCACCAGGGTTGACGAATCTACACACAGTAAAACACATAACTGTTTTCACCCACCAACATTTGTTGTCTTTCCAGACTTACATCCCCCACATTACACAACACTTTCTATAACTTACATGTAAAATCTAAACTTATATAAATTTAGTAAATAGTATGGCGGACATCACACTTGAGGATTAAATATTTTCACATACTCATTTACTAACCATGCATTAAATTCTATTTGACTTTAATTATTTAACTATGTTGTGGAATGGGTTATGTACTCATTTACTAACCATGCATTAAATTCTATGACTTTAATTATTTAACTATGTTGTGGAATGGGTTATGTACTTTTCTCAGAACTAGTCATTCTCTGCAAACAAACGCAATCGGCAACCTGCAAAACATTACTGAGGTATAGTTGATGTTAGAAAAATTGCAAAACAAATAGCATAAAATATAAATTTTTATTTACCGTATCTTTAAAAGACTTTCAAGTTGTTCTTTATCCATGGAAAAATAAAACAATGAATAAGAAAATGCCAATTTTCTGTACATCTTGTAGCTTTCTTTGGAAAATCTCTTCAAATATTCAAATGGAAAAATAAAACAATGAATAAGCAAATGCCAATTTTCTGTACATCCTATAGCTTTCATGGAAAGAGCTATTCAAATATTCTTGCTTTTCCATGGACATGAGAACATTTCCAACTTTGTCGTGATTAAAGATAAGCCAAAGTCACAAATAAGGCAGAGTCGAGACATGTTAGTTGGTGTGTCTAAAGAAAATAAAATTAATGTTCACGTTAATATAATTTTATTTGTGAGTTAATAACGGAAACAGATTATTTGTGATGTTATAATTTTATACCATGTGTTATAAAATACACCATGTCGTTTGTTATTTGAATGTTCTGTGTTTCTTGGTTTTGTATGGTTATGTTTATGATTACAAGTTTTAGTTGTGAAGGGAAAATGAAGTGGGTTAATTTCTTACTGATAGTTTTTTTTTTTTTTAAGCACGATGGAAGTAAAGTAAGTAGCTTATAGATTTCTTTTACAAGACTTTGACAAAAGTGGTAGAAGCACTCATGGCTTTGAACGAAGCCATATATCCACCGATGGCGGATTATGTGGTACATGGAAAATATTTATGTCTTTCGGAACTTTGAAGTCGTGGGCTTTTATTATTACATTTAGAAAAAAACTTGAAAACTACTCTGGGAAGCTATTTTGTTGCTTACTCAAAGATGGCCAGACAAGATTATACGATGCAACCACTAGCTCAAGAGCTTTTGGCCACGGATTTCCATGACCTGCATGCATGGACATTCTCACATGTCTATGTTGGTAGGTATGTGATATGTGTATCTCTGCAGACTTCTTTGCCTGTGTAAGGCAGTGAAAAATAACTCGTGAAGATATGAAATGGATTCCTTTCCTTTAGATAAAGATAGTGACAAAGCATTATTCAATCTAAACCTATGAATGGTTATTGATCCACTAGGAATGTGGTTATTGATGCACTGGAATGTAATGATGTAAAGGATGGTTATAGATCCACTGGAATGTAATAGGAATGTAATGACGTAGAGGATGGTTATAGGCCCAAAGTTTCATTGGTTTTTGCTTAGAAACTTAATTACACACAATTGTTCCCAAGTGGTTCAGGCAATGTCCACTCACGTTACTATTCTTTACAGACTTCATCTGGATAAATACTGTCATGTTACATTGACGTCAACTATGTATTCGTGTAGTTGCAGCTTGCAGGTATTGAAGTTTTGACTCTTTAATTTTGTATTTGTGTATATTTGTTTGTGTACTTTTGTATATCTGTACAGAGGTGAGGCTACCAAAGTTTCCAACACTGTTATTCATTTATGCTACAAAATCTCGAAGGGTGAAAAAAATTTCCATACTAAAATTATTACTTGGTTTCAACTATGTATTTGTTTGGTTGCTTGTATCAAAGGAGTACAAGAGTTGAGGCTACAAAATTTTCCTGGAATTTTATTCGACTTTTATTCATTTATATTGCAACAAATATTTATTCTATTAGGAAGGTATGAAGGCTAGTATATGGAGAGACATTATTCAAGGGTTGGGACATCTTGAATATAGAAATTTTTGGGAAATCATTACTAATGAAATCTTTATGGAGATGCATAAATAACGCTGGTATATGGAGAGACATTATGATATTTAAATATCTGAAATCCCTCGATATGGATTATGCCTTTTCTATGGGATGGCAGAAAGCGGAAAAGGGTTCTCAAATCTGGAGGAGTTTCATCAAAATATGGCCAAGCTTCAGAAAACACCTGAAATGGAGATTCAGAAACGAACAGAAGATTATGATCGGTGAAAGAAATATCAGATATTTTCCAGTGGATGTCACTCTGAGATTTTCGGTGAAAGAAATATCGAGAGATCCTGAGGGATTCACTTTATCTTCTATCTTCAATTATCGTTTTGTCTTCTTGCGCTGATGCCACATTGTTCCTTTCTTTTCTTTGACTGTGCGCTCCAATCTCGACCTTCTTGTCTGGATATGGCCTTTTGTTGAAGGGACAATAGTTATTTCTTCTTTGTCTTTTTCCCCCGAATGGTGGCATCCCACTTCATCCATTTCTTGCATATAAGAAAAGACAATCTTTAATCAATTTGCAACAATCACTAATATCCTTAATTCTATTGTAATTCTTCAATATATTACCATTATAGAATATAAAGGAGTTATGATTAAGGGAAAAAGATAAAGAAATACATGGAAAATTCATACCTTTTCCAATGTTCAACAGTTAGTTGGTACTGTTTTGATAGGGCCACTAGTATTATTTTCCAGTGGATGTCACCCTTGGGGAACATGTGATGCACTACCTACATGGTAGGGAGATATTATGTTTTACACACATCATTCAATACTGGCAGGATGGAACTTTGAGATGGTGAGATGTTGAAGCCTTGGGGATATAGGGTCAAATGCACTGTGAATGGAAGAATTACTTGGAGGCAATTAGAGGTATGGGATGGAATATAAATATGGTGGGGATTCGATAATCTGGGGAGGCAATTTACACAAAGGAAACATAAGTACAAAAGAAACATATTTGGAGATTATGGACTATCAACTTGGTCAGTTAGGTAAGTGATAGTTTACTAAAATGTGGAAGGTGAAAACTCAATTAAAGTTTATCATTTTCCTGTGGTGTTCTTGTGGTGTGTGTGGAAGGAGAAAAACTTAACGTGGACGAACCTTAAGAAAAGAGGAAAGATTGGTCCAGGCATCTGCACCCTGTGTATGAATGGGGATGAGGATAATCAACATATATTCTATAATTGTGTATACTCATCCGAAATCAGATCCTTACTATGAAAACATTTCAAGTTTCAGGATTCCGATTATCAGTCAGTTACATATTGTACCAAATGGTGGTCGAAAAAAGGTAAAAAAATTATTATCATTCCCCTCATTTATCATTGGAAAATATGGAAGGGAAATTTGAAAATCTTTGAGGATAGGATCACCCCGCCAACCTGGATTGTGTCACAAATTATTCAGACATGGGAGGACATGAGAATACAATAGAAACCACCAAGAGATTTGTCGATCATAATGAGACCACATGACATTAACTTTCCTATGGGGTTTTTTGATGGGGTAACACAAAATGGCAGATGTGGCTGCGGGGCATGGTTGATGTTTAACCCATATACCACGGTAGAGACGTTGGCACTATGGGGCCTCCTATGCTTTACAAAGAACCTTTACATCGACACCATCTAGATTTTCAGAGATTCAAAAGTACTAATTGATCATCTCAATCACAAAAATGATCTGTCTCCTATCCATTCAACGTCATGGATTTCTTGGATTATAGATTTGGTCCAAACCTTTTCCATCATATCATTTACACATATCTACCAGGAGAAAAATTCAACTGCCGACCACTTGTCAAAGAAGGGTCTGAAGGGATCTTTAGGAAAAATGAACTATGAACTTTTTGAAGCATCTGGTGCAGGGGTGCGAGAAACTGTCAAATTTTATTGAGAACTTGAAGGTATGCATGTTTTTTTTTTTTACTAATGGATTTCTGGACTACTGATGCAGGGAGGAATGTGTTAACTGTGATGTTATACAACTTTTTAGCTTCACTACAGTAAGAAATTTTTGGTATTATAACGACACATTGAAAATAATTGAGAAACTGAAAAGTAAAATGGAGCAGAGAATTGCTCATCTCAATATTACGAAATAGTTAAATAGGATTACATTGGAAACATCAGCAACAAATGACTAGAGTAAAACTGAAGTAAACTGAAGTGAAACTAAAATACCTATGACACCTAGCAGACAATAAATTAAATGTAATGAATCCTAACTGAACCTAACGGACAGTGAGATTAATATCTCAACATCCCCTCCTAATCTCAACTGTTACAAGTGGAGGCACTAACAATGCCTAATTTCTCTCTTTGAAATTCAAATACATTCTTTCCCAATGGCTTTGTGAAAATATCTGCAAGATGATATTTGTAACCACAAAAATAAAGTGTGATGTCCCCATCATTGACAAGTTCACGAATGAAATGAAAACGTGTGTCAATGTGCTTGTTCTTTTTGTGAAAAACGTGATTTTTTTATAAAGAAATTGCTGAATTGTTATCACAGTAAATTGGAGTTGGCTCCTTCTGAATATCTGAAATGTCTTTCAATAATCTTCTCAACCATACTGCTTGACAAGCTGTTGTATTTGCTGCTACATATTCTGTCTCTGCAGAAGAGATTGAAACGATTGAATGTTTCTTGGATGCCCATGAAATCAGATTTGTTCCAAGATGAAAAACATACCCTGAGGTACTTTTGCGATCATCTAAACTTCTTGCATAATCGTTTTCTGTATAACCTGAAAGTGAACAATTTTCAGAATGTGTATAAAACAAACCATAGTCTATGGTCCCTGCAATATACCTTAAGATCATTTTTGCAACCTGCCAATGAGTAAGCTTTGGTGACTGCATAAACCTGGAGACAAAACTTGTTGTAAACATAATATCTGGTCTAGTTGCAGTTAGATACAACAAACTACGAACTAGGCTTTTATACAATGTGGGATCAACAAATGGTGCTACATCTTCTTTGTTGAGTTTGGTACCTTGAGCAATTAGTGTATCAGCTGATTTGCAATTGGTCATTCTAAACTTTTGAATGATATCAGTGGCATATTTTTGTTGACCAACAAAAATGCCATTATCATATTGGTGAATTTCAATTCCTAGGAAATATTTCATGACTCCTAGATCTGTCATATCAAACTCTGCTTGCATTGATGCTTTGAAATATTTTAAGATCATATTTCCTATATAAAGAAGATCATCTACATAAAGGCATACAATAAGAATTTTACCTTCATGAGATTTGGTATACAAAGTGGGTTCATGACTGCTTCTGGAAAAACCACTTTTGATGAGATAGGTGTCGATGCGACTGTACCAAACTCTTGGAGCTTGTTTCAAACCATATAAAGCTTTCTTCAATCTATATACTTTATGTTCTTGTCCCGACACTTCAAAACTAGGAGGCTGCTATACATAAACTTCTTCCTGTAATATACCATTAAGGAAGGCAGATTTTACATCAAGCTGATAGACTTTCCATTTGTGTTGAGCTGCTGTGGACAAAATGGTTTTGACAGTGTCTAACCTTGCTACTGGAGAAAATGTTTCACCATAGTCGACACCAAATTGTTGTGAGAATCCTTTAGTAACCAACCTTGCCTTATGTTTTCCAACTTTTCCTTTTTCATTTAGCTTGGTCTTATATACCCATTTTACACCAATTTTTGTTTTGTCTCTTGGGAGATCAGCTAATTCCCAAGTCTGATTTTTCTCTATGGCAGCAATTTCTTGGTTCATTGCTTTGACCCAATGCTTTTCTTTAACTGCTTCTTCAAAATGATTTGGTTGAGTTGAAATGAATACAAACATATTCTGTTGTTCATATTCATGCTCCTGTTCATATATCTCTCTGATACTTCTTGTTTTATGTCCCTCTTCTGAAGATGTTTGATCACTGGCTGAATCAATGCTTGATGATGTTCCATTTTCAGAATGTTCTGGCTGTTCTTGAACCTGCAATCTTGGAGTCTGTGGTGGATAGAAAAGTTGATTTGAAGCTTCATCTACATGGTCAAACCAAGATTTATTTTCGAAAAATTTCACATCTCTGCTTATAATGAACTTTTTGGTAATGGGGTTATAAAGTCTGTAGGCTTTCAACTGCTCACTGTAACCTACAAATATGCATTTCTCACTTCTATCATCAAGCTTTTTTCTTAGTTTTTCAGGAACATGAGAAAATGCTACTGATCCAAAGATTCTAAAGTGTGACACATTTACCTTGTTTCCATCCCATGCTTCTTGAGGTATTTTATCTTGTAGGCTGGATGTTGGAGATCTGTTAAGAACATACACTATTTTCGACACTGCTTCAGCCCAATAGTTATTTGTCAACTTCTTCTCCCGTAGCATGTATCTCGCCATGTTCATGATCGACTGATTCTTTCTTTCTCCTACTTCATTTTGTTGTGGAGTGTATCTGGTTGTGTATTACATTATGATACCTTGTTGTCGACAAAATGTTTTGAATTCATTTGAGTTGTATTCTCCTCCTCTGTCTGATTTGAGTACTTTCAAGAGTTTTCCACTCTGTTTTTCTACTTCTGCCTTGAACTCCAAAAATCTAGAGAAGGTATCTGATTTGTTTTTAAAAAAATACACCCATATCTTCTTGCTAAAGTCATCAATAAATGTCAGAAAGTAGAAACTACCACCAATGGACAATGTCTGCATTGGACCACATATGTCGGTATGGAAAAGTGCCAAAGGCTCTTTCGCCCTTGAGGTTGATGAGGGAAAACTATCTCTTTTATGCTTGAACAAGACACAAACTTCACAATTACAGACTTTTTCACTGATAATAGGTAGACCAATGACTATAGATTTCTTTTGAAGCAGACTGAGACTTTTGACTGGAATGTGGCCATACCTAGAATGCCATAGATGAGTTTCATCTATTCTTGATATATTATGGACTAAATATTGGTTGGTATTTTGGCTTCTAAGGATCAATGGAAACATCCTATTCTTGGTCTTTTCAACTTTTTCTATCAATATTTTATGACGATCTTTGTCATATATATAGCAGGTGTTCTTTTGAAACAATACATCATAGCCATGTTACATTAATTGTCCTACACTAATGAGATTATGTTTGAGCTGAGGAACATAATAAACATCAGGGATGTATTTGTTTTGATTCTGCTTAGTAATAATAGGAACAGTACCTTTTCCTTCAGCTTTAATACTTGTACAATCTCCAAGCGTATCTTTGATGTTATGGAAGCATCTAGAGAAGAAAGAAGATTCTTTTTGCCTATCATGTGATTTTTGCATCTGCTGTTGAGCAACCAAATATCTTCACTCTGTTTGTCTTCTGAGAGATGGCATGAAAGAAACATGGTCTCTAAGGATTCTCCTTCACTGCTAGAGAGATTGATATAGCCTCTGTGTTGATCTGATTGTTTCTTTCTACAGTCGTGTTCGTAGTGGCCAAAATTCTTACAGTAGTAACATTGAACATTGGATCTATTCCATGACCTTCCTCTCTGATTTCGGTTTTGTGGAGGTATCCACTGCTCTGTTGCATGATGATGATCAGATCTGCCATTGCTTCAGCCTCTGCCTTGCTAGTTTCCGCCTCTATATCCTCTTCCTCTGCCTCTATCAAATGAGAGGTGTGCTTTGAAGGCTTGGTCCTTGGAATCTTCTGTCAGATTGAGTCTTGTTTCATGTGCCAAAGGTGATCCAGTCAATTGTTCTACTGAGAAGGTTTTAAAATCTTTAGATTCCAAAATGGCTGTCACAATCATGTCATATTTCTTTGGTAGACTTCGAAGAAATTTTTCAACAATTTTCTAATCTGTAATGGTTTCGCCAATGAGTTTGATCTGATTGACTATTCCCATGACTCTAGTCATGAACTAATCCACATTCTCGGTGTCAGCCATCTTTAGAGTTTCAAACTGAGCTCTCAATGTTTGCAGTTTAACCGTCTTCACTGTATCATTTCCTTGATACACAGCTTGCAAAATATCCCAACATTCTTTTGTTGTTGTCGCACCAGTTATTTTATCAAAAATAGAATCATCGACTGAGTTTTGTATCCAGCATTTGGCTCTGTGCTCCTTCTTTTTGAGTTCAATAGCTACATTTCTCTGATTATTGGTCATGGCCGCCTATGCTTCTTGGGTCGGTTCTACATAAGCAATCAGAAGAGTGTCCCAACAATCTTGAGCTTATAGAAAAGTTTTCATTCTAAAATTCCAAAATTCATAATTTTTGCCAAGCAGATTTGGAGTCTGTGGCAAAGAGCTTGAAGATGCCATTATTTCTTCAAATGCTAATATGCGCCTTTTGTAAATCTCCTCTAAATTGTTTTTTGAAATCTCTTTTAAAGACTTAAAAAAAATCCCTAAAACCCTCTTTTAAATTTCCTCTTCCAAAAAAAACTTTCTTTTTTTAAAGAAACTTCACCACATGCCCTTTCAAAACCTCTTTATAAAAACCTTTGAAAAATTTTAAGTTTTTTTTTTTTTATATATATATAAATCTTTAATAAAATAAAAAAAATTCTTTATATAAAAAGGGCTTTCACTTTTTTTAAATCGATACCACTAAAATGGGCATTCTCCTTTTTGATGAATGAATCAACCATTTAAAACCTTATGTAAAATTTTTCAAATCACTTTTAATGATTTGAGTCGTAAATCATTGGGATTCCTTGATGGGAGAGTAGAGGGGATTACCATGAACTAGTTTGCCCTTCTCACGATGCATGCTGCTCCAGCCTCTGGTTATACGTATTCTTCAATGGCTATTGCTATCGCTGGATTGAATGATAATTTAGTTTGCTATTCCTCTCGATTGATTGATGACAAAGTTTGCTTCAAGATTGCGCAGGTGATAGATAATGATGCAGAAAACAAAACGAATTCACCTTAACGAATTCACCGTAGCCTTAACTCCTGGCCTACATTATTAATAACGTGCGATCCAAGTGCTGAGGGCAATTAACAGTCATTCACTTATTAGCGCGGTCCCGATACTGAACAGTTGCAACTAAAAAAAAAAACAACGCAAGTCAAAAAACTGGCGCAGGTATGGCTTGCGTTCTCGCGCCAATCCCTTGTTTCGGCGCGTTGACGCGAGTATTAGCCTAACAGTCACGCCAACCAACTTCTTGAGGCTTATGCAAGCTAGCTCTAATACCATGAAAAAAATTGAGAAAATGAAAAGTAAAATGGAGTAGAGAATTGCTCATCTCAATATTACGAAATAGTTAAATAGGATTACATTAGAAACATCAGCAACAAATGACTGGAGTAAAACTGAAGTAAAACTACACTACCTATGAAACCTAGCAGACAATAAATTAAATGTAATGAATCCTAACTGAACCTAACGGACAATGAGATTAATATCTCAACACACATGACATATAGCCACAGTTTTTGAAGACAATGTGGAACACTTTCCCACGAACTGAAAAGGTGTGACAGATAAGTGCACAGGTTGCATGGAAGACATATTACCATGGACATGGACTCCTCTAAAATGACCAATGGGTGAAGACACTAGCTACTGGAATGGACAGGTGATTATATTTTGAAGAAAATCAATGGCGGTGACAAAAGAATTATCAGAAAATGGAATCATTTGAGAAGAGATCTGTACAGACTGATAAAAAAAAACAAAGTGATAAAGCAAAATAGCAGCATAGACTTATAAGGAATGTTGAAATATTACTTTCAACTGCTACATTATATAGTGGCTGCCTTCTAAAATTGTTTTCAAAATCACTGACAGTAACCGCTTTCATTTTCCTTCTCCAGGTTTTTGTACTCATCCGCTTGCCATTTTGTTGATCAGTAAAACGTTAATGCAGCACCAGTCTTACAGTTCAGAGCATAGAGTTATTTTTGGAAATACAGAGCATTTATTTGAAACAGAGTTTGAATCGATTTGAACGCGGGAGTGGTTGATTGAAGACTGGCGGTCCCCTCTCCTTAGCCAAGTCAGCATACAAGTTAGTAGACGCGTGGAAAATTTTAATTGGTATGAGATTTTGGTTTTCCCGCTCACCAGGAAGAAAACCAGACCCGAAATCTTCCATAGGGCAGATTTGAATCGATTTCGGGTCACAACTTGTGCTTGCGTCAACAAGCCCAAATCGCACCTGATACAACTTTAGAGCGGATTTAATTGTGATTTCGGGTCACAAAGACCCTGACGTCAGCAGACTCTTTTTGTCACCCGAAATGGTTATGCAATCCGGTTTAATTCCGTTTGAGTTCCGGCGGGGTCCACGTTTAAGGTTTTAGTTTGTTTAATCGCACGTTCAAAGGTTTGATAAAAGTTTTTTTTTTGTTATATGTTATAACATATGCGCATTATCATTCGGTGGGCCCGTTAACATTTGTTTGAACAAATTTTAGTTTTAATTTTAATATAGTTTTGTTATGTTTTTAATATATGCGTTGCATATAAAAGGAAAAGGCTTGAGAGTCTGTTTAGTAATGTAAGTTTTTTTTATATATGCACAGGAGTGCGTTTTTCTCAGCAGAGACAGTGTGTTAATATTTTACACAGCAGTGTATGGTTTTAGTGTGAGACATAGTGTATTATTTTGGCACTGTGCCTAGAAGTAGTCCAGCAGTTGTAATCCCTCTGTGTTGAGAAAGAAGTGTAATAGTTTTTTTGGTTGTTGAATGGAATAGAAGTTCGTTTTCAAGGTGTTGAACTCTGTCTCCTGTCAAGAATTTTTAATTTCTCTGTGTTTGAAGAGGAGAGTATTACTCTCTCCATTGTTGTTCTGGAATTTTTCAATATTCCAACATGGTATCAGAGCTAGTCCAGGCTCTTTGAAGATCAAAGAAGCTGAAGGAAATGAGTTCTTTGTTGCAGCAGCTTCTCCAGCGGTGTGAAGACTCAACCAAAAATAATTCAAGGTATTTCTCTATACAGTTTTTGTGTTACTGTTGCAAAACAGTCAAGTATTTTTGAATCATAGTTAAGAGTGCAGAATGGTCGGAGCCAGCACTAGGATGGGTACGGGAAATATCCACCTCCCACTATTTAATGGGAAAAATTATGACTATTGGTCAATAACTATGAGAGCTTTAATTGTCTCCCAAGACTTATGGGAATTTGTTGAGGATGGCTTTGAATAGCCATCAGATGAAGAAGAGTTTGAAGATTTAACTCAGGCAGAGAAAGAGTTGCTGAAGAGCAATAGGAAGAAAGACTCCAAAGCTCTCTTTTTATTGTATCAAGCAGTGCATGAGAGTGTGTTTCTGAGGATAGCAACAACCAAGAGATCCAAAGAAGCATGGGAAACTCTCAAGACAACCTATCAAGGCATGGAAAAAGTGAAGACAGCATAACTTCAGTCGCTGAGGAGAGACTTTGAGACTCTATGTATGAAAGAGTCAGATACTATTAACTCATTCTTCACTCATGTGATTGGAATGGTCACACAAATAAGATCTCATGGAGAGACTCTTGAAGATAAGAGGATTGTGGAAAAACTCTTGAGGAGTCTACCCTCAAGATTCGATGTGATTGTCATCACCATAGAGGAGACTAAGGATCTCACAAAGTTTTCAGTGGATGAGCTACATGCATCACTGATGACTCATGAGAAGAGATTGGGTAGGAATGAAAACTCATCTCTTGAACATGCCTTTAAGACCCAGATGTCTTTCGGAAGAGGAAGAGGGCAAGACAGAGGAAACAAAAGAAGAAGAGGAAGAAGACAAAATAGAGGTTGAAGGAACAGTCCAGCAAATGCTCAAGGAAGGGGCAGCAATTGAAATCAGCATCAAGGCCAAGGCAGCAGCCAAAAAAGTGGTCAGCAGAATGCTCAAGGACAAAGGTATGATAAGTCCAATGTCCAATGTCACTATTGTAAAAAATATGGTCATTATGCTAATGAGTGTAGAAAGAAGCAACATGATATGGGAAATAGAACTAGTGCAAATTTCACTAGAGAAAATCTCAGCCAAGATAATTTGTTTTTAACTTGTAATATGGCTGAAGAAAAAAGTGAGGATTTATGGTTTCTAGACTCTGGTTGCAGTAACCATATGACAGGAAACATAGCAATGTTTTCTATGTTAAATGAGAGTGTGAAGTCACAAGTCACACTAGGAACTAATAACAAAGTTTCTGTTATGGGAAAAGGAAATGTAAATGTTTTAACAAGGAAAGGTGCAAAGAAATCCATAGCAGATATTTATTATGTTCCAGGAATGAAGTGTAACCTCTTAAGTATTGGACAACTTGTTCAAAATGAGTACAATGTATTTTTTGAGGATGATGTTTGTACCATCATGGACAAACCACCCAACAAACAATGTATTGCTGAAGTGAAGATGACAAGGAACATGATGTTCCCTCTTAGAATGAGAGCAGATTTGAAGAATGGTGAAGAGAAAGCAGCAGTGGCACAAGAGGCTATCCAAAGCGAACCAAAAGATGAAAATTGGTTGTAGCACTTGAGATTTGGACATCTCAACTTTGGAGGTTTTAATTTGTTGAATAGAAAAGGAATGGTAAGAGGTTTACCATTGATAGAGAAACCGAACAGCCTTTGTGAAGGTTGTATCTTGGAGAACCAACACAGAGAAAGTTTTCCTTCCGAGAAAAGCATAAGGGCAAAGGCACCCTTAGAGATTGTCCACTCAGATCTGTGTGGACCGATGCAAACTCCATCTCTTGCTAACATCCACTATATGTTAACATTCATAGATGATTTTACAAGAAAAACTTGGGTTTACGTTTTGAAAAAAAAAAGTGAAGTGTTTGAAAGATTTTGCAGTTTCAAAGCACTTGTGGAAAACCAAAGTGGGCTGCACATCAAAGTCTTAAGGACTGATAGAGGAAGTGAGTATATCTCTAAATATTTAATACGTTTTTGTAGAGAAAATGGTATTCATAAGCAGTTTACAACTAGATATACTCCGCAGTAAAATGGAGTAGCTGAAAGGAAGAATAGAACCATAATGGACATGGTGAGGAGTATGTTAAAGGAAAATCATTTGCCTAATGATTATTGGGCTGAAGTTGTACATTGTGCAGCGTACATCTTGAATAGGTGCCCTACAAAAGCAGTTATGAACAAAGTGCCGGAAGAGGCATGGAGTGGCACAAAACAAGGTGTCACACACATGAAGGTTTTTGGATGTGTGGCTTATGCACACATACCGGATCATCTAAGGAAGAAGTTGGACAGCAAGGGGGAGAAATGTATATTCATTGGATACAGTGAGGAATCCAAAGCTTATACGTTATACAACTCATCCACCAAGAAGATTATTGTGAACAAAGATGTTCAGTTCATTGAAGAGGAAGCTTGGGATGGAAGCATAGAGAAAACAGTGAATGTTAAACACTGTTTATCTCATGATGAAAATGATGATGAGTTGGCTGAAATACATCCCCAAACAGCAGCACCAACACAAGAGAAGCAAGGCACACCCTTAAGGAGAAATGAAAGTGCTTCTCCAAGCACACCACAAGGAGGAAATTAAAGTGCTTCTTCAAGCATTTGTACATCTAATGAAAGAGGTAAGAAGTTCAGAAATTTGAATGACATATATGCACAAGAGGTAGCAAATGAAGGTATCAATTCTTTGTTTGCTTTATATTGTCATGTTGAAGACCCTATCCACTTTGAAGAAGCTATTAAGGATAAGAAATGGATAGAAGCTATGGATGAGGAGATTGATGCCATAGAGAGAAACAAGACTTGGGATTTGGTTGAACTCCCAAAAGGTAAAGATGTCATTGGAGTTAAATGGGTCTACAAGACCAAGAGCAATGCTGAAGGCAAAATAGAGAGACACAAGGTTAGACTTGTTGTCAAAGGTTATAAGCAGAAGCATGGGATAGATTATGAGGTAACTTTTGCACCGGTTGCTAGAATGGAAACCGTGAGAGCAGTGTTGTCCATAGCAGCATAAAACAAGTGGAAATTTTACCAAATGGATGTGAAATCAGCATTCCTAAATGGAGTGTTAATGGAAGAGGTTTACATTGAACAACCTCTCAGCTATGAAAAGAAAGGCCAAGAGCACAAAGTGTGCAAGTTGAAGAAATCTCTTTATGGGCTGAAGCAAGCGCCAAGAGGATGGTACAGTAGAATAGACTCCTATCTACTGGAAAATGGATTTGAAAAATGTGAGGGAGAACCCACCCTCTACATCAAAGAAAAGGATGGTAAAATGTTGACTGTAGTTTTATATGTTGATGATGTTATTTTCACATGTAATGATGATTACCTTATTGAAAATTTTAAAACAGTCATGAGAAAAGAATTTGAAATTACTGACATGGGTTTGTTGAAAGACTTCTTAGGAATAGAAGTAGAACAAGATGAAAATGAGATTTTTATCTCACAGGAAAAAATTGTTAATGAAGTGCTTGAAAGATTTAATATGCAGGAAAGCAAAGCAACAATCACTCCCACAGTGATGGGATTAAAACTCAACAGAGAGGACAGCAGCAAGGATTTTGATCCTAGCTTGTACAAGAGCATAGTTGACAGCCTCATGTATTTGACTGCAACTAGGCTCGACATAATGCATGTTGTTAGTTTGATTTCCAAATTCATGGAGAAGCCAAAGGATGCACATTGGCAGGCAGTGAAGAGAATTCGGAGGTATGTTAAAGGTACTAAAAGGTTTGGTATTTTATATACTGCTTCAGAAAATTTAGATTTAGTTGGATACACTGACAGTAATTGGGCTGGAAGTGTAGATGATCGGAAGAGCACTTCCGGTTATGTTTTTCACATGGATTCAGGAGCCATTTCATGGGCTTCTAAAAAACAGCTTATTGTAGCATTGTCTACAGCAGAGGCAGAATATGTGGTAGCGACAACAGCTGCGTGTCAAGCAATTTGGATGAGGAGGATGTTGAGAAGTTTAGGCCAAGAGCAGATAAGAGGAATAGTGATTTATTGTGACAATAGCTCAGTTATTACATTATCGAAGAAATCTGTGTTTCATAAGAGAACGAAACACATTGACACAAAGTTTCATTACATCAGAGAATTGGTAAACAATGGAGAAATTGTTTTGGAACATTGCAGAACTCAGGAGCAGTTTGCAGACATTCTGACCAAGCCATTGGGATAGAAAAGTTTTGAATTTTTGAGAAAATTTTTGGGTATGACTGATAACCCGGCAGTTGAAAGTAAGGGGGAGTGTTGAAATATTACTTTCAACCGCTACATTGTACAGTGGCCGCCTTCTAAAATTGTTTTCAAAATCACTGACAGTAGCTTCTTTCATTTTCCTTTTCCAGGTTTTTGTACTCAGCTACTTGCCATTTTGTTGATCAGTGAAATTTTAATGCAGCGCTAGTCTTACAGTTCAGAACAAAGAGTTATTTTTGGAAATACAGAGCATTTATTTGAAACAGAGTTTGAATCGATTTGAACACGGGAGTGGTTGATTGAAGACCGACGGTCCTCACTCCTCAGCCAAGTCAGCATACAAGTCAGCAGACACGTGGCAAATATTAATTGGTACGATATTTTGGTTTGCTCATTCACCAAGCAGAAAACCGGACCCGAAATCTTCCATAGGACAGATTTGAATCGATTTCGGGTCACAACTTGTGCTTGCGTCAACAGGCCCAAATCGCACTCGATGCAACTTTAGGGCAGATTTAATTGTGATTTCGGGTCACAAAGACCCTGACGTCAGCAAGCTCCTTTTGTCACCCGAAATGGTTATGCAATCCGGTTTAATTCCGTTTGAGTTTCGACGGGGTCCACGTTTAAGTTTTTGGTTTGTTTAATCGTGCGTTCAAAGGTTTGATAAATTTTTTTTTTTGTTATATGTTATAACATATGCGCATTATCATTCGGTGGGCCCATTAACATTTGTTTGAACAGATTTTAGTTTTAATTCTAATATAGTTTTGTTATGTTTTTAATATATGTGTTGCATATAAAAGGAAAAGGCCTGAGAGCCTGTTTAGTAATATAATTTTTTTTTGTATATGCATAGTAGTGCATTTTTCTCAGCAAAGACAGTGTGTTAATATTTTACACAGCAGTGTATGGTTTTAGTGTGAGACAGAGTGTATTATTTTGGCACTGTGCCTAGAAGCAGTCCAACAGTTGTAATCCCTCTGTGTTGAGGAAGAAGTGTAATAGTTTTTTTGGTTGTTGAATGGAATAGAAGTTCATTTTCAAAGTGTTGAACTCTGTCTCCTGTCAAGAATTTTTAATTTATCTGTGTTTGAAGAGAAGAGTATTACTCTCTCCATTGTTGCTCTGGAATTTTTCAATATTTCAACAAGGAAAATAGAGATACATTTAGACATATGAATATGTAATATTTACACTCGGTTCACTTACTCAAAAAGAAAAATGTATATTTCAGAAACATTTTAAACATTGTGCTAATACATTAATATATATTTACCATAAAAATGAAAGCTATTTGTGTGAAGTTAAATCTCTGCATCTTGAATCGAGGCTACCAAAGTTTTCAGGGTTTTTATTCATTTATACTGCCAAGTATGACGATTTATTTGAAGTTAAATCTCTACATCTCGAATCGAAGCTACGAAAATTTTCAAGATTTTTATTCATTTATACTGCAACAAATAATTAGTCTTTTTGTCAGAATACTATATTCAATGCAGACTTATTTTAAGTTGAATCTCTGTATCTCGAATGGTGCATTTACTCCATGAAATTTAATGAAATTATTGAAATTTAATAAATGCCATTGAATGCATAAATTTTCCCAACTAAAATTAGCAAAGCAACAAAATATTATGCAACATGATACATAATATACTCGCTAATTGCATGTGAGACGAGCAAGAAATCTGAGAGGGAAAGACGAGAAAGCCTATTTCTATCAATTTTTATTTCATCAATACTTTAACAAGCGTGTACTAGTCTGTAATTATCAGTTTCTGTCTTCACATTTACAATCACTAAGGTTGTGCCATTGATTATGATTTATTCTTATTTCAATACTTTTAAGATTATTAAAAAAAATTACAATTGAATTCTAAATTATTCCAAATTTTATTATCAAATTATATTCAACTATTTTATAATAAAAATATTACAGAAAACTGTTCACCAAGACTACCTTCAATCGTTAACGCAACCGCTCCACCACAGCAGTTGGGACGCCCAAATCTTCAACGCCTGATCAACTTTTCCAATCTCCCCTCTCTTTCCACCTGTAACCTCGAACTTCTGTCCGCTGCCCCCAGCCCCGTATTCTAATTAATTTTGCTGTAGCACGATGGGCTGGACACCTGGTACTATGCCAACTGTTCCAGTAGGCCTCCATTCAATCGTTGAGGCAATGGCTCCATCACTTCAGTTTGGAATACTCAAATCTTCAACGTCCTTCCAGTTCTTCGACATAAAACCTCTCGAGTGACCTCACACTTTCAACATCCGCAAGATTCTGGCCATTTGATGCAAACCGGTTATCCACGTGTAACACTCGAAGCTTTGTCAGCGCCTCCAACCCTTGTATTCGTTTTAAGCTACCACATCCTATGGCCCAAAACTTCTCCAGACTTGGCAGCTCCTCTAATTCTGAACAGTTTCTGATATCTAGTTCCCGAAGTTTTGTAAGATCACAAAGGTCTTCTATTTTCTGCAGGTCACGACAATCGGACAAATCCATCCTTACAACTAGTGTTGGTGGCAGTGCTCCAACCTCCTGCAGAGAGTAACAATATTTCAAGAGCAGATGTGTAAGGTTGGGGCAAACACCTTGGTCAAAGGACACCCTCTGGTTGCAACACCATGAAAGGTCTAAATATTCAAGCGTGCTGATATTTTTCAACCATGAAAGGTCGAAACAACGAATCCTGCAATTTACAAATGTTTCCTGCGGACTCGGCCATGTGTTCAAGTCGAAACTTCGCAAATTCAGATGTTCAAGTCGAATTAAATTCCGGAAATAACTTGAAATCAATAGCAATTCCCAGCAGTAAGAAAAATCAAGGTGTTGGAGGTTGATCATTAAGCATCCGAAAGAATCTGGAAGGCATTGCAAACTCCAGTAGTAAGAGAGATTGAGGTGTTGGAGGTTTCTTAAGCATCCGAAGGAATTTGGTAGCCTTTGCAAACTCTCGCAGTCAGAGAGATCGAGGTGTTCGAGGTTTGGTAAGCCACCGAAGGAATTTGGAATCACGGCCAAACTCTGGCAACCAGATAGATTGAGGTGTCGGAGGTTTGTTAAGTTACCAAAGGAATTTGGAAGCTCAGCCAAAGCCTTAGTGTAGGAGAGATCAAGGTATTGTAGGTTTGTTAAATAACAGAAGGAATTTGGAAGCTCAGCCAAAGTCTTAGTGTAAGAGAGGTCAAGGTATTGAAGGTTTGTTAAGTAATAGAAGGAATTTGGCAGCATATCCACACTCAGGCAGTGAGATAGATCAAGGTGTTGGAGGCTTGTCAAATGCTGGAAAGAATCAGGCAATGACTTCATATATATCGGGCTCCTACGGAATGCGAGTGGATGCTTTACCACAATCTTTTCGATGTGCTTCAGCTGCCCAATGGACTTGGGAAAATTTGAAAGATGAGAATAAATATGTAACTCCCGCAACTCCAGAGGTGCCTGCAACACAATGTACATCTTTCAACTATAAGAAAGATAGAGATTTGGTCATTTTCATTTATATAATGTTTCAAAAGCGCTAGAAACCGATGCTTGTATATTAATAACAATAATCTACCATAAAATACAACAGGGCCAGATTTAACCTGAGATCCTTCTCGCCACAGCATTTCCAATTTCTTTCCTGTCACTTCTAGAACCCTTAATTTTTTCAATGGAATCCAGGAAGGCAGGTAAGGGTAGGGACAGTTCACCCAGCGTAGCCATATCAGATTTGGTGACTTAGCTCTCTTCATTATGCTTTCTAAAACACCATCTTCTGTTGCAATAAGCTCTAACTTGGTGAAAAAACATGGTCTAGTGTAAATCATGAGTTGCTTCACACTGTTTTCGAATACATCACCAAGCCAAAATTTGAACGTTGACTCTTCTTTTGTCTCTGATTCTGGAATATCATAATAACTAATGAGGCCAGGAACCGTCTTAATTCTGCGCACCTCGGATATTACCTGTGGATTATTCCAAAATAAAGCAACAAACAAATAAAACAGAGCAACAACATTTATGTTTCCGCCTCTCTAAAATAAAAGAACTTTATAGTTGTTTGAAGGACTCAACCACTTTTTTTTTTTCAACGCGAGAAAAAACGCTGTTTTTGATTATATATCAGAAAAAACAGTCCATCGATCGTTACATATGAAACTGAAGGGGAGAGCCTTCATTGATAATTCAGAAAAACCAACAAGGATCCAAACATAGCCTGTGCCCAATGATGGATCCCAAGGCCCCGGTGGATACATAGCATGGTGCAAAATGTGAGTCAAAACAAGATACATAAAAGAAACAGAGGAGACAGAGCAACCAATCATGATCAAGGACCGAAGAGGGGATGAGATCTAGCCACAAAAAACTGACCAACATAAGCATCTAGCATGTTCAATCTCATATAATCCGTAGCAGAGCATGGCACATGAAATCACCAAGGACAATGCAGCCACGCCTAAAAGCAATCCAAATGCAGCATTCATAAAGAGCCTAAGTGCCTAGGCACGCTGTAGGTCAATTGTCATATGAGATGTACCAATACAGCATCAGATCATTACCAAATGTAGCCCCTATACCCTCAAATCACCAGTGAAAATACAGCCATCAGGTGAAGTCCTGGTACGATGATAAGGTTCAGAAACAAGATCCGAGAGTGACTGCCCAGAATTGGAAAGGGCCAGAACCAAAACAACATTTTTTTTGCGCCCATAATACCAGTACACAAAATAAACAGAGGAAGATACATACCTAGATCGAAAAGAAAAATGGCCTACAGTGGGATAGTGAAGGAGGCCTCTTCCCTGTTTTCGATGAAGATGATGACTGTGATGTATCCAAATACCTGTTCCAGTCCTAATTTTGACAGCCTATCTGCCCTTCCGTTCAATTCTCTGTATATATGGTGGAGGGAAGCTCTCTGAAATTGTGAGAGAATATGGGAAATTCTATCGATCCATCCGTTGAGATGTGTGCAATTGAGAGCAGCCCTGCCCGAGAAACCATCTACTATAATCTTGGAATCTCCATATATATCAATGCAAGGAATCTCCAAGAGGTGAGCCACTAAGAGCCCGCTCCATAGTGCCAAGGTCTCAGCTTTATTGTTTGTTCCAGGGCCACCGTTCCAAAAGATGTGATAGCGTTCCCCACCATCCAATTTTAGCTAGGCCCCGCAGCCACAGATACCCTCCTGTTGTGCTCCATCGAAAAAGAGAGCCGGAAGATGAATCTCATGAGGCCTATACCTGATGGACATGTCCTTTACTACCTCATCCGGAGCAGAGAGAGGTTGTAGCCATTCCAGAGTCCTCTTGTATATCCTGTAGGAGTCCCACAACCCCTCATTGAACAGCATGCTGTTCCTAGTAAGCCAAATCTCCCAACATACATAGAAGGGCAAAGCCTTGATCCCATCCTCCTTTGAAGCCCAGAAATTATAAGCATGGTCCTGTGACAGCGGTCTCCAAGCTGGGGTTCCAGCCCAGTGTGAGACCATTTCCCAAAGGCCAATTACCGCCTTGCATGCAAAAAAAATGTGGGAGACCGATTCTAGCTCTGCTTTGCATATAGAGCAGCGTCCCGGACCGCTCATCCCTCTTTTTTGTAGGTTCTCCCACGTGAGAATCCTACCTTTCCTGAGGAGCCAATTGAAAAGAGTGATCTTGTGGGGAATCCTCCACTTCCACGCCACAGAAAAACCAGGAATAATATGGGAAGTGAAGCCTTCGGCATATATGTTCCGATACAAGTCCTTTACACAGATGTTGGGGCCCTTGTGAGACCCACCCCATACAATCCGGTCACCTGTAGGCTGAAAAAAGAAGCCTGCCCCTTGATAAGTACTGATGAGAATCTGCCAAGTGTCTCTGTCATCTTCCAGTATACCGAGTGATTCAAAAGACTTCCAGACCGGTATACCATTTTCCCAATGTGTAATGAGATCATAAATGTACAAGAGCCCTCTATGGGTCAGCCTGTGGCAGAAGTTCGGGTCAATATCAGGATCAGAAGTAAAGCCTAGTATGTTGCAGCAAGGAATGGGGATCCGCCTCCCATTCCCAAACATCCACCGCACATTCTTCTTGATAATCACAAGGCTTTTTGATAAGCTCCTCCATATCATTGAGGCACTCTTATGTGATATCATTGGCCCCAAGATGTAACGCTCCAGAGACCTACAACCCGCATATTTGTCCATCATGATGTTCGACCAAATGCCGATACCCGACATGGCCCTCCACAACGATTTGTCCAATAATGTGAGTGTGAAGATCCACAAATCCAGCAGCCCCCATCCACCCAACTCCTTAGGACAACAGATCTCCGACATTTTGCATAGGTGGAATTTGTTTTGCGTTCCCACACCAGACCATATAAAATGGGACACAATAGCATTGATCTTATTACAAATTTGTGCAGGAATGAGGTACAAATGGCCCCAATATACAGTGAGTTGTGATAGTACAGCCTGTGCGAGGATGTATCTGCCACCTAAAGTAAGCCACCGATTAGTCCATTTCGTTAATTTGTTCCTGTATTTTTCCAAAACCCACTCCCAATCTTTATTAACATATGCGCAGGGCTTCAGTCGAAACCCCAAGTATATGATGCCATCAGCTGCTTTGGTAGCACATACCCCCAGAATCTCTGCAATCTGTAATACTTCCGCCTCCTCGCCATGATCATATATAAGCCTAGATTTAAGATTGTTGATGGTTAGGCCCGTGGCAGAGCCAAATCTGTCTAGCATCGAATGAAGGAAAACCCAGTCTTTGCGGAGTAAGCATCCAAAGACCAATAAATCATCGACAAAAAGAGAGTGGGTAATCTTGACCAGTGGAGACACCTGCATACCAGTGAAGTGACCCTCCCGAGCAGCCTTGTTAATCAGTCGACTGAAACCATCCATGACTAGGAGGAAGATGAGCGGAGACAGTGCACAACCCTGTCTCAAACCACGTCCAGCACAGAAAAAAGCAGAAGGAATCCCATTTATGATGACACTATACCGTACCGTGCAAATGCAAGCCATGATCCATCTAATGGCGGGCATGTGCAGACCAATCTTGTAGAGAGCGAGCCTAATGTAGGACCAATCTACTGAGTCATATGCTTTATATAGATCGATCTTATAAATGATCCCATCCTTCTTCTGGTCATGCATAGTGTGCATAGCTTCCTGAGCGATGGCCACAGCATCATGAATTGATCTGCCATCTAGGAAGCCATACTGTTCAACCGAGATCCATCTAGATAGCGTCGCCTTCAACCTGTTTGCAATCAGCTTCGAAGAGATCTTGTATAAGACGTTGCATAGGCCAATGGGGCGGAAATCCGAGAAGGTAGTAGGGGCAGATGACTTTGGTATGAGCGCGATAAAAGTGGCACTAATGGCACCCGGAATCAGTCCCTTTACTCAGATCGATTCAATCAGCTCCAGTAATTCATCTCCAATGAGGTCAAAAAAGCCGATGTAGAATTCAACCGGCCACCCATCTGGCCCTGGGCTTTTGTCCTTGGCAAAAGATTTGAGTGTATGCAGTAGTTCCACCTTAGTGATGGGTGCCATAAGACTCTCAGCAGAACTCTGATCAAACATCACCGGAATTTGATTAAGCACCCACTGTTGGTTGAGGCTAGAGGTCCCCTCATTTTGCTTATAAAAGTCTCCAAAATGTTCTACTGCAGCTCTCCTGATCTCATCTTCGCCAGCAATGATGGATCCCTCCTTGTTGCAAATGATCCAGTTACAGATGATCGCTGCCACAAATCATGAATGTCATCGATCAGTCGCCAAAGACGACGCGGGCTTATTCGAGAAGACCCTTGCTGTTGATCTGCAATACCTCTTCCAAAGTCTCTGAGGTGATCATGCATTTTTATCCTATTTTCTGTGTCCGCCTCAACGAGACATTTCTCCTCCAGATTTATAAACCCCACCAAACCCTTCCACCCTGATCCGTCCCAAATCCTTATGGCCATATCCCTATCTTCTCCAATGAAATAACTAGCAATGTCAAGGAATATTTGCTTTTCCTCTCCACCGAGTGCTTCATAACTAATTTTCAGGCTGTTCTGTATGTCACTGGGAAGCTCTAATTGGCGAAGCTTATCCAATTGTCCTTCCCAGTAAGATTTATCGCTCGTTTGACAAAGAAGCCCTGCAACCACTTTCAAGGACAAAGGAAAACCATCACAGGCTCTACAGAACTCATCTACAAAATACTCGAATCCTAGTGGTGGATGAAGCTGGCAAAAGGCATAGGAGCAGAAGAGTTGTTTGAACTGTTCTTCAGTGAGGCCAGATAGCTTATAGATTGATGGCACTGTTATCCCTGCACTCATGAGGACATCCTTGTAGCGAGATGTCACCAAAATCAAGCTATCTGATCGAAGGACATCCTTTATTGGCAAAAATGCATGCAGCTGATCCACATCATCTACATCATCTATAATCACTAGAGCATGATCAGAAGATAGACAGATATGTTTTGAGCACTTCTATGCCTTGATGGACGTTGTCTATTTGCACATCTCGCTGAAATAAATCCTTAATAACTTTGGCCTGCAACAAATTTAAAGACTTCCTACCTGCACTCTCTCTTACATCAAACAAGAAGCAGGATTTACCGAAATCGGAACTCTTCCTATTGAATAGTTCTTTGGCTAAAGTTGTCTTGCCCACTCCACCCAAGCCCACAATCCCCAAGACCTGAGCTTTCCCACTCTGCTGCCTTCGCTGCAAAGACATTTTCCTTTCAAAGTCCTCCACTTTTTCTTGTAGACCAGTTGGATATCTGGCCACATTCAAGGATGTTCTTCTGCGCTTTTTAACCAAGCTCTGCACTAACTTCTCCAACAGCTTACCTTCGTCGCTGCAAATTCACAACCAACCAAAGAAAACATTAGGTGCATATGAATATATAAAAGTTAGATCCATAAGATGCGCAGGTGATATTGAGAGTTCCAATCCATTATAGGCCGCGAGTTCGAAACCTATTATCGAGGAGACGTCAAAGAGTGCCTTTCTCCAATTCCCAATTCTTTGGAGATCGTATCTGCGTTTTTGTTCATGAGTACTCAGGTCTTCAGCATACCTTCCCGTCCATCGAAGCTCCGAAGGCTTCACATTATAAAACACAGGAAAAACAGTAGCCCCCGTCTCCAATATAAGCAGGAGCTCATCAAGACACCATTTTGACTGCGCAAATGTTGGGGAGAAAATAACGATATGGATGGAGGCGGTTCTGATGGCGCCTTCGATTTGAGGAGTCAAGTACTCTCCCACCTGCAATTCCTCTCTGTCGAGGAAAGGTTGCAATCCATGTGAAAGAAGTCGATGATAAAGATAGCTAGCAAAGGTGTTTTTGACATCAGGGCCTCTGTGACTGATGAATACATCGTAATGGAAACCACCATTAGCGAAGGCACTGGACGTGGAGGGCAAGGAGTCCTCGACTCTGGGAGGAGGGGTCGATGTTTGCGGGTCTGTCATTGAGGGAGGAATAGAAACTTACACCAAACAAATATAAACAGAAGGATGACACATGAGATCAATTTCAATTCTGTGCTCAAAACCAGAAACCGAGACGAAACGAATATAAACGAAAGGATGATACGAAATCAATTTCAATTGTATTCTGTGTTTATAGATACCTTGACACTGGCTGTTGACAGAAGTGATGAAGGGTGGTTTTCCTCTTTTTCTTTCTTTCCTTAGGGTTGTGTTACTCAGTATTAGGATTGTGTTATTCAGTATTGGAAAATGACGCGAGCGGTGACGTTGAAGATAGCGCACTGACAGTTTCCTCCCTCCCCACTAATATCATTTCGCGTCTAAAATCTCCTGCATGCACCACTATTTTTCTTTCATTTTCTTTGTATCGCGCAAGTCTTCCTCGGGGAAAGACTTCGGCTCCACCTCTCGACTCGTCCATCAAAGTAAACTAAATAAAATAGACTAGAAAAGTCGGTGGATATTTTTTTGGTTTTTCTTAGTCATTTCTTCTTCCAAATCTGCCCAAAAACATTTTTATAATTTAAGTTTCTGAGAGGTAAAAAAAATAAAAAAACGTGTCTCCATCATATATTATTGATTGTAAATCAATAATCTCAATAAATTCTGAAAAATATATATATATATTAATAAAATCCTATAACAAATTAAATAAGCTGTCATCTCCGTTGACAGAAGACATTAAGCTTGAAACCAAGCAAGAAGGAGAGCTTGGGCCGTAGCCTTCTTTCGTGGAAGGTTATTCATTGTCTTGCTCCTCTTCAATGTCAAGGGGGTTGCAGGTGGATGCATTAAAAATTTGATACTATTTCCGATTTTTTAAATTCATTATCATATATTTTGAAACTAACGTCAAAGATCACATAACATAGCACACTGATTTATGTTTCAAGTTATCTAAGCCTGTCAACTGATTTTGGTTCAAATTGTTTTTGTTATTCCAACGCCATAACACACAAAAAATTCTTTGTTAACCAATAAAATTCTCTTGGTCTAAACACTTTTGTGTTGTATGAATCCTCAATCTAGCTGTGAAATTCCACCATAATTTACTGTGTAGTTGTCTCATGTTTTCTTTAACTATATTTTCTAAAGGTGAACGAATACTGTAAAAAAAATATAATATATAAATTTTGAATCAATTAAAAAAAGACATGTTTTAAATATCTATTTAAATTAAATAAATAGTTCAAAGAAATGTTTCAAGTTATTCTATATATAAAATTAAGTAGAGATTAAAATTTAAATTAAATTAAATTTGTTTTTTTTTTTCATTTTAATTATAAAAATATAATTTATAATAATTATAATTAAAATTGAAATAATTCTTTTTCTCGAGTTTCAAGAGGATGGCGATTGTAATTAATAGTAAAATGATTCTCTTGGAAATTTGTTTAGAGAATTCTGAGAGGACGATGATTTGCAGCATGTAATAGATCTGAAATCCTGCTAAACCGAAATCCTGATAGGGCTTCAACTCCCATCCCTCAATCCCCATAGATAACCAGCCTTCCATCTACGTGTTTCCAAATCACCAACCTTCCATCCATGTGTTTCCTTTTCTTATAGTTTGGAGCCTTCTTTATGAAGATGGAGATGGAGATATATTTGTATCTATTAATAAATTTGATTTCAAATGAGTGAATTATGAGCAATATATTTTTGGATTTAGGGTAAGATGGAAGAATTAGTATTTAAATAAAATAATATGGTTTTAATATAATTTTTCACCTTAATAGATATATAAATTTAGATTAATTTGATTTTAAAATTTTGAATTATTATTATTATAAATGTTAAAATTAGTATTTAAGAAAAGTAGTGTAGGTTTTAAAAAAAAATAATATTAATATTAAAAAAAATCAAATGTTTGACATTTATTTAAAAGAAAACTAGACCTCAATCACATATTATACATTTTTAAAAGATTATTTAAAAGTATTAATAAGGTTATTTATCTAATTAAACACGTTGCCATATCAAGTTATATATATTGAGTTAATGAGTGTCGTAACTGAAGAAGCAAGCAAAATTCATAAGCATAAAACATATTAAGAGGGCATGGAAGGAGATCCTAACTTATGAAGCCAAAAACATAAGCATAAAACATATCAAGAGGGCATGGAAGGAGATCCTGATTCATGAGAGCTCTCTGCTTTTCTTCCTTGCAAGATTATTGATTTTGGAGTTGTCTTTAGTATGACTTTTTGGAATTTTCGATGTTGGAATTTGATAGAAAAATTTGAGGTGAAATCTTGATTTCTGTTATTTAAACTAGTTTTTTTTACTATATATATGGATTCAACACCCTAAAAAACCTCTAGGGCACTTGGATTGAGATTGCAACAAGAAACAGTAGAAGTGGCATCCGGAAACATCATCTTTGATCCTAGTGAAAAATCAACACCTAAACTAGGTGGGGCCCACACAAGCTATTTTTAGGTGTATGTTTATTTTTAGAATGGTGAGCATATTCTAAAATTAGCAGGATGCTGATTCTAGATGGTTGAGCAAATTCTATCTTTGGATAAATTTCTATTTTTAGAAGATGGACGAAGTCTATTTATAGATCGCAAATCTAAAAATAGAATGCATGTCGATTATTATTAGCCCTTAATAATAATCAGACAATAAATAGTAACTTATTCTCTTTGAGGACTTGATTTCAGTGAACATATGTGGCACATCAGTAGGCTGAAGGAATTACGCAATTCCTAGGGTGGTTGGTGACTCATGTATGGAGGACTTAGTTATAACTGATTGTGGTAAGTTGTAACATAGTTGGAAGAGTAATTATGTGAGTTGTTATTTAGTTTAAACTTAGTTGTGCTAGTTGTAACTGAACATACACTAGTGAAAGATGAGTGAATTAATTAGTTAATTAATTCACAAGTAGTGTCTTACTTGCAACTAAATAAATACAACAGTTAACTATTTGCATGTCAGATCCAGTGGAGACCCAGTGGAGAGATAGGTGAAAGGGTGAGATGGACTATCAGTTGTGACTATAGTGGAGCATTCAATGCATCCACACACACATTGGAGATGCCTATGAGTATTCCGTAGTCAAGGCAAGGTAAGGTCAAATTCATTCAGGGTTCTTCTTCAGCAGGGATTGCGCAGTGGAGGCAGGCTGTCAGGAGGCAAGAAATTGGTGCATGGAGGTGCAAATTTTTGCAAGACATTGTGAGACGATTGTATATTGTACTGAGAGCTCTACGAACTGAGCTTTGTATGAGATATATAATATTGTTTCATGATCCATTGATATACATAATATATGATAGTTGGGGTTTTTAGCTTTAAGCTTTCCCAGTAAAACATCTTGTTATGTGTGATTGATTTTTCTTCATGTGTTTGCAATTGACAATTTAATTTCCGCAAAGAATTAAGTAGAAGGATTTTGTATTTAACATAAGGATTAAATTGTTAGATCAGGAGAATCTAGTAATATACATGCATATTTTATAATTTCTACATGGTATCGGAGCAGTGTTAATCACTTAAGAGATTGCAATATTGAAGCAGTGTTGAGTTTTGTGCTAGTGGACAATTCGAATTTGCTGCAAGAATTTCTTGGTGTGACAGTTGAGTATACATTGAAATGGATTTCAATGGTTTGTAGTTGCAGTATGCACTTGAGGGAAGCTCGAAATACATAGCCTAGAAGGACATGATGGAGGCGATGCTTGAAGATAATGGCTTGATGGAATTCATTGAGAAAGATGTTCCTAAGCCCACTTCGACGGATGTTGCAGTACTTGACGCATGGAAAAAAAAAAGTAGCAAGGGTGAGGAGGATTCTTTTGGAAGGTGTGAAAGACCATATTGTGTCTAGCTTTCAATGGAAAGCCACTCCATATGATATGTGGAAGGCTTTGACGGATACTTTCCAAAGCAGCAGCGACCATAGGAAATTGGCGCTGAAGGATAAACTCAGAAAAATCAAGATGGAGAAAAACGACACTATTCTGGTATACTTGACAAAGTTTGTCCAATGCAAGGATGAGCTAGGGAGTGTAGGAGTCAGTGTTGCGGATGATGATTTGGTGAGCTTGTCTCTCCTTGGACTTCCGAAGAGTTGGCACAGTTATGAAGACATTATCAATGGAAGAGAAAAACTACCAGATTGGGAGCAACTTTGGTCGGATCTAGTGCAGGAGGAGATAAGGCAGAACACCAGGGATAGCTCCTCATCAAAGCATGATGATGAAGAGGATTGTGCTTTGGCTTCCAAGGCGAAGAAGAAGAAGGGGAAGAAATTCCATTCTCGATCTGAGGCCGGAGAAGATGGCAAGGAGCACAACATGTCCAAAGTGAAGTGTTTTCACTGTCATGAGTTTGGACATATTGCCACAAATTGTCCACATAAGAAGAAGAACAAGATCGCTGCTAGAGATGCATCTGGTGAGGCTCTTGCCTCGCAATCTGAGCTTGACTTCTCATTGATCGCATACATGGTGTCTAGTGCATTGGGATCGGGGTGGTACTTTGATAGTGGTGCTTCCTTTCACATGACGGGGGATGATAAATTGTTCAGTGACTTGGTGGAGAAAGATCTCCAAATGCATGTTGAGTTGGGCGACGATGGACGATACAGTGTGACCGACATTGGTACCATTACCTTTCAAAGGGCGTCAGGTAAAATCCTTCATTTAAAATATGTTGTGCATGTTCAGGTTTAAAAAAGAATTTAATCTCAGTCGGAATGTTAGAGGATAGAGGCCATGATGTTGTATTTAGTGAAGGAAAATTTTTTCTATGACACAAAGCAATAGGAGAAGTAAAGAAGGTTGGGATTCGAGTGAAGAATCTCTACAAACTTTAAGTAGATGGGATTTCGATGGAGCTTCCTATTGTTGGGAAGTGCAAGAAAGACATGCAATTGAAGCTTGAGAGGGAGCAGGATTTTCATGCAGGTAAGAGTGAACCTCAGGATGTGGAGCAGCCACAAGATGAGGATCGTGGAGTAAGAGCAACCACTCATGCAGAGAAATTTTGAGCCAGATGGGCAGAGGGAGTGCATGCGGCTATACCACCAGGTAAGAGGTGCGACGACATCCATGAGTAATCCCAAGAAGATATTTCTAGGCAGGATTCTTTGAGATGGTGTGGATCTCATGAATTGAACCTGGCTACGAGGAGCCCACAATACAAAAGTAGCATGATCAGTTGGATTGATGCAGTCAGATCAAAGTGATAGTGTCAGATACTAGAGCACGGATCAGAGTTGACAGCAAGTGCAGAGTGCATGGGTGTAGAGTTCAACAGCACAGTGGTTCTTGAAGACATGTGTAGTAGCTAAGTAGAAGTCAGAAGATTTTGATGACAGATGCATTAGACTAATTGAGTTGTTTGGAGGCTATTCAGTTTCAGAAGTGTTGCATGCAAAGGTTGCAGGGCGAATGCTTGGAGTTGCATGTCGCATGCAAATACATTTCTTTCTTGTTGAGAGGGAGTGTTGAAGATTGCAATAAGAAACAATAGAAGTGGCATCCGAAAACATCATCCTTGATTCTAGTGAAAAATCAGCAACTAAACAAGGTGGGGCCCACAAAGACTATTTTTAGGTGTATGTCTATTTTTAGAATGGTGAGCATATTCTAAAATTAGCAGGATGTTGATTCTAGATGGTTGAGAAAATTCTATCTTTGGATTAATTTCTATTTTTAGAAGATGGGCGAAGTCTATTTATAGATCGCAAATCTAAAAATAGAATACATGTCGATTATTAGCAGCCCTTAATAATAATCAGACAATAAATAGTAACTTATTCTCTTCGAGCACCTGACTTCACTGAACAGATGCGTCACATCAGTGGGCTGAAGGAATTTCGCAATTCCTAGGGTGGTTGGTGACTCATGCATGGAGGACTTAGTTATAACTGATTGTGGCAAGTTGTAACAGAGTTGGAAGAGTAGTTATGTGAGTTTTTATTTAGTTTAAATCAATTCAATGAGTTAAACTCAGTTGTGCTAGTTGTAATTGAACATACACTAGTGAAAGATGAGTGAATTAATTAGTTAATTAATTCATAAGTAGTGTCTTACGTGCAACTGAAGAAATACAACAGTTAACTATTTGCATGTCAGATCTAGTGGAGACCCAGTGGAGAGATAGGTGAAAGGGTGAGATGGACTATCAGTTGTGACTATAGTGGAGCATTCAATGCATCCACACACACATTGGAGATGCCTATGAGTATTGCGTAGTCAAGGCAAGGTAAGGTCGAATTCATTCGGGGTTCTTATTCAGTAGGGATTGCGAAGTGGATGCAGGCTGTCAGGAGGCAAGAAATTGTTGCATGGAGGTGCAAATTTCTGCAAGACATTGTGAGACGATTGTATATTGTACTGAGAGCTCTATGAGCTGAGATTTGTATGAGAGATATGATATTGTTTCATGATCCATTGATATACATAATATATTATAGTTGGGGTTTTTAGCTTTAATTTTTCCCGGTAAAACAGCTTGTTATGCGTGATTGATTTTTCTTCATGTATTTGCAATTGGCAATTTAATTTCCGCGAAGAATTAAGTAGAAGGATTATGTATTTAACATAAGGATTAAATTGTTAGATCAGAAGAATCCATTAATATACATGCATATTGTATAATTTCTATAGGTTAACCATCAAACATGTGATTTCAATGAATCGCTGCCAGATTTTAAAGAAATTTCCACAAGAAAAGTCTCCAAAATGTCACACTAAAGACAACTCGATTGATTTTCATGCTCCTCCTTAATGGAAATGAGGTTTTAGTACTTGGAATTAATGGAGAAATGTAGATTATTCTAGAGTGTATTATTATTAGATGTTTGTTGTGATTGTGGTGTCTTAGTCAAGTTGTAAGGTTTATTTAGGATGCAAATCATATTTATGAGGAACTTGTTCCAACTCCTCAATGGATTTGTAATCCTTTAAATGTACGAGATGAATACAAGTGAGTGTATTGGTTATAAGAACTCTCCGGATTGAGCTAGTCTCACTTGGAGCTGAACATTTCTTTTATATTTTCGTCTCTTCTTAATTCTATATTGTTATCAGATCATTGGTGGTTGGGATCTGCGAGAAAATATCGTGTGAATCACATAAGGATCTTAAGAGCGATGTCTTTCATAAGGGGAGCCCGTTGTGCTTTGTCCCTACTAGAATCGAGAAAAGATCTACTTGGAATATTGTAGGATCAGTTTTATGTCAGTGATCTGAGAATGTTGACATTGTTTCTCTTTGTGGTGGCCATGTTTAACATGTGGATATGGAATCCAATGCGCAATAGTTTTGGACGTTGTGGGCCGTGTAAACGAGGATCAAAAGATCTGGTGTTGAGAAGGAGCGTTGTGTAGAGGTGTTGTTAAACCCTGGTTGAACCTGCTACGTGTGGAGGAAAATGATTTGTTGGTATATTGGTAGGTTAAGATCTGTGTCGTGGAACTGTGAAGCCTGTGTTGCAAAGTATTTTGATCTTTTTTGGATTTTCCAAGTAGAAGGAGCTCTGATTCATTGATAGAATTAGGTGGTCTGTTTGTTATGTTGTTTACCAGGGTGATTTTCAAAGATTTGGAGCATAAACATGATTGAATCGGATCAAATCAACTCTAAAGTGGTTCGACTTGGTGCTAGTCGAGATCTGTGTGTGGCCTACATGTGTGTTGGACTAGCTATCGACCGAGAATTGAGATCTGCTAACCATACATCTGGGAGGTGACCCAATTCATATCTCTCTCTAGACATTGTTTCTAGTGAGGGGTTATTGTAGAATGATTACGTGGGGTTATTTTGCTATGGTGAAAGACTGTGGGGTAATTAAGGATCTTGTGAGTTCCTAGTGGATGAGACTATTGAAAGGGAACCTGCTATTGCAGAGAGTGTTGTTTGAAGCAATTCAAAAACAAAAATCAGTGGATTGCGTGAAGTTTGTTGAAAATATTGAATACAACAAACACAGAGGAAATGCATTTCCCCCACAACAAAGAGAATTCCCAAATTATTGCGTAAATTAAAATTCATAGACACAAACAACGAATTACACAGGAAAGGAACCAATTTCAATTTTTCATTCCTTCACTCTCTAAAAAACAAAATGAAATTACATATTTTTTAGCACAGATGGCCGAAGCCTGAGCATTGAAAGCAAGTCAATGTGGGAATGGGCATTCAACAACAAAATCGTCCTTCCAATCTAATTTTCTGTTAACACACAAAACAACGTACAAAATGCGTTCAGAACACAAATAAGTGGACTTGAAATTTTATGCTTTCCAACTCTGAAAACACATCGCATTCGGCGCTCTATTGCAAATTTCATATCGACGATCTGAACTTTTAAGTCGGCGCATATACGGGAAAACTTTAAAATTTGTGATACGCGATGTGATGTGGCACATTGCATCGCATCCAAAACAAAATAACCTGTGGGCGCTTATTCGTTAAATTATAATCTTGCGATGTGCGCTTTGTGCTATCCTCCTAAGCTTGACACGTGCCCCTCTTGCGATCACATCACAAATAACATAACACAAGTTTGTGGGCAGCTTAAAGGTAAAACTTGAAACTTGCGATGTGTGCGGCTGCGGATGACTTAAAAAGGTTAAAACAAAAAACTTGCGAAGTGCGGGTGGCATAAAAGGTATGTGGGAAATCTTTCCAAGTGCGATGAGGTTTGTGGGTCTCGCCGGATTGCATCGGCGAAGATTTAAAATTCGGTGAAGTGTTAAGTGGTAAATGCTAAATGTTGCGATGTGCGGGCTGCAGGCACTTAAATGGTGGGAAGTGCGGTAAGGTGGAAAGGTAAGGAAATGGAAAATGTTAAGGTTTGTGTGTGGTTGCAATGCAGTAAGGTAGGTGGTTCCCACCGATATCGCATCGGCGGAAACTTAACATTGGCGAAGGCTTAAGAGTTAAAACTTAAATCTTACGGGCCGCGAACTGTGGGCAAATTGTAAGTAATGAGATGGGTAAGAATTAAACGCATGGTGTGCGGCTCGGGTACTCTATTTGATCTTTTGCGTGGATTTCACAAAAACACCTTCGAGCCTCAAACCTACTGCTTATCCTTCCTGCAACAAAAATTTACTAAAGCGTGGGCTACTGCCACTCCTTATTCATGGAGGTGGTTGGGAGTTATTTCCAACGGTCCCCCTTAATCACAACTGTCGCCATCAGTCATTCCCAGACACTACCTGAGATAAACAAAACTCTTTTGTCCCAATGGCTTTGGGAGGATATCAGAAAACTGTTCCTCTAACCTGCAATGCTACAAAACAATCTCAGCATTTTTAACTAGTTCTCTTATAAAATGATACTTTGCATGAATATGCTTTGTTCTCTTGTGGAAAGCAGAATTATTTGACAATGCATTTGCTGAGATGTTATAACAATAAATTGTGGTTCCTTTGTCTTTCTCATGACATAAATCCCTCAACATCCTTCTCATCCAAGGTTCTTGACATGTTGCTGTTGTTGCTGCTACATATTCAGCTTATGCTGTTGATAATGAAAATATTGGCTGCTTCTTGGAAGCCCATGAAATGGCTCTTGATCCAAAATGAAAGACATACCTTGATGTGCTATTTCTATCATCTACACTTCCAGCCCAATCACTGTCAGTGTAACCAATCAACTTAAAATTATCAGATGTGGAGTATAGAACACCATACTCCTTTGTTCCATTCACATACCTTAAAATTCTCTTGGCTGCTTGCCAATGTGTCTCCTTTGGTGTCTCCATGAATCTATATATTAAACTCAACGACATACATAATATTAGGCCTAGTTGTAGTCAAATACATTAGATTGCCAACCATGCTCTTGTACAATTTCAGACTAACATTCTTGTTGCAATCTTCCTTGCTCAACTTCAACCCCGTGACAGTTGGAGTTGTTCTTTCTTTGCTGTTTTGCATATTGAACCTATTTAAAACTTCTTAAACATATTTTTCTTGGGAAATAAAAATCCCCTTTTCTATTTTCTTTACTTCTATGCCCAAAAAATATCTCAATAAACCCAAGCCAGCCATTTCAAATTCACTCTTCATGACTTCTTTAAAATCAGCAATAAGGGAAACATCATTTCCTCTGAAAATAAAATCATCTACATATAAAACAACAATAAGAATTTTACCGTCATTTTATTTGATGGGTGAAAATGTGAAGTTGGGAAACACTTTTTGCCCTTTTTTGACGTTGAAAATTTTAATTTTCTATGATTTTCAACTTCAACTCCACTAAACTCATATTTTTATTGCAAACTATGCTTTGACATAAAAACAAGAATTGTAGAGAATTGTCTTACCTCCATACCCATATTTAAAATAAAATAAAAAATATTGACATATAGAGGGGTAAATTTCTTTTTTACTAACTGCATATACTTGAAATTTTCAAGCAAACATAAATAGTCACTTTATCATCCTTTACTTTTTTTAGGGAAGGTTATTCATTTTTTGGAAAAAAACCATAGCATCATAATCTGCATATATTGTGCTAGTGCACAGACTATTTTTCGGTAATTTTCAGATTAAATCACTATTTTTTATTATTTTTTGAAATGGACGAAGACAAAAAAACAATGATGTTTCAGTACATTTTATCATCCTTTGATTTTCTTTTCAATGTGATCGTCAATAAGAAAAATGAGAGTACCCTTTTGAAGTAGACAGGGAGAGGAAGTGCAGTATGATTTTTTTGAATTTTTTTGTGTCTTCATTTGAAAGTTATTGAATTTTCATTCAGTGAAATTTTTCGAACAATGAAATTCCACAGTGACACAGTTTAGTAAAAAATTAATAAAAAATTGAATTTTTTAATGAAACTCCACAAATCTCATATCATCAGAAAATAGATTCAGAGATGAATCTAATGGTACTTTGTCCGACATATAATTTTTTTTTTTTGTAGGTGTTCTGCCCCTCCAAAGTTGCAGGTTCCTGAAAACTGTAGAATTTTGTGTGTTTTTCGTTGACTAGAAACTCTCGGACGAGAAATTTCTCAAACTCTCGACTGAGAAATTTAAAACTAGTTTAACCCGCCTAGAGTTAGATTTACCGCGTGTGCAAACTCTGGACTGAAAGTTAAAAAACTCTCGGACGAGAGTTTTCACCCCGAGAGTTTTTTGAGAGTTTAGAAAACTCTCGGCCGAGAGTTTAGAAAACTCTCGGCCGAGAGTTTAAAAAACTCTCGGCGGAGAGTCTAGAATGTGATTAGTATTCTCGTTGAAGAGGTAAGAGAGAACAAAACTAAACAAATTATTATGCACGCATGCAACAACCTAAGCATGATAAAATGAAAAAAGTTGACACTTGTCAAATCCAATTATAACGTGATTTGTATCACTGTTAATGAAACTCATGTTACCCACTATTGATATGTGTCACACCCCTACACCACGGGTGTCTTCCAACCACGTCTTGTAGGCAGGTACGACACTGCCGTACTTTTTCTTTTTCTAAATACTCAAGTACCCAGACTACGCCTATAGCAACATTCGTTAGTTATATTACAAATGTTCTTTCAATGTGCGGAATAAAACATAAACATCAATATCAATCCACAAGTACGCCCATACATACAAGGGAGGGGAAACTCCCTTTTAAAATGAGTCCGCCCAGATATTATGTTTCATAAAAATATGATTACAATGTCCAATCCCGCAAAAACCACTTTTGCTCCTTGGCAAGGCTATTTGCCTTTTGGTCAAGCTCTAAGGCTTACCAATCATCAAACTAGCTTACAACATACTTTTACAACCATTTACGATCATCAAGTTCACCTTCGGAAGTGCTGCCCCAAAACTGCCCAAGTGCTGGTCAGTCGGGTCACTCAGTCGTTGCTCCAAATCAATGCAGAGCGTTTTCTGAGCTGACCGTGCATCCAATCCATCCCTCACCCATATGGTTGGATTCATTTCGGAAATACACACCTTCTGCAATTTACGGCACCTCAATCCGATACCCGACGCTCCCGAAATCACGTTTTTAGTGCTGGGCCCCTGCCGTTACTCGGCGCCCAGAACCGACCCAACTCGACCCGACCGTCGTGCAGCTGCGCCTGACCCGACCCGACCAGAACTGCGGTGTGACGTGCACAAGCTCGACCTGACTCGACCAACGCCCGTTCGCTGTCGTGCCTTCGCCGTTTCTTCCACAAACAAGTTGTTGGCAACTCGTGGTGCAACTCCCTTGATGTTGTTCGTTGATTGATCTTCACTTTTCGCTTGATGCCTCCACTCTCCATCACGCCATCATATATATACGCACGTCCAAGTGAAGTGTGGTCACTCGTTTGCCATGAGCCGACCCGCCCGTTTATTCATCCGCCCACGAAACGTCGCGTCGTGGGGTGTGGGGCGCTCGGCCGACCCGAGCCGACCCCCACGTTTGGTTGCTCGCCCACGAAGTGTGGCGTCGGTCACGCCCAACGTGCCGGCCGACCCACCGACTCGCCCGTCGGCTCGCTCGCCCAAGGGGCGCCCGTTGTGGTATAAACGTCTTGCCAACGCCGTGTTGGTTTAACTCGACGCGTTTCTCCTCCAACTCGCTCTCGTGACTCGCCTCGCTACGTGCGCGCCCGTGCCTCTCCAACGGTGCGACGTGCCGCCCGTTGCGTCGTACGGCGCCCGAACTCGTCCAAACGCCCAACCGACGCGCCCGTCCCACCGAACGCGCCCATGAAGTCTTGGGGCCTTACAATATGCCTTGTTGCTTTGTGAAAGTCCTCAAATTGATTGCTCGATCTTGATATTCTCCTATGGTAATATAAAATAAAAAGGCACCATAATTCTCTTGGGGGATTTGTAAAAGCGAGCGGTGGTCAGTTATGAAGAAATTTGATGGTCGATTCCATTGTGATTGTATAAATCACGACTACAAGAAGCTCAACTTTCTCTTTCATTAAGAAGGCTTCATATTTAACAAGTGGCATCAACATCTTTTTGGAGGAATCGATAAACTCAAGGGTCATCGGTTAGATTGATATTGGATTTTCTATTCCTACGGGATTGTGTAGATCTTGCACGAAAAGGGATGGGCCTCTTTCTAAGAACATCAACCTCACTTATTCTCGTTGCTCATGTTCTGAATTAGGTTAACCTCTAGTTTATGGGATTTGCATTCTTTTGACGGTTGACTTCATATACATGTATTTGTGTGTTCAAATTCATATACATGCATTTGTGTGTATTGCAAGTTAGAAATTGAGCATCAAATTCATTTAGTACATATATAATTTATTTTGGAAATAATATATATATTTAACATTAAAATAAAATGCATAATATGTATATTAATGTATTTTATTTATGCACTACATTTTAGATATTAAAATGCTTTTTGTTATTTTTGTGCATTAAAATATTTTTAAATATTTGTTAATATTATTTAATCCTAAATATTAAAAGATTTTATGGATGTGTGAACACTTTTTAGTTGCTCCCTCATCTAAATATTTTCATAGGTAATTGCAATTGAATGTGATAAAATGAAATGTCTAGATTGTGAGAAAGGACAGAGATTTATAGCTCTAGGAGGAAGCTCCTTCAAAATGGCTTGGGCAAGTAGGGAAAGTATAGAATGGCTTGGGGAAGTAGGGAAAGTATTGAATGTTGCAATTATTCCCACCCAAGTCCTTTTCACGTTGTACTCATAATTGATGATGATGTATGGGAAATAGAGAAATAAAGGAAAATTCGGTCACCCAAATCATTTCCACATTGTAATAAGAATTGATGATGTTGTATGGGAATAGAGAAATAAAGGAAAATTCGGTCATGTGGAATGGTAGACGCTAGTCAACACAGTTGGGAGATGAGAGCACACACTCTCTCAATGGGAGTCATTCAATGATTGATGCATTCAAGCATTATTTGTAGAAAAGGGAAGTCAATGACATAATAATCACATCGTAGTGATGACAACTATGCATTAAGAGTGTGTGGAAGCATTGTTAGTGCACACTCGCAACTAGTCTGGAAACATTGCAAAAAGTAAAAACAACCACGTTAATAAGGTAGGGTGATTTGTTGATTCCGGCACAAGTGGAGATGTTGGTTACTCTGGAACTTCTCTTGGTTTTCAAAGGTGGAGATCCTTTGGGTGGACTTTGGATTCCCATGAAATTTATTAGGTGGAAGTGTAGTGCACTATGGATTCCTACCTGATTTCATGTGGAGGCATTATGGGCTTTGGATTCTTATGGTGTAATCGGGTGGAGATTCCAAGCTTCCCAAAGGAATCTTGGGATCGTGCGAATGTCTTCCCAAAGGTTTTTGTTTCCATGAGGCTGGGGTGAATATTTGGGGTTTCAAGTTAAGCATAACTAAAATCCTATCCTAATTCCCATTAGCTTTCTAGTCATCTTCATGCCATTTCTCGGTGAGGACAGTTTCTTTGATATTCTCGAGAACCACTTTCCATATCTCTTCAATTTGTCGATACTCATCTCTGAATGTTCTCCAATTTCTTTCTTTCCAGGCGACCCATATGAGAAATCCCATAAAGAGTCCCCACACTATGTTAAGAACAAGGCTTTTATACCCTCCTTTTCTCCAGACTTCAATTGTATGCCTGAGGCTCTTGTTGTCCCTATCTGTTTATTGAAACAGGGACGAAAGATTTTTCCACAAGGTCTCAGCGACAAAGAAGTTATTCAATAGGTGTTCCAATGTTTCTACATTCTTCTTACACAAAGTATATGTCAGTCGGCCATGCATTCCTTTCTTATGCAGCTGATCCTAGGTAAGAATATTTCCATGACTAAGTAGCCACAAAAAGTATTCAATTTTCGGCCATTGTTTTTCCGACCATATTTTTTTTCCAAAGTGGTACAACTACATTATGAATGTTATTTGATTTTATGTAATGGCCTTCTTGTATTGTGAACATGCATTTCGTGCAATACCCCCATATGAGTATATCCTCTCGTGTTGCTATTACTAGTTTTCTAGATTTAAGTTATTTCACATAGTTTTCCCATTGACAAGTTTCTGGAGCATTCTTCCACTGGTCTTTTAGCTTCCATTTTCGCCATTGAAGCTCTGTCCCTTCATCCAAAAATTGTGCTATTGTCTTAGTATTCGGCCTGTTAGTGAATAGGAAAATCTCCCCTAAATCAATTTCACTAAATATTTTCTCCTATTGTTGTCATGATTCCTCCCAAAACTGGGCAATGTCGCCTCCTCTAATTTCCCAAAAATTGTGTTCTCGGATGAGATATCTATATAGTGCTATCAAGTTTCAAATAATGGATCCTTTAGGGGTCATTTGAACTTTTAATTTCCTTACAATAGTTAAGGAAATTTCATTCTTCTATTCTGAGATTATTTTCCACAAATCTCTACCCCATTGTATCCATATTTACCAGAGATTAGCTCCTATAACTTGATTTAGCAAATATGGATCTCTTAACCCCAAGCCTCCGGTCCTTTTTATTTTCGTAAGCTTATCCCATGAAAGGAGAGCCCATTTACAGGCTTGTTGAGATCCTTGCCATAGGATGTTTTTAAACATCTTAGCCATATCATTACAACAGATTTTAGGCGTTTCCAATCCAGAGTTGATAGATGGGAATGGATTGTAAGACTGTTCTTAACATAACAACTTGACTCAGAGCATTAAGCACCCGAAATGCCCAATTTTGAAGTCGAGCTTATATGCGATTAATGAGATATTTCCACCCAGAGACCCGAAGAGAATTTAGATTGAGAGGGATTCCTAAATATTTCATAGGGAAGGATCCGATGTTGAATCCTAAGGTAGGCAATAGGAATCTTTGGGAGAGAATATTAGTATTAAATATAAACACATTTTATTTGTCATTATTGATAAGAGTTCCAGAGGCTTGCATGAAATCTTTAAGAATGGATAGAATTTCCTTAGATTCTTTTAGAGTGGCTTGACAGAAGAGCATAAAGTCATCTGCAAACTGTTGGTGCGAAAGTTTTAAACCTGCCCCCCAAAGATTAAGGCCTTTAAGTTGACCTCCTTGGATCTAACTTTTAATATGTCAACCAAGGCCTTCTGCTGCAATAATGAAAAGGAAGGGGGAAAGTGGATCCCCTTGTCTTAAACCCCAGGTAGCATTAAAGGGAGTTGAAGGAACTCCGTTAAGAAGAATAAAGTAATTAGGAGAAGAAATAAAAGGCATTATCCAATAGATCCATCTTAAATCAAATCCAAACACCTCAAGAATAACTTTAAGATAATTCCACGGCCTCCAGACAGGGCTCCTCTGCACGACAACAACAAATGGATAAGGTTGTGGAGGAGTACGGGGACATCTTCACCTCACCCATAGGGGTTCCTCTGCACTGTCAGGTCAAGCACCCGATTGATTTGACCCCAGGTGCGCCGCTACCCAATGGACCGATCTATCGGCGCTCTGTTCTGGAGAATGATGAAATCAAGAGGCAGATTCAGGAGCTGTTGCAGAAAGGTCACATCAAACCAAGTTCATCACCCTATGACAAAGAAATGTATTCCATTGTGCAAGCCTGTTGACACCTGGTTTCACCTCCATCTCAAGAAAGAACAAAGGGGAGAAAGGCAACAAGCCTCCGAAACCCTCCACCAATACAAACCCCACCAATACTGCCTCGACCCAGCAAAACAACTTTGAATTTCTGAGCAATCTTGACTCATTGGAGCACCCTATAGTCTCACAGTCCCCCACTGATCAAGATCCGTCATTATTAAGTCAATCTTTGATTACAACCAACGCCCCGAGCACAACCTCGGATTCAATCCATGCCCAGGCACCGCAACACAAACCATAATCCTCTCCCATTCAGATTAATACCATCCACACCTCACTGCAAACTTCTCAATGCACAGAAATGCAAACAGAGCAGCCATCCTCAACCACTTCAAACAATCCTCTGGAGGAGATCCTAGGCGATCTAGATCTCCAAAAGTTCAATGAGCAATGGTCCAAACTGGGAGTCAATGACATTCCCCAAGAACACTTGGAGAAGATAGAAATGGCATACCTGCAGCTGGAATACATCAACCAAAATGCAGCCAAAAGGCAATGGGGAAATAGCAGCCAAACGGGCATTCAAGCCAACCTGGATTTGGATCAATACAAGCCACAAGGACCAGGAAGAAAAAGAGGGCACAAATCCACAAGACACCAAATACAAGAACCAGGCAGATGCCTAATCAATGAAGGAAAAATCAGGGCCTTGGTCCTATCTGCTCCAAAGGTAGCTCAATGAAAATCACAACCTGGAACATCAGGGGGCTCAACGGCACCACCAAAAGAAGGATATCGAAAAACCGCTTATTCTCGCTACACCCAGACATCATACTTCTTCAAGAATCAAAATGCTCTCCCAAAGGCAAAAAGACACTCAAAAAACTTGTTTCCAACAGTCATCACTGCATAAGCATAGATGCTATCGGTCAAGCAGGAGGGTTACTCACGTTCTGGAACAAAAGAAAATTCTTCTTGCAAAATGGTCTGTCCACCAAGCACTCGTTATCGAACATTTTCAACATGCCAGACTCAGGGCAATCGATCTGCATCACCAACGTGTATGGACCCCAACGAATCCAGGAAAAGCTGAAGATGCTGCTAGACCTGGACGAAGTCAGACAACACCATGGGGCAAACCACTGGATTTTAGGTGGAGACTACAACATGATCACCAATCTAGCAGGAAAAAAGGGAGGCTTACGAAGATTGGATAAGGACTCGGAAGCATTCAACACCTTTATTGTTGAATCCAAACTCATTGATATCTCCACAGTCAATGGTCTGCATACCTGGAATAATAAGTAAGGAGGAAACAGGCAGATAGCATCAAGGCTCGATAGGTTCCTCATGTCGGAATCCATTCTGCTGCAAAATATCGACATGGAGGCCAGCATTCTGCCTATCAGAGGATCTGATCACTGGCCAGTGCATATTCACTTCACCAATTTGGATAAGCCCCACAACAGACAATTCAGATTTGAAGCCTTCTGGACAGAGCACCCATCATTCATGCAAAACATACAACACTGGTGGACTCAAGCCACCATAAGGAGCGACAATATCATGTACATATTCCAGCAGAAGCTCAAAACAATAAAAATCAACCTCAAACGCTGGAACAAAAACACCTTTGGCGACATATTTCAGGCCAAAAAATAACTCGAGGAAAAAATGGCGAACCTCTAGCAATCTTTGATCAAAGAAGGGCCCAATGATGAAAGAATAGCTCAAGAATCAAATCTGCAAAGGAAATGGGAAGAACGGTTAAAACAAGAAGAGCTGCTATGGAGGCAGAAGTCGAGGGTGCAATGGTTAAAATAGGGAGAACGCAACACTAGTTTCTTCCATAAGTCAACCATCCAGCATAGAGCACATAATCGCATCCTCTCCCTCAAAAAAGCCGATGGCGATCAAGTTTATAAAAGGGAGCATATAGGATCTGAACTCAACTCTTTTTTCACTTCTCTTCTCAGCGATCCCATTCAAGATAGAACCCAAGCCATCAATGAAATTATCGCTGCCATTCCCAACTTAGTTACAGAGGAGAAAAACTCCCTCCTTCTAAGAGAATTCACTAAGCAGGAGATTGAAGAAACAATCTTCAACATGGCCTCGAACAAGGCTCCCAGACCAGACAGCTTTACAATCGAATTCTTTAAAGCTTGCTGGCCCATTATTAAGGCCGACCTTCTCAACCTAGTAAGGAACTTTCACAGAACCAAGAAATTTTTGCCTGCCATCAATGCCACATTCCTCACCTTAATTCCCAAATCAGATTAGGCTGACTCCCCCGACAAGTTTCGTCCCATAGCCCTTTGTAATGTCCTTTACAAAATCCTTTCCAAACTGATGGCTAGCAGACTTAAATCTGTCCTCCCCTCAATCATTTCTCAGGAACAAACTGGTTATGTTGAAGGTAGGCAGATCACTAACAGCATAATCCTCATTCATGAAGTGTTGCATTCTCTCAAAACAAAAAGGACTCCAGGTATGCTTATCCAGCTTGACCTTTCAAAGGCCTTTGATAAAATCAGCTGGTACTATATGAGAGCAATCCTCCAGGCTTTTGGATTTAGTCATCAATGGACAAATTGGATAATGGAACTGGTCTCAGGTGCTTTCTTTTCAATGCTACTGAATGGAGGACCCCTTCAAACCTTGATTCCGTCCAGAGGTATAAGGCAAGGAGATCCCCTGTCTCCGTTTCTCTTTGTCATTATGGCAGAAGGGCTAGGAAGATCCTTAGCCAAGGCAAAACAGCAGAATCAACTCAAAGGCATCAAACCAGTACACCAAGGACCCACAGTAATGCATCAGCAATTCGTAGATGATACAATGCTCATGGGCGCCCCCACAGTGCAGGAAGTTCGAAGCAAAGTGCTAAAGACGCTCTCGGATGGATGATTAATGTGGGGTAATTAGGTGTTTAAAAGATACCTTTTTATAGCTCAACATTTTGGCGCCATTGCCGGGGAGAGTGTATGCCATTTTACAGGAGTAATGCATAGCTGATTTCCTTCTGCCCGTGGAGAGTTGGGTATTAAAGACGGAAGGTAAGAACCTGCGCACTAGGCAAGAAACATACTTGCTCGCAGCTCACTTCACAGTAGAGGTAAATAAGCTTTTCTTTTGGGTAGGAATGAATAATTGTTTCTTTTGAATGAATAAACCAATTAAGCGAAACAAGAACCCTCCCAAAGCCGAAAAACCTAAGGGGCCGGTGACCCTTGGGCGCA